>OU343223.1:254482594-254550625 GCA_910596185.1 Chrysanthemum makinoi
AACCGTTCATATTCATTCATCACCAACACTTAGGGGGAGATTGTTGGAATCACTCCTAAACCTAAATCAAGTGTTAGTGATTCATATGTAATAGTTAGCTTAATATGGCCTTTATGTTAGTAATTAGCCTTAGGCTTATGTAGAAGGCCCATAAGCCTAGGCCTAGTCCAATAAGGAAAAGGATGGGAACTAGGAGTGTTGCCCTAGCTTCCCTCCTATAAATAATATGTAATAACCCTCACTTGAGGGTTGGTTGTTTAATTTATCTCTCATTCACTCTATATGCATAACCTTTATCTATTCATACGTGTGTGTTTGTTTGGTTCGTTGTTCAACCGATCACTCTCTTCTCTATTTCTTCTATTGTTACTTGTCTTGCATATTTGGGAACCTAACAGAAGGACTCGATAATGAATCACTTGCATTCTTATTGCTGAACGACAAGCGATGAATTGTCAAGTGTACCTAAAAGATCTTTTGATGAATCTCGTGGCTCTAGACTCAATGGTGCGCTTTGGTTTTCCTGAGCGGAGACTAGGGAGAGGGTCTCCTTCTTCAATACCAGCAATCTTTAAGAGAAAGCTGATAGTTTATGTAGGGTTCCCTGTGAGAATGAAACAAGCTTATGTTGAGAGAAACTTGAGTGGCTAAGAAGCATGACGACTTTGATCTTCAATACCGGTGTCATCAAGTGACAACCAGTAGCATATGAATTGAACCCGGTGTCTGCCCTAAGTTGAATAATCTGGAGGGCTATTTCTTTTCTCCCTTTTCTTTGCATTTCTTTTTAATTCTTCAACTCCTTCTTTCTCCGATTCTCATTTTCTCTTTTTTATAATCATACCTAAGGACTTCTAATTCTAACTATTGGTGGTGTCCTTGGGTAGATCCCTCCGGCTCTGGCGGATCATAGGACGGTTATTCCTAACCTTAGTCACCTTATAACTCCATGACTAACCTAAGTTGCCATAAAACCATTTTCATTGAAAATCTCTCACAGTGGTTATGAGTAAAAGCATTTAATACCATTGTTTGAGAGTTTTTAAGATTTTGCATAATTACTCCCCCTCCACAAGTGCTTAAGAGTTTTGACTGAAATCTGCACGGTGAGAGAAGAGCGCGCACTTTTGAATTGATCAGCTCATGATAGACAATCCCCACGAGACACGGTTACGTTGCATAGTTAAAGAGTTACATTGTCAGATTTTAGGTGACAACTAGCTCTAATAACTACCTTGAATGTGTGGACAACCTCGAAAGGTTGTCAAACCCGACAAAGTTCATGTCTACCAAGAGATTCTCGAATGGTACATTCTACTAAGACAAGTCCTTTGCGAGACACGTTTACATCACTAGCGAACTAGCTTGAAATTATTACCCGTCCGGGACAAGTATTTTCGAGTTACTAACATTTCAGAGTTCGTCAATTCGTTGGTTAAGTCTATTCACACGAAGATTCTTTTGCAACTCACAACATATTTCTTATCACATGATTTTTCTCCCCCTCAAAAATGGCATAAGAAATGTTATTTGTGACGAAATTTTGATATTGAATATGACCATTTTGAGTTTTGTAAGAAGATTATCACGAAGAACAATTTATGAACAAAGGTTTAATCAAATACTCCCCCTCAACAAGTGATATTAACTTTTGAGGTTTTGAAAATCTTAAGGGGAAGTACTTGTTCTTTTGAGCAAAACTTTGAAAAAATGAAAGTTTTGATTAGTTTTACTCAAAATTAAGAAGCTTTCGCTCCTTTTATAAGGATTGTGGCACTGAAGCGTACCACAGGGTCCTTTCATTACAAGTACGGGTTGTACACTGTTATATGTGCACAAGCCATTGTGAATAAGTCAAACAGACAAAATCACAATCAAGAAAGTTAATAGTGTACCCAATGATTACGCATGACCAGCTACTTTCTGAGGATGTTGGGATGTCAGAATCAGAAAGCATGGTCTTCCTCCCATATAGCTCACCAACCGTTGCATCTGATCCGATGAATCAACCTTTCATCAATTCTAGAGATAGACCGAAGAAAATCCTTGCGATCCTTTGAATTCTAACTCTTTGTCTGAATTATACCCAACTCAATGTCCTTTAATCGATATGCCAATCCATCTCGAACCATCTTCAGGGTGGCGTCATAGAACTTGTAAATTTCATCGAAAGCTATGAAGCAAGTATGATGATTTTCACTTAGGTAGACAAACCCAAACTTTGGTTTATGAACGATTTTTGTACTGAGGTTCTTGATTGATTTCGTTGAAGTGTAAAAGTGATGCAGTGATATTTGAGTTGTTATGGTAAGATTCGACCGCGAGGTGGAGATCTTCAACACGCTCTTAGATTAGATGCGTATGAAAACAAGGTGTGCAATAATGTACTTGATCTGACTCTCGGTTGAGGTTCAGGTTGGGGCTCAGCCATGTCATGATCCTCACCACCAGTGTATGTAAAGTGATTACCGGTTTTCTCCATTGGTGATGTGGTTTCTGAAACCCTTGGTTGATCAGATGGTGGTGGCTGTGTAGCTTGTTGTGTAGTGGTGAAGACCTGCTTAACCATTTTGTCGAATCATTGGATGAAGTTGCCTTCTTAACATATTTTGTTGTTGATAAGGTTTTAAAATGTACCTTTTTGAGGGGTCGTTTAAGCCCTTATTTGATCACTTTTGTATCCGTTATTACTTAATATCGTTCCTTTTCACTTTTTAGGTCTCTTGAAGGCAAATTGCTGTAATGGCACTTATTTGGACGAAAAGGCGCGGATATACGAATAAAATGGCTAAAGTCAAGAATCGAGACACTCAAGCTGCTAAAACACAAGGTGACGGCGTCACTGCTTAACTGCGACGCCTTCGGAGCACTTCTGTGACGGGACAGTAGCCAAATTGCTTATTTTCAAGTGACGGTGTCAGGCTTTAAAAGAGTAGGCCGTCGCAACTCAGACGGCCTAGATTTGATCCGGACGGCGTCAGAGGCTGAAGAGGACGGCGTCACAAGCACAAGGTGACGCCGTCGCAAGACTAACATGGCTAAGACGAAACCCTAATGACGACGACCTAACGGCGTCACAACTCATAAGGTGACGCCGTCGCACTTGTAATATTATATATAGAATCCAAATTTTTCAGTATTAGTGTGTAGTCTTTTGGAGTAAAAACCTAAACCGAACCAAGGCTGTCTGTATTTTAGGGTTCCAAACCCTAACTTACATCAAGATAAGTGCTTTACTTCATTGATTCAATTATGTCTTTAATTATTTGTGTGTATGCTTGCATGTTCTCCATGTCCGGCTAATTTATTTGTCTGTTTGCTTAGGGAATATGAAACTTAATTATTGAATATTGATTGGTTGTCTCTTATCTTAATTGTTAATGATCTAGTAATGCGATAGGTCATTCGTTGTGTAATTAATGCTTGATTAATCTTTGTGAACCTTAGACTATAGCACTTAGAGTAGTTGTAGGCTAAATCACTCAAAGAGTGCCTTAGAGTTAGAGTTTATAATCCCTAGAGGGCTTTGTAGACGAGACCCTTTGGTAAGTTCAAAGAGTTAGGGATAAACGCATACCCTACGACTTTAGACACACAACGCGATTAAGAATAAGGACGTGACAATTCAACCATCAATAGGAGATAATTAAGGAGTAATAAAACCTAAGTGAACACATCTTTAAACTATCATACGAGCACACAATAATTAGACATAGACTACATACACCTAGATTAGATAATTAGACAAGTAGAGTAATCGGTAGAAATACCAACCCCCAAATCCAAACCCCGAGATTCGTACCTTTCCATTTTCTAAAAAACATAAAAAGATAAAAAATAATCTTCCTCAACCCCAACCTTATCGTAGTAACTTCTCACTAGCATTCCTATTCCCCTAGAGAACGATATCAATACCCGTGGCTTACCCTAATACTACACTACAACGATTAGGTTCACTGCCTAGGGTGTTATAAAACTTGCTCGAAGAAAAGGAAGTTCCTTTGACCCCGAACGACGCGTGTAGCGTTATCAAGTTTTTGGCGCCGCTGCCGGGGAATAGAATAGCTAGTTAGTAGTCCACCTCGTTTAGGTTTCTTTTCTTGATTCCTATCAAGTAAATTTTTTCTCATTTTTTAGCTTCCTCGTAGTCTATCCCCCTTCTTCGTGACCTTTGTTCGTAACCCCATCACTTTTCATCATAGAAGGTGATAAACCACCAAACAACACTTTACCACCAAACAAATACATACCGCTTGATCCAGCCTTTGTTAACCTACTTCGAGCTCGTATTGGTAAAATCAATGAGCATACAGGATTGCATAGGATAAATGTGAATGAGGAGGATAGTGCTTATTTTAATCTTCACCCCACTAAGGAAGAGGTTGCCTACCATCAATACATAATCGATAATCCCCGATCACCCATCATTAGGATATGCCCAAAGATTAGGAGAGGAAATCCTTGGAACCTAAAAATCCCTTGTATGATCGGATATAGGAGTGTCGACCATGCTTACATAGATACGGAATCTCCCATTAATGTGATGTCATCTGCTGTCTACAATGACATTATGAATGAGCGACTTAATATTAGGAGGGACCCTAAATATCCAGGTGGAGTTTGTAACTTTGTGGGAAGAGTCAAGGATGTGCATGTCTTTATAGGATATTTCACCTACCTAGTTGATTTTGTGGTCCTAGAAGATATAGGATGTGTCATTGACTATAGCTTATCCCAAGTAGTGCTAGGAAAACCGTTTGTTGAAATATCTAAGATGAGCCATAATAAGCATGATGGAACGGTTAGGTTTAAGGAATGGAACGATGAGATCACTTTTAGGATGCCTTGGAAAACAAATGAATATGGCCATCTACCCATTTTTTAACGAGACAACATCAAAGCTTTTGAGGACAAAAGCAAGGACGATGTTGAAAAAGGTTATAAATTTATGTGGGACAGAAGGAGGCTTTATTATAAGGATTGCTTGACCCTCGGGCCTAGATATAGAGTCGATGAAAATTTTGTCAATATGATATAATTCTCATTGAGAATGCAAAACGAGACAACGTAAGAGCACGACTACGAGTCTAGCTACAAGACTCATAAATAAAGAAAAGCGCTTCGTAGGAGGCAACCCATGCTTAATTGTTTGCTTGTTAGTGTCATATATCTTTTATTGATTGTTTAATCTCATATTTAAATTTGTAAAAATGCTTTATTTTGTTTTTAACCTCGTCTTAATTGCATATAAAGGTATTTTACATAAAGGATAAGTGTAGGGAGGATTACACACGTTTTCAAAAGAAACGTAAACATGAGAATAGCAATTCATTAAAAGATATATATGTGTGTTTGTTCGAGTCAAATGCTTGTATCGAGTCATAATGGATGTTTTGCAGAAATTTTTCCAGATTCTAAAGATGTAAATTTTCTAGAATTTTTTCCAGAAAATCGCAGACCAGTTTTTGTCAGGATAACCTGACGGCGTCAGGATCGCAACCTGACGGCGTCAGGAAGGAGTAAAAACAACAGATTACTTTTTTCTCGTTTTCTGAGCTACTTATGAAATTTTTGGAATTTTTCAGGTCTTAATTTTCCAGAAATTCTGTAAACATCCATTCCACAAGCATTATATCCTAGTTTAGTCGAGTCTTATATATATTATTACCGCCGATTTTACGCGAAGGTTTGGTTTGTTTTCTTCAAGTGTGCAGGTTTAATTTATCAAGAAGAAGTTACATAAGATTGGAAGGGGCTTTTCACGCATACATTCTTCTTGGAAAGGATTTAACCACTACTTCACACACGGATCCTACCGAGCTAATCAGGGGAGTATTAGTTTCTATCGTTTTTAATTACCTTCTATTATCATAACTTTGATACTTTCGGGGAACATTGGGGCCAATTTTCAGTTTAAGTGTAGGGAGGGAAAATAAAACGGGAACTTTGAAACTATGCTTATCCTTGACTATTTGCTTTGTCCAATTGTATTTGTGTAATAAACCATGAGAAAATGTCGGATAGGGTAATTTTGGCACCAAATTTAAAATTTTTTATGACATATAGGAGTGGGCCATTAGTCTTAACAAAAGCGTCTCATGGATAGGAAGTTGCATGACTAGCACAAAAACCCTTTACCACCTAAATTCCACCCAAAATGTGAGGATCACCCTTAGATTAGTAGGAATTAAAGCATTCATCTTTAATGCTTAGAGTGTGAACCGGTAGTATTATATATTCTAGAACTTGTTTTGTGATGCATTCCGAGATCGCTAGTAAGACTACACTTGTGTAGTTAGGAATAACTAAATGATAAGAGGCAATAGGATAACCCTTGTTTGATACCCGTAATATAATTACTTCTTCCACCTCGGTTGAGTAATTCCCCCACACCCTTTGCGTTGTACTCATCTTTAGTACACGATACCCCTAGTTAACCCCTCAGAGCCTATCCTTTTCGCGGTTCTCGTGATGTTTCAGTTTTTCCGGGATATCAATGAAGAGCATTGTTTACACCCCACCCCAAATATACACCCAAATCGCCTTAGCCTACCTTGTATGCACTCACTTTTAGTGCATTATTGTTATCACCCTAAACCCTTAGTTCAATTATCTAGTTGCTTGCATGAGTTGCTAAGTCGAGTCATATCCTTTGTATACAGTTTTGGGACGATTGGGACTCATGGGAAAAGTTAAAGTTTAATGACTGGAAGGGAACGTTAAATTCTCTTATTTGCGTAATAATATACCCCAAGTGTTTTGATCTTTTCAATTCGGGTCAAATTAGTGTTAGAGTAATAAAAACTCAAGTGTATGGATGTGCCTATAAATCCCTATCATTTTGATGTTACCGTAGAGGATGGTAGAGTAAAAGTGTATAAAAAAAAAAAAAAAAAAAAAAAAAAATCGAAAAAAAAAATGGAAAAAGAGAAAAAGAAAAAAAAATAGAGTGTAAAAAAAAACGGGCTACCATCCTACATCTATCTTTAAATTTATGTTTGTTTGTTTCAGTTATCTAGAGTTTAGAGTGTCGAGTCTTGGCTTAGCGACGCCATTCTTCCTATGCTTGTAACAATAAGATTTTTGACTTGCCACCACTAAATAGCCTATCCCACCAAACCCTTTGTTTCCCTACCGTAAGCCTAACGTTACAACCCTTTAAAGAACTCTTTGATAGTCTTTCCTAGGTGCTTACGCCAAAGCGATGGAGGTTTGATCTATTCTCAAGCCTATGGTAACCTATGTACTAGGACCGGTTAATGAGTGTTTATCTTCCATTTCCACTTTAATATATTTCATATACACCCGAGAGATGTGAGTATCCAAACACCCCATGTGAGGTGCTAGTATGTAGTTTCCGTGCTTGTTATGACTTTTGCGGGGCTTATATGTGTTGTGGACTGTTTTAAACCAATGCTTCATGACCCCTAACTTATAAGTTAATTGGCTAAAAGCACATTTGCTTGAGGACAAGCAAATACCAAGTGTAGGGATATTTGATAAGGTTTTAAAATGTACCTTTTTGAGGGGTCGTTTAAGCCCTTATTTGATCACTTTTGTATCCGTTATTACTTAATATCGTTCCTTTTCACTTTTTAGGTCTCTTGAAGGCAAATTGCTGTAATGGCACTTATTTGGACGAAAAGACGCGGATATACGAAGAAAATGGCCAAAGTCAAGAATCGAGACACTCAAGCTGCTAAAACACAAGGTGACGGCGTCACTGCTTAACTGCGACGCCGTCAGAGCACTTCTGTGATGGGACAGTAGCCAAAATGCTTATTTTCAAGTGACGGTGTCAGGCTTTAAAAGAGTAGGCCGTCGCAACTCAGACGGCCTAGATTTGATCCGGACGGCGTCAGAGGCTGAAGAGGACAGCGTCACAAGCACAAGGTGACGCCGTCGCAAGACTAACATGGCTAAGACGAAACCCTAATGACGACGACCTGACGGCGTCACAACTCATAAGGTGACGCCGTCGCACTTGTAATATTATATATAGAATCCAAATTTTTCAGTATTAGTGTGTAGTCTTTTGGAGTAAAAACCTAAACCGAACCAAGGCTGTCTTGTACAGTATTTTAGGGTTCCAAACCCTAAATTACATCAAGATAAGTGCTTTACTTCATTAATTCAATTATGTCTTTAATTATTTGTGTGTATGCTTGCATGTTCTCCATGTCCGGCTAATTTATTTGTGTGTTTGCTTAGGGAATATGAGACTTAATTATTGAATATTGATTGGTTGTCTCTTATCTTAATTGTTAATGATCTAGTAATGCGATAGGTCATTCGTTGTGTAATTAATGCTTGATTAATCTTTGTGAACCTTAGACTATAGCACTTAGAGCAGTTGTAGGCTAAATCACTCAAAGAGTGCCTTAGAGTTAGAGTTTATAATCCCTAGAGGGCTTTGTAGACGAGACCCTTTGGTAAGTTCAAAGAGTTAGGGATAAACGCATACCCTACGACTTTAGACACACAACGCGATTAAGAATAAGGACGTGACAATTCAACCATCAATAGGAGATAATTAAGGAGTAATAAAACCTAAGTGAACACATCTTTAAACTATCATACGAGCACACAATAATTAGACATAGACTACATACACCTAGATTAGATAATTAGACAAGTAGAGTAATCGGTAGAAATACCAACCCCCAAATCCAAACCCCGAGATTCGTACCTTTCCATTTTCTAAAAAACATAAAAAGATAAAAAAAAATAATCTTCCTCAACCCCAACCTTAGCGTAGTAACTTCTCACTAGCATTCCTATTCCCCTAGAGAACGATATCAATACCCGTGGCTTACCCTAATACTACACTACAACGATTAGGTTCACTGGCTAGGGTGTTATAAAACTTGCTCGAAGAAAAGGAAGTTCCTTTGACCCCGAACGACGTGTGTAGCGTTATCAGTTGTTGACTTTGTTGTTTCTTTTGTTGATGGAGGTGATGATTGAGATGATGATTTGGGTTTGGTGGAAGTTTCAAAAGGTGGTTCAGAAGACTGTTGAGGTATGTGTGTTGGATTGTCAACTATGTAGTTGTCTGATTCCTCCTTTAACTTTTCCTCTTCAGCTCTAGTAGCTTCTTCAGCCTCTTTTCGCATCATTTCCACTTCAGCCACCAAATTATCATCATGAGTGACTCTTTCATCCTTATCATGATCGTAATCTCCTTCGTCAGATATTTCCACATCTTCACCATGCTTTTCTTCTTGCGGTTGTTTTATTTCTTATTGTGGTTGCTTCATTTCAATAGTTGTAGAGACAGTGACACCCTGATCCTTACCGGGTTGATTAACCGGATCGGATGGGGTAAGAGTTGTTTACAATGCATCTTTCATAAGTGGAGGACTACTGCTTGACCCTCCTACCCCACCGGGTTGATTAACCGGTGTTAGGTCACTAGATTTACCACACAAGCTTAATAGAAAGAGATAAAGGCGGTTGAACACGATAAACACACACACACACACGTTAAGAGTAGCACGGTTAGGCGTAGAGTGAAAGTGAATGAATAAAATGAACAACCAACCTTCAAATGAAGGTTTACAAGGGGTATTTATAGGAGGGAAGCTAGGGCAACACTCCTAGTTCCCATCCTTTCCTTATTGGACATGGGCCTAAGCTAATGGGCCTTCTACATAAGCTTAAGGCTAATAACAAACATAAAGGCCATAATTAAGCTAATTATTACATATAAATTACTAACACTTGATTATGGTTTAGGAGTGATTCCAACAACCGGAAAGGTTGAAGCATGATATTCCATCCTTTTCTGCTTTAATGTCTTATGAAATTGTATTTCCTCATCCATTGAATCATACTCATCATCAGGATGACTTTGTGAGCATGAATTTGAATGGATGTTGCAAAAGGATGTCCACAGCAATTCTGCAAGATGATTCAGAGCATATGAAGTTGTTGAAGACGACCCGGAGATTGTTCTTGCCAATTTTTTTGTCGTATCCAGCTGGGAATGTGTTTGCCATCGAGAGCTAAGCTGGGGCATTGATGTTTGCTTGATTTGCAGCCATTTTGTGATCTAAAAGACATTAGACAAAAAGACAAACATATGGAAACACAATGTGTTTGTTTTAGTCTGATTTATTATCTAATTCCTTGTTTTATGGTAACACGTTTCAGTTAGTTACAAGTCCTAAGTCACATTTGTCCAATTGTTTGAAGTTGATGTGATAAGTTACGTGAACGTGTTAATTTTGAAATTTCAAAGTCAAAATCTTTACTTTACACACAACATATTAACTTTTGTAAGCGTAAGCGTAACATTAGACATTAGTGACTTATGAGTAACATTTAACAAGTAACATATGCGTAATAGGCCAAAATGTAGTGAACAGTGATTTATGTGTAACAAGGATCCTTATGCGTAAGAAAGGAGCTTATGCGTAAGATTAAGCTAAAGCGTAAGACCAAGCTTATGCGTAAGACTTTCTTACGCGTAAGACGAGTTCAAAGGCTTTAGGCTTATGCGTAGGAATAAGCTAGATGTTATGCGAAAAGTTTACTCGTAAGAGTAAAGCTTATGCGTAATAAGCCTTATTTACGAATATCTTTCCAATATACGCAAAATCCATTGTAGACCTCTTATGCGTAACGTGTTAAACATAAACATGAAAACATGGTTACAATTTATTCCAACCATCTTATAGATCACAAAACAAGCACAAGAACATATCTGATACATACACAAAGACTTAGGCGTAAAATTTCTTAAACCCTAAACCTTTAATCTATGCGTAAGAGATATAGCCACACAAATCAAACAAGAATGTTTCTGGAGTGTCCTAGATGTCATATGAGTGCAATGGAACAAGATTTAACACATTTCCACCACAGAATCAGAAGATTCATGGGAGATGAACCCTAAAAACCTAAAACTTAAATTCTTACAGTTTAGATGTTTCTGGGCTAATTTAAAGGTTCAAATCATGCATATATACTTATTCTAACACTTTCTTGACCACCTAATAACATATCACAAAATAGAAAAACCCTAGATGAGCGCAAGAACCCTAGAATTCAAATTAATGAAATTTAAGATTCTAGATGGTTTTGGACAATTGAAACAAGTTTAATAGACACTAAGAAAGGTTTTAACATAACTCATTTCAATCCAAACACTTTAATGCATAAACACCTAATTCGTTCGAGTGAACAATTTTCCAAAAAATCAGTTTAAAGAGTTTTAACCGTTGGATTTGAAAGATTTTTGAAATCCTTGTTTAGAATCTTGATCAAAACAATTTAGAACTTACAGATTATGAACAGCTTGAACGGATTTTGAAGATTTGATTTGGGCCGTTTGATCTTAGTGGTTTAGGAGTAAATGCACATGAAGTGGTGCATTGAATGTGTTAGGTGAATGATTTTGTTAAAATTAATTTTCCAAGTAGACACATTCAGTCCCTCAACCTTAAAGAGGTTCCAACCAAGATCCTTTAACATCCGTTTAGGTTAGACAAAACACTTGTAAGGCAAGAAACTTAACGATACTCCCCCTCGACTTTTGAAATAATGAGTTTTGAAAAACATTTGAGTCTGAGAAGAGTATATGACAAGAAACGTATCCACCATTTTAGAAAAAACAATATATTTTAGGTAACATGCAAGTACAAGGTTTTATGAAACAGGAAAATATTTACTTTCTCCCCCTCAACACTTGACCGAGAAAATATTGAATTTTGAAAGAGTGAAGTGTTGACGGAAGATTTGTACTTGAGATGTTAAAAGAAATATAGATAGAAGAATATTTTTGTTGTTTTATCAGATTTTATAATTTTGTATTTTGTTTTTGAAAATATTTACAAAAGAGGTTTTGGTGTTTGACTGGTTTTTAAGAGTGTTTTAAAAGTTCATCCAGTTCCTCTGGAGTCAAACACCGCATACCAATCTGGTGGACCAACTCATTAAACCTAGCAGGAGCTAAGACTTTGGTGAGAAGATCTGCCAGTTGGTATTCAGTACCCACAAAGTATAATTCAACGGTACCCTTTTCCACGTGCTCCTTGATGAAATGATATCGAAGATCGATGTGCTTTGATTTTGAGTGTTGAACGGAGTTGCACGAGATCGCAATAGCACTCCGATTGTCGCAGTACATCGGGATTCTGTCAAATACGTAACCATAGTCTTTGAGTTGTGTTCTCATCCAAATGACTTGAGCACAACACGCCGACATGGCTACATATTCTGCTTCAGTTGAGGACAGCAATGTACAATCCTGTTTCTTCGATTGCCATGACACCAATTTATCACCAAGAAATTGTAGAGCTCCTGAAGTACTTTTCCAAGAATCTAAGCAACCTGCGTGATCAGCGTCTGAAAAAGCTATTAGTTCAAAACTAGAATCCTTCAGATACCAGATCCCTAAGTTAATGGTTCCCTTGATGTATCGGAGGATTCTTTTAGCCTCTGAGAGGTGAGTTTCAGTTGGTCTTGACTGATAATGGGAGCAAAGATATACTGAAAATACAATGTCAGGTCTACTGGTTGTTAGATACATGAGAGACCCAATGATACTACGGTATTTGGTAGGGTCCACCAATTTCCCTTGTAAATCAGCGTCTATTTTCTTGGTATGTGGCATAGGTGTCACTGTTTTGCATTCCAAATTTGTTTAAAATTTCAATGGCATATTTGGACTGACTCAAGAAAATACAACGGGGTGATTGATAAACTTGCAGTCCTAGAAAGAACGTAAGTTCACCCATCATGGACATTTCAAAATGTTTTTTCATTAGTTTTGAAAAATCGTTTGAGTATTTTAAATGGGTTGACCCAAAAATGATGTCATCCACATAAATTTGAACGATTAAAATGTGTGCCCCGTGATATTGTATGAACAGTGTAGGGTCGACCGAACCTTTTACGAAATTATTGGCGATAAGAAAGGATGATAACTTATCATACCACGCCCGAGGGGCTTGTTTGAGACCGTAGAGAGCCTTCTTCAGTTTGTAGACGTGATTAGGGAACTCTGGATCAACGAATCCTTCTGGCTGGCTAACATAGACCGTTTCTTTCAGTTGTCCATTGAGAAAGGCAGTTTTGACATCCATTTGAAAGACCGTGATGTTCATGTGAGCCGCAAATGCCAGAAAAATCCGTACAGCCTCAAGACGAGCAACTGGAGCGAATGATTCTTCAAAGTCAATACCCTCTTCCTCTCTATAACCCTTAGCCACCAGATGTGACTTATTTCTGATTACGGTTCCTTCAACATCCAATTTGTTTTTCCAAATCCATTTGAGACCAATGATGAAGACCCCTGTTGGTCTTTCAACCAATTCCCATACTTCAAGACGTTTAAACTGATTGAGTTCTTCTTGCATGGATTCAATCCAGTTGTCTTTTGTCATTGCATCTTTAATGTTTTTAGGTTCAGATTGGCAGACAGTGAGTGCATAAATGCAATGTTCACCGTGTGTGTGAAGACGGTTGTCTCGTTACGACTGGTTGATTCGGGTTACCAATAATGTTTTCAAGAGGATGGTCTTTCGTCCAACGATGTGTGGAAGGTTGATGTTGATATACATTCTGCAGATTGGGAGGATTCAAATGGCTTGTAGATGATTCCGCAACATCTGGTGCAGCAGTTTCATTAGCAAACGGGTTGAAGAACGCATTTGGATCAAAATCTGCAGGTGGGGGTACTTCATTGTTCAGAACATCATCAGCTGGTTCAGCATCGTTGGATGCAGTTTGTTCAATTGTTGTATTAGAGTCAACTGGTGGTGCTTCTTCAACAGTAGTTGTTGTAGCAGGTGTATCAGGTATTGGAATATGATCAGGTTGAGCAGCGGAAACATTGGATACACCTGGAGCACATTCATCAATATCATCACTAAACAGAGGAGCAAACAACTTTTCCATTTGTTGACGAGTAAGCTGGGGGTTTGGTTCAGCTGATGATGGGGTTTGAGGGAAGTTTAAACGGTTGTGACCGAGTTCCAAGCTGTTATGCTCAGAAGCCATTTCAGTAAGCTCATCGAAATTTGCATGAATCGTTTCCATAACCTGTTTTGTACAACGATTCCAGATCCGGTAACCTTTAGAATTGTCACAGTATCCAATAAAGACTCCAATGTCAGCTTTGGCTTTGAGCTTTCCAAAGTCATCACGATCATTCTTCGGGTAGCAGAGGGATCCAAATACATGAAAGTGTTTGAGATTTGGTTTTCGGTTGCGGATAAGCTCAAAAGGTGTTTTGTTTTGGTGTTTTGTAATCATTGAGCGATTCTGAGTGTAGCATGCAGTTGAGACGGCTTCAGCCAACAAGTAATCTGGAAGTTTAGCATTGATTAACATCGTTCTGGCAGCTTCCACTAACGTACGGTTTCGTCTTTCAACAACTCCGTTTTGTTCTGGGGTACGTGCAATTGATGTTTGATGCTCAATTCCTACTTTCTCATAATATTCGCGAAGAGTTTGATTTACAAATTCAGTTCCTTTGTCTGTTCGAATTTGTCTGACAGTGTTCCGGAGCTGAACTTGAATTTTCGTGAGAAAGGTGATGATCATCTGTGGAGCTTGATCTTAACTTTGAAGAAAATAAACCCAAGTCCATCTGGAGTAGTCATCTACAATTACCAAGATATAGCGTTTGCCATTAATCGTCTGCACGCGCATCGGGCCACACAAATCCATGTGAAGAAGATGAAGCACATGCTGAGAGCTGTGTTCCAACTTTGAAGGAAAATGAGCACGAGTGCTTTTTCCTTGTTCACAAGCTGAACATAGGTGATCTTTAGAATACCGGAATCTCGGGAGACCTTCAACAAGTTTGTATCGAGCAAGCTTGGTTATGGTTTGAAAGTTTAAATGTGAGAGACGTCGGTGCCATAGCCAAGATTTTGTAGATGTTGCCTTTGAAAGGAGACAGATGGGAGATGAAAGAATCATGTCTTGCATTGAGATTGTGTATAAACTTGAGTTGCGGGTGCCAAACATAAGATCGTTTCCTTGTAGATCACGAATGAAACAAGTTTTCTCCCGAAAAGCAACTTCCAAATCTCCATCACAGAACTGACCTACTGAGAAGAGATTGTGACCGAGACCTTCCACATAATAAACCCTGCTAATTTCGATGTTACCATTGATGTAATCTCCGTAGCCCATGATAGCTGCGAAGTGATCATTCCCGAATCTGACAGTGCCAATGAACTTTGCAATAAAGTTTGATAACAGTTTGAGAT
The DNA here is from genome assembly GCA_910596185.1 of Chrysanthemum makinoi. Taxonomy (NCBI): domain Eukaryota; kingdom Viridiplantae; phylum Streptophyta; class Magnoliopsida; order Asterales; family Asteraceae; genus Chrysanthemum; species Chrysanthemum makinoi. Next base: position 254,497,822 of record OU343223.1, read on the forward strand.
TGCCTGTCATGTGTCAGGAACATCCGCTATCAACAATCCAAAGGATGATCTGTATCACCTGCATTACACACAGACGACACAGATGGAATAGAAGTAGATGTGGAACCCGAAGAGTTAGAGGGTTCCGGAGCAGTTATAGTAGAAACACACATATCAATGATTTTAGGTATCCATTTAAATCCTAGTGTATTATGTAACCATTTCTGCCATCTCTAACTAGTCTTTGCTTTAGTCTTAGTGAATGAACTAGGTGGTACTACGTTCCTTGGAGGTGATAATGGAGCTATAGGGACATCAATGCTTTTCTTAGAATCTAAAGAGGGAGGTTTACCAAGCACATACTTAGAAGGTTTAGTGGGCCTAGTGGTATTCCGTTTCTTAGGATTCCGTAAACGAGACAAGATAGTTTTAGCAACACATTTATCATGACAATCAGAAAGCGTACTTTTACGACATATAAGACAAGAAGCTTCAAACTTAACATCAAAAATACTTAAAGGTTCAGCATTCGTTACATCACTTTTTCTATTACATTTGTCAGACGCAATATCTAAAGTGGGTGAAACATGAGTTTTATTCAAAGTCCTAGGGTGTTCTTCTACTTCATCATTCTTTATTGTTCTTTTCTTACGTTGCAACTTCCTATTCTTCCTTGTATTGCTCCTAGGCTGTGAAGTGCAGGCGTTGGGAAAAGAGGCAACTATTCCTATTTCAGTAGAGGGAAGCACATTAGTTTCTGGTGGTTTGTCATTAGATGTTCTAGAGTCATTTTGAATCTGTTTGGGTGCAGATACTGCAGTGTTACTATCCTTATCTTTCTTAAGTTTCACCACCTTTGCTTTAAGATCATGGATAGTGTGTAACAAATTAAGATTTTCAGTACGAGTGAGACCATCTCGTCGTAAGACATCTTTCATGTATGCCAAATGATCATCAAGGTCTTTTGACGCTTTAGCACGAGTCTTTTTTAGTAAATCAGATATGACAGTATGGTTCTTTTTAATTTTTGAAATTTCTTGTTCATATTTTAAGATTTGACACTTCAAAGACGCGTTTTCATCATCCAGTTGCTCAGGTTTTGAATTAAAGGTTTTTGCTTGCAACTGAGTGATTTTGTTTTGCCAAGCGAGTTCACGAGTATGACAATCTTTTTGACACCATTGAAGATGACGTTTTGCATTTGAAAGCTCGTTTGTCACTCGTTCATTTTCAACTTTTAAAGACTTGATTTGTGACAAAAAATCAGTATTCTCAACATTTGCAACATAATCAACAGAATCAGCAGAGATATAATCAAATGCATGTGCAAAAGAATGAAGTAACACAACATTATGGATATCAGCACAGATAACATCTTCCAAGAGTCGATCAACATCTTTTCTCAACATTTTCTTTTTACGTTTTGTATTTGAAATAGATGTTTCTGTTTTCTCGAAAACTATTTTCATCAGTCCAAGTTCCTTATGAAAGTCCCTTTCCCAATACAATGCACAATTTTTCAAAATTTTAACATGAGGTAAAATTCTTTTCTGAAAAATATCTCTTTGTTCTCGCGCCTGAGGCGATTGAAAATGTTCAACTTTTATTTCAGAATGAAATTCAATCTCACGTTCTAAAAGTTTGATGTCAGAAGTGAAAATGTCAAAATATCTAAGAATTTGACGATTTTCGGGTGTTGATTTTACTTCACTGAGTGAAGGTAAAGGACCATAAATTTGTGCATAATTTGGTTGGGGAGCAACATTAGAAGACTCAGACATAGGTGTGATAATCCTAGGTGTGTTAGAAGAATCCTTTTGTGTGACGAAAGTGACGGCTTTTGAATAGTTAAATGGTTTGTTATAAAAAACATTTTCTAATTTTGATCGACTCTCGTCTTCTGCATCTAATTCCTCTTGACGATGATATTCAACAACACTCATAATAGAATCATCAATTTTGTATTCTGCACTAGAAACTTCAGGATTTGGTTTGAATGCTTTGTTTGAAAGCTTTGGTTTGTAATCAGCAAGATTCGGTCCATATCCATTTGGATTGGGTTTTAAAGTAAACTTTTGAATAGTTGTGATTGAATCACCATGTTTATAAACAACATTTCGAAACTCTTTGAGTTTATTTTGTAAGCCGACAATTTCTTCAAGATAGTCATCTATTCGTTTCGTTGAATTCTTTTTGTATGCAGAGAACTGTTTTTGACAAGTTAACAACTCAGCCTTGGCTTTTTGAGTTTCCAAAGTAAGAGCGTTAAGTTGTTTTTTATGTTCATGTTTCAGTTGTTCTATTTGAGGCAACAAATCATTCTTCGATGCGGCTAGATCACGTATCTGTCGTTCTAATGATTTTTCGTTTTGGTGTGATTTAGAAAAAGCGGCTTCAAAACCTTGTTCACGTTTTTCTTGAGTTTTGAAAAAATTGAGTTGCCTTTTTAAGCATTCAATATCCCTGGTTAACAGTGCATTTTTACTATGTAATTGCTGATTTAGTGCACAACATTCTTCCATTCGGGATTGTTGGTCTTTAAGTAAGAGATCAACATCTGGATTAGGCAAAGGTTCAGCGTGTTCAATGTGAGTCACGACATGATCACTATTTAGATCCTCAAGTATGACCACGGAGTCAATTTGAGTATCAAAGGTAACCATAAGGTCATCTTGATCATCAAATGTAACGACGGGGTCTAGTTGAGAATCGTCAGAATGAGATGTGGATGGCTCATGTTGAACATTCTGAGCCTCGTCGGATTCAGATGTTGGCTGAGATATAAGATCAGTGATGAATATGGTTTGTTCGGGTACCTGAGACAAGCCATCCGTGTCATACACTAGGCCTGTGTCACTCATGTGGAGAGCTTGCATTTGTGCCATCAACATCACTGCTGCATTAGCCTGCAAGTCCTCCATATCATCATCTGAGTCTGCATCTGCCATAAAGCTCTGTTTTTGGTTGTGAGGGTTCCACCAGCTTCATCCTTAAGATCCAAAAGTAAAGCCTCCTTGTGATAAGCACTGCCTCTAGTCCTCGGCTTTGGGCATGCATTAGCCAGGTGACCCTTCTCATTACAGTTATAGCAACGAATACCATTTATCCCATTATGAGCATTCCCCTGTTCAACCACTTGAGCTCTCTGTTGTTGTGGAGCACCCATGTTATTCCTTCCCATAGCATTAAACCCTTGACCACCTCCCATCTGACGACCATAACTACGATTCTGAACTTCAACTCGTCCATTGTTCACAACAGCCTGATTCCTTGTGTTTGATGAGGAACGAATGCGATTGTTGGATTTGTTTGTATACCGGCCGAAGGCTTTAGCAATCATAACAAATCCTTGTTGCAATGCATCGAAAGCATCGGAGTCCTCATTAGCTTCACTGTAAAGTGCTTGATCATTGTTGTTGTTGTATGGAACCAACTGAGTTTGTTGAGATTGTTGTTGTGACGGATCATATGGTGTAATTGTTGCAGTTGGTTGAGGAGCGGGTTGAGGAGGATAACTAGTTTGAGCCCACGAAGCAAGTTGTTGATTGTCCGGAAGTGACTGTGGAGCCGGGAGTCCACGGATAGCCCTTTCTTTGTCAACTTCTTTTTGGTGAGGCTTCAAATAGTCGTACAACAATCCGTATGTAGCATGATCGAGATTTTTAGCTTGACGGATGAAAATGACATACTTTTCTCAATATGGACCAAGAATACTTAGGAACTTAGTGTTGACTGCAATTCTTGGCATAATGATGTTATGTTTGTCCAAGTCATTTATGATGTCTGAGAATCGATGATGATATGACTCTAATGTCTCTCTTGGTTCAATCATGAAGTGTTCATAAGCCAAGTAGATTTTAGATTCCATGTCTTCTTGATTGAGTTCAGTGCCTTCCATGAGAAGATGAATATGTTCCCACATTGCTTTTGCCGTCTTTTGAGCATCAACACTTCGAAGGATTGGATTGGGTAATCCTAAAAGGATATATTGCATTGCTAGCTCATCAGCTTCGAAATGTAGAAGTTCATCACCAGAAAGGTCAGCAACAATTGCAATGTTTGTGAGATCATCTCTTGGTGGAATAGCATTTGGATCTCCGGGTGTAACGACAATAGGCATCTGAAATGGACCTTCCAAGATGACTTTCTTTAAGAACTTTCCATGTGGCTTCTTTAGATCACAAAACCTAAAGAACCTAATTACCCATTGATCATGGTTTCCGGGAGTGAGCATTGGAGGTCTATCAAGTGATCCTGCCTCATGAATGGATTGCTGGCTACTTAAAGCTTCACACATCTTTGCAAACCAAGATGGTTCCTTCATAGTATTCCTGGATGGATGTTGATTGTAAACGTTTGTGTAAGGTTATACTTGAAGACTAGGTGGTGGTTGAACCATTTGAGGTGGAATTGCTCCTTGTTGTGGATAATGTTGTTGATTAAATTGTTGTTGATAAATTTGTTGTTGATATATTTGTTGATGTTGTGGACTAAGTTGTTGTTATTGTTGTTGAGTATACGTATAAGGAAAGTAGTTAGAGTATGGAGGTTGAGACATGTTGAAAACTTGTGTTGTAAAATGGATCTTTGTAGTCGAATGAAACGTTGTTGATGAAGTGTCCTTAGGCGTAGAAATCAAGTTTAGGCAAAGCAATGCTTAGACGTAAAAACACCAAACTTACGCGTAAAAGCAATAGTTACGCGTAGGATAAGCTTACGCGTAAGAATTGAGAAACACTAAGATTAGGCGTAAACTGAAAGTTAGACGTAGAAAACTTATGCGTAGGATTAGCTTATGCGTAAGACAAGGCTTAGGCGTAAGAAAAATCTTAGGCGTAAAGAGTTCTACGCATAAGTTTGAGCTTATGCGTAAAATTAGGGTTTTGCCCAAAAATCCTTTACACTATCACAGTGTAAACGATATCCAAAGTCGAAGTGTTTTCAGGCTTATCCAAGCAAGAAAACACTGAGTAAACCAAGAAAACTGAAGATCAATCCACGGATAACTTACGCGTAACTCTAGGGTTTTGTTACGCGTAAAACTTAACCAAAACGGATTTTTTGCCCAAAGTGATTCTAAACCAGATTTTTGTGATGAAACTGCTTCAATATCACCAAAATAACACAAAAGTGTGAAACTTGATGATCCAAAGCTTGTAGACACCTTACGCGTAGAAATGAACACACGTATAAAAACAAGCTTAAAAACAATGAATTACACGTAAAGTTTGAAACTTTTTGCCAAAAACTCAAATTTTAACACCTAAAAACTTTGAAAGTACAAGAATCTTGGATTGAAAAGTGTAAAAAATGAGTTTTTAAGCGTGTAAAAGTTTGTATAACGAGACTTACGCGTAAAACCAAAAAAACTTCAAAAACAAAAAACCTTTTCACCCAACTATTTGGCGATTGATACCACTATTAGGTCACCATATTAGTAACACAAGCATCAATATGTAGAAATAGAGAAGAGATGATCGGTTGAACACTTAACACACACACACGTATTAATGAGACAAGTTATGCGTAGAATGAATGAGATAAAATGAACAAACCAACCCTTAAGTGAGGGTTTACAAGGATTATTTATAGGAGGGAACTAGGGCAACACTCCAAGTTGCCATCCTTTACTTATTGGGCTTTGGATAGGCTCATGGGCTTTCTACATGAGCCTAACCTTGATTACTAACATAAAAGCCATAATTAAGCTAATTATTACATATTAATGACTAACACTTGAATTCTAGTTTAGGAGTGATTCCAACAAAAAAAAATATATACCCTTAATAAAGTGGTAGTGGTGGGATTCGGCGGGCCATCTATAGTGGCGGCGGTCGTCTGTGATGGTGATGGTGGGTTTCAGTGGTGGTGGGTTGGTTGTGGCAGTGGTGTTTATGTGGTGGTTTGTTACATCTAGGGGTGGTGTGTGTGTGTTTATGGAAAGAAGAGAGAAGTGGATGAGTGTTTCTGTGTGTTAGATCTGAAGGATGTAAGAGAGAAGTGAGAGTAGAGTTGAGGTGTGTATTTGTAGAGAGAGAAGTAGATGAAAGTAAATTAAGTGTATAAGTATGAGTTTATGGTTAGAATAATGATTGGAGTGATGTGTAATGGTGTGGATCTACTAAGTTGATGGTGTGTAAACACATGAAGCCTATCTTTTACACATGTCCATCTTTTCACTCCAGCTTTTATTTCTTTTTTACCTACCCTATGCATTGACATCCACAAATGTCATTGATATCCACAAATGAATCTGTCAAATTTTCTAATAACTGCTGGCCTTTTTCAAATGGGTCGCGATTTGTTTAAGGTGTTCATGATTTTGAGTTTTGAATTTACGCTGGTCGTGTTTTTTTATATAGTCGCGTTTACTTTTGTTAAATGGGTCGCGTTTTTTAGTTTTCAAGTCGCGTTTTTAAATTTTCTGTCGCGTTGAATGTCGCGAAAAACACACGTGTAAGGTGGAAATTGTTTTGTCAAATGAATCTAATGGATGAGATTCAAAAGTTCACACTGGTAAAAAAATTTATGCGACGTCTTATTTCGTAAATAAGTAGTAGATATGGTCCGTTTAAAATTTTTTCTCTAAATATAACTTTATTAGTTGTGTAACTGTGTTTGTGTCTCATATAACTTGATTATAGTGGCTGACCAATAACCTAAGATGTAAGTAGGTAACCTTTTGGCAAAAATAAATAAATTCTTATTGATGTTTAAAAACAAATTCTTGATATATTATTCTTTTTCTTTTACATGAAACCAATTCATGATATGTTATGGGCTGATGCATTTAGACCTTGCAAGGCTTGCACCTTTTTATATGTTATTGAAATTAGTTTTTTAGAGATGAATTAGATGACAAACCTTATGCATCTATATGTGTTGAAAATAAGGTCTATATATTATTAAATTTAACCACGGATCAATGAATGAATGGCACATATGTTTAGACATAATAGCTGGCATAAATTTTAATCATCCCAATCATTTTATTAGTAGATGATTATATGGATATTTTTTTAAGCAATACAAGAAGAGAGGTGAAATCACTTCTTGTACAAATTTGTTTTTATTGATCTTCTAGAAGTGGAGTAGTTATAGTTCTTGTTTTAAAATATGTATAAAATGTATGCTGATGGTTATCAGGTGACACATGACTTAATTTTTATGTCATAAATTAAACAGATTGCTTATAGCACTTCTGTAGTAGGAAACAATCATCAACGGCACCGTAGTATGCATAATGGATCATGTGCACAATGACTTGGAACCAAGAAGAAGTGAGTCATTTAGTCGAATTAGTAGTACAAATTCTTCCTTTAGGAGGAACTCTTTGATATTATCAGGAGCCGGCCACAATGAAATCGATGATGACAATGATAGTCGATCCGTCTCAGAGGCAGGAGATATTGGGCCTAGGGAACTTCATTGTAGAAGGTACAGTGGGAGCGCAAGTGGCAGGTCGCGGTTCTCTTTTGAAATTCTATCAGAAAATGTCGCCGTTCCTATTGACCAACATTCTTTGCATGCATCTCCCGCTTCACCACACGTGATATTGCATGGCAAAGACCAGAATGAAGTGAGTTCCTTTTTTTAAATTGCATTTTAAGCAATATCACATCATTTTAGATCACTCATTGAATGGGTACTTTCATATGCAGGGGTTTAAAAAAGAGTTGCCAATGTTCCTTGCGATTATTTCATCTCTCATTCATCTTGCTGCGTTTGGCATTCTTGGGGCAATTTGCTAAACCTTCCTTTATTATTTTTTTTATCAATATTTTATTTTCCCCTTATTTGAATAACTGGGATATCTCCTATTATTATGAAGGTATTGTCAAGGTACCTACTTGAAAAATTATTTGGTCCTCAAGTGGCTGATGTCACAAGTGTTGATAGTGTATTGTACACTGATCTTTTTCTGTTACATATTGGATTTCACAGACACATACATAATCACAATAAGGGGCGTATAGTTTAGAGGTTTTAGAGAGAGAAAGTAGAATGGGAGCCTTTCTAGAGAGAGAAAATAAACAAAAGAGAAAAGGTTAGATTAGAATGAAAGGTCCAACCCTCTACCTTGGGAGGTAGAGGGTATTTATAGTTTTACATAATACGCCCTCCTGACGGGCTGTGGATCAGGCATACAGTGGGTAAAGACCCGTCCTTCCTCCACGGTGTTACACTAAACTAATCTACGCTACTAACTAACTAATAAACTACTAAATAACGTAAATAACGACAAGTCTACGAGCTAACATATGCTAGACTATAATTGGGGTGACCGACACTTTAACATGGAATTTCCAATTCCTAACAATCTCCCCCTAAGGGAGGTCACCCCATGAAATACATTTTGCATCCTAGCATTCTATCTTTTTCTTTAGTTCTGAGCTCGTAGACTTTAATTCTTCAAGTTCCGCAATCTTTGTGCTTTAGTAGCGATTCTTCAAAGTCCGCATTGATTTGTACTTTTAGTGGAGGCCTTTAACTGATCCACATCTTTGATGATCTTCGAGCTTTCATTGAGATCATCAGCCACAGTAAATCTCTGGATCACCCTTTGTTGTGTTGCCATCATGTGATGTTGTGACTTTTGGACCAACATGCTCACACCTTTGGATCATGACATCTTTTCATCAGAGTAGCGGAAGCTTTACTGGCTCATGATATTTGCAGCAGCGTAGCGGAGACATAGTATTAGAATATCAAAGCCAGGTTCTGCAGATATGCACAAGTCATGATTTCTTCAATTTAAGTGTGGATGCTGTGAGCATGCGGCTGTGAATTGACTCCTCAATTCTGATCAGCTGCAACCGTCCAAATGTACCTGCAAACAACAGTTAGCAATAAAACATACGAAAGTGTCTTTGATCACTTTCATTGAATTGAGGTACACGGCCCACGGTTCCCCGTTGATCAGTACAAGTACTGCCTGTGATCAGGTAGAATTCTGAAGAATCTCCTTGACAGGGTTTCGCAGCTGCTCTAGCTGTTCTGAAACCGGAACGTCTCAAAGAAGACAACACGGAGTGAGTGAACCAGCAAACTGAGATTTACTGATTGATTCAAAATGATTTGAAAACAATCGCGTATTGCTTGAAGAAAGAGTTTTGCAATACGACGAAGGTTTTATAAGAAAAATCAAATTTCAATCATAAATACCCTTTTAATTTTTTGAAAGATTAATACACATTCGATGTGCTAGAGAAAAGACTTTTTGAGCACAACGACCGGTTTTTCAAAGGTATCCGTCAATCCTTTTCCTGGACCAAGGTTGATTCAAGATTGAATCGCCCCATTGTTTCTATCCAGTTGTCACAAGCTTGATCTTTTGCAAGATCTCACATGTCACCCACCAAGAGCTTGTTTGATGTTGGCTCTAGAAGGATTTCCATCTTCATCGTGAATATTTTGATATCACTCGGATGTTCTAGCAATACCACAAGGATAAAGCATAGGAATCTTAATATATTCTTACTTTCCACATTGTGTGAAACAGCAAGTCTTCATTAATTTTGTGTCCTAATGAGATATTGTGGATGATCTCTTGGCTCTAGACTCAATTATGCACATTTGGTTTCCTATGCCGGAGACTAGGGAGAGGGTCTCCTTCTTCAATATCAACAATCTCGAAGAGAAAGTCGATAGATAATGTCGGTTCCCCGTGAGAATGAAACAAGCCCTTTTAAGAGGAACTTGAGTAGCTTGGGAAGTTTAGTGCAGTGCGTCACTGGGTCCATGACGTCTTGTCTTCAATACCAGTGTTACCTTAGTCAACACCAGTAGCATATATATTGATCCCGGTTTCTGCCCTAAGGTTGAATTATTGGAGGGCTATTTCTTTTCACCCTTTTCACATTTAATTCTTTTTCATTCTTCAACCCCTTCAGTGCTTACCGAGACTTCATAACTAGAACCTTGTAGGGTTTATTCCAGTACTAGCTCTGTCTCAGTCCGCACTCTTCCCGTTTCTCACTTTTCTCCTTTTTTCATCATACCTAAGGACTTCTACACTATCTAGTAGGTTTTTCCCTGGGTAGATCCCTCCGTCTCTGGCGGGATCGTGGGAACGAATACCTAACCTAACCATCCTTATATCACCTATGCATAAAGTAAATTGGTCGGTCTTTTGGTATTGTTCTTTCCTTCTTGAAACCAATTGAAAAATCATTTGGAAAATCAATCAAGGTACTTGTGATACGAGATCAAAGAATTTTGTACCTTAATAGTTTTGATCATTTAGAAATGCTCCCCCTCAACATGTGCATATGATCTTGAAATTGTTTAGTACATGGAGGCAAGAGTACTTTGAAATATTTCTTTGATCACAATTTCTTATGAAAAAGCCATTTGATTTTATTTGGTAAATTCTCCCCCTCAATATGTGCGTTGGTTGTTTGAAATCATTTAACACATAGAGGCAGGAGTTCTTTAAAGTACTTCCACGATTACAATATGCCATAGAGAAAACCTTTAAAACTCAATCAAGGTACTTATGATAAAACATTGAAACCTTTGTACCTTGATAGTTTGTTTTCTTTTGAAATGTTCCCCCTCAATATGTGCTTCGAGATACGAAAGCGTTTAGCACATATGAGAGAGCAGCCTGCACAATTGAATCAAAACGATCACCTTTTCTCAAATTTCATTATTAAATCACAAATTCTCCCCCGATCAAAAATATCAAACCCTTTGTGATTTTGGATCTCAATTGATTTAATACGGTTTAGTAAACATGGGAGAATATGTGCCTGATTTAAAGTCTAGTTTTTCGATAAATGCTCCCCCTCAATATGTGCATTATGTATATTGAAATCGTTTGACACATGGAGGCAGGAGTGCCTTTGAAGGACTAAAACTAATTCCATTAAAACAAATTTGAGATTTAAATCACGATCTCTCCCCCGATAAAAAATTTCAAACCAATTGAGATTTGTGATCCCAATTGATTTAAATCATTTAGAAAATTTTTGAGGTAAAGACGTGGCAAGATTTAATTTTGAAAAATGTTCGAAATGGGCCAATTTAAGACATTAAAGATTGTTAGTGTCAGGTATGATTGTTTTAAGAGATCTTTAAGGAAAATAAAAATAATTTCACAATCAAACAAGAACAGAAAAAATTTCATTTTGAAAGATCTTGATTCTAAAGAAAAATCATACCATGACATAACATTAAATCTTTAGATCACCACACTAATACGTACAAACGGACTTTTATGAAAAGATATCGTTTGAAAATATTTTATTTTAAATCACTCTCCCCCTCAATCGATGACCATATTCGATGATTGAGTGACTTAAGTTTTGATAAATTGAAGTCCGGTGATTTTCAAAATTAAGTCCAATTAATTTTCAAAACAACATTTTCCATTTTCAAATCAATTTAATCAAATTTTTTCAAAATTGTTTAAAAATGGTATCCTGCACAAAGATACGTTCGGTGGTTGAGAAGCTTATGTTGTTGCTGTAGGGCTTGGAAGAAAAACCGTCTGCTGATGTAGTGAGACTTCTTACATTGCATTTTAATGCCAACTTAGGTCAAATTAAGCTCCGTTTCTTCATTTGCTGATGAAGAAAACCATCTGCTGATGCAGTGAGACCTCTTACGTTGCATTTTTCCATGCCAACTCTCCATAGAAGTCCAATTAAGCTTCGTTTCTTCATTTTTCAACCCAAGATATAATTATCCTTTCCTTTCGGCATCCAATCATCTTCATTTGTGGGATCCGGATCGGGAACATTCTTATATACCAATATACCTGCATACGTTAGTGAACACACATACATATATATGGTGGTCGACATCACCCAAACAGCAATCGACTAATTAAAGTCAATCCAACATATCAATCAGATCATGTAAAGCATGGGAATAATGTGTTCATCAAACTTTAATCATCTAATTCTAACAATCATATCCTAGGCACCTAGTCCTTCAACGTAGGTTAACATGTTTTTTAGTTAAGCATATAGGATAATTAGAAAATCTCGTTAGATGATATAGATTTGAAAACATTCTCCCCCTCAATCAATGACTTATTGTTCTGAAAAGTTTAAAAGCGTTGATTTCATTGATTGAGTTTTCAATTTTTTTCGAAAACTCTGAAACTGATTGATTTTCAAGCAACTCATTTACCACCACTTTTTGAAAACAACAAATATTTTTCTGAAGAATTTTAGACGGAAAAACATTTGTGTAGGAACAGCAGTCCTTCGACATACTTTCCTCAAATAGTTTTAGGATAAGTGCACGAAATTATAGAAAATTGGTTAAGCGCAGCACTTTCCTTCCTTGAAGAACGGGTTGCTATCTGAAGTAACAGCAAACCATGGTTTAAGCACGGGTTACAGTCTGAAATAACTGCAAGCCATATTGTGAGACATGTTTTGGAAAAGAATATTTACACCTCCTGCTCGAACTTCATCTATAGTCCCATGCCATTGTTGAATGACATTTCTAAGACCGTAGATGTTATCGATACCAGAAGACATGTCTTGATAAAACATATTTTTGGTCTTTTTCAAATTTTTTGATTTTTATGGGTTTTTGTTGGTTTTATATTTTTCTATTTTCTTTTTGTTGGTTTTATATTTTTGTATTTTGTTTTTGATAAATATTTACAAAGATAGAGAAATAGTTTAAGAAGATGATGATACGAGTACCGAGATAAGGAAATCGTTCAGCACTTTGTAGAAGATAGAATTCATCATCTCTTAAACTTTCACCACCAAAGCATTCGTGGCTCTTGAATCGTCGCAAGAACTTGACCCTTCAAAAAGTGAATCTTTGGTAGCTTCCCCCCAAACCGACAATCCTCGAAAAAAGACAATTTCCCTCAAGAAGAAGAAGTGAAGCAAACAATCTCATTGAATGATGATCAACACCCCGAAGAAGACGAGAACACCGAAGTAACAAGATAACATGAATCATCTTTGCGTTTATCAAACCAAGGATAAATGATTAAGGCCGATCACATGATCCTGTTGTGCGTCCCCGATGTACACATTACTCTTCGAGTTTGAGCAGTTGTCAATTCTGGGGAACAATATATCAATATCTTTATTTTACCAAGTGCATTCCAGTTATCTTCCATATAACCAATCAGTCCATAATGTACACAAGTACCCAACCAGAGTAGAAACAACGACATCACAGTAACTGGTTTGAATCACTGATCTTCTCTGCAGATGTCAACTCCGGAATAACTGATTAAGCTCGATCATGTGAACATGTTGTGCGACCCTGATGTACACATATCTCTCCCCTGATGGTTGCGATCACATCGGAATCATCATTACATTGTGTACATGAAGCAATAGCCGGAAGCACTGCCATAAATCATATAGAAGATGTCGATAAACAATATCATCTCACGCTCCAAATATTCTTCTCATAATTCATCCAACTGAACGCTGAAGTAACACAAACCAAAAGTCTCCAGAGACCACTTCCCCCAAATGGTTGGAGTAATGCATCCTTCCCCCAAATAGTTGGAATGACACACCAAAGGATACGAGTTAGACACTGAGTTTCTCTGCGGTTATGACATTTGTCTTTCCCGGGATTACTTCAATAGAGAAGAAGTATTAAGTTCATCACGTGTACTCGTTGTGTATTTAGATGTGAGTCTCCTTCCCCCTTGCTGGTTTTGATACCTCAGAATCAACAACACATTATACATACCAAATATTCTTGAAATAGAGAAGAACAAAAATGAGCTCAAATGAATCCTGTGAGAATCAACTGCTACAGAAACTCTCTCTAACTATCTTTATCAACCCATATGTAGACAATTTGAAGTGACCACTGAAGAAGCAAACCCGATATACCAAAATTGAAACTGAAGTAGAAGTCCCCGCATTTGTATCTTAATCTTGCACTAATGTTGGAAGAACGGTGTCGAGAATTTATGCTCCAAGCAAATATCTTAAGTACTCACTACTCAATCAAAGTATGAGACATTAACACCTCTTGCGATTATCCACAACGTCATGTGCGTGTGTCACTGAGTAAAACAACGTAAATCCTAATAGTGATAGTTAATCAGGTCTTCAACCATCCACCCCGACTGCTGGTAACTAGATAAACCAAGACTTCAACTCAAATTCTTAAGCCCGAGCAAGTTATCAAAAAGAACACGCCTTAGTGAAAGTCAACTTCAATCTCAAATAAGTGACAAATGATTAACTCCGAAGTAATCAACTCGTGTCAAATGCCCAACACGTGAATAAACATACAATCGGATGTACATTGACCCACTGAATGAACCGAAACAAATGATTCCTCAACATCAATGCATTCTTCTTAAAAGTATACATGTAGAGACTGATCTGGAAGATTCACCAATAGCTTCGAGCGGATGAGGTAGTCATTTTCCTTGAAGTTCATGTGGTTGATTTATAGCGTGCACGTTGAGAGGAACAATAATCCGTGAAGATTTGGCAAAGGAATACCAAAGAGAGGATCATTATTCATGAGTGGAACTGCAATATTATGATAGTCATTATCAACGCCTTGAGGAATAACTAGAGATTGGGCTTCTTGAGTAGTCTGAGTTGTACTTCTTAGATGATCAACATTTGTTAGCGGTTGGAAATACTCATCAAACATGTCTTGACAATAAATCCCAGTTATCCTTAGTAAGAGAAGCATTAAGCGTTGGAGGAGAGTCATATGACCATTATACAAAAATCCATCAACATGTAGTATAATCACTCTTCTCCCCCTCAAAAATTGCATCCGAAGTTGCCATTTTTGATTTAACCAAGTGAATAAGAATATACACCAATGAATGTAGATCCACTTGATGACTGAATGAGCATGGGAGAAACATGAAGCTTGTTGATGAAGAATGTCGATGAGAATGGTCATACACATGAAGATTTCTTCTTCTTTTGAAGATAAAGCGCACAGAAACGTACACCTTTCTTTTCTTTGAGGAACGGGGCCTGAATTGTTATCTGCAGACGCCATAATGATGAAGTACGAGGCCTGAACTGATGTGACCAGACGTCATAGCCGAATGAATATCAAGATTGAGTTACTTGAACCCGTGAGTTATGAGACATCAATCCATTTGTAATCCATACTTTAAGCCAGTCCATGTAGTAAAGGATCGAAGTATCTGCAACTAAGTAAGGAATACCTGCACTAATATTACAAACTTGATTGCATATATTTTGGTTAGTGACATTAGTATCCAAACCCTTTGGGGTTTCACAGTCAACCTTGATTTTGTCATCGGTAAACAGCTTTCCGGTAGGTATCCACCTAAGTCCAGCATCCTTAAACATTCTACCATACAGTATCCACTTATGGCAGGGTCTAGGATTGTTAGGCTTCTTATGCATAGTGGAAGACTTATCCTTATTCCTAGTTTCCACAGATTTAGCAGTTGGTATCCATCTAGGCGAAGATTTTGGTTTGTTTTGCTTCGTATGCACAGTAGATGACTTAGTGAAAATCCTAGACTTAACAGGTTGAACCTTTGTATGAGCATTTACTTTCTTTAGGGATTTCGAAAAACAATTTTCATGATTTGCCTTAAAGATGCATTTCAGACAATTTGAGCAAACAGCTTGTTTGGATTCAGAAAATGATATAGAGTTCTTAGAGTGATCTGCTATGGGAATAGCTTTATTCGAAATGCAACTACTCTTAGATACAAGCCAATCCCTAGTCTTTAGTTGAGTGTTCCTAGGTAATGGTTTAAAACTACTAGCAGTGCCTTGAAACCTCGTAGAATTCATCACCCTAGGTCTTGAACCTAAAATTCCATCTTTTCGAATCTGTGCCTTTTTCCTAGCTTCTTCTAGATAATAGCTCTTCTACAAGTCATTTATATCATATGAATTCTGAATTTTAATGCTTGGCTTTGACACATTTTTTGAACCAATCCTAGAGGTGCTGGGAGTAGAAGTAGCTGCTTGTAGAGGTTTAGAGGAACTAGAGGCATAATTCTTAGGCAACTCAGGTGAAGTGACTGGTTTTGACAAAACTTGTATCGCATCAACTTGGGAGGCAAGCCTTGTCTTTAAATATTTTGTTCTTTCAGATATAAATGCAGTAGGTTGCCTAACAATGGACCGGTCTCTAGTGGGATGAGAAACTGGCTTCCCCAAGGTTGATGGTTTTGTAAACTTAGTGTTCACACTTTTCCCTACAGTTTTCCTAAGTTCATTTTTTAAGGCAACAATAGCGAAACTCTTTTCCTAAAGTTGAGCTTTGAGTTCATCAATTTTTACTATCAAAGAATTTGTTTGTTCTATCGACTTAGTTCTAGCTTCTTTGACAGAGTCACTTAGTTCTATGTAATGCTTTCTTAAAGACTCATTTTCCTTTAGTAATTTGGCCACACAAACCGATGATTCATCATTTCTCATTTGAATATCATCAATAGTATTAACATCAGAATTACTTGTAACCAAATTACTTTTCACATGCATATTAGAAATATGTTTCTTCAAATTGTTGATAGTTGACTCTTTGTCTTGAAGCTAAGCTTTCAAAGTGTTAATTTCAAAAAGTTCACGGAATTCAGGAAATTCCGGATTTTTGCATGTTTTGTTAATTTGGAAACTTTCTTCTTTACTTTGTATCGCAATTTCAAGAGAAATGCAATGTTTTTCAAGATTTGAGAATTTGTTTGAAAGTTCATCAAAAGCCTTTTTATCAACCATATTGTTTGTTTTAAAACACTTAATCTCAGACTCAGCCTCAGTTACTGGACATTTATCAAAGTCATGTTCAGCATCAGGATCAGTTTGTTTAAGTACTTTAGCAGATGCACTATATAGAACAGTAAAGGGTAACTCATTACATGACACCTGTTCAGTTTCTGGTCTGATATCTGCATCCACATCTTGTGTGCCAGGAGTTACTGAGCAGCTGGTTACATCATTCTTTGTTGTCTCTGATATTCTGGCATTCAGAACACTGATTCTTCAACGATACATTACCCAACTCATCACAACTTTCTCTCAACTGCACTAGACTCTCATCCACTTTTTCATCTTTCTGAGTAACTTCCTCAATATACTTCTCCACATTATTCATAAGATGGATAAGTGTCTCTATGAACACGCTAATTTCCACTCCAGTGTGTCTCTTGAAAGACGTTTCAGTCATGTCTTGATCATAATCTGATGTAAATTCCCTACAGAAGAATGAATGAAATTGGTTGTGGATCACTTGAAGTGCAGCACTGGAAGTATCCTTTTGAACCTTTTCTTTATCAAGTTGTTGTTCCAATTGTTCTAAGTTCAATAGTAATGTTCCCGTTAATGTGGATAAATCTTGACGGAAAAGGGAATTGCATGTTCGTTCCATTCCTATCGATGTGAGTAACATAAGGTGTGAGTGAAGTTGCTGAAAGGGCACAATGCAACATTCCTTTTGCATGGCATTCTGTAGCATGAGCAGGTGCAAGTCTTTCTCATTGGACTCAGAGCATGAAGAACTCAAATCATCATTGATTGAATCCATCATCTGTAACCGTTCAGTATAGCTAATATTCTCATGGTTGTCTACAATATCATACAATTTAAGTACTTCCGAAATCACTGAATCATGAGTGTAAGACATGATGTTGTTGTTTACACGAGATTTTACAAATCTATGATTTAAACCGAGAAATAGAATCTTTCGAGGGATTTTACAAAATCAAGAAGAAACCGTTAAGCAATGACCAATAGAACGTGTTAAGATGACTGATGGATCGACACAATGATAGCCAATTGTGTGTTAGGTCTTATGATTGTTTATAGGATTAGCAGAGATGTTGTTTGGTTGTGATCAGGGCAAGTTGTTGCACGATTTTACGGAGAAATTTAGGTCTAAAAACACAAAAACCTCAATAACTGCTGTTCGGAGCAGATTTAGGTATCGAAGGATGACCCTATTCGGCGTGCCATTCTCCTCATTCTCACGGTCGTTTTGATGGGTAGAACGCTGAAAACGGAGTTACGGTTCAAAAGTTATGGCCGTTTGAAGTTTTGTCAGGAAAAGTCAACAAGTCGCTAGTAAGACAAGTCACTAGAGTGACAAGTCGCTAAGTCACCAAGTCGCTAAGTAACAACTCGCTAAAAGCACAAGTCGCTGTGATACAAGTCGCTAGACACAGGTCGCTAAGTAACAACTCGCTAAGTAGACAAGTCACTAAAGAACAACTCGCTAAGTAGACAAGTCGCTAAAGAACAACTCGCTAAGTGGACAAGTCGCTAAAGAACAACTCGCTAAATGAGCAAGTCGCCAAAGAACAACTCGCTAGACTGAACAGTACGGCCACTACTTTTGTACTATAACTCGCTTTGTCTCAAAAGACAAGTCGCTACCACCACAACTACAAGTCGCTAATAATTATAGAAGCAAGTCGCTACCAAGAAAAGTTCAAACACAACACATTTCAATCCAAAAACAACCCAACCACAGTGATTCAAACCTTCCAAATCAAAACCTAAGCACTTATAATGATTCTAAACACAAAAGTACAATCAAAATCCAAACTTTAACACTAGAAATGATCCAAATGATGCAAAAACCACTAAACTTTTTCAAACCCAAAAACCATATAAAACCACTAGAAATCCAAGAACATGTAAGAGAGGTGATCAAACCATGGCTCTTGATACCAATTGTTACATATTGGATTTCACAAACACATACATAATCACAAATAAGGGGCGTATAGTTTAGAGGTTTTAGAGAGAGAAAGTAGAATGGGAGCCTTTCTAGAGAGAGAAAATAAACAAAAGAGAAAAGGTTAGATTAGAATGAAAAGTCCAACCCTCTACCTTGGGAGGTAGAGGGTATTTATAGTTTTACATAATACGCCCTCCTGACGGGCTGTGGATCAGGCATACAGTGGGTAAAGACCCGTCCTTCCTCCACGGTGTTACACTAAACTAATCTACGCTACTAAC
Organism: Chrysanthemum makinoi; assembly: GCA_910596185.1. NCBI lineage: Eukaryota > Viridiplantae > Streptophyta > Magnoliopsida > Asterales > Asteraceae > Chrysanthemum > Chrysanthemum makinoi. The sequence goes on from OU343223.1 coordinate 254,516,727, forward strand.
TAACTAATAAACTGCTAAATAATGTAAATAACGACAAGTCTACGAGCTAACATATGCTAGACTATAATTGGGGTGACCGACACTTTAACATGGAATTTCCAATTCCTAACATTTTCCCAATATGGTATCGTTCTTCTTTACCTTTATCCAATAAGAACATCATTTTTTTTACTTCTTTGCTTAGATTTCACTAGGATTTCTTACTTGACTACGAGCCTATTTGATAGAACAATATGATCTTGTAAACGAATTTTGTTTTCACTCTTCAGGTTACCCGGGGAGGGCGAGCCTTTTTGGCTCAGTTGTACACGGCGTCACCGGGTTAATCCCGAGACCGTTTACGACCCTTCCCTAGGCAACCCCGAATGTATACACCTAGCGAGGTTTGAACCCTTAACCTCTTATTTGAAAACCAAGGACCTCACCACTATGCCATTTGGTGGTGGTTCTAAAACAGGGAAAACTAATATGATCTTGTGTCGAATGAATTAAAGGCCTTAATGATCCGAAGGTTCTTTATGAATATCAACAGTATCTCCTAAATAACAGAAAATTTATCATTTAAACATGTGTAAGATGTAGTAGTTTAGTAATAAATGAAAATATGACTGTTTGACAACTGACAAGTGTTCAGAATTGATACAAACTTAAGCAATGCAATCTATTTTACAGAACAAAAAAGAGGAATAATGTAAATAAAAATTTAACCTTTCTGTACGGTTTAGTGGTTTAGCATTCACTTGTTTTTATTACGACCAAAAATGCCACGATTTAACACAGTTTTATTTCATTCCTGTTTGCCTATTTTTAAGGTCGGTTCATTCTTGATGGGTTGGCTTGGTCCTTTTTATAAAGGAGATATATGCAAGTTCTCCCCTGAATTAGCCGTCGGGTTAACAACAAGTTACTTAGGGAGTCTGACCACATTTAGTGGCTGGAACCAGAACATGCTCGAGCTTAGTGTCGACGGTCACTGGGTTTACTCTGCGTTTGGGTTTTACGCTAGGTCTGTTTCTTGTTGCCTATTCTTTCATAGTAGGGGTGACCACTGCAGTGAGTTTTAAACAGGCTATTAACAAGACAAACTTTTGTTCAAAGTCTTGTTTCTCTCAGGAAAACAATATTATGTGCCAAAGTATATTAATAGTGGTTATGATAACGTTGTTGGGGTCGCTATGGGGTATGAGTACAACATTGCTAAAGAAAGATTTTAATAGTGATAACATCACAAGTCACTTGTGGTTTGGTTGTATTGTTGGACCAATTGGAGTATGGATCAAATTCTATTTAGCACAACTAAACGGTAAAGGCATAGGAAGAAGAGAGCTTATGAAATGGATTCCTTTCGGGACATTAATCGCCAATGTAGCTGCCTGTTATATCATGGCAGCCTTTGCAACGATAAAGAATTTTGTAAGCTTCCCTCAAAGTTTTGGTAATCATAATTACCACACCAAATGTTTTAGATAACAAAAACTGTTGCGGGTCTGTCTATAACATGTAGGATCTACATATTAACAATTTCATTTCACCTCTTTTGGAGTAAGACATCTTTAATGGTTGTCTATCGTGCAGGTGAATGGCACACATTTTGATGTTGTGGCATCAAGTATCCAGTTTGGTTTTTGTGGATGTTTGAGCAGTGTTTTGATGTTTATAGCTGAATATAGAGCTATGGAAGAGAGCGCACATCCTTGGCGAACATATGTATATGCCTTGACGACTATAATTATGTCGTTTACTCTGGGAACCCTGATTTACTCGGTTCCTGTGTGGACCAAAGGGTGGTCATAGTCAGGTATAACATATATAATTATACATAACATTACATTATATGCCTTTGAGCCTGAGGGTATGATATAATGTGGCTTGAACTTGAGCAAAGCCTGATTTGAATCCAGGCCATTAGCTCTGCTCAAAGATATATGCTTTTGAAGTTGCGAGTGTTGCCTAGGTTTCAATCACACGCTTGATTTATATAAGAACCACTCGTATTTGTTCAAGAATAAATGTATACAATCACTTTATTTTTTAATCAACTTGAACTTATGTTGATTACATATTTCGACCTCTATTTATAAGGTTCTATGTGAACCATCATCTCCTTTCGTGAAAGGGTACAACCGAAAATAACTACCTATAACTACCATAACCGAATAACTACCTATAACTACCTTCAACCGAATAACTACCTATAACTACCTTCAACCGCTATTCGGTTATAAACTATCATATGTACATGTTTAGCCCTTAGGCTTTCGTCATTTACACAAATATACATGTTTGGCAAATCATGACATTACTTGATCTACAACGAGTTAGTGATGGTGATGTGATGGTAGGTCGGCAAGTGGAGGGCTCATACATGCACTTTGATAACTGGTTAATCATAGTGATTGTGAATTTGTCCCTAAATATTTACATTGTATGGATAACAAAATATCCTTGTAACTCTTACAGAGTCACAAACATTGTTAGTGTAGCAGACTATACTTTTGTTTTATGTAGCAAGATGTGTTAGTGTTATACTTCCTATGGGGAAACAAACATATTGCATGGTAAAAATTTGCCAAGGTATAAAAACCTGATAGGGTGCATATTCTCGTTCCATCATCTGCAAACTCGGCTTTTTTCCATAATCCACTCCCGTATCATGTTGCCTAGCATGTCCATTATATCAGTAGCTAGAACAAATTAAATAACGTTGGATAAAACTGTGCCACACAAGTGTCCATCAGAAGCCAAGCAACCTATAATTTATAATTATATTTGGTTTAAGCCCACTTATCTTCCTCATGAAAATATTATTTGGTCACAGGATGAAACAATAAAATAAGTTTAAAATTTATAAACATAAAAGTGAAAAAAAAAATGGCTAATGACTTAAAAATGCATCGAAATTGTCCATTTTTACCGTTCTGTGTAGCCATCTTTTTTTTCCTATTAAATCACTAAACTTAGTGATTTAGTACATTGTGTGTAGCGGTGACCTACTTGACATGCTGGAGCAGATTAAGCTAACGATCGTTAGGTTTATCATTGCAGTGTTAGTCGTTTAGACTAACGATCGTTTATCATGGCTACATACAATGACAAAAAGTGTCAAGTTAGACGACTTTTAGTATTTTTAAAATTTATATGTTTTTACACGTTTTTACACCTATTTTTATACACATTTTTATACACGTTTATACACACGTTTTATTCACTACAAAGTACTCCAAAAATTTGATTCGACAGTCTAACCCAGACTATTTGTTTCATGTTATTGGAGTTTTATATTTAAGGTCATTTTCAATATTTGTTTAATCTTTTCACATGTTTTGCATATCCGTTGCTTTACTAATTTTTTGGAAATTAATATTTGTTTCTTTAGATGTTTCACTTCCTTTTTAACTTTTTATAAGCCACCCGTGATTTATCACGGGTTTATAGGCTAGTTATTAATAAATAAGATAAAAGCTATGGATTGTAGGAGTGTGTTCTTATGATAATTAAAAAGAAAAATTAGTCAAATAGACCGCGCACCCTGAGGCTTATCAGTTTCTAGACCACGCCCTTTTAAAATTTGAAAATAGACCGGTTGCCCACCGATTTTCTTGGACCCAACCAGGGGCTGCCATGTGTCCGACAACTTATGACACAAGTACGTATTTTGAAGGTATATGTCATGTATTGTAATGTATTGTTTTTTGGGCAACTTGTATTGTTATTTGGGCATCTTTATGTTTTTTGGGCAACTTGTATTTATACACGAGGATAGTTTTGTCATTTCACATTTAAAAAAAAAAACAAAAAAACAAAAATCAAACGCCCACACAAAACACAGATTCACACAGCCACACACCTCTTGTCCTCCACATAAACCATCACAACTAACACCACTACAACCACCCAACAACCCGACACCACCACCATCCGGCCGCACCTCCACACACGCCACCACCATCCGGCCGCACCACCACACAACTGAACCTTCTTCTGCAGTGGCATGTCCTTGTTACAGGTAATTCAAATCACCTGAATAAATCTTTTGTTATTATCTACTTAAGTGTCAAAAAAGGACTCCTCTCAAAATTGCTCATATCCAAACACAATCTTTTATTATTATCTACTTAATGTATTTTATCTTCGATTTAATCTGTAATTTTAGTTAAATTTGCATTTGTGGTTGTTCCCTTGATGAAAGTAAAAATTAGGGTTATCACCCCTAAACCGAAAATCAGGTTTTGTAAATTTCTTAATTTGATGCAATTATGTTCTGCTAAAAAACATGTGAATCAGGATCGGTATTGATTATTGTATCTAAATTATTATATCTTCTTTTATACTCTAGATTCAGACTCGGTATTGATTATTCATACTCCGGCGGAGTCATGATATGAGTGAGTTCACCGGCGAACTTCTCATGAAGAGAATCATTCACATGATGTGAATTTGTGAACTCTTGTTCCATTGTGGACTCATTACTATCCTCAATCTGAGTATCAAAGAGTGGATTCTCAGAAATTAAAGTGAATTCAGAGTCGAATTCAAATAGAGGATTGGTGAAAGTAGCTTTGAATGTTTCAGGAACAAAGTGATCAACATTCTCTATTGGATTGTTGGGATAAGAAGTGAGTGAGCGATCATTATCAAGGAGACTTTCAGTCTCTCCCAGATCGGCTTTGAAATCAAAGAGACTATCATCACTTTCCGATGAAAGTGGATTGATGTGAGTGAGTTCATCGGTGAATTCCTCAAGAAGATGATCGACATCGAGGCTGTGGAAGTGATGCCTCAACATACTCGATGTCTCCATATGATGCACAATCTTCGCTACAATTGGAGAAAGTCTCAAAATGATCTTTTGAACACTCAAGATGGGAAGAAGAATCACACATATGATCGAAGTTCCTGTGACTCTCTTGGGATTGGGACAAGGTTCTCAACACTAGACTTTATGAATTCGTCCGATTCCTTTTCAGGAACAGTGTCAAGATGCTCATCCCCCATGTTTAGAGAGTGAGTGGGAATATCGGGTGTGATAACATCAGACTGAGGGAGTTGAGAAGTATTATCTTTAAAAGGATAAAAACTCTCCTCGTCATCATCATATAGAGCTGCCTTAAGAAATTGGGAACGCCTTAGAGCTGCATGCTCTGGGACTAATAATTCTTCCCTAGATTTGCGAGCCTCTCGTTCTTCAGCTAGCAATTCTCCCATGGTTTTCTCACCACTCACTTGATTCTTAAAGTTTTGAATCATATCATCAAGTGTTTTCATTGCGGTTTCAAAATCTTGGGAAATTTCTTTAGGCAACGGCTCAGGTGGAGTTTGAACCGTATGGTGCTGTGGAGGTTGGAAATTGTCAAACCTGTGAGAGTCATGATTTTTACAAGGAAATGGATTCCCTATTTGACAATCAGAGCTGAAGTGGGGACCTCCACGGTACTCACAACTGATAAAAGCTGTTGAGTCTGGACTGGTGAATTATATGGATATTGGTCATAACCAAAGTTCTAAGCATCAGGGAAAAGCTGTTCATAGACAAACGTGTTTCCGGATTGACACTCAAATCCTTGGTGAGGACCTCTACAAAATTCACAGCAGTTATGTTGATTATATGAAGATAAGTCGGGGCGTGGTGGGTAATTGGAAAAATTTGAGGGTAAGTTAAATGAGTTCGGATTAGGATCATAATCAAATGAATTCCTCGAACCACAAAACAAACAACTCCCGTTTCGAATATCATTACCACGTACACACGTTACACGGCTGACATGGTGAACCAAAAGAGGCTCACCACAACCGACACAAGGAATAAACGATTCCATGAGAATAGAAGAAGTTAGAATCAAAAGGATAGAGGGTAAAGGGATAAAGAATCAAAAAGGGTAAGAGGGTAAAGAGGAATATTTTTGGTATTTTTGAAAAACATGTTGTAAATATAAGAAAGAAAATCTTTTTGGGGTTTTATGGTTTTATGCATATGTTTTTGGATTTTTCGAAAACGAGTGCACATGCACAAAAACACAATCAATCAAAACGAGACCGAAGCAAAAACACAAAGAACTTAAACCAATAATCACAAGCGTATTCACGCAAGTGACACAAAGGCAAGTTTTGAATCTTTGGTTTGGGAACTTATTATGATAACACTTAAGTTGAGAAGTGTTATATGATTGATGTATTCTATTTATTTAAAAACAACAAGCAAAATTTTTTTGTATTTTTAATCTTTTACATATATACAAAGAAAAGAAAAATATTTTTGTATTTTTGGATTTTCAAAAACAATAACTTCACGAGGAAGGTTCTTCAAGTCACTAATCGCAAAAACTTCACGATATTGTCGCAACACACCTCCCCGGCAGCGGCGCCAAAATTTGATTCGTGTAAAGTGAGTGGTGAAAAACACAATATCAACGTGTATCAAAATAACCGTAAAATTCGACAAATTAACCCTTTAGGAAAAAGATTAACGTATCAAATCTTACGGGTGTGATAAAAGTGATACCGGGTAAGTGATTTCCCCGGGTCGTGTCCCAACGAGGTGTGAAATTGACGGTGTCGTTGAGTTTCGTGATTTGAACTTGAATTGGTTTTAATGATTTGTTTGATTTGAATTACGTTTTCTACGAATTGATTAATGGGAAAGTAATTAAGGCAAGGGAACCCTAATAAACTACAAACTAACTACTACTAAGCCTAAGAAATGATAAAACGAGGCTAAACTAAGTCCTAGGGTGCTAAAACGTAAAAACGTAAAAACCGGGAAACAACCCGAGCCATAAACGTAAAAATTTTGCAATTTAAGCGCTACGGGTGTGAAATTAATTTTCCTACGACCTAATCGACTAAAAATAATTTTAGAAAAAAGCAGGGAATTTTTTCGACTTTTAAAATAATTATTACGAATGAAAAACTAAATAACTCTAATTAGATAATTAAAAATACTAAACTAATTAAGATAAATGTGGAAAAATCACAGAAAGTACTTTTATAACTGCTTGACTTAACAAAATTAAGAAAACAATGCTTTACTTTGGAAATAAGCTGTTAAATAAGCTAAAAGGGCTTAAGGCTAAAACTGCTAAAGGCTAGTTGAAGAGTAAATTGTGTAAGAATTAAACAAGACAAGTCCCAAGGGCAGATGGTGTTGGTGTGTGGTGTCGAGGTTTGAGTGAGTAGACTGTGGAGACCCAGGTTCGAATCCTGGCTCCACTTTTTGAAATTTTTTTTTTGCTTTTCGGAAATCAAAGAAGAGATAAAATGACTGGCTTGTGCAAAGAACTTTTTATGAGACCATGGAATAAGAATTTGAATGACCACTTATTATCCACTAATGTGGGACAGACCAACAAACAGCCCTTATTCATAATTTTAAGCTCATTAAAAGCTAAATAAGCACTTAAGAAAGGGAAACAAGCTGTAATATTAAATCCACTAACTGAAATAAGCTAGAACAAATAAAAAGCTAACTAAATGAAGGGGGAACAAGCAGTAGGCAATGAAACTAACTAGGGGATCCTAAGCTAAAATGGAGAATGTAAAACAAGCAATAAACTCCTATGATAAGCACTAATGAGCTAACAATGATTTAACTTAAACTAATTGAGCAATTAACAACTTAAATGAGCTAAACTATACTACTAAAAAGCTAAAAGATAGTAACCTGACTTGTGTTTTTGCAGGGCTACAAGCAAGGTGTCTTTGTAGTTCTTTTGGAGCTTATTTGTGAACTGAAAAGTAACTTCCAAAGCTAAGACAATTTCTGCGATGAATAGGCTTGAAACAGACCTACTGAGACTACTTCGGCTTATTTTTTTGAGCGTGAAATAAGCTGAGTGTAACTGTTATGCAAGGCTGAAAAACAACACGAGAGGGGGTGTTTTGCGCTTAAAAATTTTAAGCTGCTACAGGCATTCCCAAGCTAAGATCATGCTGCAACAACAAAGTTAGCATAGTAGGGTACCCAAACAGTCCAATGGGTGGAAAAGAATGGCACTAACACAGCTTAAAAATAAGCTGTATCCAGCTTGTTTTGGGCTACTTTTCAACTGATACAGAAAAAAAAAATAAGACAACTGATTGGTTTTAAAGGCACTTTTAACCAAGCTCAATTACTTCTAACTACAAATAAGCTATCAACTATTTGAGTTGGGAATACAAGGATTTCAGAAAAACAAGATTTACTAATTTTAAACACCAATCAAACTGAAAAATAAGAACAAGAGCAGTAGCATAGGCTGCTATCCTGTGTAGTTCCTGAAGATCACAGAAAACAACTTTTTTTTTAACCAAACTCACCAAAGATTAATTTGACCATTTTCCAACTCCTAAAACTAGACTTAAAAAGAGATTTGACTTAGAAAGTCAAATGGGTTAAAACGACTCCTTGACCCTTTCACATCCTTGACCCAAACAGTGCTTAAAACTGATTGAAAGTTGAAACCCTTAGAACTTAGAATGTTTTTGATGAAAGCTAAATACTACTTAATTAAAACTGTTAGAACACTTGATAACTATAATGGCAACTTTATAAAATAGGGACATATGAGAATAAAAAGAAAGGAATGCTTTTCATTGATTAAAAAAAAACTCATTACAATAGAACTTAAAGACATAAAACTAATTTTGAAAACTAAGTAAATGGTGCCAATGAATGGCTACAAGAGTCCTAATTTATACTAAAACATCCTAGGTCTTCAATCTCTTTGTGCTTCTTGTTGTGCTTCTGCTGTGAGACAAAACAGGCCAAAGACTCACTCTTGTGCTTCTTGAATTCATCCAAGCCGTCCAATAAGTAGGTACCAATATGCATGAATTTGAGCCCTCCATTGAGTCTTTTTGACATGGATTTCCACCGTGGCATTTGGGGAAGAGGGATAGTGGGTTTGGGAAATGGGTATAACTGGGTAAAGGAGGGTTTAGGGATTGAGTGTTTTGGGATTGAGTGTTTTGGGATGGTGGGTTTTGGGTAAAAGGATGAGTTCCTGGGTTGGAGAGAAAGCAGGAAGAAGGTTGGAGGGAAAAAGGTGAAGAAGAAAGATGGGAGGTGGGTTGGGTCGTTGGTTGGTGCTGGGTTGGGTTTTGGGTAAAATTAAAAAGGTTTTGTTTTATTTAAAATGTTTTAAATGCATTTTTTTTGGTTTTTACAAGGCAATTTGGTCATTTGGGTGTCGGGAATTGGTAAAATGGTGATTTTGTTATCGGGTTAGGTTTAAAGGTTGTTTCCCCCTCATCACTCTCAAAAAGCGAGTCCGGGCTCTGAAAATGTAGAAAATCCATTGCCGGCTCCGTCTGTTTCAGCACTTTTCCGGTTTCACTTCGATTTCGTCCGTTTCGCTCTGTTTTCAATCCTTTTGTACCTGAAAGACATAAAACACACTCCGAGGATATTTTTGACATATTTTGATCATATTTGGGTGTTTTTAGTCGTTTTTGTGGTCTTAGATGGGTAAAAACGATGAGTGAATAAGCACTCATCAATTATTGTATATTATTTCTTCTTTTATACTCTAGATATATTTAGAAGGAATGGTGTTCTAAATGTGTGACATTGATTTGCAAATGGAGCAACTATAGCTTGTTAGGACTTATTTTCTATGATATTTAAGGTATTGTTTGAATTGATTTTCTCGAGCATACAAGTACTTCTAACCTTTAAGCTTTTATATCTTATCTTAAGCTTTTCAAGTAGCTGTTGAAGTTTATATCTAATATTTTTAGTCTAAAAGGGCCGTTTAGACGTACTTTATATATGTCCGCAGCACTTGGATGTATGGGTTGATTTGATGTGGCTGTTAAGACCAGCCGATGCAGATTGGGCTTTAGCTTACCGTGAACGGATGCTTGAATACTTCTGTAACCACAAGGTTGAATACACAAATTGATAGCCATCTTTCAAGGTACGATCCTTAATGTCCGTTTGACCCATAATTATTGTCAAATGTTCACTTGTTAAGTCTTTTTCTTTCAACTTTTACTATATGTATTTTTACTTATGTTATATATTAGTCGATTATTATAATTTTTTTTAAATCAATGACATTTCTTTTGTAAATACCCGTGCACATATACAAAAACGGCTATGGTTTGCAAACCACTTCTATATTGGTTATGTATACTTTATTAATATTTGCTATATAGCAAAATATAATATTTGGTTGCCAAAAAGTATATCACGGTACATGTCCTTTAATGTCTTCTGTTCCCAATCACTTTCTTCAATACAATTTGTTTAAGAAAATATTTCTTTCTTCTTTTGGTCTATTGACTTCATATCTTTATCCCAATCCTTCTGCTTTTGTTTAGAAAATATGTCTGATAATATCCCACTGGATGTTCAACTAGATATCATCCGTAGGTTACCTCCTAAGTCTATACTCCAACAACGTAGTGTTTGCAAGTTATGGAAGTCTAGCATAGATTGTGGAAGCTTCATCTTTATTTATGGTGTTCATCGTAATGATGAGTTTTTATTTACGCTAAAATTATATATGGGTGACCAAGGTTTTGTGTTAGCTTTAGATGAACAGCTAATCGCTACACCACTTAATACAGATTTAATGCTTTCATCTATGATTACAGTTGGCAATTCTAATGGTCTTTGGTGTTTTGTCTATGGTTCTAATCTAATGACTGTTATTTGGAACCCGGCAATAAAAAATCACTTGCAGTATTTGTCCCGGTTTACACGCATCAAATCGAACGTCAAAAGATTTGTTTTGGTTTTGCCGTCCGTCCGGACACTCTTGACCCGACGATCGTGAAGGTCTCCTATCTTGTTTTCGAAAGTGGTTTCTGGTATGTGTCTGTGTTTTCTTTGAACTCGTTAAGGTGGACAATCCTTGAAAATTTCCACCCCCCTCGTGAAACTATCAAATTGAAACGTAATAGTCATGCAGTTGTAGGTCGTTTTATCTATTGGACTGGGAGTGAAAAGTTAACTAATGAGGACGGTGTTATTTGCAAGATTTATATGTTGATTCCTTTTGATTTGGTAACCAACCAATTTAAAGTTATAGACCTACCGCAGATTTTAAAAAATGAACTCCCAGTTCCATTCAATGTTTTCGATCTTGGAACCTCTCTAGTGATTTCTGGGAAGATCATTGGTGAAGATATTCCATTGTTTTGCGGATGGTTGTTGGACGTCAATGGTTCTTCCATAACATCATTTAGAAGCCTATTCGCCATCCCTACCTAATATTCGGTTCGTTTGCTTGGGTTTACAAAGGATCAAGCTCCAATAGTGGAAGCGTACAGCGGCAATCATTTGGGTCAGTCGGTATTTGTGTACAACAAAGAACTTGAATTATTTGTCTGCATGTGAATGTTAGAAGATGCGGGATCTTTCTACATCGCCCCATACAATGAATCTCTTCTTTTGTTAAATCAGCCAGACCATGCTGTTTATAGTATGTTTTATTTTTAACTTACCATTCTATTAATGTTTTATTTTTAACTTACACCATTATATTCATGTTCAACAGGTTTGTTCGGAAGAAGTTAGGGATCATGCTTAATGGGAATGAAGCTTTGTGGTTTTAGTACGATGTATGTATGTGAAGGAAGCATGGAGTGGTTAGCTTTTTCTGCGTACTTGGTGAATTTTATAAATCAAGTGGTTATATATTATGTACCCATTAAACTCATAATTATGTAGTAATCGTAATATGTAGTAGGTTGTCTGTATGAAACGTTGTATGTCAACGTATTTACTATTTCCTATGTTCTTTAATTCCATTATACATCTTTGTTTAATCTGGGGAACTAGCAGTTGTTTCCAATAAACAATGTGGCAACTAACTGTTGTACGTAGGGCAACTTCTTTTCCCTATTGACTACTTTTATATACCAATGAGTCCTTCTAGTTGTTACAATTCGTATTCTACAATCAACTAATAACTACCAACTAGTTACTATGCACACTTGAAATTAACAGATTTACCATTCAACACTAGTACAATTTAACTAGCAGTTGTAAGTTTAATACTAGCAGCACTAAACCAGTATGTGTCTATTCAGGCCCATAATAGTAAGAGCAACACCTACACAAGGGCACCAGAATGGTATCAGCAGCACCTACACATGGGCAGCACAAACACGGCCATACACAACAGTATTAACGACTGTGGCATCATTTCGTTGTTGTGTTCTATCACAAGCAGTGGTTAAAATAGCTAGCAGTCGTAACCAAATTACTGGCAGTTGTAAGTATACAACCAATTCAGTTTTACTAGCGGTAGTAAAAATAACTATAGCGGTAGTAAAAATAACTACCAGTTGTAAGTATACAACCAATTCAGTTTTACTAGCGGTAGTAAAAATAAGTATAGCGGTAGTAAAAATGACTAGCAGTTGTAAGTATACAACCACTTCAGTTTTACTAGCGGTAGTAAAAATAACTATAGCGGTAGTAAAAATAACTAGCAGTTGTAAGTATACAACCAGTTCATTTTATAATTTGAGATTTAATTTAAGTAATCGTGCATAAAAGCAGTGTAACATTTTTTTACGCTTAAAAATGTCGCATATACCTCAAAATAGTCAACTCAAATGAATGTAACTCTACACATCTGATAACATGATGCCGTTATGTGCTCACTTCTAACTGAAGACGTCGTCGTTTTTAGAATAAGTGATGCTCACAGCACATTGATTGTGTAATAGGTCCGCCATATTACCATGGCTTACTAAAATATACCATTTCGTAATATTTTACGGACCAAATTTGAAAAGCTTGTATGTTGGGCGCGCGAATCAATGAACCAACCCAACAACCACATATAATGATCATAATAACACACCCTCGTTCTAACTATCAATTGCAAATCAACAACCCTCATCCAAAGCCTCCTGTTAAGAATTAAAAAAACCAACAAAATTTCCTTGAAAACCATGTCGTTTCGAGCTAATGTTATCACCAGTATGAGAGATTATATTAGCAACATGCCAGATACAGTGATCGGTAACATTTTGAATCGGTTGCCAATAAAAGAAGCGGTGAGCACCTTTATTTTATCTACAAACTGGAGGTTTAAGTGGACTTTGCTCACCGAAGTCATAATTGATGAGGATTTCTTTTATTATTTAACATATAAGTTTGATGGGAGGCATGTTACTAGACTTTTAAATCAGCTTACGGGTCCCATAAAAAATTTTGTCTTCTCTATAGATCCCAAACCGTTTTCTGGAATGGAAGACTTGAATTATGAAGAGATTCGTGATTGGCTTATGTTTTTGGCACTGCAAGGAATTGAGGACCTGACAATTAGAAACTGGTATGGACAACCAGTTACATTTCCAACCCAACTTTACGGGCGTATTGAATTGAAACATCTTGAAATTCATTGTTGTGATTTTCCTTTTTTCACTACTTTTCCAAATTTATTGAGCTTAGAATTGTGTTTAGTCAAATTTCTAACCGGTACAGTTTGAGATTTAATTGCTGGTTGTCCCTTACTTGAGTATCTTAGATTGGATATTGAAAGTACAAACGGGATGAAACTATGGAATCTTGCAAGTCTTAGGAATTTGAAGAAGTTACATTTGTCATTCGGTATTTCGAATGCTGTCACGACAATCATAGCATCCAATATCTTTCACCTGACAAGACTTCCATCTCTTGAGACCCTTACATTGGATTTTGACTATTGCACGGTAAGACCGTTTTGAGATTTACACTTCTAACTTTACAATGTTAAATATATGTGTAACTGTAACGACATTTAATCTTTGAAACTAACCCAAAAGTCGACCTGTTGTAGTTGATGCGTGATGGTAATTCCAGGATGAATGTCCCTTTGCCGTTTGTATCCCTCGTTAATCTGAATCTAAAAGGAGTTGATTTTGGCGAGACTGTTATCATGTCACTCATCGTCCAAATGATTCGCGGATCTCCAAACTTGAAAATGCTGGAAACCAGAGTAAGTGTAATACTTTATTACTTTATTTCATACGTATCAAATAAACATCCGTAAACTACCATGTTTTTGTATCTCAATACTATTTGATTTTCCAGGCTGCACACACGCTTAGTGTTTTACCTTTGGAACAACGTTCATTAAATTTAGACACAACCACATTCAGCCATGGGCAGATTCAGACTGTGATTTTTCGATCCTTTCCTAGATCACCGAATGAATTACACATAATAAAGTTTATACTTGCTTGTTCCACATCGTTAAAGAAAATGTATATCAGGGCCAGCGATTTGATGGACGATGGTTATGATAATATCAAGAAGAATTGGGAGTTCGCTAGGAAGCTGTTGAAACTCCCCCGATCTTCCATCACAGCTGTTGTAAAATTGTTCTAGTGGTTGTAGTTTTATGTATGGTTTGAATACCATGTGTCAATTAAATTTGTGTATAGAAAGTTTGGTGTGTCTGTTTATCAAGGGGTTATATAATATTGATGAGTGTCTAAATACTCATCATTTTTGTACCGTTTAAACTGTAAAAACATCTGAAAACACTCAGAAATGCATCAAAATGATAAAAATATCACAAATAAGTGTTTTATGTGTTTTAAATGCAAAAACATCAAAATCTGGTGAAAAACGTATCAAGTTTGCATAATTGGCAGTTTTAGTCCCCCAAGTTTAAAAAGTTGTCAAAAACAGTCCCTGGTAAATCAAAATAAAGAAAAATATCATTTTAAGTCCTTAGGGATTCATGAGTTGTAAAAATTGGTCCTTGAAGTTTAAAATTGCAAAATTACAACTTTAGTCCCTCAAGTTTTGAAAATGTCAAATATAGTCCTTGGATTTATGAAAATGAAATTTTATGCAATAGTAGTCCTTGTACTATTCACATATGGCAGGAATGGTCCTTGTGTGAACTTTGGAAGATTGGCAATTTCAGTCCCTCATGTTTGGCAGAATTACACAAATGGTCCTTGTTATTAATACAAAACCAAACGGACCCTTTCTTTTGTATTTTGAGCCCAGCCAAAAAGGCCCTTGCCATTTATCCCTTGACCCCCCATTTTGACCCCTCCACTTATAATATCCCACGGTCAAAAAGTCAAAAACGCGCCCAAACAGCTACTACTGTTCACCTTCCTCTCCACAAGTGAAATCCAATACCGAGAGTGGTTTTCCTCCTTTTCACCTTTACACTGTCTTCCCAAGCTGTATACCAACCCCCTTCCACCTCTACAATCATCCAAGAAGCTTTAATTAGCAAAACCTGCTCAAAGACTTATTTGGCGCCAAAATTGCCATTTGGCAATTATGATGAGTTGGATGATTTCAATGGTCAAGATAAGGTGGGATTTGCTCAGAGATGTCGACAGAGATGAAAAAGATCAATATATACAAGTTTTGAAGCAATGTAAAAAGTAACTAGTGTAATTTAGTTTATTCAATGTCGTTTTAGCTTAAATTTAAATTCCAGTGTATTTTCTAGCTTTTGAACTTTGTATTTCAAGTTTCCTGTGTACAATAAAGCTTTTGTGATAATCAATTTCAAGTTTAAGTCCTATTTCAGTTTATGCAAATTTTCCTTATTCAAAAATTTCATGAATGGTTGAATGTTGTTAAGCAGTTGTTAATATGGACTCATAAGCCAACTTAAGCTCCTAGATAGCTTCTAAAAGCTATTAGATACCATAAAAATCAGTTTAGCATCAAAAAGAAAAAATCACCAAAAATACCAAATAAATTAGTGAAAAATAAAAAATTACAAGAAATGGAGATCAAAGCTGGAGCAGGGTGAATATTGGATTGCCCTGGGTTAGAGGCTTAGTGGTAAGCCTATAGGAGTGATCTTTTGTTCTTGGTTCCGAGTTTTCAGTTGGATAGCCACTTGTAAGCTTAATTCTTAATTTTGGCATTTCACTGTTCAAGTGCTTATTTCTGCTTATATCTTTGCTTTTATGCTTGTTTGGTGTATGATTAGTGAGATTAGTGCTTAATATAGTTTGCTTGTTCTTTAAAATTGGTAGTTGCTAAGATCTCATTTTGACAGTTATAATAGCATATAGATCATTCTTGAGTTGTATGTTGTTGTTACTGTTATTTAGTGCTTATTTAGTCTTATTACATGATATTATAAAGTCTTGAATCATTTTCATGGTCTTAATTTGTGTTTTGTTTTGAAAATCTTCATATCAGTCTCATAAAGTGGTGTTTGGTTCACTGTGATAAAGGTTGTTTTAGCCATTGTTCTTGTTTAGTGCATGTCTCATTAGGTCTTAGTAGTTCAAAGAAGCAAAGAAAACCAGTTCTCGTTTGTGAAAAGTCAAAATTAGCTTTTGATCAAATCTTGTGTTAACTGTTGGATTTTCATGATCCATGATCATGATTTTGTGTTCATAAGTTGTTAATATTGCTCAAATCAGTCTTAGTTCACCTTAATACATCACAATCAGTGATTAGAATCAACTTAAAGTTCATATAAGTCAACCTTAGTGTTTTTCTTAAAAAGTCAAATTTTACAATTTGGTCGTTTTTGAATAAAATAGATAATTTCAGTGTGTGTTTAATATTGAGATTTAGCTTATAAGCTTTTGGGATATTAAAGTTTAGCTGCTTAACTTAATTAGAAAAATATTAGTTCACTTTTAGTCAGCTTATTCATAGCTTATTTTCTAGCTTCTTTTGAGCACCTTGTCTGAAATGATGTCCTGTGCACAGTTGAGCTAGTCACTTTCACAAGCTCACACAGAGCTCTTCAGTTAGCTTTAGCTTGTGAAATTTGGTTCTTTGGAGAGCTTACCTAGCCATCTTGAGGACCCAAGCTCAATCTTGTACTTTGCAGCTTATTTACTAGGGCTGCAAGTTGCTTTTAGATCTGTCCATTTCTTAGTTTTATATAAGTGCTTATTTGATTATTATAGCTTATCAGTTTGTATCCTTGTGCTTATTAGCTTTATTTAAGTAGCTTTAGCTTATTCTCATTTTATTTCATCTTTGTTTTCAACTGTGTAGCTTGTTTGAGCTGAAAAACATCAAATAAGCTCATTAAGCCCACTGTTAAGCTTTTCAGCTTGTAAACTGCTTATTTTTAATTTGTAAAATTTTTGTTTTCATTAAAGTAGCTTATAATCAGTAGTTAAACAGTTTTCAAAAAGAAAATCCACAAAAACATCATTTTAAATATAGTGATAGCGTTTATTTAATAGAATTAAGCTTTTTGATTTTTCTTTTTAGCTTATTATTAAGCAAATTATGTTTTTATAATTTTCTTAGTTTTCTGTCATCATAAGTTATTTTTAGAAAAAGTTTCATAATTTTCTCTGTTTGTTTAGTATTTATTAGAATTTAAAATAGTTAAAAGTATTAAATAATTAGTAATAAATAATTAAAAAGCATAAAAAATATCTTTTCATTTTTAAAATTAGTTTTATAATATTCTAGATTTTTCTTAGTTAAAATTTTATTTTTCCAGGTTTATTTTATATTTTCTAGTATTTAAGTGTATTTTAAATAGTAATTAATTAATAATAAATAGATAAAAAGTGTAAAAAATATATTTTCAATTTTAAAATAAGTTTTATAGTATTTTAGATTTTTCTAAGTCATAATTTTATTTTTCTAGCTTTATTTCACATTTTATCATATTTTAGGTTATTAATAAATAGTTAAAAATAGTTTTTAATTAATAATAATTAAATAAATAGTTATAAAAATAATTTTATTTTTCCAATCATTTTCTTTTATTTTTAGGATTCCAAAAATATCATTTTCATATTTTTAGGTCTTTTATTTCTTAGATCTCACTTTTTTATTTTGTACGTTTACGTAGTTTAATAAACGTACGTATTTACGTTTCTTTTATCTGATTGTTGTGTTTTACAATTCTGTATTCAATATCCATTCCAATCAATCAGTAGTGTAATTATTCATCAAAATCCTTACTGATCACTATCCTTAGTGATTATTCGACATCTGAAGTTGTTTAACACCATTCATCCTCCGTGGGACTTAACGACCCAGGAATCCACTATATTCCTCTGATCTTAATTGTATTGCTTTTTGAGCTGTTTTAAGTTTATTACGGTTGACCATTCACAAGTGGTCAGCTTGTGTGATTAAACTTGACTGTTCAGGATCCGATCAAATTTTGTTAATATGTAACCATTAAACTTATAATTATGTAGTAATCGTAATATGTAGTAGGTTGCCGTTTGTATGAAACGTTGTATGTCAACGTATTTAGTATTTCCTCTGTTGCTTGCCCATATCCATTTTTATTTCATCTCGCCAACTAGCAGTTGTTTCCAAATATCAATTTGGCAACTAACACTGTAATGTGAGGGCAACTTCTATCACTAGCAGTTGTTATAATAACTAGCAGTTGTGCGTATAATACTAGCAGTTGTAAGTATACAACCTATTCAGTTTACTAGCAGTAGTCAGTATAACTAGCAGTAGTAAAAATTAACTAGCAGTTGTAAGTATACAACCAATTCATTTTATAATTACAGATATTTAATTTAAGTAATCAAGCATAAAAGCATTGTACCATTTTTTGACGTTTAAAAATGCCGCATAAACCTCAAAATAATCAACTCACTCTACACATCTAATAACATGAAGCGTTATGTGCTTACGTCAACGTGAAGATGTTGATGTTTTTACAATGGGTACTACTATGTACACCAAAAAGGTAAATCTAAACCTCGGTAGTTGTGTTACTTTTCTTTTCTCGGATTTTGCAGATGTAATTAAGTGAGACTTTAATTGGTCAAAGGCTAAAGCTGTTTGGCACTGCATGATAAATATTTTCGTCTTTCCTTTCATTACCTTGTATTTTTTTTATAAGTTCTATACACTAATATTATAAACAATTTATTTCTGTTGCATATTTAACGTTTTCATTTCTAATTTCACAAGAAGCTTATATTAAAATAATAATCAACCAATTGGGGGCATATACTCTTTAAATATGATCTCGTAAAAAAATAATAATAATAATAACAAAATTAGATGAAATAAATAAATAAGTAAACAATGTAATATTTGTTTTGTGTTACTCTTTGTAACAATTTTGTGGTATTTTTAAAATCCGTGACCTAACAAACATTATGTAACATTTTTTTAATCTAACTAATTATAATAAGTCGACATTTCCGTTTCATCAGTGTTCACTTGAATAGTATGTTTGAAAACAAATATTAATGTTAACAAATTAAATTCACATTAATTACTCCACTTCCCAGTTACCAATTTTATATTTAAGAAGAGATAAAGCTAGTTAATAGCTATGGTCTATAAAACACGAACAAGTTATGGTCTATAAAAGACCTACATATATTATTAATACACGAATACTCTGAATAGTATTAGCGATTACAACCTTGAAGTGTATCAACTCTAAATATGACGAAAATTTATATCAAACTCTAGCCTAAGACCTCTTTTTATAGGCTAAGGAGTCCTTTACAATATACAGTATGTACTCTACAGGATAATTATACTTAGCATACTTATCTAATACGGAGTACAAAACATCCTACCCAAGAAATTCTATAATGTTACATAAAGAATTAAGAAAAAACAAATCCACACGCTGACGTGATAGGTTTGAATTGGAGTGAGGAGAGAGAACTGTCACAAAATACACCAATCATCACCTACACGTTAGCATGGGATTTTTTTCTTGAATTATTTATGTGGTTTGCTCTTTATTTTATCCCGGCGCCCGCAAGCTCGTCATTTTACCTTTACCTCAGTCTATCCAACCCGATCTGTCAGGATTGGTAGACGTACACTTGCTTCGGGAAACGGGCTGCAATCAACGAGAAGGACTGAGACCATAATTTTCAGCCATGTTGTTTGCCTCTCTTTGCACATGCTATCACTCCTTCGACCTAATACCCATTATATACTTCCTTCTTCCGCTCGGGGAGAGCGAGGTTAAGAAGTAACTGCCTGAAATTTAAACATCCCAAATGGCTAATGAGAGTCTAATCGGTTTAAACTTCCACCTTTGGTACGCCATACGGTCTGGGCATGCTTCCACAAACTTCAAAGGACACGGGTTTTGGGTGAAGGAATGTTGTGAATGGTTGCGGAGATGGGTTATTAGTCGTCATTTTCGCTATTTTAGATACGACTAATTGTTATTACTAGTCATTTAAGAACATGTTTCAGTTGTCGCAGCATCTGCTTTGCGTTTATGTTTTTGTTTTGGGGGGTAAAGGTTTAGGTTATGTATGGGCTTTTTGGAAACGACCGTGCGTAGGCAACGGGTTGCTGTTGACGGACGGATGTATTCTTCTTTTACTGTGTACCATCGTGATCTTTTTCTTATTAACATCTTCAACTTCTCTTTGGTGTTTCTAAAATTTGTCTGTCGAACTATTTTTGTTGGTAGAGGGATGGTTGTTTTTGTTTTTTTTTAATGTGCTTTCCCTTTATTTACCTCGCGTATTTATAGCGAGGATTTTACTGTTCTTGCACGCGGTATCATTAAATTTCATTTATTGTTTTGTGGGTAGGCACGTGCCTAGGCTCCTACCCTGGGCATCTATTTTTCCTGCTGGATTTGTCATAAAATTTTTAGGGAAGGAACGTGAATATTTACTTGCAGATTTTCTCTCCTTTTTTGGTATTTGGATAAGCCTTATCCGTAATTACAAACTGTTTGAATTTATCAGTTTATTATCCTTTTTTGTACTGAAAGTTTGCTATGTCTGTATATAATTTTTTTTGGTCAAATGTAGCTTCCACAGCTGTTGTTGGTTTTGGAAATGTTACTTATGCACGTTTGACAAACTGAAGTAAATCATTCATATCGGCGCTTTAAATTTCACTTTTAAAATTTGAACTTCAACTAGTCAACCTTTTAATTCGCAAAAAAACCATATTGTACTTTAGGGACTTTTTTTTATTATAAATGATTTGGAAAACAGAAACAAAGTTGATATTTGCGTCGAAACTAGCGGTGCTTTCAGCGACCCTAGCAGTGGTTTGTTAAACTGTAGCAGTGGTTGCGTATTCACATATGAATATAATTGAGAATTTGTTCAAACCATGTAGCCTCCTTTGGTTTTTCAAAAAACGCAACCATGTTGTGAGTTGCAGCAGAACAGTTGGGCACCATTCATGTTTATTTCGAAATTGATTGCAACAGATTGTTAGGTGTTGCGAATTATGATGTATGTGGGTCTAAACTATATTTTGCCCTAGCAGTTGTAACTCTTTATTTTTTTTATCCCCAATTGAATCAAAATTAATTTGTACTTTCAAAACAACTGTTTTAACTCTTGTAGCAGTTGTTAGTATTTTTGGACGTATTTATCCCCAATTATGCTATTCTAATCAGCAAACGCAACCGTTATCATCATCTACTATCTAGACACGATACCATTTTTTGACGTTTAGAAAAGTCGCATAAACCTCAAAATAATCAACTAACTCTACACATCTAATAACCTGAAACGTTATGTGCTTACGTCAAAGTGAAGATGTTGATGTTTTTACAATAAGTTATGGCCTATAAAACACATGGATATAATATTAATACACGAATACTCTGAATAGTATTAGCGATACAACCTTGAAGTGTATCGACTCTAAATATGCCGAAAAGTTATATCAAACTCTAGCCTAGGACCTCCTTTTATAGGTGATAACGCTACAAGCGTCGTTCGGGGTCAAAAGAACTTCCTTTTCGTCGAGCAAGTTTTTCAACACCCTAGGCAGTGAACCTAATCGTTGTAGTGTAGTATTAGGGTAAGCCACGGGAATTGATATCGTTCTCTAGGGGAATAGGAATGCTAGTGAGGAGTTACTACGCTAAGGTTGGGGTTGAGGAAGATTATTTTTTTTATCTTTTTTATGTTTTTTAGGAAATGGAAAGGTACAAATCTCGGGGTTTGGATTTGGGGGGTTGGTATTTCTACCGATTACTCTATTATCTAATTAACTAAGGTGAGGGTAGTCTATTTCTAATTATTGTGTGCTCGTATGATAGTTAAAGAATGTGTTTACTTAGGTTGTATTACTCCTTAATTATCTCCTACTGATGGTTGAATTGTCACATCCTTATTCTTAATCGCGTTGTGTGTCTAAGGTCGTAGGTATGCGTTTATCCCTAACTCTTTGAAACTACCAAAGGGTCTTGTCTACAAAATCTCTAGGATTTATAAACTCTAACTCTAAGGTACTCTTTGGAAGGTTTAGCCTACAACTACTCTAGGTGTTATAGTCTAAGGTTCACAAAGATTAATCAAGCATTAACTACACAACGAATGACCTATCGCATTACTAGATCATTAACAATTAAGATAAGAGACAACCAATCAATATTCAATAGTTAAGTTTCATATTCCCTAAGCAAACACACAAGTAAATTAGCCGTACATGGAGAACATGCAAGCATACACACAAATAATTGAAGACATAATTGAATTAATGAAGTAAAACACTTATCTTGATGTAAGATAGGGTTTGGAACCCTAAAATACTGTACAAGACAGCCTTGGTTCGGTTTAGGTTTTTACTCCAAAAGACTACACACAATACTGAAAAATTCGGATTCTATATATAGGATTACAAATGCGACGCGTCACTTTTAGGTTGTGACGCCGCCGGGTCGCCACATTAGGGTTTCGTCTTGGCCACGTTAGTCTTGCGACGGTGTCACCTTATGCTTGTGACGCCGTCCTCTTTAGCCTCTGACGCCGTCTGGATCAAATCTAGACAGTCTGAGTTGCGACGACCTACTCTTTTAAAGCCTAACACCGTCACTTGTAAATAAGCAATTTGGCTACTGTCGTAGCTTGATATCGTCACAACATGTGCTCCGACGGCGTCGCAGATAACACCTGATGCCGTCCCCTTGTATTTCAGCAGCTTGAGTGTCTCGATTCTTGACTTTGGCCATTTTCTTCGTATATCCGCTCCTTTTCGTCCAAATAAGTGCCATTCCAGCAATTTGCCTTCAAGAGACCTAAAAAGTGACAAGGAACGATATTAAATAATAACGGATACAAAAGTGATCAAATAAGGGCTTAAACGACCCCTCAAAAAGGTACATTTTAAAACCTTATCAAATATCCCTACACTTGGTATTTGCTTGTCCTCAAGAAAATGTGCTTTTAGCCAATTAATTTATAAGTTAGGGGTCATGAAGCATTGGTTTAGAACAATCCACAACACATATAAGCCTCTCAAAAGTCATAACAAGCACGGAAATTACATACTAGCACCTCGCATGGGGTGTTTGGGTACTCACATCTCTCGGGTGAATATGAAATATAACAAGTTGGAAATGGAAGATAAACACTCATTAACCGGTTCTAGTACATAGATTACCATAAGCATGAGACTAGATCAAACCTCCATCGCTTTGGCGTAAGCACCTAGGAAAGACTATCAAAGAGGTCTTTTAAAGGGTTGTAATGTTAGGCTTACGGTAGGGAAACAAAGGGTTTGGTGGGATAGGCTATTTAGTGGTGGCAAGTCAAAAATCTTTATGTTACAAGCATACGAAGAATGGCGTTGCTAAGCCAAGACTCGACACTCTAAACTCTAGATAACTGAAACACACAAACATAAATTTAAAGGATAGATGTAGGATGGTAGCCCGTATGTTTTTTGTTTTTTTTAACACTCTAATTTTTTTCTTTTTCTCTTTTTCTATTTTTTTTTTCGATTTTTTTTCCCATACACTTTTACTCTACCATCCTCTACGATAACATCAAAATAATAGGGATTTATAGGCACATCCCTACACTTGAGTTTTTATTACTCTAACACTAATTTGACCCGAATTGAAAAGATCAAAACACTTGGAGTACATTATTACGCAAATAAAGGGAATTTGAATTTAACGTTCCCTTCCTGTCATTTCATAAACTTTAACTTTTCCCATGAGTCCCAATCGTCCCAAAACTGTATACAAAGGATATGACTCGACTTAGCAACTCATGCAAGCAACTAGATAATTGAACTAAGGGTTTTTAAGGTGATAACAATAATGCACTAAAAGTGAGTGCATACAAGGTAGGCTAAGGCGATTTGGATGTACATTTGGGGGTGGGGTGTAAACAATGCTCTGCATTGATATTCCGGAAAAACCGAAAAATCAAGAGAACCGCGAAAAGGATAGGCTCAGAGGGGTTAACTAAGGGTATCGTGTACTAAAAGTGAGTACAACGCAAGGGTGTGGGGGAATTACTCAACCGAGGTGGAAGAAGTAATTATATTACAGGTATCAAACAAGGGTTATCCTAATGCCTCTTATCATTTAGTTATTCCTAACTACACAAGTGTAGTCTTACTAGCGATCTCGGGATGCATCACAAAACAAGTTCTAGAATCTATTATACTACCGGTTCACACACTAAGTATTAAAGATGAATGCTTTAATTCCTACTAATCTAAGGGTGATCCTCACATTTTGGGTGGAATTTAGGTGGTAAAGGGTTTTTGTGCTAGTCATGTAACTTCTTATCCGTGAGACGCTTTTGTTAAGACTAATGGCCCACTCCTATATGTCATGAAAAAATTTAAATTTGGTGCCAAAATTATCCTAACCGACATTTTCTCATGGTTTATTACACAAATGCAATTGGACAGAGCAAATAATCAAGGATAAGCATAGTTTCAAAGTTCCCGTTTTATTTTCCCTCCCTACACTTAAACTGAATATTGTCCCCAATGTTCCCCGAAAGTATCAAAGTTATGATAATAGAAGGTAATTAAAAACGATAGAAACTAATACTCCCCTGATTAGCTCGGTAGGATCCGTGTGTGAAGTATTGGTTAAATCCTTTCCAAGAAGAATGTATGCGTGAAAAGCTCCTTCCAACCTTATGTATCTTCTTCTTGATAAATAAAACCTGCGCACTTGAAGAAAACAAACGAAACCTTCGCGTAAAATCGGCGGTAATAATATATATAAGACTCTACTAAACTAGGATATAATGCTTGTGGAATGGATGTTTACAGAATTTGTGGAAAATTAAGACCTGGAAAATTCCAAAATTTATAAGTAGCTCAGAAAATGAGAAAAAAGTAATCTGTTGTTTTTCTTTTCCTGACGCCGTCAGGTTGCGATCCTGACGCCGTCAAGTTATCCTGACAAAAACTGGTATGCGATTTTCTGGAAAAAATTCTGGAAAATTTACATCTTTAGAATCTGGAAAAATTTCCTGCAAAACATCCATTATGACTCGATACAAGCATTTGACTCGAACAAACACACATATATATATCTTTTAATTAATTGAAATTCTCATGTTTACGTTTCTTTTGAAAACGTGTGTAATCCTCCCTACACTTATCCCTTATGTAAAATACCTTTATATGTAATTAAGACGAGGTTAACAACAAAATAAAGCATTTTTATAAATTTAAACATGAGAATAAACAATCAATAAAAGATATACGACAAAAAAATAAAAGTGAAAAACAAATACACATGGGTTGCCTCCCAAGAAGCGCTTGTTTTTGTTCGAGTTACGAGCCTGACTCTACCCTTATTTAACGGATAAAAGGGAGGTTTTCCCTACATTTAAGCTTAAGTGCGGGTGATAGTAGTGATACACACCCTTAGGGTGGAAATTTGCTACGTGAGGAGAGGGTGATGGGTGATTTATATGCTCAAAGGAGTGTGCTCCATTCATTATAACCTTACCTAAGTTTATTTGTGTAGCGGGTGAATCAAATCTCTCTCCTAAAAATGGATCATCTTCTATCAACTTCAAAAGATTCTTAGTTAAGGATCCACCTTGACCTAATAAACCCGGTTTAAACCCATAATGTTTCTTGTTATCAACCATGAATGGGTGATATAAGTGTGTAAGGTCATGGGTTACTCCTATATTAGCTTCCACTCTACATGGCCTAGAGTCTACCACCTTTATCAAGCAACTACCCGGATTATTTATTTTGATGGGTGGATTGGGGCCTAATTCAATTCCAAGATTCACATCTAAAGACGGAAAATTGGGTAAGGTTTTTAGTTGAGGCTCCGTTTTATCAAAATTAGGAACTTCCCTAGGACTAAGAGAGAGGTCATGACACCAAGCATCTAAACCAACATTCTCTAGTGGCGTTTGGTCCAAAGGTTCTATATCAATCGGGGTTCCTATAGTCTCTTCTACTTCTCCCGGGTAAGTTATAGGCGATGTGTGTTCCTCAAGTGATGGTAGGGCTTGTGGGCTTGGAGTTTCCACCTCATTCTCCATTATATCTAGTTCTCCTAAAAGTTCATCATGTGTTTTAGTATGATCTAACCCAAATACACTCCTAAGTATCTCAAATCCTTCTTTAGCCATTTCAAATTCTTGGTCCGATTCATAAGAATCATTCTCAAAAATTTGATCACTATGTTCTATTTGCCTAAAGGATTCCTCATGTGTGTCATATGTTTTGAAATCTATCCCACACATGCAAATAGGTGGTTCAACACTAACCATCTCACAATCTTGTTCGGGTTTAGGTTCCATGTTCTTAAAACCTAGGTCTTTTTGATCATGATGCCTAAGGTTGGATAAATCCTCCTTATCCATTTCCTCAAATTGTGACAACTGATGGTTTATGCTTAGGAGGCTTTTCTCAAAACATTTCCAGATGGTCTCACTAAAAGGAGTTGATTCTAACAATGATCGTTGAATAGAAGCCACACAAGCACAAAATTTATCAAATCCATCCAACCTTACACCGTCTCCTTTTGGATATCTCTAAGATCACTCACAAAATCATTAGAACAATAAAAAGCAATCCAATCTGCGAAATTCAATTGTTCCTCATTTGTTAATGATTCAAATGCAACTTCACTTGCCATAGCGACAAATGAAAAGGGTTTTACGAACACAAACACAAAGAAGGGGGATAGGCTACACGCGTCGTTCGGGGTCAAAGGAACTTCCTTTTCGTCGAGCAAGTTTTTCAACACCCTAGGCAGTGAACCTAATCGTTGTAGTGTAGTATTAGGGTAAGCCACGGGAATTGATATCGTTCTCTAGGGGAATAGGAATGCTAGTGAGGAGTTACTACGCTAAGGTTGGGGTTGAGGAAGATTATTTTTTATCTTTATTATGTTTTTTAGGAAATGGAAAGGTACGAATCTCGGGGTTTGGATTTGGGGGTTGGTATTTCTACCGATTACTCTATTATCTAATTAACTAAGGTGAGGGTAGTCTATGTCTAATTATTGTGTGCTCATATGATATTTAAAGAATGTGTTTACTTAGGTTGTATTACTCCTTAATTATCTCCTATTGATGGTTGAATTGTCACGTCCTTATTCTTAATCGCGTTGTGTGTCTAAGGTCGTAGGGTATGCGTTTATCCCTAACTCTTTGAAACTACCAAAGGGTCTTGTCTACAAAATCTCTAGGATTTATTAACTCTAACTCTAAGGTACTCTTTGGAAGGTTTAGCCTACAACTACTCTAGGTGTTATAGTCTAAGGTTCACAAAGATTAATCAAACATTAACTACACAACGAATGACCTATCGCATTACTAGATCATTAACAATTAAGATAAGAGACAACCAATCAATATTCAATAGTTAAGTTTCATATTCCCTAAGCAAACACACAAGTAAATTAGCCGTACATGGAGAACATGCAAGCATACACACAAATAATTGAAGACATAATTGAATTAATGAAGTAAAACACTTATCTTGATGTAAGATAGGGTTTGGAACCCTAAAATACTGTACAAGACGCCCTTGGTTCGGTTTAGGTTTTACTCCAAAAGACTACACTGAATAATAAAAATTCGGATTCTATATATAGGATTACAAATGCGACGGCGTTACCTTTTAGGTTGTGACGCCGTCGGGTCGCCGTCATTAGGGTTTCGTCTTGGCCACGTTCGGTGTCACCTTATGCTTGTGACGCCGCCCTCTTTACGCCGTCTGGATCAAATCTAGACAGTTGTTGACCTACTCTTTAAAGCCTAACACCGTCACTTGTAAATAAGCGTCATGTGTCGGCGTCAGAGATAACACCTGATGCCGCCCCTTGTATTTCAGCAGCTTGAGTGTCCGATTCTTGACTTTGGCCATTTCTTTAGGTCCAAATAAGTGCCATTCCAGCAATTTGCCTTCAAGAGACCTAAAAAGTGACAAGGAACGATATTAAATAATAACGGATACAAAAGTGATCAAATAAGGGCTTTGTCTTCGGCGGACATCACCTTATTCTTGTGACTTCGTCCTCTTCAACCTCTGATGCCGTCTGGATCAAATCTAGGCCGTCTGAGTTGCGACGACCTACTCTTTTAAAGCCTGACACCGTCACTTGAAGATAAGCAATTTGGCTCTTGTCAGATCGTCACAACATGTGCTCCGACGGCGTCGCAGATAACACCTGACCGGCGTCCCTTGTATTTCAGCAGCTTGAGTGTCTCGATTCTTGACTTTGGCCATTTTCTTCGTATATCGGCGCCTTTTCGTCCAAATAAGTGCCATTCCAGTAATTTGCCTTCAAGAGACCTAAAAAGTGAAAATGAACGATATTAAGTAATAGCGGATACAAAAGTGATCAAATAAGGGCTTAAACGACCCCTCAAAAAGGTACATTTTAAAACCTTATCAATAGGCTAAGGAGTCCTTTACAATATACAATATGTACTCTACAGGATAATTATACTTAGCATACTTATCTAATACAAAACATCCTCCCCAAGAAATTCTAGAATGTTACATATTAAACCGACACAATCATACTAGCAGTGAAAAAATACATTAGCAGTGGTACGCGACTTCACGGTGAGGGTGGAATCCTTCTTGTTTGCTATCATTTTCTTGAAGGATTTCCCGTGGCTTGCTTCCTCATCGGGCGGCCGTATTTTCCTATGGCATTCCTTGAGAAGTTCGATATGCCTCTCAAGGGGTTTCCCCGTGTAAATCCGCCCCACTGCGCGGTACTGGAAGAGCTTTTAGTGGGGTTGCTTTTCCATCCGCGCAGCTTTTATTTTAGAGCAATGGTAGAACCACATAAAGAATTCACAAAAAACACATCCACACGCTGACGTGATAGGTTTGAATTGGAGTGAGGAGAGAGAACTGTCACAAAATACACCAATCATCACCTACACGTTAGCATGGGATTTTTTTGTGAATTCTTTATGTGGTTTGCTCTAAATTTAATCCCGGCGCCCGCAAGCTCGTCATTTTTACCTTTACCTCAGTCTATCCAACCCGATCTGCCAGGATTGGTAGACGTACACTTGCTTCGGGGGCCTGGCTGCAATCAACAGAGGACTGAGACCATAATTTTCAGCCGTGTTGTTTGCCTCTCTTTGCACATTCGATCACTCCTTCGACCCAATACCCATGATATACATCCTTCTTCCGCTCGGGAAGAGCGCGGTTAAGAAGGAACTGCCTGAACTTTGAACATCCCAAATGGCTAATGAGAGTCTAATTGGTTTAAACTCCCACCTTTGCTACGCCATATGGTCAGGGCAGGCTTCCACAAACCTCAAAGGACACGGGTTTTAGTTGAAGGAATGTTGTGAATGGTCGCGGAGATGGGTCAGTTTAGTCGTCTTAGAAACGACTAATTGTTATTAGTAGTCATTTAAGAACATGTTTCAGTTGTCGCAACATCTGCTTTGCGCTTATGATTTTGTTTTGGGGGGTAAAGGTTTAGGCTATGTATAGGCTTTTTAAAACTGACGGTGCGTGGGCAACGGGTTGTTAACATCTTCAACTTCTCTTTGGTGTTTTTTGTTGGTGGATGAACGGTTGTTTTTTTATGTGCTTTCCCTTTATTTACCTCGCGTATTTATAGCAAGGATTTTACTATTCTTGCACGCGGTATCATTAATTTCCATTTACTGTTTTGTGGGTAGGCACGTGCCTAGGCTCCTGGGCATCTGTTTTTCCTGTTGGATTTGTCATAAATTTCTAGGGAAGGAACGTGAATATTTACTAGCAGATTTTCTCTCCTTTTTTGGTATTTAGATAAGCCTTATCCGTAATTACAAACCGTTTGAATTTATCGGTTTATTATCCTTTTTTGTACTGAAAGTTTGCTATGTCTGTATATATACCTTTTTTTGGTAAAATGTGGCTTCCACATCTGTTGTTGGTTTTGAAAATATTGCTTATGCACGTTTGACAAAATGAAGTAAATCATTCATATCGGCGCTTTAAATTTCACTTTTAAAATTTGAACTTCAACTAGTCATTTGGAAAACAGAAACAAAGTTGATATTTGCGTCGACACTAGCGGTGGTTTTAGCGACCCTAGCAGTGGTTGGGTAAACTGTAGCAGTGGTTGCGTATTCACATATGCACATAATTGAGAATTTGTTCAAACCCTGTAGCCTCCTTTGGTTTTTCCAAAAACGCACCCATGTTGTGAGTTGCAGCAGAAGACTTGGGCACCATTGATGTTTATTTCAAAATTGATTGCAACAAATTGTTAGGTGTTGTGAATTATGATGTGTGTGGGTCTAAACTATGTTTTGCCCTAGCAGTTGTAACTCTTTATTTTTTGTATCCCCAATTGAATCAAAATTATTTGTACTTTCAAAACAACTGTTTTAACTCTTGTAGCAGTTGTTAGTATTTTTTGGCGTATTTATCCCCAATTGTGCTATTCTAATGAGCAAACGCAACTGTTATCGTCATCTACTATCTAGACACGAAAATTCTGACAATCAAGTTTATGTTGTTGGGCAATTTCGTTTGAACCTCAGGCCACCTTTCAATTTGCAATCTGGGCAACTAAATGCCATAATTGGGCAATACTTGTTGTACAATCAGGCAACCATAATTCTTAACCATATGATCATAAAGGATAGACTTAACAACATAAACCTAACAGCACTAAGTTTGGCATAGAAGCACTATCGCATGGTTGGCAGCATACACTCATAATTATTTTTTGAAGGCAACAAACATTCATAACAGGTGGAACAATTCCTTGTGCACTAGCCCTTTTTTTCTATGATCTCGAACCCTCTTTCAGTTTCCGTGATAGAAACACGCTTTGTTAGCTTCCTTCTTTTGAAAGGTGTTGCACTACCGCACCACATGCCAACGTCCTCTTCCTGCCATACCATGTTTTTGAAATAAAATTGTGACAAAGCTTGTAGCTTGTGCACAATGTAGACGTCCATGGATCCATTCTCATCCGCAAGGTCATACATTCGTCGAACGTCATTGTCTGTGTGCAACAATGTTAAACCATCTTCGAGTGCCTTATTTGGTGCAACATAAAATAAAGCCCATTTTTCCCCTCCAATATCATTCAAAACATGATCAAGCACCCTGGTAAATGCAACCCTGGTGGAGCTAAAACACCAGACATCAGCAAGGCGACCGCCTACATAGCGGAGTGGCTGAAATTCAAATTTCCCGTTGTGGTGAACTTTAAATATGACTTCTTTGGTTTCCGCCATGTCCTATAAAACATAAACCCTAATAACAATTAGAATCAACCACTAGACTTTAAGGGGTATAGTGACCATACCTATAAAACATAAACCCTAATAACAATTTCAATAACTTTTAATTAAATAAATATTTAATAATAGAATATAAAATAT
Organism: Chrysanthemum makinoi; assembly: GCA_910596185.1. Classification (NCBI taxonomy): domain Eukaryota; kingdom Viridiplantae; phylum Streptophyta; class Magnoliopsida; order Asterales; family Asteraceae; genus Chrysanthemum; species Chrysanthemum makinoi. Next base: position 254,548,197 of record OU343223.1, read on the forward strand.
AAAGCTGCACAGTTATTTATATTCATGTACTCTATAAATATATGAACGAATAAGGTAACAAAGTACATACGGGGGAGTACAACCAACCTGGATTTGTTTATAGAAGAAAAGGACAACGATTTTTTTATTTGGATTCTTCGATGAAAGTCGGCCAGGGTAAGCATCCGCAATGACAACTTGATGAAAGACTTTTTACTATTCTAATAAGATATTTAAATGACTTGTTCCATTGTGGCAATAACTTTGAAGAAGACTTTTTGCAAAAACACTTGCAAAACTTCAAGCGTTTGAAGCTATTGTCAAAAAGCTTTTGTATTTATTAAATTTCATTTTACACCCAACATTAAATATGCAAAAGTTATTGCAAAAGCTTTTTGCAGTGGAGTAGTTGGTTTTGTAAAAGCTTTTTACCTCAACCATTTAATTGTATTCAATGCATCAAGTCTTTTATGACTTGATGCATTGGTAATGCTCGAGGAATGTGTGGATGTTGATTGTTGAAGATTATTAAATTAATTTAAAAATACAAAAACCATTTCCCAAAAAGCAACTGACATCCTTACCTGTTAACAGGTGAAAACAAAATAGCCAAATGCTAGAGTTCACAAAAAAAGTCAAAAAAAGTAAAATGCAGAGGCCACTGATACTCTAACTCTTAGTGACCACAAAAAACCCATTTGCAAACACCAATTCTTACAGTTACTTTGGAATATTCACACTATACACCAATTCAAATTGTCAATAAATAATACAGCTGTCTACACAAAAACTAAAAACACCTTTTCATTTGTGAAATTTTCCTTTCACTTCTACTGTGATATTTTAGTCAATTAACATTTAGATCAATTAGATTATCAATCATCACAATCATTTACGAAATGCCGTGTTCTTTGTGTCAAGATGGTACATGCACTCCGAATTGTACTAATTTGCACGATTCTTTATTTAAAGACATGATAGACCGTTTTAACAGAATGGTAATTGCTTGTGAGCCGGGAAAGAATTTCCCAATAGAAGGAAATTTTAGAGAGAATCAAGAGCTGATTGATAAGAGGAACATAATGATTGAACAACTTCCAGAGTATGAATGTGAGTATGAAGATATGAAAGCGCGTTTCAAGAGGATCGAAGATGATAATGCTAATTTGGAAGCAACGTGTGAAGAGGCGATAGCTGATTTTAAGATTTACAAAGATTATAATGCTGATGCTGAAGCTAAGTATGAAGAGATGAAAACCAGTTTTAAGAATTTGAAAGATCATAATGCTGTTGTCAAAGCTAAGTATCAAGAGATGGTTGAATGTGCCAAAAAGCTTATCAACATACTCAAAGAAGTTGCAGCTGATGCTGATGATTTTTAGGATTATGAATGTGTTATGTATATGTTTAAGAATGTTGATCGGTCCCAAACGGTCAGGTTTATTACACAAGTCAACCACTTGTGAATGGTTAACCGTAATAAAAGTCAGACAGTCTAGAACCAAAGCAATTACGTCCAGGAGAGTTTAGTGTTTCTCCAGGTCGTTAAGTCCCAACGAGTTGTGCGATTGAATAACCAAACGTGTAGTGATCGGGTGATAATGAACAAGAAAGAGGTTATGATTGATACTAGATAACAAAGGAAAAATGAAAGAAAATTAAAAAGCTAAATTATATTAAATAAACGCTATCACTATTTTTAAAATTGGATTTTCTTGATTTTTCTTTTATAAATTTGAATTAAAAACTAATTTTAAACTTTAAAACTAAATTAAAATACTAAAAATTATGAAATTAAAGAGGAAAATTGTGAAACTATTTTTAAAAAATCTAAAATAACTAAAGAGAATTTTCAAAACTAATTTTGTATTTTTCTGATTTATATTCTAATTTCTATGATTTAAAAACTATCTAAAACTAATTAAATTGCTAAAAATTACTATTTAAACTAGGAAAATTATGGAAAAATATTTTTTTGGCTTTTTATATTTATCTTAATCTAGGAAAAATGAGAAATTATTTTTTTGAACTTTTGATTTAATTGTATTAAAAGCTATTTAAAAAGTCATAAAAACTGTTTTAAAATAGAAAAAATAGCAAACAGTGATGAAATATTATGAAAAATTCAGAAAAAGTCTACAATATTATTCTAATTTTATGAAAAATATAAAAACTATGGCTAATGTGAGAAAATATGAAGCTGCAGTGAAAGGTACTTGAAAATAAGCACTTACAATAAGCAAATGGTTATAATACTAAACCAGAGGCTAACAGAAGCTATAATAAGCTAAAATAAGCTAAAAACAACTAGAGTCAACTACTCCTAACCACAGATTATCAGGCTATAAAGATTTGATGAGAAATAAGCTATAAAGCCAAACAGCTCTGACCTATCCACTTTAAACTACTGAAACAGCTTATCTACTAAGCTAATCAAAAAAACAGAAATG
>OU343223.1:254550725-254719845 GCA_910596185.1 Chrysanthemum makinoi
GAGATCTTTATTTCACCAACCAGACTACACTTAGACCAAGTTTCAGCTCCTCACAAGCTCTTATGAGCTTGTGAAGAGATCTGCAAGATGGCTGAAAAACATGATGTGTGACACAGGGCACATAAGTGCTTATTAAACAGCTGATTTGAACCTTTAAAAGCTTGAAAAATTTAGTAAAAATATGTTTCCTCTTTTTGACCAACTGAGCTAGAAAATGTCCAAGTTTCAGAGATTTTGATGAAGAAATGAGCTCATGAAAATTACACAAAGTTCTGTGAAAACTGCATTTTTCAATTTTGACTATTTTATGACAGAAATGAAAGGTTGACTATTGTGAGATTTGATTTGAATTTTATGAGTGAAATCAATTAAGTAAGATGAAATGAAGCTAGATTAAGCTACTCTAACAATTTCTAAACCTATAAATCAGCTTATTGCTACTAAATCCTTAACAGTTATAGAGATAGGCTAGATTACAAGTTATTTTGACTTTAAGTGTTCTAGAGTGCAGTCTAACCACTGAATTAAGTCTAATAATCCTAAATGAGACTAAGCTAACTGATCTTGAGCGCAAACCAAGCCTTAAGCTCAATTTTAACCACAGAACCAAACACTAGTTTAGCTAAATGCTTAGCTAATTGCTCTACCTTAGTTGATCCTAGACCTGAGCAGTAATGAACTCTTATAATCTAACAGCAATCTTAACCTAACAAAAGCCAAATACTCACTAATAACCTACAGCATACAGTAAAACAAAAGGGTGGCACAACAGTTTTAAACTTGAACTAAAAAAATACTCACATGAGGTCCAGCTCATATGCAACTTATCTAGAACCAGATACCACTATTCTAAGCCAATACCAAATCCAAAACCAGCTCTGTATCAACCAATTTCCATTTCCATAGTGGCTTAACCAAAATTTCTTCACAGGTTGACTTTCGTTGACCAAATACCAACTTTGCTTGAATCTGTTTTGTAAGTTTACTAGAAGCTATAAACAGCTTTAGTAAGCTTATTTGAGAAGTAAATAAGCTCTTTGAAGCTTGGAATTTAGTACATTTGAAACTGACTTTAATAAGAGAAATGTAAAAACATGAACTTTGATAGAACTTGAAATTAATGCTTGAAATGAGTTACAATAGACTAAATTACTTTAGTTCATTACAGGAAAGTTTAGGATTACAATTTAAGAAACTGATTAAGACCATAAAATTAAATACGACATACATGAAAAATGAAAACTAAAAAACTACTCCTTCTTCTCTCCTTCTCTTCCTCTATTTATTCACCAAAAGTGCTCCCCTCTCTCCTCTGAGCAAATCCCACTTTAAATCCTGGCCATTGGTGCTCTGAAACAGATCCTAGCCATCAAAATGGATTTTGGCGCCAAAAGGATATATTTGCCAGTTGGGTTCGATTGAGTGCAAGGAGGGGGAAGCATTTAATGCTTCTTGGATTGTTGGGTGAGGTGGAGTGATAAGGGTGTGGGTTGTGAGCTGGAGGTGAGGGGATGAGTGGTTTTGCAGGCAGGTTGGTGAAGGTGAAGGTGGTATTGGAGGGAAAAAAGGGTGGCGGGAGTGGTTTGAGTCAAACGGGGTTTGACTGGGGTTTAATAATAGGCAGGGTTCAAGTTGGGGGTTCATGGGTCAAGCAAAGGTTCAAGGGGTCCAAGGGTCATGGTTGTTTATTAATAACAAGGACCATTTTAGTAATTCACCAAAAACCAAGGACCAAATCTGCAAATTTTTCAAAGTTATTCCAAGGGTCAATCTTGCCAAGTTTCATTAGTACAAGGACCATAAAAGAAAATTTTCCATTTTTAAACTTCCAAGGACTATTTTTGCCAATTTTTGAAACTTGAATGACCAAACTTGTAAATTCTCCAAACTTTTTACCCAATGATCATTTTTGATAAATTTTGATTTTGAAAGGACTTGGGTTGACTTTTATTCCAAAACAAATGCTCAGGGACTGATTTTGTCAAGATTTGAAAGTTGAGGGACTGAAACTGCCAATTATGCAAACTTAGCTCGATTTTCATCTGATTTTAAACATTTTGCATCTGAAACATATAAAATGCAATTTTTGGATATTTTTAGTATTTTGATGCATTTCTGAGTGTTTTTAAATGTTTTGCAGTTCAGATTTGACCAAAAATGATGAGTATTTACACACTCATCAATCCCCCACACTAAACTATTGCTAGTCCCTAGCAATATTTTATGAAAACTTAATGGATTTGAATCTCTTTACCAAAAGCCATTACTTATGGAGTAGCCAATTGTTTCAGTTCAAGTAAGAACCTTGGTACAATGATAACCAAATGATTTTGAGCAAATCACCAGCTTTCAACGGTTTTGATTTGTCTTTACCAGAAGCCGTTTGCTTCTGGACTAGCCAACTCTTAGATAAAATATCTTTGGTGAGCTGATTACCAATTATGGTTTTCCAACTGCCTTTACCACAAGCCATAAACTTGCGGGCTAGTCAACTCTTCACTTTTAAGGATATGGTGAGTCGAATACCATACAATTTTGGGCAAATTGCAAGCCGTCAACGGATTTGAGATATCTTTACCAAGAGCCGTTTGCTCCTGGATTAGCCAATCCTTTTGTTTATTAGACATGGCGGACTGATAACCGTATGCTGAGTAAGTGCAAAACACTTACTCCCAAAAAAAAAATTGGCCAAAAATGGGGGAATTGGGTGGTATAATTACATGATAAAATTCGTGAGAATTCCCCCCACACTAGAAATGAATATTGCCCTCAATATTCAAAGTACTGGCGGTTATGCCGAAACATAAAACGTAAAAGGGAAATACTACGGCCATAATTTGAGAATTTTTTTTTTTATTTTTTTTTTTATTTTTTTTTGAAATTTATATACAACAGCGGGGGGCAACTCCCCCACACTAGGGTGGTAGAAAATAGAAAGAAGTCAGAAATACGGGTGAAAACCCATATAGTGTGCTACTGTTTTTGATTCCCGAGTCTCTAGCTTGACTCGACCCCGTATTCATTTGTTCTTGGGGAAGCAACGTGGAAAACCAATCTCGATCGGACTTTCATTCACAGTGTTAATAAACATATGAACATCAGAAAGTTCCACCCCGACGAGATACAACCGGTATTTTTAATAGTAGAAACTATAAGGGATAATACCGGGGTCAAAGATGGTGTCCTCATTCCCGAAAGAGAAAAGGGAAAGAGCAACCACACCATCTGTGAAGAATGGAATAGAGATGTGCATGAGAATGCAAGTCCATTCCTCATCAGTAAAAAGCAAATCACCATTTTTGACATTTTTAGCTTAGTCTTGAAGTTTGTATGGTGATTGTCAACAAATTTCGGTAGGGAGGGTTGGAAACGGTTCTTCAATCAACAGATTTTCCAGAAAAAGGATGTCCCCCTTCGAATCAAAGTAAGTATTATCAATTCCTGTTGGAATCGACTCATCACTAAGAAAGGCAACGACTTCATTCCAAAAGTTGTCATCTTCCTCATCCGGAGTGAGAGAAGGGATGGAAGAGTCGGAAATAATAAGACTAGGAGATGATGGATCATTTTTGAGCAATTATTCAATGGGAAGAATGTCTCCCATTGGATCACAAACATCATCATCCAATCCAGATGAAACTGAAGAGAGTTTGGTTTCATCCATAGAGTTAACGAACTCGATACGATAAACTGATTCCGGAGGTGGGACAAGTGGTGTGCTACTAGAGCTAGCAATTTCCACCACTTCCGATAAAGTCTCCGATTCTAGATCATCATCATCAAGAACACTCTTGACTTCCTTGGTACAACTTTCAAACCATTTGTTTGAACCAGGGTTGATTTTCAAAGCTTTTAGCTCAGCACGTTTTTGGTGACTCCTCTTAACTGTGAAATTTGAGAGTGTTGCATTGATTCTTTCAGATTTTTGATCAATTGTGGCAACACTATGTTTGGATAGAGGTTTGGAGTTCTGGTTGATATTAAACGTGAGTTCTTCGTTGTCAACCCGTATGGTCAACTCTTCAGCAAATACATCAATTAGAGCACGGCTCGTTCTCAAGAAAGCTCTCCCTAAGATGAGGGGAACTCTAGGATCTGCATCAAAGTCTACTACAACAAAGTCAGTAGGAAAGTGAAACTTTCCTACTTTCACCACGACATCCTCGGCTATCCCAAGTGGACGAGTTATGGTACGGTCCGCTAGCTCGAGTGTCATACAAGTGGATGTAAGTTTAGGAAGAGACAGTTTCTTCCATACTGAGAGTGGCATGAGGTTAATGCTTGCGCCAAGATCGGCCAAGGCGGAGCATTGAACCATCCCCAAGAAATCACACGGGATTAAAAACCTGCCGGGGTCTTCAAGCTTTTTGGGAAGCTTCTTGAGAAGGACCGCTGAGCATTGCTCATTGAGAGGGGTTTTAGCCATCTCAGATAACTTATCTTTGTTGCTCAGTAAGCCTTTAAGCGTGGATGCAAATTTGGGCATTAGAACGAGAGCATCAACGAAGCTTATATCAAAGTGCAGTTCATTGAAAATTTTGAAAAATTTTTCCATTTGCTCTTTGGTTTTGTCTTTGAGCTTCTCATCATGCAATCTTGATGGGTAAGGAAGTCGACTAGACTTTTGAGCCGGGACGGAAGTCATTTCTGGCTCAGAATTTGTCTTCGAACTCGGGTTCGGACTTAAAGCTTGGACTACCGAAGGTGGGACGTGTGCTGTACTTCGTGGGCTTGAGAAATGCACCTTGTCCGTTGTATCCTTGGTAACTTGACTCATTGCTCCTGGTGGAGGAGGCAGTGGAGTCGAAGGTCCATTGTGCGTCTTACCACTACGAGTGGTGACGGCTTTCAACTCGGCATTTGGATTAGGAACTGTATTGCTTGGGAGTCCTCCAGAAGATGACGAAGCTTTGTTCATATTCATGTTCATGAAACTGCTCATCATATTCTTCAACTCATTTGTCTGCCGAGACATTGTGGTATCAATTTCCTTTTTTAGCTCAACTCTCATGTTATTGATCCGAGTTTGCATTGAACGTATGCTTGACTCAGTAATTTTCATGAAGTCATTTGGTAGGGGAGCTTGAGAAGGTTGTTGATAACTTTGCTGATTTGGAGCTTGATATGGTTGGTTGAAATTGTTCCGGTTCTGATTGAAATTTTGAGAGTTATTGAAGTTTTGTCCTTGATTCGGAACAAAGCGATTTTGATTGCCATGGTTTTGCACAGGAGGAAAACCAGGTGGTGTCATACCGCTAGGTGCACGGTAGTGAGGATCAGCTTGTGGTCGGTATTGATTGTGGTTTACAGAAGCTACGGGAGCTTGGTAAAAAGAAGCATCGGTTGCTTGACAATCATAATACGCGTGTGGACCACTACAAGTTTCACACACCTTGTTCACGGCTTTGATTGGTTCCGGCTTATGAATTTCACTTTTGATTTCCTTTACCTCTTTCATCATACAATGGATGACGTCCGTTAGAGCGGCTAACGGAGCGGCTAACTCGGAAGAGTTACCGGATGAAGAAGCAAGAGTGTTCGGAATATTGACTTTGTTGCGAGAAATAGGACCTTTTGATTTTTTTCTCGCAAATCTCAATCACATCTTTAGGCTTACGATTCAAGATATTGCCACCGGCGGCTGCGTTCAAAGAATCTTGATTGTTACCGTTCAACCCATTATAAAAGATATTAACTTGTTGAAGCTCCGTGAATTCATGATGGGGGCATTTCCTGAGGAGATCTTTGAATCTCTCCCATGCCTCTCCAAAGTTTTCATCGAAATTTTGACGAAATCCAGAAATTTCAATTTTAAGATTAGTCGTCTTTGATGGAGGAAAGAAATAATTGACAAACTTTTGAACAAGATCCTCCCAAGTTTCGATGGATCGAGGGGTTCTTTTTCCAGCCAAATTCGGGCTGCCCCCTCAAGTGATAATGGAAATAGCATCAACTTGATCACTTTTTGTGGTACATCTTTGAAATTGATCGTTGAGGTCAACTTGTTAAACCAACGGATGTGTGCATACGGGTCTTCTCGATCAAACCCGTGGAATTGATTTGTAGACACAAGTTGGATCAAATGTGTCTTTAATTCGAAGTGATCAGAATTGATTACCGGTAAAACGATGGCATCTCCATAACCCTCGGTGGGTGCCTGGAGCATTTCCGCCATAGTTCGTTCGTCTGCCATATTGTTGTTTGGAATAGTACGAATCTCGGGTTCGACTATTTGGGCAGCACGTCTATGAGAACGTCTTCTAGAATTTCTGCTAGATCACGAAAAGGACTCAATGATCTAGAAGAACGAGTGCGCATGCACTAGACGTAACTCGAGGAAACAAGAGAATTATGAAAATGGGGAAAGAAGAATCTTTTTGAGTTTTATGGTTTTTAAGATGTTTTTGGATTTTTGGATTTTTATAAGAAAATATAAACATATATAGATGGTATGAACAAGGAGTGAATATTCAAATCACTAATCTGCTAGACGTAAGATTGTTAGCACAGCTCCCCGGTAGCGGCGCCAAAATTTGATCGGTCCCAAACGGTCAGGTTTATTACACAAGTCAACCACTTGTGAATGGTTAACCGTAATAAAAGTCAGACAGTCTAGAACCAAAGCAATTACGTCCAGGAGAGTTTAGTGTTTCCCCAGGTCGTTAAGTCCCAACGAGCTGTGCGATTGAATAACCAAACGTGTAGTGATCGGGTGATAATGAACAAGAAAGAGGTTATGATTGATACTAGATAACAAAGGAAAATTGAAAGAAAATTAAAAAGCTAAATTATATTAAATAAACGCTATCACTATTTTTAAAATTGGATTTTCTTGATTTTTCTTTTATAAATTTGAATTAAAAACTAATTTTAAACTTTAAAACTAAATTAAAATACTAAAAATTATGAAATTAAAGAGGAAAATTATGAAACTATTTTTCAAAAATCTAAAATAACTAAAGAGAATTTTCAAAACTAATTTTGTATTTTTCTGATTTATATTCTAATTTCTATGATTTAAAAACTATCTAAAACTAATTAAATTGCTAAAAATTACTATTTAAACTAGGAAAATTATGGAAAAATATTTTTTTGGCTTTTTATATTTATCTTAATCTAGGAAAAACGAGAAATTATTTTTTTGAACTTTTTCTGATTTAATTGTATTAAAAGCTATTTAAAAAGTCCTAAAAACTGTTTTAAAATAGGAAAAATAGCAAACAGTGATGAAAAATTATGAAAAATTCAGGAAAAGTCTAAAATATTATTCTAATTTTATGAAAAATATAAAAACTATGGCTAATGTGAGAAAATATGAAGCTGCAGTGAAAGGTACTTGAAAATAAGCACTTACAATAAGCAAATGGCTATAATACTGAACCAGAGGCTAACAGAAGCTATAATAAGCTAAAATAAGCTAAAAACAACTAGAGTCAACTACTCCTAACCACAGATTATCAGGCTATAAATATTTGATGAGAAATAAGCTATAAAGCCAAACAGCTCTAACCTATCCACTTTAAACTACTGAAACAGCTTATCTACTAAGCTAATAAAAAAAACAGAAATGGAGATCTTTATTTCACCAACCAGACTACACTTAGACCAAGTTTCAGCTCCTCACAAGCTCTTATGAGCTTGTGAAGAGATCTGCAAGATGGCTGAAAAACATGATGTGTGACACAGGGCACATAAGTGCTTATTCAACAGCTGATTTGAACCTTTAAAAAGCTTGAAAAATTTTAGTAAAAATATGTTTCCTCTTTTTGACCAACTGAGCTAGAAAATGTCCAAGTTTCAGAGATTTTGATGAAGAAATGAGCTCATGAAAATTACACAAAGTTCTGTGAAAACTGCATTTTTCAATTTTGACTATTTTATGACAGAAATGAAAGGTTGACTATTGTGAGATTTGATTTGAATTTTATGAGTGAAATCAATTAAGTAAGATGAAATGAAGCTAGATTAAGCTACTCTAACAATTTCTAAACCTATAAATCAGCTTATTGCTACTAAATCCTTAACAGTTATAGAGATAGGCTAGATTACAAGTTATTTTGACTTTAAGTGTTCTAGAGTGCAGTCTAACCACTGAATTAAGTCTAATAATCCTAAATGAGACTAAGCTAACTGATCTTGAGCGCAAACCAAGCCTTAAGCTCAATTTTAACCACAGAACCAAACACTAGTTTAGCTAAATGCTTAGCTAATTGCTCTACCTTAGTTGATCCTAGACCTGAGCAGTAATGAACTCTTATAATCTAACAGCAATCTTAACCTAACAAAAGCCAAATACTCACTAATAACCTACAGCATACAGTAAAACAAAAGGGTGGCACAACAGTTTTAAACTTGAACTAAAAAATACTCACATGAGGTCCAGCTCATATGCAGCTTATCTAGAACCAGATACCACTATTCTAAGCCAATACCAAATCCAAAACCAGCTCTGTATCAACCAATTTCCATTTCCATAGTGGCTTAACCAAAATTTCTTCACAGGTTGACTTTCGTTGACCAAATACCAACTTTGCTTGAATCTGTTTTGTAAGTTTACTAGAAGCTATAAACAGCTTTAGTAAGCTTATTTGAGAAGTAAATAAGCTCTTTGAAGCTTGGAATTTAGTACATTTGAAACTGACTTTAATAAGAGAAATGTAAAAACATGAACTTTGATAGAACTTGAAATTAATGCTTGAAATGAGTTACAATAGACTAAATTACTTTAGTTCATTACAGGAAAGCTTAGGATTACAATTTAAGAAACTGATTAAGACCATAAAATTAAATACGACATACATGAAAAATGAAAACTAAAAAACTTACTCCTTCTTCTCTCCTTCTCTTCCTCTATTTATTCACCAAAAGTGCTCCCCCTCTCTCCTCTGATCATTTCCCACTTTAAATCCTGGCCATTGGTGCTCTGAAACAGATCCTAGCCATCAAAATGGATTTTGGCGCCAAAAGGATATATTTGCCAGTTGGGTTCGATTGAGTGCAAGGAGGGGGAAGCATTTAATGCTTCTTGGATTCTTGGGTGAGGTGGAGTGATAAGGGTGTGGGTTGTGAGCTGGAGGTGAGGGGATGAGTGGTTTTGCAGGCAGGTTGGTGAAGGTGAAGGTGGTATTGGAGGGAAAAAAGGGTGGCGGGAGTGGTTTGAGTCAAACGGGGTTTAATAATAGGCAGGGTTCAAGTTGGGAGTTCATGGGTCAAGCAAAGGTTCAAGGGGTCCAAGGGTCATGGTTGTTTATTAATAACAAGGACCATTTTAGTAATTCACCAAAAACCAAGGACCAAATCTGCAAATTTTTCAAAGTTATTCCAAGGGTCAATCTTGCCAAGTTTCATTAGTACAAGGACCATAAAAGAAAATTTTCCATTTTTAAACTTCCAAGGACTATTTTTGCCAATTTTGAAACTTGAAGGACCAAACTTGTAAATTCTCCAAACTTTTTACCCAAGGATCATTTTTGATAAATTTTGATTTTGAAAGGACTTGGGTTGACTTTTATTCCAAAACAAATGCTCAGGGACTGATTTTGTCAAGATTTGAAAGTTGAGGGACTGAAACTGCCAATTATGCAAACTTAGCTCGATTTTCATCTGATTTTAAACATTTTGCATCTGAAACATATAAAATGCAATTTTTTGGATATTTTCAGTATTTTGATGCATTTCTGAGTGTTTTTAAATGTTTTGCAGTTCAGATTTGACCAAAAATGATGAGTATTTACACACTCATCAAATGTGCTATTTTGGACTTATTTGGTATGTAAGGTAATAAGTATTTATCTAATTAACAAGGTACTAGATTTAATGCATCAAATTTTATGTTATGATTTTATGCTATCATTTGTGAAAACATAAATAATCAAAATAATAGCTAATCTAGATATTCTTCACATGCGAATATACTCTAACTAGACTTAATTACAATAATAAACTCAAAATTTCATTAGTTATTGATATTATTCACTAGGAAATATAAATTTTCCAAACCTCAAATAATCAAAGATAAACTATGATTTATGCAATCTAAAAACATCAGATAGTCAACATAATAAACAAACAGTAAAAACAGTATCTAAATAAATCAATAAACATCTTCACATGTGCAAAAATAGATATGTAATAAAAAAAAACATATAATGAGATAGTCAAAAGTAACAAACAAACACTATCTAATAAATCAATTAACATCTTCACATGTGAAAAAAAGAAATATGAAATTCAAGTAACATATTCACATGAGATAGTCAACGCCGGATAAAACTTGTTAAAAACTGAATCAGATTCAATAAAAAAAAAGAAATTACAGACTCAATACCAGAGTCAACGCCGGAGATAAACAACGCCGGATTCAATTTGAAAATAGATGACGGAGATGACGGATATGCGATTACTATCCAGAACTGGTTTCTTGTGTGTGTGTTTTTAAGTGTGGCTCACATGGAAGGTAAAGAACCAGTAATAGATGATTCTTTAAAGGCTGCAGTTGAAGAAAAGGAGAATGAAGGGGTGCAGGCAACCACTGCCAGTATTGCTGCATCCACTGCTAGTATTGGAGTAACCACTGCTGCTATTATTCTACCCACTGCCAGTTCGGACGTTTCCACTGCAGAGGCAACCATTGCTACAATTATAACCACAGCAATAACACCAACACCAAAACCAAAAGAGGCTGACAATGAGATTGCCATACAATTGGTCAACCAAAAGCAATCTCACCCTATCCCTGCACCTAGACCTATTGCTAAGAGTCTAAACATTGGTGAACCTGTGCAGAAAGATGTAGTTACTGAAACTGATATTGGAAAAGGTAAAGGGATTGCAGATCCAACTTTGGTGTTTCAAAGTACAGAGGAGCAAATAGCTTTTGATGAAAAAATTGCTAAAAGATTACATATGGAAGTAAATGCTAAAGAAATTGCTACACAAAAGGAAAGGGCAAAGCAGAAGAAGCCTCCAAACAAGCTGTAGAAGAGCGGTAAACGAAACATATGTATTTTACCTTACATAATTACGAAAAGTAGTTCAGTTTACTCATAATGATTAACTTAGCTTCATAGTCCTAAAAAGGGTCAACAAAAACCATAAATAATTCAGGCCATAGAAGGAATCTATACCAACGTCGTAAACAATTGCATAGATGATGCATATAAATCACTCCTTTTTAGTCTACAAACTGCCACTAAATTTTTTAATGAACCAAGTAATGTTACATACTTAACTAACGACATCTAAGGTATCATACCCTACATAATTACGAATCAGATACACATAAAAAAGAGCAATGGATTATAAAATGGAATTAACACCTATCTAACATAGGTATTAATCGAATAACAAAAATGATTTATTATAACATAGAACCAGTTGTAAATAATCAAATGTAATAAACAACGAGAAGAATATTTACGTACCATATTTGGGAACATTTTTTTAAAACTTGAACAATCGAATGTGGTTTGCAATCAACACTGTAGCTTTATAGATGGTGACATAACTGACGTTACAAGGAAGACAGGGGGCTGACGAAGAAGACGGTTTGATTTGTGAAAATAGTACTGTAAGTAAGAATGCTTTTGTGCGAGAAGCAAACAGAGAAAACGATAACTATGGATGCTTTTTGTCGTGACTTTTGGATTTTGAATATAAATCCACGTACTTTTACTATTCAAATGTGTACTTTTTTGTCTAACGTAAAATGACGATAAAACCCTTTTTAAAATTATACGGTTGCCCAGCGCTTTTTAGTTGCCCAAAAAACAATACCTTACACATACGGGACACTTGTCACAATGTCGATGAGTTGCCCAATGACAGCGGTTGCCCTCGGTCCATTCTCAAATTAAAAATAAAAGTGGTCCGGAAAGTGATAAGCCTCAGGGAGCGCGGTCTATTTGCATCATTTTCCCTAATTGAAATTGTGTTTACTTAGATTTTCTCACTCCCTAGTTATCTTTTATTGGTCGGTTGAATTGTCACATCCTTGCCTAATTGATGCGTTGTATTCCATGTTTTAGTAATAGGGCGGTGCCTAATTCCCCAATTCTATGTGTTGTAAGCCTCCTCTAGAACACCTGAGATCGCCAATTACTGGGGTATCTCCCCCGAATATCCTATTATCCTTAAGCTACAACTCACGCAATAAACACAACGGGAGCCTAATAGTGCACTCTAAGGCTTATAATCGCTATTTAGGACGTTCAAGCTCGCAACAATGAAAAAAGAAACCAGTTTTCCTTGATATAGCATGACAACCAATTCGAACATGAGACAACCTAACAATAATTAATAAATAGGTTTCATTTGATCTAAGCAAACACTAACTAATTTAGTTACACATGATAGATAAGCAAGAACATAAGCAAACACTAAAACATAGATTAAACATGGTAATAGATTGGATAAACAAACTTATCTTGAAGTGTAAAAGAGGATTTAGAACCCTAAAGTACTGTCCAAGTCAGACCAAAAACAAACTAAGGTTTACTCTCCAAAATAATACACACATAATGCAGAAAATTCGAGGTCGATATATAGATTTTACAACTGCGACGGCGTCGCCTTTTGATGGTGACGTTGTCTGATCGCCGTCATTAGGGTTTCGTCTTTTCCAAGTCATCACTGGGACGACGTCGGGTAGAAAACACTTACGCCGTCTGGGTTGTACTGGACGTCGTCTTGAGAAAACCTTGGTCGTCTGGTGTAGAAAGATAGAGTGACGGCCTAATGAAAATAGGCATGACGCCGTCACTTGTTATGACCAAAAAATGACATGAGTCATCGCTTGAGAAAGTTTGGACACCGTTGTGAGCGACGACGTCGTTGTTTAGGTTGGGACGTCGTCCGGGCTTCTAATTTTGCCTTGTTTTCTTGACTTTGCCATTTTCTTCGTGTTTTCTCTCATTTTCGTCCAAATATGCTTCATTCCAACATTTTGCTTCCAAATGACCTAAAATGTGAAAAGGAACGATTTTAAGCAGTAACGGATATAAAATATAACGATTTAGGGCTTAAATGACCCCCTAAAAACATATGTTTTAAATCCTTATCAGCAACGTTGGTTACACTTTTTCGGGTACAAAACTAAATACCGGGTTCTTCCACAATGTCGAACCAAACCTACGTCGCCTACACTTTATCTGGTACAAGGCTAGATATCGAGTTCCTTTACAATGGAGGAACTAATCCAAGCACCACTACCTAATACAACACACCTATGGCATGCTTGAGAGGAACCAACAACAAGAGACACTTCTGTGATCTTGTGATGATGATGAAGTCTAGCAACCCATGTCTTCGAGCTTGCAAACATTCTATGCTAAAGGTCGTGATCTTGCCTTTAAGAGAAACCTAGAAAATCACTAAGAGAAAAGCTACATAGATGATCCTTAGATATGAGGTTAGAGAAGTAAGAATATAGAGAGAAGATATATCTAAAAGTGGTGAGAAGAAATGAGGAAATAGACAACTATTTATAGGTAAAATGTCCTCTGATCAGCCGGATCCTTTCCCAAAGGGATCCGGCAACTGGGTCAGTCTAGTCCAAATTTTGGATTACAATTCCGGGTTTTGGGTTATAGGTTATGGACTATGGGTCATGTGATGTCATGCATGATGCAATAGACATCTTGGGTCATAGGTTATGGACTTTGGGTAATGTTTCATGAACTTTAGATCATGGGTCATGGTTTTTACCCATTTTGATTTCATGTATGATGTCATGCATATGGTCCATGGGTTATGGGTCAAGGTCCTTGGGTCATGGGTTTTGGGTTGTGGATAGTCCAACTTATTTATATTACATGTTACATTTAACTAGTATGTGTTTTTATAAAAATATAAGTAAATAAAACTACTTATAAGTGTTTTATAATAATAGTTTTGGTTTTATGTAAAGTATTTAACTAAACATGTTTGATGATTTATTTGTTTAGTGAAATGAGTTAGTAAATTTTGGCTCAAAAACTTACGTATTTTATTTATCTCGTTAAAACGATTTTAGTATTGTTATCGACAAAACATAAGAATATCGAAAAATATAAATAAACTTTTTATGATTTATTTGTATTAACACAATATAATCAGTCGTATAAGATCATTGGGTAGAGTGGATACAGTGGTACAAGGTATATTCAAGGCATGTCTCAGTTTTTAACAGCTATTGTGGTATAAGTAGGGCTACATTGGAGGATTTTAAAAGCGTTTAGGTAATGTTGGTGGGTGTGTCAGACATTGCTTAAAGTGTCTTGTTAATACAAATATCGTCATTAAAAGTTATTTATATTTTTGATCTTTACCTAAGTTTTGTTTACGACAAAAGTAAATTTAATTTTTATAAAGCTTAAAGCTTGTCAAGTTTAATAGATATTAAAACAAGCTTTTTCAAATAATATCTTTATCACTCAAGCATTTACATTGTGATTACTCATATCTTGATATGACTCTAAACCATAATGTATGATAGTAGTTTTTAGAATGTTTTGGTTTCTTAAAAACTAAACATTACATATGTATTTACATATTTCTAAAAATAGAAAAACAAACACATGACATCATGTGATGCATCATTGAAATCATTGGAAGATTTCACTAGATACTTTGTGTAGATTTAGGCTCTACATATCTTACACAATCTTGCATAGATATGGTTGACTTTGGCAAGATTTTGAGATCTTACTGTCAGACCTCGGCGACACCAATTATTAACACGGGCGGAACCCTTTTAAGGGTTCCGTGGTCCGTGGTGCTTGCTGAGTGTTTTGGCTATAAATAGCAAAGCCAAACCAAGTAGTTTTTCATCCCTTTCCATCATACTCTCATACATTCCTTCTCTCTAACCTTTCTAGCTCAGTTTCATATCATATTAGTGATCTCTTTTGTAGCAAAGAAGATCAAGTCACATTCAAGCTTCAACGAGAAGTTGGAAGTCTTGTTTGTTTGTTGTTGTATAATCTTGTGTTGATTCATACTTCATTGTTGTACCAAACCATCATAATCTTTTGAGTGTGAGTGGTTAGTATTTTAGTCCTTAAAATACATTGTGTGTGGGAGTGGTTGTACCCTTGAAAAGAACTCGACATTTAGCTTAGGAAATAGTGTGTAAGCGAAGTGTAAAGGTTTCTCCGCCGGTGAAAGGAGCTTGTTGACTAGTGAAGTTAAACTCTCGAGTGTGAGAGTCGGGGAGTGGAGTATGGCAAGGAAAAAGAGTCCTTGTAGACCAAACCACTATAAACAACTTGTTGTGGTTTGATTGTTTCTTTCCTTATCTACTATTTATATATTGTTTACATATTTCACTAACATATCTAAGATCAACATCAATTGATCTTTCAATAAGTTTCAAAACAAAGTTTTTAATCGGTAAACTATTCAACCCCCTTCTAGTTTTTCACAATTGGTACCATAGCCTCGTTGCTCAAGAATTTCTAAAATATATTGTATGTTATAAACTTGAAACGATCCATGGATTCTGAAAACTTTAAAGAAAGGCAATCTATGCAAAGACCACCACTCTTTGAAACCAATGGATTTATCTATTGGAAAAACCGTTTTGAAACATATGTAAAATCAAAAGATGTAGATCTTTGGTTTGTTATTGTTAAAGGGGATTTTAGTTCTACAACAAAAGATATTTCTGTTGATGAACAAAAGAAATTAATTGCTAAAAATAATGAAGATAAAATAATGCTTTATAATGCTTTGCCTAGGAAAGAATATGAAAGAATTTTTATGTGTGAAACCGCCAAAGATATTTGGGAATCCTTGATTGTTTCACATCAAGGAAATTCACAAGTCAAGGATGACAAAATTGATCTTTTTGTTCAACAATATGAACAATTTGTTATCCCTGAAGATGAAACCATTGATTGTGGCTTTGCTCGTTTTAATACTATTATTACATCACTTAAAGCACTTGATGAATCTTTTCGTAGTAACAACTTTGTCAGGAAATTTCTTAGAGCACTCCATCCGAAGTGGAGAGCTAAAGTGACGGCCATTGAAGAATCAAAAGATCTCTAAAAAATGTCACTAGACGAGCTAATCGGAAACCTCAAAGTACACGAAATGGTGATGGAGAAAGATTCGGAAATCATCAAAGGAAAAAGAGAGAAAATCAAATCCGTTGCTCTAAAAGCAAGAACGGAATCAAGTGATGATGACGAATCTTGCTCCGGTAGTGAAGATGAAGAGTATGCCATGGTCGTTAGAGATTTCAAAAAGTTCTTTAGAAGAAGAGGAAAGTTTGTAAGACAACCTCGAGAAGAAAAGAAGCCATTCCGAAAAGATCGAGATGACAAAAAGGGTAAAGGTGAAAGAAAGTGCTTTAGATGCGGTGATGCAAGTCATCTAATAGGAGATTGTCTCAAGCCACCTAAAAGCAAAACTCAACGAGCTTTTGTAAGTGGTGTTTGGAGTGATAGTGAAGATGATGAAGAGTCAAGCAAGGAGGAAATCGCTATAATGACACATGAGTCAAACGAGGTACATTTCGACTCATCTTATTCCTCTATTGATGATGACACTTTACAAAAACAATACAATCAATTGTGTGAGCTAAGTCTAAAAATCATAACTAAAAATAAGTTTTTAAAGACTAAAAAGGAATTTTTAGAAAATGAAGTCTATGAGTTAAAAGAAAAGGCAAAACGATTAGAAAAAGGAAAAGCAAATGACGATGGTTGCAAATCATGTCAAGAGCTTAATCTTGAAATAGAAAAACTAAAGCTCACACAAGATGCTCTAATCGAACATAATTTTAAATTTAAAAGGTTTAACAAAAACATCGCTTGTGCCTATGAAATAGTTAGAATTCAAAAAACACCAGGAAACATGAATGGGCTAAGATTTAATGAGGTATTAATACCAAAGAGTCAAAACAAAACAGCCGAAAAAGACAAACAAACTGTCAAAACTGCTGCAGTGCAGCACGGACCAGACGAACCCAAAATAAGGGCTCCGTCCTTTGTAAAAAATGGTGTCGTGGGGACTGCAGCAGGACAGACTGCTTGTGATATGGACCGTAGCGAATTTGTCAAGGTAACAAAGAAAACCAAGGATAGTGTTAAAACTAAAACTTGTTGTTACATCAGGAGTAAGACTTGCTAAAAATGAATTTAGATAAAAAAAAACTACTCAACAACGACATAAAAAACCTTTTGCCAAACGCCCCTTTCCTAAGAGCAACCACAACATACAACCCAACTATCAACATAACATTTGGAATCAAAACTTTCCTAGACCATATCAAACTCCAGATTACATGTCATAGAACTCTTACCCATCATTTCCATACATGAATCAAATAAATGGTATGTTTAACCCAAACGGACCCATGAGATATTGGGGACCAAACGCTTGAGTTATATGCCTCTTAGGTATGCTTGAAAGTTGGATTGGAACCTGATGAGTGGATAAAAGATAGTGGATGCTCACGACACATGATGGGCAACAAAAGTCTCTACTCAACATACCAAGAGTATGACGGAGGTAATGTCACTTTTGGTAGCAATCTCAAAAGCAAAATCATTGGCAAAGGTACGATCGCTCATAACTCCCTAACTATTGAAAATGTTGCTCATGTCGATAGGTTAGGATTTAATCTACTTATTATTAGCCAATTATGTGATAAAAAGTATAAAGTACTATTTGAAGAAAATGGTAGTAAAATACTAGAAGATGGTATCACCATAGCTAAAAGAGTTAGGAAAAATAACATATACGTCATGAAAATAGATAGAACATCTAATGACAAACTTTGTTTAACAACATTAGATGATAGCTCAACTCTTTGGCATAGACGCTTAGGTCACGCTAATATGAGACTTATACAAAACCTATCTTCAAAAGAGCTAGTTAGGAATTTACCAAAACTTAAATGTGACCAACATTTTTGCGACGCTTGCAAAATTGGTAAACAAACCCATAGTAGTCATAAGGCTAAAAACATGGTGTCCACATCTAAGTGTCTAGAACTTTTGCATATGGACTTGTTTGGTCCATCCGCTATAAGAAGCTATGGAGGCAACTTATACACTTTGGTCATAGTAGATGATTACTCAAGGTTTACTTGGACGTTGTTTTTGAAAACCAAAAATAAAGCTTTTGATAAATTTGAAATTCTTAGCAAGAAAATTCAAAATCAACTAGGCGTTAAAATCGTGTCGATCCGAACGGATCATGGTCGTGAATTTGACAATGAAACACAATTTGGAAACTTTTGTGATACGAATGGTATAACACATAACTTTTCGGCTCCTCGAACACCTCAATCAAATGGAGTTGTAGAACGTAAAAATAGAACCATTCAAGAAATGAGTAGAACAATGCTTAATGAACAAAACATTCCTCAAAAGTTTTGGTGTAACGCCGTTGACACTTCTACATATATTTTAAATGGAGTCATAATCCGTCATTTCTTAAACAAAACACCATATGAGCTTTATAAAGGTAAAAAGCCAACTTTAGGATATTTTAGAGTATTTGGATGTAAATGTTTTATTCTTAATACTACAGATTATCTCACCAAGTTTGACCCAAAGTCTTATAAAGGTGTATTTCTTGGTTATTCTCAAACTAGTAAAGCTTACATTGTCTTAAACAAAGAAACAATGAGAGTCGAGGAATCATTGAACATAACATTCAACGAAAGTCCACCTCCCTCTAAGACATCACCTTTGGTAGATGATGACTTAGTTGAAAGTCAACTTATAGAAAGTCAAGAAATAATTGAAAATGACAAGGAAGATGAACCATTAAATAATGAGATTATAAACAACAAAGAATCCAAAAGTCATCCTTTAGAAAAGGTCATAGGACAACTAAATCAAAGAACCTTAAGATCACAAGCCCAAAATCAAAGTAATCATTTTTGTTTTGTGTCTACCATCGAACCGAAAAACATAAATGAAGCAATAAAAGATGAATCTTGGGTAATTACTATGCAAGAAGAGTTAAACCAATTCGTTAGAAATGATGTTTAGAAATTAGTTCCAAAACCTAAAGATCAAACTATAATTGGAACGAAATGGGTTTTTTGAAATAAAATGGATGAAAATGGTGTAGTGTCTAGAAACAAAGCTAGGCTTATCGCACAAGGTTATAATCAACAAGAGGGGATTGATTATGATGAAACTTATGCACCGGTAGCTAGGCTCGAGTCTATTAGAATCTTACTTGCATATGCATGTGCTTATGACTTTAAATTATTTCAAATGGATGTTAAGAGTGCATTTCTTAATGGGTTTATTAACGAAGAAGTATATGTTGCTCAACCTCCCGGTTTTACTGACTTTGAGAAACCACATCATGTCTTCAAACTCAAGAAAGCATTATACGGTCTTAAGCAAGCACCAAAAGCTTGGTACGATAGACTTAAGACTTTTCTTGTTGAAAATAAATACACCATGGGATTAGTAGATAATACTCTTTTTACCAAGAAAAAGGAATCACATATTATCATTGATCAAATATATGTTGATGACATCATATTCAGATCAACTTGTCAAGAGCTATGTGATGATTTCTCTAAAATCATTCACGATGAGTTTGAGATGAGTATGATTGGTGAATTAAACTTCTTTCTAGGACTTCAAATTAAACAACTAGAAGATGGCATATTCTTTAACCAATCTAAATATATAAAATATATGCTTAAGAAATTTGGTCTTGAAGACTCAAAACCAACTAAGACACCCATGTCCTCGGACACTAAACTCACCAAGGATGAGGAAGGTGAATCGGTAGATAATACTAAATATAGAGGAATGATCGGTAGCTTACTCTATCTCACGGCTAGTAGACCCGACATTATTTCAAGAAAATCTAAAGGTATCACACTTAGAAGCCTTGAAAAGGATATTTAGATACATTAAGGGAACGACATGTTTAGGATTATGGTATCCTAAAGGAATTGGTGTAGAAACTATAGTGTATGCCGATTCGGATCATGCCGGTGACTATGTCGATAGAAAAAGTACAAGTGGTATTTGCACTTTTGTCGGACATTGTCTCACCTCTTGGTTTGCAAAGAAGCAAACGGCTTTAGCTATCTCAACTACTGAAGCCGAGTACGTCTCAGCCGGAAAAGCATGTCAACAAGCTCTTTGGATGAAGCAAGCTCTCGTGGACTATGGAATTCATCTCAACGATATCGTTATATTTTGCGACAACAAAGGAGCTATTGATCTCAGCAAAAATCCCGTCCAACATGCTCGTACAAAGCATATTGAAATCCGTCATCACTTTCTTCGCGACAATGTTCAAAAAGGAAACATCTCAATTGAGAAAGTATCCTCCGAAGACAACATTGCCGACATTCTAACCAAGCCTCTCAAACGAGAACCATTTAATCTTCTTAGACTTGGTTTGGGGTTAATGGAACCAAACATGTAGGCAAAACATAGTCTAAACCTTAGAACAAACAAAACAAAACTAATTTGTTTTGAACCTGCTACTGTTCCCACGGCACCAAAAGACAACAAAGGCGGAACCATATTTTTGGTGTCGTATGGTCCGTGGTGACAACAATGGCAAAAATGCTACCTACAAAACATCTTTTTCCTCACAACCCACTTTACCAAAACGTGTAAACATTAGACCTAACTCATTGCTGACATTTTCTCACCCACTAATCACTGGAGATAACATCATTGTAAGTATCCTAACTACATTTTATCTCTTAAATCTGAGTCTAGGATTCTAATTTGTGCACAAAATCATTACATGGGGATTATGTATATTCTTGTACAAAACATGGATTCAATTGGCAAATTTCATAACTAGTCATTTAAATTAGGTACTACATTGTCATGTTGCATAAACAAATCATGTTTCCCACTAATCAAAAGATAATGACTATAAGGTTTTGTTCAAATAACCAAACACCCCATGTCAAAAATTTTGAAAAGCTTCTCACTTGTAGGAAAACAATCTTTCATTGTTAATACAAATAGAAACGTTAAATTTTCATCACTTGCATGCTCTTGAATACTAAAGGTATTGCATAACTAATATGCATTCCCGGGTATATTCAAATGAAGCCACATTGAATTAGGAGCGTTTGGGTTATCTCATGCCGTTTGCCAAACACCCCCACTAAAAACCATTTTATGCATAAAATGAGTCGAGATAACCGCAACTCCAAATCGTTTTCATATAGGCACACACTAGAATCAAAACGTTAAGTTTATTCTCATTTTTAACATGTAAATTCTTGCTCATAGGAATAACCATGGTAGCCGCAAGATTCTATGATCACAAGGATACCCTTAACTACATTCCTAAACATCACAAAACCAAAGGACTTTCCAAGGAACAAGTCGAAATCTTTAAGAGTCTAGAAACAAGGTACTTCCATGAGGGTAGAACCATTCACTCCTCTTTTGTCGACAATACCAATCTCCGTCAAAAACTAGCCGCTATTCAATTCGATTGTCTCCTTGACATCGATGAACCTATTTGTCCTAGGTTTGTGTTAGAGTTCTATGCTAGTGTCACCGATTTCATTGATGAGGAAGATGAGTTTAGCCTTAGGTTTAGGATCAATCAAAATGACTACACCATCTCCCTAACCCAATTGGCTCAAGTGTTAAGAATTCCCAACCGAGGGACTTGTGTCTACTCAGATAAGTGGTCACTCACTATCCTTGATGGAATTAATGACCGCTCTCTTCCCTACCAAACTCCTCTAGCGGATAAGGATGTCATCCGTGAGCGCCTCTTTAACCCAAGAGCCGCTCCAACCCGTGTCACCCGAAAGGGAAAGGAGGTGAACCGAGATCCATATGGAATAGAGCTCAATGAACTAAAGCCTGAATTTAAGAAATAGGAGGAACTTCTTATAGCCAACGTCATTAGCACCATAGGGAATAGGGACCATATCAACGCTTGCCTTTGTCACATGCTCTACAACTTGTCCACCCGTCAACCATTCAATCTAGCCTACTACATTGCTAGGAGAATGATTGATATTCCAACTCAAGGATCGGTTGCTCTTCCTTACGGGATGCTTATCACCCGTCTCTAAAGAGCCTTTGCACCAATTCCACCAAGCCCAAAAGGGTTGCAACTTGACTATGAGCTCATCCCTCACATATGTGTGCCCTTGAGTGACGAGCGAGTGGCTAAGACAAAAGGTAAAAGAGCAAAACCTCCAACTCCATCATCATCATCAAATAGCTCCGAGGATGGTCTTCCAAATTCTCGCCTTCCACCTCATGAGTATTATGTGTCTCTTCCCGAGATTGAGAATGAATCAGCGGAGTTCAAGCAAACCAAGGGGATGTTCAAGTGCCTTGGTAGGATGATGAATAAGATTTACAAGAAGTTGGACAAGTGAGGGTCCTTTTAAGGAGTGTTTGGAACAAGACATTAACGTTAATGTTTGATACAATTTGGTTGATTTTAATTTGTATGATGATAATATAACTCAAAAAAATGATGTATGCTAACAATTTCATGCAGGGGGATAGCACAAGTGTGTTATCAAATTTTACCCATTTTCACTTTAATGTGGAAATCGTTAACCCTTGATCAAATTCTATGCTCCACTATGTTTGTGTATGTGTTATTTACTTTTCCTAACTAGAAATAATTAATGTCACATGTTTTGACCAAAATTTCAGGTTTCGGAAATGTCCCCGACCCTTAAAAACCTGTTTTGTGGAGTTTTCTGGTGTCCACGGATCAGACGGCACCAACATTTTGGTACCGTCTGTTGTAAAAATTGGTACCGCCATACCTGTACAGGCTGACCAGGCGGCACCCTTTTTTGGGTACCACCTGTGTATTTTTTTTAATGTCGTGGATCCTACAGGTAATTTTCTGAATTTTGCTTATTTCGACATTCCAAATTACCATACATTGCTTCTAAGTTAATCTTAACTAGTTATTACCCATATTAGAACTAGTATAGCACACTTAGGCACACAGTATATCCATTTCCCACCAAAATTCAAAATTTTCAAAAATCTACCCAAGGAGCCCTTTTGCATAAAGGAAGGAACCAAAAATTTGGTTCCTTGCAATCCGTGGATAATCTGATTGTTAGGATCTCATAATCATTAGAACACATTTATTGCAAATCTTTGTCACTTCACTCCATCCTTCTTGTATGGATTGACTTGGGTGATATGACTATCATTAAACCTACTTCAAAATCATTAGAACCTCATCTCTTCTATGGTTTAACATTAAATCAAACACACTTCTCCATAATTCTCCATTCCTATAAATTAAGAGCTTTTACCATGATCATCTCCACACCTTCTCAATTCTCACCATCTACTAGCAAAAGCTTAAGTCAAAATGACAAAAACTTCACCATCAACCAAACCTTGCAAGAAAACCGCTAGAATTAGCGTAAGACCTTGTTGCTTTGTCAACATAAGTTCTTCCTCCGAGTCATCTCCACTAACCATCTCATCTCCCATAAGGGATGACACAAACCTCACTTTGGCTACTCCTACACCACCTCCACATTCACCTATTATCATCACTACTCCACCACCAACAAAGACTCTTAGCTCACCACCACCGGCTCCCATCCAAACATCCAAAACACCATCACCTCCAAAATCTCCAACACTCATCCCATTTGAGTTATTCTCCACACCACCTACTTCTCCAAACCCGTTTTTGGAAGACTTGGAGGACTTGCCTCCTAGGACAAATCATCCACCTCCACTACCATCTTTTGGTACTATTGAGTGAATTGCTCATGAGTCTCCACGACCTTCTTTTGACCCAAACGCCCCGTTAGGGCTAAGACCTCTTCTCTTCCACCCTATCCACAAGGAAATCCATGGTCCTTTGTATGGGGATCAACCACTTCCTACATCAATGTCTCCTCACATATAGGACATTGAGGAATCCATGTGGGAAGATCATCCCACAAGAGAAGAGATTCAATCCGAACTCCAACATCTCCACAAATTTTTTAAATATGGTGGATTCTTATCTAAGTGATGCTATGCAAATGCAAAGTGCTTTGCTAGCCTCCATAATCACCACACCAAACACCAACACCAACACCTCTACCATTCCACCACCACAAACTCATCAACCATACTACCCTCCTAGGCATGGTTGCTCCAATTGTGAGCAAACCGCCCAAATAACCGAAAGGACCCGGGTAATGGTCTATGAGTTCCAAGAGGAAATGAGGTTCATCCTCAATCACATCCTAGAGCGCATAAATACTCTTTCTCATCCACCACCTCAATATGATGGTCCTAGATTAGTTCTTTTAAGCCTTTTTTTATTTTCTAGGATTTTTCCTTGTATTTTTTTTTATTTTTTTTTGGATAATTTTTTTTTAGGATTTTCTCATTGTACTAAACACTTCATTGTGTTCCCTTTTCATGATTCTTAAATCATGAAAAAATTTAACAAATGAATGATGTTTCTTATATATTGTTGTTGCTTGTTACATGGTGTTGGAAATGCTTGTGATGATGCTTATTACTAACATTATTTTTTTGTAGCTTTTTCACAATCCATGTATCTTTCTCTTGGCACCCAATTTAGGGGGAGCATTGGTCAAGGGGGAGATAATGGCTCGGGCTCATTACACATTCCGCCTCGCATCTTCTTTTTGTTGAGACAAAAAGGGGGAGAAATATATAGAACTTGGTTATATTGGACTTTCTGAAAAAGTCAAAATGATACTCCATTGGTAATATTTGGCTTTCTGAAAAAGTCAACTGCACACTTTGACTTTTCAAAAGTCAACATCATGCTTCAACTAGTGAAGACTTTAAAAAGTCAACTGCACACTTTGACTTTCTGAAAAAGTCAACATCATGCTTCAACTAGTGAAGACTTTGACTTTCTGAAAAAGTCAACATCATGTCTATATTGGACATACTTGCATTATCATTTTTCTTTCAAGTTCTAAAACTAATATTTTTATAACTCTTGTACAATCTTTACATCTTTTATAAAAATAAAATTTATGTTTTGTCCTCAACAAAAAGGGGGAGATTGTTAATACAAATATCATCACTAAACGTTATTTATATTTTTGATCTTTACCTAAGTTTTGTTTACGACAAAAGTAAATTTAATTTTTATAAAGCTTAAAGCTTGTCAAGTTTAATAGATATTAAAACAAGCTTTTTCAAATAATATCTTTATCACTCAAGCATTTACATTGTGATTACTCATATCTTGATATGACTCTAAACCATAATGTATGATAGTAGTTTTTAAAATATTTTGGTTTCTTAAAAACTAAACATTACATATGTATTTACATATTTCTAAAAATAGAAAAACAAACACATGACATCATGTGATGCATCATTGCAATCATTGGAAGATTTCACTAGATACTTTGTGTAGATTTAGGCTCTACATATCTTACACAATCTTGCATAGATATGGTTGACTTTGGCAAGATTTTGAGATCTTATTGTCAGGACCTCGGTGGCACCAATTATTAACAGTGCGGAACCCTTTTAAGGGTTCCGTGGTCCGTGGTTAACTTGTGTTTTGGCTATAAATAGCAAAGTCAAACCAAGTAGTTTTTCATCCCTTTCCATCATACTCTCATACATTCCTTCTCTCTAACCTTTCTAGCTCAGTTTCATATCATATTAGTGATCTCTTTTGTAGCAAAGAAGATCAAGTCACATTCAAGCTTCAACGAGAAGTTGGAAGTCTTGTTTGTTTGTTGTTGTGTGATCTTGTGTTAATTCATACTTCATTGTTGTACCAAACTATCATAATCTTGTGAGTGTGAGTTCTTAGTATTTTAGTCCTTAAAATACATTGTGTGTGGGAGTGGTTGTACCCTTGAAAAGAACTCGACATTTAGCTTAGTGTCGAAAATAGTGTGTAAGCAAAGTGTAAAGGTTTCTCCGCCGGTGAAAGAAGCTTGTTGACTAGTGAAGTTAAACTCTCGAGTGTGAGACTCGGGGAGTGGAGTATGGCAAGGAAAAAGAGTCCTTGTAGACCGAACCACTATAAACAACTTGTTGTGGTTTGATTGTTTCTTTCCTTATCTATTCTTTATATATTGTTTACGTATTTCACTAACATATCTAAGATCAACATCAATTGATCTTTCAATAAGTTTCAAAACAAAGTTTTTAATCGGTAAACTATTCAACCCCCATTATAGTTTTTTTTTTTTTTTTTTTTTTTTTTTTTTTTTTGTAACCATGATTTCCGACCTTTTGGCTGACTAATCCATGGGGTTTGAACCCACCGCCACATGTCTTTTTTGTCTTTTGATGTAGACTCAATAGTGATAGTAATGGGTGGCCACAACATTGTATTGAGCAGATTCTATTAGTGGGTACGCATGTGACATGAGTACTTCGAGCTGTCCTTTGGTTCAATTGTCTAGTCAATCAATGGGCCACTTGTGTCATACAAGTATTTAAAATCATTTTCATATAATATTAATTGTGAGAAAGTTCGGATCAGATACAACTATCCATTGATGCTTATAATGTTCATGGGAATTCTCCTTTGGTACATCGAAGTCAATGTATAAGTGTATTATTCCTCAGGGCATTTAGGCATAGTGGGTTAGTCTTTATGGTGTATAGTTTGTATTGTTGGTTTATTTTGTTTTTTCTTTGGGTCTCACCCTCTATTAATTAACTTTTGGTGGGATGTCGTGTATTGTATCTTAATTTAATTTTGGGTCCTTAATATAATTTTGCCTTTCTAAAAAAAGAGAAAAAATAATATTTTAAAAACTGGAGAACTCTAAATCATAGTTATAATAGTAGAAAACATATGTTTTGTTTTCAGTAGAGAAATTTCAGAGAATACTCATTTTAAACACGTTTTCTATTTTCTCTGTGATCTTTAGAATACTTTTCTGGGAAGCTTCTCATTTTTTAACAACTAAACTGTTAGATATTGGATTTCACATACACATCAAACCATAACACAAAGTGGGCGTATAAAGGTGAGTTCTAGAGAGAGAAAGTTAGAGGTTTAGGGAACTTAGTGAGAGAAAGAAAAAATATTATTATGAGCTCCAACTCTCTACCTTGGGAGGTAGAGAGTATTTATAGTCTTACATAAATCGCCACACAACGGGCTGTGGATCGGGCATACAGTGGGTAAAGACCCGTCCGTCCTCCACGGTGTTACTAAACTAAATACTACTAACCTAAATATAACTACGACTACGAGCTTCTAACGATTACATATACTTGAGGTGACCGACTCTTTAATACCTCGAATTTCTAATTCCTAACAATCTCCCCCTAAGGGAGGTCACCTCAAACATACACTAAAATGACATTGAATACAATCAGATATTACATTAACAATTGATCTTGCATTCTTGATGTAGTACTTTGCTCCGAAGCTCGTAGTCATTGATTCCACTCATTGCATGTTTGGTTAATACAAGTGGAGGTCTTTTTATGATCCACGCGTGATAATAATTTGAGCCAGCTATTGAGATCATCAGTAATCAAAATCTCTGTGACATCCATTGTGGTGTTGGTATTATGTGATGTTGTGACATTCGGACCGACATGCTCACATTCTTGATCATGATATCTTCTCATCAGAGTAGCGGAAGCTTTTGTTGAATCATGATATTGGCGGCAGGTGCGAAGCTTGGAGTGAAAATATCAGAGTCATTGATGCACTAATCATGATTTCTTTTGAGATTAATGTGTTAAGTGAGCATGCGGCTATGGATTGACCGCTTCATTCGATCGGTAGCTGCAAAGCGTCGGGTACACGCATACAACGATTAGCATAAATGCGCATACGAAAGTGTCTTTGATCACTTTCGTTGAATTGAGTACACGCGGCCACGGTTCCCCGTTGATCAGTACAAGTCTACTGCGTGATCAGTATAATTCGAAGAATTTCCTTGGCGAGGGTTTAGCGAGTTGCTCTAGTGTTCTCAAACGGAACATCTCAAAGAAGACAACACGGAGTGAGTGAACAGCAAATTTGAGTCCAGCGATTGATGAAAAGATTTGAAAAACAATCGTGTATTGCTCAATAGAAATTGTTTTTGCAATATTACGAAGGTTTTAATGAAAATCAATTATCAATCATAAAACACCTTTTGATTTGAAATAATATTAGTACCGGTCGATGTGCTAAAGAAAGAGTTGTTAAGCACAAAGACCGGTTTTTCAAAGGTATCCGTCAATCCATAACCTGAACCGGGATTGATTCAAGAAAATTGAATCGCCCATTGTTTACGTTCGGTTGTCACATGGTTGATCCATATAATAGATCTCACATGCCACCTACCGGGGAGCTTGTTTGATGTTGGCTGGCTCGGCTTTCCATCTTCATTGTGAGTGTGTAGACACATCACTCAGATGTTCTAGCAATACCACAAGGATAATGTGTAGGACTCAAGATATAATCTCTCTTTCCACATTGTGTGAAAGAGAGAGTCTTCATTGAAAGTGTCCTAATGAGATTTATTGATGATCTCGTGGCTCTAGACTCAATTTGTGCATATTTGGATCCTATATCCGAGACTAGGGAGAGGGTCTCCTTCTTCAATATCAACAATCTCTAAGAGAAAGTCGATAGATAATGTCGGTTCCCGTGAGAATGAAACAAGTCCTTTTAAGAGGAACTTGAGTGGTTTGGGAAGTTGAAGTGCGGTATGCCACCTTTGGGTCCATGACGCGTCTTGTCTTCAATACCGATGTTACCATCAGTAGCATATGAATTGAACCGGTTTCTGCCCTAAGGTTGAATAAATGGAGGGCTATTTGTTTTCACCCTTTCTCATTCAATTCTTTTTAATTCTTCAACCCCTTCAGCTTTACCGAGATTTCATAACTAGAACCTTGTTGGGTTTATTCGATTAGCTCGATCTCAGTCACTTCCACTCTTCCCATTCCTCATTTTTCTCCTTTTATTATCATACCTAAGAACTCTACACTAACTAGTGGATAGTTCATGGGTAGATCCCTCCGGCTCGATTGGGGATCTTGGGAACAAAACCTAACCTTATCATCCTTATATCACCGTACATAAAGTAAAGTTGGTGGGTCTATTTGGTATTGTTCATCTGCCGTTGGAACCAATTGAAAACCATTTGAAAATCAATTCAGATACTTGTGATATATTATCAAAGCATTTTGTACCTGAATTGTTTTTGATATTTTTAGAACGAGAACTCCCCTCAACATGTGCATCAAGTATTTGAAAATGTTTTGCACACGGAGGCAAGAGAAAGAATTAACTTCTTTGATTACCATTTTCTAAAAGATATCAACATCACTTCCCAAATCGAATCAAGTAGATAAAGCATTTTGGGGAAGGATGAGATTTTCATGATTTTGCTCCCCCTCAATATGTGCTTCTAGGTTTGAAAGGAGATTTACACATACTAGAGAACACATTGAGATAAATGATCACGTTCAAATTATAGATTTGAGATAGATGCTCCCCTCAACATGTGCATTGAAAAATTTGAAATCGTTTGTCACATGCGGGGGAGGACATCATGTACATTCTTATAAAACCATTTACCGAATTATCAGTTTAAATCCAATTTAAATCACACATTCTCCCGATCACAATTATCAAATCATTTGAGATTTGTGATCTCTTATAGATTTAAATTGATTTTGAAAGCTTTTAAGGAGAATTGTGACTTGTTTATGAAAGCGTTTTAACCGCTATAAGGATCGGATTTTAAGACTTTAAACTCCATTGATAAAACATGCATGTACATCTTTTGAAAACAATTTAATGCCAAATAACTTTTTAATTTAATTGAAATCATTCTCCCCTCAATCAATGACATAGGTTGTTGATTGAGAGATGGAGATTTTGACAACTAAGTCCTGATGATTATCAAAATAGAGACCGAGTTATTTTTCAAAGCATTTAGTTTTCAGCAGATAAATGTTTATAGAATCAGAGCATGGAATTTGAAAACATGATAAAACATGGCTCTGTTCTTTCTTTTAAAACCGGGTTATTGTCTGAAAATGACAATAAACCATTGTTTCTCTTTCTCCCAAAAATATTTTTGATTTTTTTTTTTTTTTTTTTTTAATTCGAACAACATCTAAAGTCCCGTTTCATTCTTTGAATGACAAAGAAAACCGTAGATATAATCGAACTGAGAAAAACATGACAAATTGACAATATTTTTGAAGATTTTTCGATTTTTTTTTTAGATTTTATGGATTTTTGAAAGTTTTATATTTTTCTATTTGGTTTTATAGGGTTTTATAATTTTGTATTTTGCTTTTTGGATAAATATATACAAAGATATAGATGAAGGAAAGACCTTTACTCCTAGTCTTCCTCCTGAAGAATTTGAGTGTTTCGGTTGAAGGCTTTTCAAGCCAAGTCGAGAAGAATAAACTCAAAACGCTTCTAAGAGCTTTGGTGAAGATGTCGCTAAGCGGTATTCTGACTTAACAAAATAGAGTTCCACCACATCGCGTTTTCCACTTGCTCCCTGATGAAATGATGTCGGATGTCAATGTGCTTTGCTCTTGAGTGTTGAACGTTGTTGCATGAGAGAGAAATAGTACTTTTATTATCCACAAAGATGTAGGGATTATGTTGAATTCAAAGCCATAGTCCGATAATTGGGATCTCATCCAAAGGATTTGAGCACAACAAGATGACATGGCTATGTATTCACCCTTTGTAGAGGAAATAGAAGTACTCATTTGCTTCTTTGAAGACCAGCTCACAAGCTTATCACCCAAGCTGAGCACCTCGATGTACTTCAACGTGTATCTTGACATCTGCATGATCGGATCATCGCATAGGTGTTAGTGACATACCGGTGTCCTTCGGGTACCATAGTCCCATATTGATGGTTTCTTGGAGATACCGAAGACACGTTAACCGCTTCAAGGTGCTTTTAGTAGGCTTAGCCTAATATCTAGCACACATGCACACACGTAACAAGATGTCTGGTCATACGCTAGTGAGGTACATCGAGGATCCAATCATGCTACGATATTTTGTTTGGTCTACCTTGATCCCTGAGTGGTCCTCATCAAGTTTAGTACGTTCAATCATGGAGTGTCAGGTGTCACGTGATACAAATCCAAATTTCTTTAAAATTTCATTTGCATATTTAGATTGATTAATGAAAATGCCTCCAGGACTTTGTGAAATTTGTAATCCCAAGAAAAATGACATTTGTCCCATCATCGACATTTGAAATTTGGAACCCATTTCTTTTGAAAGACGATCACATTCATTGGGTCCGAGGCAAAGATAATATCATCAACATATATTTGAACGTGAATTAAATGTTTGCTGACTTCAGGTGAACAATGTTGGATCAATCGCTCCTTTAAATCCGTCGACGAAGAAACTTTGATAGCGTATCATACCATGCCTTTGGAGCTTGATTTAAACGAAGTAAAGAGCTTTCTTCAACGATAAGCGAGTAGGATGCTCTGGATTCACAAAGCCTTCAGGTTGGCCGCGTAGACAACTTCTTTAAGATCTCCGTTAAATGCCGTCTTTACATCCATCGATAGACTACCATGTTCTTACTTGCGGCATTGGCTAAGAATATTGCGATTGCCTCGATTCGAAGAACACCTTTGGAGCAAATGATTCTTCAAAGTCTATACCTCTCTTGGACGGTATCCTTTAGCAACTAATCGAGCCTTGTTCTTTAACACATCACCATGCTCATCAAGTTTCACTTTGAAGATCCACTTTAGAGCAGTGAGCATAGCACAATCTGGGCGGTACTAATTCCCATACATCAAGTCGATCAAACTCATGAATTTCTTCTTGCATGGCATTGAACCAGCTATCTTCATCATGGCGGTTTAACATCTTTTGTACGATCTTAGAGAGTACGGAGTTGAAGAAGCACCATAAGGCATCTGTTGCAAGTTGTTTCCGTGTGGATACCGGATGAGAGGGATTTCCAATGATGTTGTCCAATGGATGATCGTGAGTCCATTTACTAAGGTGTTCATGTGGCAAATGGTTGAGGGACTAAAGTAGCAGTCGATGCTCGTCTCGAAGAAGATGGTTACGATGAAGATTCAGGAGCAAATACATTTTCAAATGGAGCATCTTCGGGAGTAGCAAAGGGATTAACTTCATTATTGATACCAAACATAGTTCCATGATGTACCCTCGAAGTTTGGTGATTTGTTGATGAGACAGAGTGATCGCCAGTAGCTTCTTGACTTAATGATATTGAGATTGAAGGATTGACGTCATTCACGGAATATGGCACCTCTGAAGTAGGAAATCATTAGCACTTGGCTCACAATGTTCATCAAACATGGGATCAAACAATTTCTTTAAATCATCTTCTGATGGAGGTACATATGGAGTTTCTGAAGAAGAATTTGGTATAAGGGATGAACTAATGGGACTGCCTTGAAGTGCGGGTCCTGAAGCTGGAGTGTCCGGAGCCATAGGACCACTAGATAGAAACTCTCTCTAACTATCTTTATCAACCCATATGTAGACAATTTGAAGTGACCACTGATAAAGAAAACCTGATATACCAAACTTGAAACTGAAGAAGAATTCCATGCATTTGCATCTTAAGCTCGCCTTTGTGAATTTTAACTTCAATCTTAAATAAGTGATAATTGATTAACTCTGAAGTAATCAGCTTGTGTCAAATGCCCAACACGTGAATAGACGTACAACCAGATGTACGTCGATCCACAATGAACCGAACAAATGATTTCGACATTAATGCATTCTTCCTAAAGGTATACATGTAGAGATTGATCTGGAAGATTCACCACAAATGTCTTCGGGCGAATGAGGTAGTCATTTTCCTTAATGTTCATGTGGTTGATTTATAGCGTGCACAATGAGAGGAACAATAATCCGTAAAGATTTGGCAAAGGAATACCCAAGAGCGGATCATTATTCAATAATGCAACTTACAATATCATGATAGTCATTATGAGCTTTGTGAAATAACCTTTGGAATAAGGTTTCATGAAATTCCAATAAGTACTTCTTAGATGGTGAACCGTTGAGTCAATGAACCGAGCATGAGCTTCTAAGTGGATGATCAACATTCGTCGAAGGTTGAAGGTACTCATCAAACATATCTTTGAAAAACAATGAATCCCAAACATTGATTCCTAATTATCCTTAGTAAGTGAAGCATTAGGCGTTGGAGGAGAGTCATCAAATATCAAAACAATGAATCGGTTATCCTTAGTATATTCACTCATAATCCAAAAGAATATACACTCATCATCATCAAAAATAAAGTCGTATAACCATTATTCAAACATCCATCATCATGTAGTATATTCACTCTTCTCCCCCTCAAAAATTGCATCCGAAGTTGCCAATTTTGATTTAGCAAGTGAATAAGAGTATACACCAATGAACATAGATCCACTTGATGATTGAATGAGCGTGGAAAAACATGAAGCTTGTTGATGAAGAATGTAGATGAGTATGGCCATTCATGAGAGAATTTCTCTTTAGCTGAAGATAAAGCGCACTGAAGCGTACACTTTTCTTTTCTTTGAAGAACGGGGCCTGAAGTGTTATCTGCAGACACCATAAAGATGAAGAACGAGGCGCGATGTGAGCACGCGTCATTGTTTAGAGCCTAGTTATATGTTTAGATCCGCCCGAATCCAAATACCAAGGGACGACTTTGTACGACCCGCTTTGGACAACGGCGAAGACAGAGAATTGGAAACATTGGATCCCCACGTGCTCATGGGGTCCTTTTGGTTAGCACAAAAAATCTTTGAATCGTGAAACCCTAGATGCAATGTCATTATCACTAGGAGCTGAACTAGTAGAAGCATCGACTTAGTCGAATGACATTTTGTGCTTAATGGGATTATTCTACCGTTGGCTTCCAAACCTTAACGAGCACTATTCTAGGCATAGTGGATCTAGCTAAGGGGCAAGGTTTGCCATTCGTTAATATTCGACCACGTGGGCTTCCAATCGAAATCCTACATTTGTAAACACATTCCCTGTAGGTTTCCGTGATTGCTTAATCTCTTTCGCTCTCCAAACTTTCTTAACTGGGTTATGAATCTTAGACCTCATAAATAACACATCACATTTATCATGATTACCAGAAATTAAACAATTTTTACATGTTTTGCGAGCAAAGCATAAGGCCTCGAATTAATTTTAGTAAGCTTGGAGCTAATACTAGAACTAACACGATTCTTTTGTTCAAATCAAACTTCTTGTCCCTATGGTGTTCTTTCACTTCCTTATCATGATCACTTTTAGTTTGAGTAATCCTATCCTTCTTTGCATAGCTTCTAGGTTTTGACCCGCTAACTTTAGTGTCAATCTTAACATCTGTAGAAGTAACGATGGGAACATTACATGGCTTCACTACTTTCTGCATTCCCGGTCTAGAAGTGTCTGGGATCTCGAAAGTTCTAGGAGGCACATCACGGGTTGCTTGCTTGAATTTAGATATGGAACAAGGCATATCAAGGGTCACATGCTTGGCTTTAGGCATAGAACGGATTTCCTGTTTGGCACTAGGCATAGAACAAGGCTTCACAGCTTTGCCTTTTCACCTAAGGGTTTTGGACATGTTGCAATTACACATTCAAGCAGCTATTGAGATCGTTTGGCACCGAGGCAAGCAAACCTAATTTCACTATCAAGAGGTTTGTTAATGAAATCCTCTTCGACAATCTCACGGAGACATTCTAGACTATCCTTAAGGTGAGCACAGTAGTCATGAAAAGCATGTTCATTATTCCTAAGATGAGGAGGAATATATTTAACCATCACAGTGTATTTGCAATCTAAGGGTGACTTTGAGACAACATTCTTATTGAAAACAAGTGGCAGTTTCCCATTTCCTGACTCTCGATTCTCAATTTCCTTTTGTAAAGACGTTATTTTTTCGTTTATTTTGGTCACGGGTGACTTTTGTTGAATCATATAACTCTTTAAAATGTCTTTTAACTTTTTCATTTTCTTCTAGAAAACTCTCGTTTTCCTTTTGTAAGGCATTAACTAAGTTTTGAAGATGAAAAGTTTGAGAATTCTGAGAATCTAAAGGAGGAGGCATTTGGGAGCTGTCATATTGTTCTTTTGACCCTTTAATTGAGAGATTTGGGCTTTCAATCTTACGATCGTGTTACAATAAGCTCGAATCTGTTCATCACGTTTGCTAATTTCAAAAGCGCATCAAATTCGGAGCATCCAAGGATGTCTTGATATTTGAGGTTTTAACATTTTCTTTTAGATGTTGATATTTTAATTGCAAAGCAAGATGCTCAACTTCCAATTTAGAAAACTGTTTCACCAAGTTATCATGATCATCCTGTTCAATTTTCTCATGCAATTTAGAATTAGTTTTTTCAAGCTCAATGACACGATCATGGGAGACTTTCAGAGCAACAGATAATTCATGAAATTGAGAAGCATTAATGGAACAATTCGTAGCAGTGTAAAACACATCTTGAGTAATACATTCCGAAATAAGATTCTCATTCAAGGTATGCAAGTTCTTCCTCTCAATCTCATTATATTTTAATTCTCGCTCATAGTCACTAACCTCAACTATCATTGCATCAAATTCCTTTTCCATTTCTTTAATATCTGATTTTATCCCCTTTTAAGACTCTCAAAATGATCTTTTAGTTGTTTAAAGAAAGGCATGACCTCGGTTAAATAACATTCTTTCATTTGCTCAAAACCCCTTTCCCTTGGTTATCCCGTGGGTGTGATCCTTTTCTTACAAGTTTTCTCAAAATCGACAAATAGTTGAAGAATAACATATTGGGTGATTAAGGTCTTGCTCTTAGTGGCAATAGTTCTAGGAACTAAATGCATTGGTGTATTTGGAGGATACACAGTTGCTTTAGGGAATTTCCTACAAGGGGGATTCTTTTCAACAAGATTTTCGACTTTTGCAAGTCCATATCCTTTTTCCGAACACTTGTTCAGTGGGTCAATAGAGTCCGAGGCTTAAACATGTTTAAGGATATCCAATTTTCCTTAGTGTAATCATGGGGTTTTATCGTTATCTTGTTCTTTTTACACTCGGGATCTTCTAGCTTCTTATTCATTTTCTCCCTAGTGACTTCATCTGATTTCTTATCTTCCTCGCACACAAGAACTAGGTTTCGTCTAGGCTTAAGGATCTCATTACCATCATACAGTACCTTATGAGCATTTCTAGCCTTTTTAATTACCTCTGGATTAGGTTCCTCAACAAGGGGAATGCTATGCTTATCGCTTAGGACTCTATGCTGAGTGATCATGTGAGCGATTCTGAATGGTATTCCTTATGCATACAACTTATTTTCAAGCTTGTTTTTCAAAGTTTTAGATTGGAAAAATCATTCAAAAGTTTTGATTCCTTAGCCTTGAATTCTTGCTTAAGCATTTTAACATTTTCTTGAAGTTCGTGTTTTTGCTTAGCACTTTTAGAAAGCTTTTCTTGTAAGGAGTTTAACTCTTGTTTTAATACTTCTTCTCTAAACCTACTTTTTCTAATAGTTGTGCGTATTTGGACATCCATTTCCTGCTCACGGGTGGTCAACTCAAACTTAGTACGCTGTTCATAAATAGCAACTTGATCCTTATATATGTTAAGCTCGTGGTAAGGGAATCATCGGCACAAATGCAGATACTCATGCAGTTCATAATCATCATTTTGAGTAGAAGATGCACAACTAGGTACATGGAAACATTCATGCAACTTACCCGAGCATTGACATGCACAAAGTACGTGGACGGTGCATCTCTATCTTGGGTACATCCGAAGCTTCCATGGAGCGTTCCTTTGCATTAACTTGCACAGGTTGTGTCCGGTGCACCTCTCTCTCTTGTGAATTTGAGCACGAAGATTCCATTTTTCCATTATCCGACTCATCATTTTTTGTTGTCACCGACATTACGCATTCAAAGCAACACCCGATTCTTCAACATATACATTACCCAACTTATCACAACAATCTTTCAACTGCACCCGACACTCATTCACGTCTTCATTCTTTTGAGCAGATTCTTCAATGTACTTTTCACATTATCCATGAGTTGGATAAATGTCTCAATGAATTCTCAATTTCCATTCCAAGATGTTTTTGAAGGAAATTCCAGTCAAGTGTTGATCGTGAATCTGTGAATATTCCCCACCGATGAATGGTGAAATTGTTTGTAGATTACTTGAAGAGTGACCGGAACCATCCTTTTGAACCTCTTTATTGGTAAGTTGCAGCTTTAAGTGTTCTAAGTTCAACAACAAGCTTCTTGTCAATGTAGGTAAGTCTGGCGGAAAAGAGCACTACATGTTCGATCCCCGCTATGGATAACATTGTATGAGGTGCGATGAAGTAGTGATATGGCTCAATCTTTTTGCATTCCATTTGCGTGGCATTCACATTGTACTCGTGAACATGAAGATCTCACATCCTCATTGTTCAATTCAAACATCTTTAACCGCTCAGGGTAGCATACTTTATCATTGTTGTCCACAAAGACATCATACAATTTAAGCACTTACGAAATCACCGGGTCGGTAGAGTAAGACATGATGTGGGAGAATGCACGGGATTTTACAAGTCTATGATTTAAACCGAGAAATAGAATCTTTCGCGGATTTTACTAAAATCAAGACCAAACCGTTAAGCAATGACCAATGGAATGTGTTAAGATGAATGATGGATCGACACAATGATAGACAATTGTGTGTTAGGACTTATGATTGTTTGTGGGATAAGCAGAGATGTTGTTTGGTTGAGATTTGGATTGGTTTATGCATGATTTTCCGAGAAATTTAGGTCTAAAAACATAAAAACCTCAATAACTTCTGTTCGGAGCGGATTTATGCCTCGAAGGTTTACCTTTAGTTCATTACGCGTGACATTCTCCTCGTTCTCACGAGTCGTTTGATGGGTAGAACGCTGAAAGCGAGTTACGGATCAAAAGTTATAGCCGTTTGAAGTTTTGTCGGGAAAAGTCAACAAGTCGCTAAGAATTCTTGAACCAAGTCGCTAAGACCAAGTCGCTAGGACCCAAGTCGCTAAGTGACAACTCGCTAAGCTCCAAGTCGCTAGCAAAATTTTGACAGCAAGTCGCTAAGAACTAAGTCGCTAATTTGTCAAGTCACTAAATAGCAACTTCGCTAGGTACCAACTCGCTAACACCAAATCGCTAACAATTTTGGCAGCAATTAAGCTACTCAAGTCGCTAAAACTTCAAGTCGCTAAAGAAGCAACTCGCTAACCAAGTCGCTACCACTGTCAAGCTACAGTAGTGGAGAGTCCACTACTTGTACTTTAATCGCTAGGTCTAAGTCGCTAGCTCCAAAACTGTAACTCGCTACAAAATTGTGAAGCAAGTCGCTAGCAAGAAAGTTATACCGTGAGCCAAGTAGCTAACTTGAAAAACTTCCAAAACACACTTTTCAATCCAAAAACAACCCAACCACGATGATTCAAGCCTTCCAAATCAAAACCTAAACACTTATGATGATCTTAAACACAAAAGTACAATCAAAATCCAAACTTTAACACTAGAAATCAACCAAATGATGCAAAAACCACTAAACTTTTTCAAACTCAAAAACCACCTAAAAACCACTAGAAATCCAAAGATGTGTAAGATATGATCTAACCATGGCTCTTGATACCAATTGTTAGATATTGGATTTCACATACACATCAAACCATAACACAAAGTGGGCGTATAAAGGTGAGTTCTAGAGAGAGAAAGTTAGAGGTTTAGGGAACTTAGTGAGAGAAAGAAAAAATATTATTATGAGCTCCAACTCTCTACCTTGGGAGGTAGAGAGTATTTATAGTCTTACATAAATCGCCACCACGGTGTTACTTAACTAAATACTACTAACCTAAATATAACTACGACTACGAGCCTTCTAACGATTACATATACTTGAGGTGACCGACTCTTTAATACCGGGAATTTCTAATTCCTAACATAAACACACCCTTAGATCTTTGGAAAACTCTTGGCATCGCGCATTCTTGTTTGCGGACTGACCTTACTTAAGCATTTGTGTCGAGGTAATGGAACTGTAATGCAATGACTTAGTCAAGAACTTCCATTTGAACTCTAGTTGACTAATTTTGACTAATATCCATCTCACAATTCGTTACAAAACTTTAACTATGAATTTGTCTTACCTAGTCAAATTTTAATTAATTTTTCTAAGCAAAACTAATTGTCTCCGGGAAATTTGCATTTTCGTGCCTCAAGATGACACTTATTTTTAACTTGACTCAACTTTGTGGCATATTGCTAAAACTAGGACACTAAATCATATTTTTCCGAGTTTACCCTACTGCACCCACAACACACCTATTTCTGACATATTTATCATTTTATTTAATAACCTATCATACCCTAACTTCACATAATCGGCCATAACTCCTTGCATGCACCTCCATTCTTCTTAGAAAATTGCACCGTTTTCACTGCCTTCTCGTCCGTTTTCCTACACACCGGATTTCAACCGGAATGAAACTGAAAATGTTGCGATCTATTTGCGAAGTGAGGGTCACGTGATAAAGGACATCTAATTAAAGTTTAAATAGAGTACTCATGCTTTTTGTTCCTATAAATACATGTTTATTTGCTCAAAAATCAAAAAAATCATCCTCAATTACATACCAGTTGATTTGACTTCAAATTTTCCCACATCACTTCATCATATTTTGTAAAGGCATTCGTAAACGCTACTTAATATTATCTAGAAACACAAACCCATAACCTTCATAGGAAAACGCCATAGTTCAATGGAACCATAAAACTCAACGACAAAGTTCATCTCTGCCCTTGATTTTCTTGATGGTTTATCGGATGGTAATTCTAGGTGACTAAGTTAGTACGGTCATCTGAACATTTAATATATTTTTTCATTTCATAAAGATAAGATCATGTTATTTTAGTTTTGAATCTGGTTGACAAATATAGAAGGATCCCTACTGCACTAGAATCATTTACAATGATCATGATCTACTTTTTTGAGGCATTCTTCATGGTTTGAATTTCAAGTTGATCATGTTTCATTTCCATAGGGCATCTTTTTTTATTCATCCCATACCTCAATGAAGACAAATGACCGACTAACTAACCATCGTATGATCAGTATAATTTTTCTTCCTTTTAATCACCTTCCACAGTCATCCATATAAAGCATCTTATCTTTTCCAAGGCGTGTAGATAGGTTTGGAGTTTTCGTGTGCCGAGGCAAATTTACTTAGTGGTGCTTAGAAAATATAAAGTTTGATAAGTCAAAAGTATTAAAACAAAAAATATGAAATAAAAAATGATAAAAATGTCTTATTATTAACATGAGGGTAAGGTGTGGGGGAGGGGGGGAGGTAATATATAGGCTAGGGGTGTGTTTGATAAAAATAACAATAGTAGTTAACACTAGCAATAAGCAATAACAAGAATTGTAGCAAATTATGTAATCAGCCATAGGGTGCGGTTTTGTAAATGTGATGGCAAGATAATTATATTTTTTATGGAAAACATTTGATAATATAACTTTAGTTGTAATAATATGTAAAACAGATATTAAATGCTTAACGCTCCCAACTGCCATTTCATAGAGCATCAAAAGATAAGCATTAAAAAAATATAATACTACTTGTTCCGCCAAATGATCACTTGGTGCGTTTGGTTTGTTGTTATGAATCACAATGGATATAGGTGTTGGTATAAGGTGTAATGATAATGGAGGGTATGATGAAATCACCCACTCACATAAGGCTGGTAGCAGTGGTGACCTGGGTCGACTCTGCCACATCAGCTTTCTCTCTCCGACGACGACCTAGTTGCCACAGTGGTGACCTGGGATTTTTTTAATTCAAATATTTTTAAAAACAAAATTAAACTTCATTAATAAAAATACTTAAACATTACAACAATAATTAAAAACTTAAACTAATAAAACGTAGATATTACAATACTTATTAAAAACTGAAAACATCATAAAAAATCTTCATCGTCAGTTGCGTCTTCGTCACTTTCGTCTTCGCCTTCAATCTCTTGATTTCCTGCATTTTCACGGTTTCTCCAAATGTGTTCGACCAAATCAGATTTTGTAACATATTGGATTTCACATACACATCATAACATTAACACTTAGGCGTATAGATGATTTAAGAGAGAGAGAAAGTGGGATATTCTAGAAAGAGAAACTCATGTAAGGTTAGATTACCAAAGAACATCCAACCCTCTACCTTGTAAGGTAGAGGGTATTTATAGGTTACAAATTAAACGACCTCCTGACGGCCTATGGATCAGGTATACAGTGGGTAAAGACCCGTCCTTCCTCCACGGTGAAGC
Organism: Chrysanthemum makinoi; assembly: GCA_910596185.1. Classification (NCBI taxonomy): domain Eukaryota; kingdom Viridiplantae; phylum Streptophyta; class Magnoliopsida; order Asterales; family Asteraceae; genus Chrysanthemum; species Chrysanthemum makinoi. The sequence goes on from OU343223.1 coordinate 254,591,988, forward strand.
ACTAAACTAAAAAGCTAACTAAGTAACTAGTAAATAACGTATTGTCTACGAGCTAACGTATGCTAGATTACATTTGGGGTGACCGATACTTTACTATGGAATTTTCTAATTCCTAATAGTCTCCCCCTAAGGGAGGTCACCCCAAGTTTTACATTTTGAATCCTAGCATTCTATTAAATCTTCGATCTTGAGCTCAAGACTTTTATTCATCAAAGTATTCAAACTATATTCGTGGTGATTTCATCATTGTTCAACTAAGATGTATGTTTAGGTGGAGGTTGTTGGTGATCCACCATTATGACCTTTTGAGCATTACAAGAGATCATCAGCCATTGTAAATCTCAAAGATCAACCATTATTGGTTGCCGCATATGATGTTGTGACATTTGGACCGACATGCTCACATTCGGATTATGATTCATTCTTATCGAGTAGCGGAAGCTTTGATGATTCATGATATTGGCGGCGGCGTAGCCGAAGCATGGAGTGATAATATCAGAGTTATTGATTCACTAATCATGATTTCTTTAGAAATGAATGTGATGTGTGCAGCATGCGCAATGGATTGACGCTCCATTCCGATCACCTGAACGCGTATGCACGCATACAATAGTTAGCAATAGAGCGCACGAGAGTGTCTTTGACCACTTTCGTCGAATTGAGGTACACCTGCCCATGCGCTGATCGATAAGTACAAATCTTTTGCACGTGATTGATGAGTGTCTAAATACTCATCATTTTTGTACCAATTAAACTGCAAAAACATCCGAAAACACTCGTAAATGCATCAAAATGATAAAAATATCACAAATAAGTGTTTTATGTGTTTTAAATGCAAAATGTCAAAACTCACGGTGAAAAACGTATCAAGTTTGCATAATTGGCGCTTTTAGTCCCCAAGTTTCAAAAGTTGCCAAAAATGGTCCCCTGGTAAATCTAAATAAAGAAAAATGTTATTCAAGGTCCCTGAAATATTCTAATTTGTCAAAAATGGTCCTTGAATAAATCTTTTGTTATATGGCAGATAAGGTCCCTGAACTTTCATAAAATGTCAAGTTTGGTCCCTGGAAAATTTGAAATTGTCAAAGCAGGTCCTTGTACTATTGAAGTTTGTCAGTTTTAGTCCTTGTGACAACTTTGGAGAATTACAGGATTGGTCCCTCAAGTTTGGAAGAATTACACTAATAGTCCTTGTATTTATTAAATTCCAAGCCTTGTCAAAATAAGAATTGACCCCTGCCTTTAACCTGTTTTGAACCCTTGTCATATCCATTTTGAACCCCAAATCAAAACATACAGTACCCCTCTCCTTTCCCTCCACCTCCTTCTTCTCCCCCACTTGCCCTGTACACTCTGCAACACCTCACCAAATCACACTCACCAATGCCTTATCACCTTATCCCCTCACCCTCATCATCATGCCTACTCCACCCCCTAGTTTGCAGTCTAAAAACCACAGAAGTCAAAAACCACTTTTCCCGCCAAAATTGGAAAAGTGGCCAATATGCCTCTGCTCTCTCATTGGCTCAATAGGGTGGTGGGAAACAGTCATAAGGACACGTGGAAGAGTTTTGAAGTATAAAAGAGGAAGAAGATTGAGGAAACAAGAGTAGTTAGTTTTGTAATTTTTTCTTAATTGTCGTTTTTAAAATTAATGTTTTAGTTTAAAAGCAAATGTTGTAATCTAAGTTCTATGTATTAAATTTAAGGTAACTCAGTATTTGTAATCAATTTTAAGTCTTAATTTCAAGGTTTGGTTAAAAGTATTGATTTTGTGTCTTCATTTGAAGAACTCGCCATCTTGTTCTTGTATTCAAGCTTATAGTGGTTTCTCTTTAGACTCAAACAAGCTTAGTTGAGCTCTACATAGCTCTTTGTAAGCTTATGACTCAAGTAAAAACTCATTTAGCACATGGTCAATAAAAGTCAATGAGCAAAGATGGGTATGGAACTGATATTTGGGTGATGCAGACTTGGTATTGGGTTGGAAATGATTTAGTTTAGTGATTCTAGGTTCGGTTTAAGCTGAAAAAGTGGACTTATGTGAGTTTATATTGCACTTTTCATTTTCAAGCATATTGCAGTTTATTCTTATATGTGTATCTGAGGTCTCCAATAGTTTTAATCTGTTAATTTAGTTGTAATATGATCATGTAAACTAGGTTTGATCAGTAGCTCTACCTAGTTGGTGTTTGTCTCAGTTTTAGTCGGCATAATAGTCAATCCAGGGGTGTTTGGATCCTTTGTTTAGTCTGTCCTTTAGGTGTAGTTAGTAGTTAAGTTGTATTGGTTTAAGCTTATTATGTTTTATTTGACTCATTTGAGTCTTTCACTTGTGCTTGCTAACATCCATAGTCAAAAATCCATTAATATGTCTTAAATCGTTCCTTTGTTGTGATTTTACCAAATCCAAATCTCATTTTGTGTTCAAAATGCTTAGCTATAGCTTGTAGTAACTTTGTTTCATGTATTTACATCAATCTAAGTCCTTTAAATCGGGGTTCTAAGTTCATGAAAGTCAACTTTCATGTTTGCTCAAAAGTCAAGCTTGAAATCTCAGCTTTGGCTCAAGTGAGTCATTTTCTTGTGTTCATTCCTGAACCAAATCAAATGAAACTTTGGGTTCTATAAGTTCAGTAGGTTTAGTTTCTTATTACTATTTTTGTTGATTTTTAGAATTTTTTCAAAAGCTCCAAATGAGCTTATTAAAAGTGGCAAAAGTGCTTACTGTGCCTGCAAGCACTAAGCACTACGGGGCTTTGAGAACTTGCAGACCTTGCCACAAGCTCATTTGAGCTTGGAAAGGTCTGATTTTTTAATTTGCATATACCCACCTAGGTCTAGTGTAGGTTCTAAGTCTTTGTTCTTAATTGCTAGCTTATTTGATTGCTTATTCTTGGGCTTAAAGTTACCCCTTAATCAAGCCTTTTTAGCTCATTTGCTCAATTGACCAAATCATTGCAACTTGTAATCCAGAGGTCATAAGCAGTTGAGACTTGTTGCTTTTGAGCTATTTTAGCTTATTATAGCTTGTTAATAGCAGTTTGGTAGCCTTAGGATCCCATTTTTTCATTCAAGTGCTTATTCCATTAAGCACTTACACATCGATTCTATATCCTCCACATAAGCACCTCTTTTTCTATTTTTCCTTTATTCCTTATATCATTTTAGACTTTTCCTGAAATTTTCAGATTTTTCCAAGTTGTTTTGCTATTTTTCCTAATTTAAATTAGTTTTTAAGTACTTTTAAATAGCTTTTAATACAAAAATTAAGAAAAGCTTCAAAAAAATAATTTTTCATTTTTATTAGGTTAAGATAAATATAAAAGTATAAAAGTAATTTTCCAGATTTTTCATAGTTTATTTTGTAATTTTTAGTAATTTAATTAGTTTTAAATAGTTTAAAATCCATAAAAAATAGAAACAAAAAATCAGAAAAAACAAAAATAGTTTTGAAAATTCTATTTTGTTATTTTAGATTTTTCTAAGTCATAATTTTATTTTTCTAAGTTTATTTCATATTTTCTTGTAATTTAGGTTATTATTAAATAGTTAAAAATAGTTTTTAATTAATAATAATTAATTAAATAGTTATAAAAATAATTTTATTTTTCTATAAATTTTTTTTTATCATTAGGATTGTAAAAATGTATTTTTCATATTTTTAGGATTTATATTGTGTAATTTTCACTTTTTATTTTTGTGCGTTCGTAATTTTTATTTAAACGTAAGTTTTAGGTTTTAAACGCTCATCACTTTAAATATAGTGATAGCGTTTATTTAATAGATTTTATCTTTTTAACTTTCTTTAATTTGCATTTAAGCCCTTGTAGTTTATGGGCTTTCTCTTTAGGTATAAATCAACCACTATCATTTCACGTTCAAATCCTCTCGATCACTTTACGTTGACTATTCTCTTACGTTGGGACTTAACGACACTGGGAAACACTATACTCTCGATCTTCATTGCATTAGTGCTTGAGCAGCTTTTAAGTCGATTACTGGCCTCGCCATTCACAAGTGGGTGTGTTAACTTGAGTGATTTTAGCTTGACTGTCGCTACGGATCAAATTTAGCGCCATTCTTGCCGGGGAGCGTTGCTAATAGTCTTACGTTTAGCGTGATTAGTAATTTGAATATTCACTCCTTGTTTATACCATCTATATATTTATATCTTCTTATAAAAATCAAAAAACCCAAAAAGATTTTCATTCTTTGTTTTTTTTAAATGTTTTTCAAAAACACCAAAAATATTCCTCTTTACCCTCTTACCCTTTTGATTCTTCATCCCTACCCCTCTGAAAACATTTGACTCTTTCTATGTCTTATCCTCACCCTCTTGGTTGTCAATGGTGTGGTGGTCCTTATATTGGTGGCAATTGCCCCGGTTAAGCATGGTGGAATCTGAAATTCTGCTCATAACAGGATCCCTATTTCTACCATAACACAACCGATTATTCCATCGCCTACCATTTGCACCTTTGTGAGACTTCAGCAGATATCTTTGTTGTGATCTTGTGATGGTTCACATTCCAGATTGATTGTCAATCGGGAAACACGCTTGTCTATGAGCAGGGTTCCCGATAACAATTATGACTACAATACATATGACTCACGGCCACATCGGGTTTTATTTGTGAGTATTGTGGAGGTCCTCACTTTGCTTCGGATTGTCAAACAGTGGAATCCAATTCCTTGTAACAATTACGACTATTCGTTTCAAGACCAACCTCCACGATTCAAATTATTCAAGCAACTCCTCATGAAACTACGCGGACCTTCTCATCTTGAAGAGTCTTGAGTTATTAAAAGAACTTAAGGAGGAGTCGGCTATGTCAAATGAAAAATCCATGGAAGTATTGTTAGGCGGCGGTACGCTAAATTAGATTCCCTGATTGCAATTGAAAACATTAGGAATCAATTAGACTACAAAAGCATTCAAATCTAGCTCTCAATTCCATTTCATTCCTGATGACGATAATGATGAAGATACCCGATATACACAATTTATTCATCAAGTTCATCGATTTGAGATTCCATCCGTGGAAATGCAGGAGAAAAGAATATGATGAATCACTAGCGATTGAAATAATGGAACTTGTAGAATCCATAACCGCTAGTCCTTCTCAACTCCCTCACCGATCATTTTGTTGTCACACATATTCCCACTCTCACTCTCCAACATGGGGGCGAGCATCGAACCTGTTCGAAAAGGAATCGGACGAATTCATAAAGTCTAGTGTTGAGAACCTTGTCCCAATCCCGGGAGAGTCACAGGGAACTTCTGATCATGTGTGTGATTTTATTTCCCTCTTGAGTGTTCAAAAGATCATTTTGAAACTTTCTCCGATGTTAGCGACGATTGTACTTCTTATGGAAACATCGAGTATGTTGAGACATCACTCCACGCTTCGATGATCATCTTGAGGAGTTCACCATGAACTCACTCACATCAATCCACTCTTTGATTTGAGAAGTTTATCCGGAGAGACCGAAAGTCTCCTTGATAATGATCGTTCACTCACTTCTTATCCCAACAGTCCAATTGAGAATGTTAATCACTTTGTTCCTGAAACATTTAAAACTACTTTCACTAATCCTCTATTTGAATTCGACTCTGAATTCACTTTAATTTCTGAGAATCCACTCTTTGATACTCGATTGAGGATAGTGATGAGTCTACTGATGGAACAAGAATCCACAACTAATCCTCTATTTGAATTAGACCTAATTAATTCACTTTAATTTCTCGAGAATCCACTCTTTGATACTCGATTGAGGATAGTGATGAATCTACACAGTGGAACAAGAATTCTGATTTACATCTTGTGATTGATTCTCTTCACGAGGAGTTCTCCGGTGAAATCACTCATATCATATCTCCGCGTGAGTATGATAACTCCCAATTTGATCATGACACACCCGAGATTTGTCTTGATCAAGTAAGCTTAATGAGATTCATGAAACTATGAATTCTCCTATTGAGGATGAAGAGTTAGTCATGATTTGTATCATGATTTTCTTTTTTTTCTTCATATATTCTCGGCCACTTCTCACTGTTCTTCACTCCTTCGAGAATGAAGACATTATCTTTGACCCGAGCATTTCATGTACCATTTGTGGCCAGCAGTCGCCCTGTCCTGCAGATCTCATCGGTGTGGAACTTTCGCGTGCTTCAATGTTTATCCAAACATCTTGAATGAAAGTCCGATGGAGATTGTCTCTTCCACTTACTTCCCCATGAACAAATGAATACGGGGTCGAGTCAAGCTAGCGACTAGGGGAATCAAAACAAGAGCACACACCATATGGGTTTTCACCCATATTTGCCTTCTTTCTATTTTCTACCACCTAAGTGTGGGGGTGATGCCCCACATGTTATATATATATATATATCTAAAAAAAAAAAAAAAAAAATCTTCTTTCTAAATAATGGCCGTAATATTTCCCTTTTTCGTTCTTTGTTTAGAAGCATAACCACAGATACTTTGAATATTGAGGGCAATATTCATTTCAAGTGTTGGGGAATTCTTAATTTCATATATTATCTACCCAATTCCCCGTTTTGGCCAAAATTTTTTGGAGTAAGTGTTTACTTACTCATTTGGTTATCATCCGCCATGTTTGATAGACTAAAGGATTGGCTAATCCGAGAAACGGCTCTTGGTAAAGATTTCTCAAATCCGTTTATATGGCTTGCAATTTGCCCAAAATTGTATGGTTCTCAACTCACCATATCCTAAAAAGTGAAGAGTTGGCTAGCCCCAAGGTTATGGCTTGTGGTAAAGGCAGTGGAAAATCCATAATTGGTATTCAGCTCTTCACCAAAGATAATATTGATAATTTATCTAAGAGTTGGCTAGTCCAGAGCAAACTTCGGTAAAGACAAATCAAAACCGCTTGAAAGTCGGTGGTTTGCTCAAAATCATTTGGTTATCTATGGGTACCAAGGTTCTTACTTGAACTCAAACATTTGGCTACTCCAGAAGTAATGGCTTTTGGTAAAGAGATAAAATCCATTAATTTTTCTCAAAACATTGCTAGGGACTAGCAATATCTGTGATCAGGTATAATTTCGAAGAATTTCCTTGACAGGGTTTCGCAGCTGCTCTAGCCGTTCTCAAACCGGAACCTCTTAAAGAAGACAACACAGGAATTGAGTGAACCAAATAATTAAGATTCACCGATTGATGAAAAGAGATTTGAAAAACAATCATGTATCGCTTAATAGAAATTGTTTTTGCAATACAACGAAGAAGGTTTTAATGAAAATCAATTATCAATCATAAACACCTTTTGATTTGAAATATTCAGCAACCGCCGATGTGCTAAAGAAAAGAGTTTTAAGCACAACAACCGTTTTCAAAAGTATCCGTCAATCCATAACCTGAACAGTGATTGATTCAAAAGATTGAATCGCCCATCGTTTTCGTTAGGTTGTCACATGGTTGATCTATAGAAAAGATCTCACATGCCACCCACCAGAGCTTGTTTGATGTTGGCTCTAGAAGGCTTTCCATCTTCATTGTGAATATGATTGCATATCACTCAGATGTTCTGGCAATACCACAAGGATACTGTGAAGGACTCAAGATATAATATCTCTTTCCACATTGTGTGAAACAGAGAGTCTTCATTTAACGTGTCCTAATGAGATTTATTGATGATCTCATGGCTCTAGACTCAATTTGTGCATATTTGGATCCTATAACGGAGACTAGGGAGAGGGTCTCCTTCTTCAATATCAACAATCTCTAAGAGAAAGTCGATAGATAATGTAGGTTCCCCGTGAGAATGAAACAAGCCCTTTTATGAGGAACTTGAGTGGTTTGGAAAGTTGAAGTGCAGTGCGTCACTGGGTCCATGACGTCTTGTCTTCAATACCGATGTTACCATCAGTATTATATGAATTGAACCCTGTTTTCGCCTAAGGTTGAAAAAATGGAGGCTATTTGTTTTCACCCTTTTCACATTCAATTCTTTTTCATTCTTCCCCCTTCAGGCTTACCGAGACTTCATAACTAGAACCTTGTTAGGTTTATTCCATTAGCTTAGTCTCAATCCGCACTCTTCTCATATCTTATTTTTCTCCTTTTATCATCATACCTAAGAACTCTACACTAACTAGTGGATAGTCCATTGGTAGATCCCTCCTGTTCGCTCGGCGAATCATGAGAACAAATACCTAACCTTATCATCCTTATATCACCATACATAAAGTAAAGTTGGTCGGTCTATTTGGTATTGTTCGTCTGCCATTGGAACCAATTGAAAACCATTTGAAAAATCAATCCAAATGCTTGTGATATTTTATCAAAGAATTTTGCACCTGAATTGTTTTTTTATATTTTTAGAAAGAGAGCCCCCCCTCAACATGTGCATCATGTATTTGAAATCGTTTAGCACCTGAGTCAAGAGGAAGAATTAACTTCTGTGATTTCTATTTTCTAAAAGATATCAACATCACTTTCCTTATCAAATCAAGTAGATAAAGCATTTTGGAAGGATGAGGTTTTCACAAGTTTGCTCCCCTTCAATATGTGCCTCGAGGTTTGAAGGGTTTTGCACATACAAGAGGAAGTTCTTTGAAGTACAACCATGATCACTTTGTATTTAGAAACCATTTAATCATACAATCAAGGTACCTTATATAAAAGCATGGAACACTTTGTACCCTGAAGGTTTGAATTTGTTTTGAAATGCTCCCTCTTAATATATGCCTCGAGATACGAAAATTATTTAGCATATATTAGAGAGCAGTATGCACTTAAAATGGTCATCTTTTAACATCTTTTATATTTATATCACATTTTCTCCCCCGATCAAAAATTTCAAATCCTTTGAGATTTTGGATCTCAAGTGATTTAAATATGTATGAGACAAAACATTTGTTGGAGAAAAATGTGGCCAATTTTATATGATCAGAAGTGGACAATATTGAGGTTCCCTTTTTAGACACAAAGGGAAACCACAGGACATAACCTAACACTATTACATGCATTATAGTTGTTCATAGTTTGTACACCACATTAAACACATATATAATACAGAACAGAAACTACTTCCAGAAGATGTCCTCATTCAGTTCTTTGAAGTAGTTTGTAATGACCACCACGAAGTCTACCACCAACAAAACTTTCAAGGTTGCGGAAGATCCTTCGAGTCTTGAGTCTTCGCCTGATTGCAGATATGAAATCTTCACACCGCTTTAAGTCATCATCCGTCGAATTTAGTCTTGTTCCACCGGCCGGATCAACTTTGATTTCTTTCACTCTAGAGTTTAGTTCTTCTTCAACCAATTTGAGAGTTCCATCACTGAATTTGTAGAGCTCACATAGTCTCATAAGCATGCGAGTCCGTGACTGCTGATGAAGATGACAAATGCTCTAGGGGTGTCAAGACTCAGATTCGCGATGAAATTCATGCCCTATTGCATTCCATTGTGGACTTGTAAGGTTGATCCTGGTTTGGTAGATTTCCATTCCAAGTTGAAAGTCCTCAACCCTTTTGTGAATGACTAAGCCCCTGATCCAAAGGTTGACAAAGCCAGCATGAGAGAGAGGGCCTTTTTCTCACGGACATGCAAATTCTCAAGGTGTCCTTGGAGATTCAAGAGATAGAGATCTTCGAAGTTATTTGGCCGAGATGTTTGAATTCGCTTTCTTCAATAATGTACTCTTTCAAATCGCTCTTTTTAAGAACTATCTTCTTCAAATACTCATAGTAGATTGGGAAGATCTCTACTGCAAACACTTAAGATTTGCAACTTGGATCGAACATCTTTGCGTCTTTTATCAGCACCATGTCTCTCGATGTAGAAGTTCTTCTTTTTATACCACTAGTGAGAAATACCATATGAGCGGAAATGTCATACTTTTGTTCTTTGTCAGCCCCCATAATTGATCGAGAACCATCTGCTTCAAGTCCCCGATCGTGAGTAGGTTGCGTTTCATCTTAGAAATCGATAGAGCGGAGTCTTCTTTCGGTTGAACGAAACACAGATAATCCAAGTCATGATGAAGAAGAATTCACCTGTATGGTCATCGACCGTGTTCACGCCTAGAGGAAGAGGCTTGTTAACATCGAATCGACTAATTTTCTCACCGACTTGGTCATTCAAAGATCTTATGGCATTCTTCCATCTGGTATTGAAGTTGGTTGGCATCTGAGTGAAAGACTTTGACAATTTCAAAAGCTTGTCCTTCAAGATCCTTTGGCGTGATGGATGAGATGTTCTTCTGTTCACAAAACCATCTAATGAAGCTTCCCATATCACTCGCGTGAAGTGTAAGAAGAGTCTTCTGGAACTTCATAATTATTGGTGATAGTTGATGCCCAATTGTTGTCGAATCATTGTGTCTGCTTTGGGATGGACCAGAGGGTTCTGAGTATGAGGTCTTTCTTCAGAGAGCCAACTTGAATGGTGTCTTTGAAGGTGCAGCTCTGGATGGATTAGATGGTTCTCCTGACATATAAGTATCAAACCAATCATCTTCAGATGGCTTGGGAATAAACCTGGTGGATGCATCATCTTCATCTGATTCTGACTCTGTTGCGATAAGCGATTCCTCATTAACAACTTGATCTTCAAGGATAGGGGAGACTGTAGACGTGAACCTAGAATCAACCGTGGACCATGCTGCTGATTTCTTTTGCGTTCCTTGATTCTCAGATGAACTAGGCTTTGGTGGTGATGATGGTGGTTGTGGTGGAGGTGTGGAGGTTGTTTTATAAGATCCACCAACTCGGATGTTCCAAAGACCCCGGCTTGAGGCGGAGGTGGAGGAGGATCTTTACGACCTTTACGCAATGTTTCCAACACTACGGTCCTCCTTTTCTTCGTAGCTTCTCTTTCTCCAATGTCTATCAAGAACTGTACATGATTGTCGTACTTGATTGATTCTTCGAGAGCCTCATAAAGCTTCTTATGGACCTCATGCTTATCTTCGCTAGCTTCAAACATCTTATCTGAAAGTACAGCTCTCATATCAGTGATAGGAAGATCCTTGAACCGTCTAAGTAGAAGAGCCTCCATTGCCCATTCCACAGAGCATCCTTAACTTCATGATCAAGCGTCTGTCACCCCTTCATCAAAGTTGAGGTGCTCCACCATAGACCCACGATCCACAAGGGAATCTACGGATTCGGTAGTTGTCTTTCAAGAGCTTCAATTCTTTTCAACTTTGCTTTGTCAAGTAGTTGATCTGAAGTAAGAATTTGAGGTGGTGAAGCAGGTGGAGTATCTACATCAAAGCTGTAACCGGTTCAAGGGATAGAGTCTTTGCTTGATTCGTGGTGAACGTGCGGTTACTTGATCGTTTGGGAGGTGGAAGTGTAGTTGTGAGTAAAGATCTTGACATAGGTGGAACGGATGATGTGTCTTCTTTGAATTTTGACATTAAACATGGATTGTGCATCCTCCTTGTCATTATCTTGCTTGGAAGACTCAAAATCAATGGGTTTGTCATTTAAGAATTGATCACGTAAAGTGAATTACGTATCTAGGTTCTTAAATGACGATAGAGAACATTAGAAAGATTTGGTTCTTCCAGGGCATGGTCTCATCGGATCTTGACTCAAGATTCTCTTGAGACTTGATGTAACTTATCTTCAACATTTTGTTCATATTGGATATCACTTGTAGCAGGATTCTCTGCGGTGCTACAGATGCTTCCTTTTCCAATCGGATGGTTCCGGACGATTCAAAGACTTCTTTCTTCAGTTCAAATTGAGTGGTAGTTTTTGATGGTGAGGAAGAAAAGGTAAGGAGCGTGTGAGCAACTTGTTCTACGCCAACAATTCTTTTTCCCTTGTCTTGTATGATTGGTGTTGTCTGTTGAGGCACTTGATCAGGATCTTTTAACACTACTCCACCTATCGGTGCTCTCACATTCGACTTTCTAGGCTTTCTTTGGATTCCAAGTTGCGTAACATCATCTTCATCAGCTTAATCTTGTATTATCCCTTGAAACCTCAGTATCTTCTCCAATTTCCTTTTCCACTTTCTTCTTCTTTCCTTTAATTCTTGGATGCGGTGTCGAATGTTGTGACCTTTCCGTCTCTTTTTAGGAAGAGGCATAGGATGCTTGAGTAAGTGGACTTGGGAGCATTGGGTTGTGGAGGAGTGGGTGTGACATCATCGAGAGGATCGTAGCTCTTTTCTTGTATTGTTTGAAGTAGTCCTTCTTCTGATATCGTCCCGTGAGTAGAGTATCGAGAATTGACAATCCAAAGATTTCTTTGTCCATACCTCTAGGAACATATTTAAGATTACCCATAACGAATTCATCTTCTGCTTTATGTAGAGCTGAGTCAATCCTGAGGTTGAAGTTGTGAGTCATTGCAAGCAATCGGATAACAAGTTTTGAAAATCTGATGCTGGGAATCACAAGCTTGTTCAGTTTCTTTCGACCCTGAGCTTTATTATGAAAGTTTGTTCTATCGGATATGAATGTGTTCATTGACAACGAAAATTCTTCCCAAATACGTTCTGAGACATTCACATTCACTCCATTGACAATACCCCATAGGATTTGCAAGATGGGAATTCTCACTTTATCGAACCCCCGAGGTTTTGCCGATAAGCACAAGTTGAGAACTGTTGTCATTGCTCTCCAAGGTTGATACATGTGTCCAGTGATGATGTCGGAAGCCCTTAATATCTGGTCGATATCCCAAACCAATTAGAAAGACAATTAGATCGTCAGACCGGGTGGAGGTTCGGATCGTATGTTGGGGTTACATGGAGTGATTCCTAGAGCCTTGCTAAGAATGTCAGAGTCTATCACAAATTCCCTATCATCCAGTTTGCACGAGTACTTAGCTGTGATTTTATCCCATTGAATGGTGTTCCAGAATTGTTGTATGTAAATGGTGGGAATTGTGCATTGCTTGGTAATGGCACCGAAGAAGTTAGAGTTATTAAGGATATCAATAGATACTTTGAGGATAGGATTTTGTTGCAGCTTTTGAAGGTCCACATAATAGTTACTTTTTCCAATCTCTGCCCATTGACTTTTAGGAAGGATTTCGTCATCTGAAAGGACTTTGGGAGGAGCGGGAGATGCAATGTTCTCAGCTGAGGTTGTGAATGCCATTGAAGATCTGAAGATAAATACAATCAACAACAATGATTGGGAACACTTTAGATTATAATAGGTTAGTTAGACAGAATTGAATACACCCTCAAGTCATAAACATGCACACTTAGAAGCTCATATAGGGTTCCTAAAAGCAAATAGAGAAAGATTGAGTGGCAAAAGCGAGACATTAAGGATAAAAACTCCATTTGATACATTTTTCACGAGACGAGTTATTTTGGAATTAAAAAGGTTAAAACGCACATTTGCAAAGAAATAATGTCATGGAACAAGATACTAATGTAGAAATGATATAACAGATTTGTATGAGACAAGTTGTAACATTAAGTTTCCACAAGGGAATCCAAGTACAACTTGCTCAAACAGAAATGTTATAGCAGGTTACAAAGAGTAAATTGACAATACAAGTCGCTACAGGAAATCCTGAATCAAGATTGTAAGCATGAGATTATCCTAGCAAGTTGCCTTAAAACATTTTAATAACCCTAGTCGCAGTATGAAAAATAAACCAAATAAGTCGCTAATCATAAATGGACAAGTCGCTAAGCAAGGCTAAGTCGCTACCTGAAAACATACTATGTCGCTAACTTGTAAAGACAAGTCGCCATCAACAGTAACTCAGCCAAGTCGCTACAAATCAATTCACTAAATCGCTACAATTACTAAGTCGCTAACTTGTAAAGACAAGTCGCCATCAACAGTAATATAGCTAAGTCGCTACGATTTAAAACGCTAAGTCGCTAACTTGAGAGCACTAAGAGTAACAATGATTCTAACTCGCCACGAAGAAATTGAACACTAACTCGCTACCAAGAACATTATCTCAGCAGATAAATCGCCACCAAGAACTCAACCAATATCATTTAAATAACATCGCAAACCATTCAACATAATCAGATCATTTAATTTTTTTGAAACACAATCCAACCCATTCAGAAAATCCATATACACAAACGATTTTAGAAACACAACTTAACTCAAATCACAAAGAATACGCTCTCAAATTCATTTATACATTAATTCATGAGAATTACAACAACCCTAGCGCATCCAAACTACCCTTAAACCATTAACATATATCCCAATTGTTCCATTCAATAAATTCAACAACAAACCTCTACGAGGGAAGCGAGGGATAATTATCAAGGACCGTGGAATCTGTTAAGGAATACGAGTTAGGAAACGCATATATTGTTCATATTTGGAGACAATAGACAAGTCAATAATGCCTTACTACACGTAAGTCGCTATGAAGAATCGAGAGAGAAAGAGATGATTATTTTTGAGTTTTTGAAATATAAAATGGCAAGTCGCTAAGGTATAGGGAGGGTTTAAGCAAGATAACCAGGTGGTCACATTTAGTCCCTGTAGTTTTGTGAGAGATTAGCAACTCGCTATCCTAGAATCATAATAAGTCGCTAAGACATTTCAAAGCAAGTCTCTAACCTCAAATTTACCAAACCAAGTTGCTAAGACTTTACAAAGTAAGTTGCTCTCTTGTCACATTATGTGTTACAGACTCATTAGTTTTATGAACTTATCAGATTGCAAACTAGCACAGATAGCATAACGAGATAACATAATAAGAAAAGCAAACTAACATCATGGATAAACAATAACAACCTGCATTTGAACACAAAACATAACTAACACTGGCGCAGATATAAGCAAGATAACTTGAAAAATTCTCCCCCTCAATCAATGTCGCCAAAGACCGTTGATTGAATTAACTTTACCCGTTATAAAACAAGAATATATCATTTGTTCGAACTTCATCTATGATCCCGTGCCATTATTGAATGACATTTCTAGGACCGTAGATGTTATCGATAACAAAGAATGTATTCTTTATTAGTTTGAGGAAAAAGACAAAATTATGAATCTAAAAGAATGAAATATTTAAAAGGCAATATTTTTTTTTTAAAGAAAAAATTTGATTTGTACACAGATTTAAAAGAGCAAGTCCTGATTCAAGATGAATAGGAGTCAAAGTAAGAGGTACATCAATTCTGGCAAGCTATAGCTCCTGAATGAGCTATATTCATTTCTGATGGGAACCAAGTCATGAAGTTCCTGATTGAATTGAGCATTGTACCTAAAAAAGACTGAGAGCACATTGTACTAGAAGCACATGTAGAATTGCAACTGGATGGGTTAGTGACATGAATAATCTCACTATTTGATGTAACACTGGTGAATCATGACGTATCAATATTAGAGATCTTTTTAGGCTCAATATACTTGAAGAGTTTTTCTGTGGGCATCCACTTAAGGCAAGATCTAGGTATGTAAGTCCGTTTGGATTCTGTGAACTTAAATAATCTGCCAGTGGGAATCCATTTGAAGCAGCTACTAGTAGATTTGTATGTGCACTTCCTGTTTTGACTATTGGTCCTTTTGTGTTTTGTTGGTTTCTTAAGGGATTGATCAGCCAAATGATGTTTCTTATGAGAACTAGTCATACTTCTAGTATTTATGAACTTTAAGCTTTGAACATTTCCCTGGAGTTTGAGATTCATCATATCCGAACGAAGCAATGAAGTGACTGGTTTTGACAAAACAACATTCTCATCAATTTGGGAGGCAAGCCTAGATTTTGATGATTTAACTCTCTCAGTTCTAAAGGCATTAGAACGCTTAACTCTGACGTTTAGAGTGGTTCTGACAAGTTGACTTCCCCAAAATTGATGGTTTTGCAAACTTAGTGTTCATCCTATTTCCAATAGATTTCCTAAGCTCATTTTTTAAGGCAACAATATTGAAGCACTTATCCTGAATTTGAGCTTTGAGGTCATCAATGTCTTTCAATAAGATGTTAGATTGATTGATCAACTTGAAATTGTTCTCCTCTATGTTCTTTCTTAATGACTCATTTTCTCTTAATAGGTTGGACACACATAGAGCTAGTTCAGCATTTCTAGATTCAAGTGTATCACTCATCTCATGACAGTCATATTTCTGCACATCTGAGAGTAGTAATTTCAGATTGCATATGGTTGAATCTTTGTCCTGAATATGGGGTTTTAATTGATTAATTTCAAAAAATTCTCAAAATTCTGGAAATTCCCGATTAATACATGATTTCTTTTCATAAAAGCTTTCATCCTTTTGTTGTATTTCAATTTCCAATGAAATGCAATGTTTTTCAAGAATTGAGTATTTGTTTGAAAGTTCATCATAAATTCTTTTTTCAATCATGTCATTTACTTTAATGGTTTTAGATTCAGGCTCAACCAAGATTGATTTCACAAGTATTATGTTGAGTAAGAATCGGTACTTTAACATATGAATTGCTCGATTAGTTAAGTGTACCTCATCACATGAAACCTTTTCGACTCGAGTCTTTGAGATCAGTACAGTTGTCTTCATCCTTTTATTGTTACTGAACTTCTGATTCATTATCATTCATCGGTTCAGATTCGTTGCACGCTTTTCACAATCATTCCATATCATCTCTTGACATTCATCCACTTCATTCAACATGTCATTCTTTTGAGCAGCTTCCTTAATGTATAATTTCACATTATCCATGAGTTGAATAAAGGTATTTCTGAACTCATGAATTTCCATTCCAGTGTGTTTTTTGAATGAAATTCCAGTCATGTCATCATCAAAATCTAAGGAATATTCCCCTCGGATAAGTAGCTGAAATTGATTGAAGATTACTTGAAGAGCTGCATTAGACTTATCAGTTGTGAACTTTTCATTTGTAATTTGAAACCTCAGTTGTTCTAAGTTAAGTAACACAGTTCTAGTCAAGGTGGGAAAGTCCTGACGAAGAATAGCACTGCTTGATCGATCCATAGTTGTAGATAAAAGTAGATTGAGATGCTGATGAAGTAGTTGAAATGGCTCAATGTTGTATTCCATTTGCTTTGCATCATTTGCCAGTATTAACATAGAATTGTTTTGATTATAAGTTGCAAACTCATTCACTGAAGGGTATTCTGGGAGGCAGTCTGTATCATTGTTCTGCGAGGTATCATATAGTGCAAGTACTTTGGTGATTAAAGGATCAGTGATATAAGACATTGTGTGGAAGAGTGTGTTTATGGGAATTAGATGTAGGTAACTTGCTTCACTTCACCAAGGTATTAAAGACCAAGTCGCTAGGCACCAAATTGCTAAGAATATTAACTGTAAGTCGCTAAGCACCAAATCTGAGTACCAAGTCGCTAGCAAAATTTTGACAAAGAAGTCGCTACAGACCAAGTCGCTAATTTATCAAGTCGCTAAATAGCAACTCGCTAGGCACCAAATCGCTAACACCAAGTCGCTAACACACAAAGGTACAAGTTGCTAACTTTACAAGTCGCTACCCGTAGTGGAGAATCCACTAAGTGTACTATTTGTCGACTTGTCTCACTAGACAAGTCGCTAAGCCTAAATCGCTAACAACTTCAACTCTAACTCGCTACCAATTTGCAAAGCAAGTCGCTAACAAGAAAAGCACTCCGTGGGTCAAGTCGCTAGCTAGAAAAAACTCACAAACATCACTTATTAATCAAAAAACAAGCCAACCACGATGATTCAAGCTTACCAAATCAAAACCTAAACACTTGTGATGATTCTAAACCCAAAAGTACTAACAAAATCCAAACTTTAACACTAGAAATCAACCAAATGATGCAAAAACCACTAAACTTTTTCAAACTCAAAAACCACCTAAAAACCACTAGAAATCCAAAGATATGTAAGAGATGATCTAACCATGACTCTTGATACCAATTGTAACATATTGGATTTCAAATACACATCATAACATTAACACTTAGGCGTATAGATGATTTAAGAGAGAGAGAAAGTGGGATATTCTAGAAAGAGAAACTCATGTAAGGTTAGATTACCATAGAACATCCAACCCTCTACCTTGTAAGGTAGAGGGTATTTATAGGTTACAAACTAAACGATCTCCTGACGGCCTGTGGATCAGGTATACAGTGGGTAAAGACCCGTCCTTCCTCCACGGTGAAGCACTAAACTAAAAAGCTAACTAAGTAACTAGTAAATAACGTATTGTCTACGAGCTAACGTATGCTAGATTACATTTGGGGTGACCGATACTTTACTATGGAATTTTATAATTCCTAACAGATTTTAAGTTTAGATGAGTTGATCGGTCCATTATCTCCTGAGTAACTACTAAGGATTCTGCATGTGATCTTACCGGAACATATCGCCCGCTGCTTGTGTCGGATGATCATATTATGTAATATGATACATGTATACACAATATCTTGGAGATCCTTTTTATACAGCCGTCGAGCTGGAACTTTAAGCATTTTTCACTTCTTCTTCAACACACCGAAAGCTCGTTCCACATCTTTCCTTGCTGCTTCGTGCTTCCTCTTGTACAATATTCTTTTTTCATCACCCGTAGGAGGATTTGAAATGGACTTAGTAAGAACAGACCATTCCGGATATATCCCGTCAGTAAGATAATATCCCCTTTGGTAAGCAACACCGTTAGCCTCGCATTCAAGTTTCTGCTCTCCAGATTTGATATCATCAAACGGGAACGATGTAAAACGTTTATATCGTTATTCATCCCGGAGACACCAAAGAACACATGCCAAATCCATAAATCTTGGGAGGCGACCGCTTCCAAGAAAATGAATGGATGTGGCCCGTGATTACCCCTAGCATATTGACCTCTCAAACTATTTGGGCAATTCTCCCACTCCCAACTTGTACAATCAATGCTTCCCATCATCCCAAGAAACCCATGCTTTTGCTCGTGATGAGCATATATTCTTTCAAGGTCAGAATACGTAGGCTTTCGCAAATACTCAGCACCATATAACTCTATAATAAACCTACAAAAGTTACGGAGAGAATCACGTGCTGTTGTTGCACCCAATTGCAGATACTGGTCAAGAGAATCGTGAACGGCCAGTATCCCAATTGACGAATTGCCGCAATACACTTGACCAATGGGAAATACCAAGTACGCCTTACAATCGAGTTTGTTGAAAACAAGGAGAATAATTGGTTACCTCTCGAACAATTCGGGTGAATAGTTCTCCGCTCATCCGGAACCGCCGATGGAATGTTTTTTCGTCATACAACGGTTCTTCCGAGAAGTAAGCGGCAACTAAATGATTATGAGCACCCTCATGATTCCTAGGCGTGTAGTTTCGTTGAACCTCAGTACGCTTGTAAGCCGTCCCAAGCATACGCGAAATTCCACAAACTCCATAAACTCGCTCATAACTTCTTCCTTGTCGGAAGACGAAGAATTAAAAAATATCTCGTAAGACATAATTAACAAAATGTGTTGAAAGTGTTTATGAGAAGTTGTTTGAATTGTGTGTTTAGAAATGTGTTTGGCGCTTAGTATTTATAATGCTCTAAAAGTGGTGAAAGTTTTTTTTAATAAAAAAAACCCAAACGGTACAATTTTTTGTCCACATCTGATATACCAACTCGGTCGTTGGAGCAAACTAGTTCATCCAATTTGTTGAGACCGACCACCTTAGTGCCACAATGGGGCAACCGGAGGAAACCTTGGCACAACCCAAAGGGTCGACTGACCCATTGTGGTCAGCCTAAGATATGAGGAAACCTTCACATTTGGGTATCCTCAATCCATTGTGATAAGCCCCATAACCAACCAAACAATATTAATGACTTTCAAAGTGATAGACTCATACCCATACACCTTAACCAAACGGTCCCAAAAGTAAAATTAACACAGGAATAGAGTAGGGTCCATTTGGTCATTTTCCCAAACCAACGTCAAGTCGATCATATTCTCTCTCTCCTAGGGCTTCAAAACCACCCCATCATTTTCATTACAATCCCACACAAACATGAACATCGAAATTCACGGTCGCCACGCCCTACTCTTCGACGACGACGCCACATCAGCGTTCGTCAACTCCGAAGACGCACTCGTCGAATGGAACTCACTCTTAATCGACCGGTACGACGTCCGGCATCTCCTCTCCGGCCCTCCGCCGTCGCGACGACGGCGTAATCCACAAACGTCATTACATTCGTCTTCTGCTGATGCTGAGATCGATTATGAACGGTATCTGGATTTACCGTCTGAAAATGAAGACCACGGTAGTTACTGTTCATTTTTTACTTTTTACCTTGTTTGTTATATAGTTATTATTATAGACTTATAGTAGATAGAAATGTGAGATTATGTTGACTAAAAGTATAAGTGCCTGTGCTATTTTTAGTTTGTTAGGATTGAGGTGATTGCGTTTATTTTGTTAGTTTAAATGTTAGTTGTGGAATTATTATAGATGAGTTGAAACAAGTACTTGAGTTATAGTTTGTTAGGATGTAGACGACTGCGTTTATTTTGTTACTTCGAATGTTACTTGAGCGAGTTTAGCAATGAGTTGAAACATGAAAGTCTTGTTTCGTTTGTTGTTTTAGTGGTTAAATTTTAGATGCGTGGCTGGCTAGCTTGTTTATGCGAGCGGTTATGCTCTATGTTTTATCAGCCTTTTGACTTGTTAGCTTGATTTTTTCGTGTGGAATTTGTATTTGCTCTAATTAAAAAATGAAGTTGAGCTGTTAGTGCTTGTTTTTATCTTTTGTTGAATTGAATTTGGAGCATGTGCCTCATTTTTAGGCTTTTAGGATCGAGACAATCGCGTGTTATTAATTTGCATGTCACGGTTTCATGAGCTGTGCATGATTTGTTGTACGATAGCTGAAGGATGTGCTAGTTTTGGTTAGTTGATTTAGTGGTTAGTTTTGAGATCCGTAGCTTTTAGATACAGTTACAAGCCTATCGTGTTTATGTGAACAGTTGCATTTCATGTTTAATAGTTTTTTTGGACATATTTGCTTGTTTTGTTTTTGGTGAAGTTGTATATATTTTAATTGAGAAGAAAGATTAAGCTGATGATGGGAGTTGTATCTTTGGGTGGATCGACATAGAGAATTGGAACAAGGGCTGGATTTGTACTCCTTTAATTGTCTATTCACTTTGTTCGTTTGGTATAGCCGTGTAGGGGTGAGATGATTTGTTTAGTTGAATGTTAGTGGAGTTAGATTCTGTCTTCATTAGTTGAATTTTGAGTGTCTAGGTTTTGTTAGTTGTGGATGGCCTGCGGTCTGAAAATAATTGATGCATTGGTTTTTGCTATGAGGCACATCAATTATTTTGTTGCAAGATAACTATCTTGAGTTGGTGCAATGCTTTGATGAGCTAGTTTTTGAGACGTGTAGCATCTTGATATAACAAGCCCTTTTATGAGTTTATCTGAGGTGAAGCGTTCAGTACTAGTAGTCGTGTATTGGTCTAGAAGACTGGGTTAAGAAGTTAATAAGGCATTGGTTATCGGCATGTGTCATTTGAATTAATTTGTTGCTTTATGATATACCAACAAATCCCATTTGTGACTTTACTTGCCTTGAAGGGTTTGATATTGGTAGTTATGTAGTGCTTGAAGAGTTGTTTAACAGGATTTAGTTATGAGTAGTCGTACAGTGTGAGTGTGTGACTCAGGTTATATATAGAGTTAGAGACTATATCTTCACTGAAAGGCCTGGCCTCTGGAATTCTAAAAGCTGTCTGCAAAGCATAAAAAAGTACATGAATTAATTGCATTTTCCCTATGTTTGGGCGTTGTGTTACTTTTTATTGGTGAACTTTATATTTCTTCACATGTTTCTATAGGATTCTAATGTGCATATATTAATATACGGCTATGTGGGTGTTCTTATATTTTGCCTAACTGTTACGTTGTATTCAGAAGAAGATGCAAATCCGGAACCTGTGGGTGGATTTAATGCCGTCCCTTTTTCTTATGGAAATTACGAGGATTCTAGTGAACAAAAGATTGCTGAGACTGAATCGGAAATACCTCAATTTCATCCCCCTTTCCCTGCTCCTGACAGTCTGGTTCAACACTTGGTAAGTTCAAATACATCAGCTCTTTATGAATATTATGGCCTTGATGTTTTTGCTTATTTTTAACTGCTACTTAGGTGGATGTGACCAAAGGCTAATTCACTAAGGTACATATTTATAAAGGCTTACCATGTCTAAGTTTACAGATGCTTGGAGCAGGGACCGAGTAAGGTTGCCATTCACAGGCACCATGTTCTCTTTTGATATCATGTGCAAAGGTCTCAGGTGGGGTTAGGATTACAGAATGTTTTGTTACTGTAGTAAGGAAAAAATCATCGCACAACTTGAGATTAGAATCGACACATCCACACTGATTGATATTATTATCGTCATTTTTTTCTACTTTTATCAGGCTTATTATGCTATTTGATGTTTCCAGTAAAATAATTATATTTTCTTATGCAAACCTGGCAATTCCATTTGCTAAAAGACTTTTTTCTTTCTTTCCTGTTTGTTTTGTGTTTTGTAGCCCCCTACAGAGAAAGTACATCAAATTATTGCAAGGACAGCTCTCTTTGTCAGTAAAAATGGAGGTCAATCTGAGATTGTTTTGAGGGTGAAGCAAGGAGACAATCCTACCTTTGGGTTCTTAATGCCTGACCATCACCTACATCCGTACTTCAGGTTTCTTGTGGATCACCAAGATCTTCTTCAGTCAAAAGAGGACAAACAGACTGAAAATGAGGAAACATCCAATACTGGAGCATTGTCTTTACTTGGTTCTGTTTATGGCACTGGTGAGGATGATGATGTTGGAACAGAGCATTTATCATCATCATCTAAAGAGGTCGTGGATGTAGATGCTACAATGTTGCCAGTTGGTAAAGACGAGCCTGTTTCAAAGCAGTCAATTTCTTCCAAGGAAGATGTTCTTATAATAAAAAGGAATTCTTTATCAAATGTTTTGAAGCCTGTACGTACTAGCAGTCTGAGGAAAGATGATTTCTCAGGTTCAGTCTCTGCTGTTCCTGATAAGTTACGTGCTTCTTCTCTTCCCCCAATTCCCAAGAATGAGCATATTCTTGTGGATCCTTCATCCGAAATGAAACTGCTGGTTGACAAGATAGTTGAGTTCATCATCAAGAATGGGAGGCAGTTTGAGACAGTACTTATGGAACAAGACCGTGGTCATGGAAGATTCCCATTCTTAATCCCATCTAATATATTTCATCCGTACTATTTAAAGGTTCTCCAGAAAGCCCAGGAGGTACTTTTCCTTGACAATTTGATTATTTTTTAAATTTTGATGGATGCTTAATTTTACTGGTCTTCATGTTCAAGTTCACCCTGTTTTTTGTACTGTTGTGTTCAAAAGGAATTTTTCTTGAAGTCGATCATGATTTACTTGCCTAGTTCTGAGTAGAGTTCTTAGTTATGCAAACTAACATGTGACTGTTATACTATAATCTGACTGTTTTATGTTGCAACTTATAGTTTCATATAGAACTTGCGGTATGTTTATTGCATAATATTATGATCATGATCTACATGCGTAATCCCGAGTAGATTTCTTGGCTATGCGAATTAATGCGGGTTGATTGACTAGAAGACAATATTTAGCTCTGAATTGCTTCATATAGAACTTGACGTATCCCTATCACATAATTAGTGGAGTTGTACCTCAAACAAAATGACTAAATGATTCATCCTACCAATTATTTTTACTTATGTATGTCTCTTGTCAATAAAAGAAGCTGAGCATACATCTTTGTGTGTTTTGCTGTTCTACTCTGCTTTTCCGCTATATATGTATGCGTAACATTGAGTGCTTCTTTCTTGAAGGGTTTTTTTCCCTCTCTCTCTCATCCAAATCAAATTATTTCTCAACATTTTGGTCTTACTGGATGACGTACATTTTTATGTCCTCATTTTTGTTTTTATGTTATTAAATTAATTCTATTATTACGTTGTGGCTGATTGTTTGCTGTCCATCTTGTAGACGAAGTTAACGGTGAAGAGTTTCCACAATGAGAAGGAAGTTTCTAGAGGACATATCTCAAACAAGAAACTTAAGGTTGATGAGAAATCTTTGATGGAACCTGATGATATACCACTTGATTCTGAAAGGAAAGAGAAGTTTAAGATGGTAATTAACAAATCTAAAAGGGAAGAATCAGATGTGCCAGTTAAGGCCACAGAACAGTCACCTGGAATCCAGGTGGATGCCACTCAAGCAGCAGCTATTCTTCAGGCTGCTACAAGAGGCATTAAGCGTCCAAATTTAGGAAATTTATTTGGACAACCCTCTAATGAAGCCAATTCCTCGGACACACAATTGACTCATGAGCAGAAATTGAAGGCTGAGAGGCTTAAAAGAGCTAAGATGTTTGTGGCTCAGCTGAAAAGTGGAGCTGCTCCATCAAAAACTGAACCCTCGCGTGGCGTATCAGCTGAGCCACAAGGATCAGTGGCTGAAAATAGTCAGAGCACAACCCCTATAGATTTTCATACTAAAGACGAGATGGTAAAAACAGAGAAGATAGTAAGAACAGAAGAAGAACATTTGAATGATGAAAAACGAGCAAAGAGGAAATACCGTGCTAGGAAAGATGAAGAAGGTGACACATCAGAAAATGATGACGACGTGGTTGATGAGAGAGAAGGAAAAAGGTCACATAGACACCGTATAGAAAAAAATCAATCGCGTGATCATGTAAAAAAACACCGATCACATCGTTCTTCTCGTAAACATGATGAAGAAAGGGATCGTGATTACTCGAGGAAAAATAAACATCAATCATCTAGCTCTTACGAAGATGATGAACACGAAAGTGAACATGAATATGCCAGAAAGAAGCACCGGTCTCATCGTTCTTCACATGATGAAGATGAAGTTGACAGTGACGATAAATATTCGAGGAAAAAGAGAACACATAGATCTCACAAGTCTTCTCATCACAGAAGAGATAAACATAAGCATAGGAAAAGTCACTCTTATAGGCATAGACAGAAGCCTGATGTCTCTTCAGAAGAAGAGCTAGGGGATCATAATAAGGCTGAAAAACATAAACAGGGTTCAAATTCGGAGAAAGAAGAACTGGAAGAGGGAGAGATCAGTTCGAAGTTGTCCGGTCAGTCCAGAGGGGGTCCATTTGTTAATGGTGCTAGCAGAGAACCATCGGTCGATGTATCGAGTCAAGATAGGAGACCACTGACTCAACCTGTAGAGACAGCTGAGGTTCCTGATGATCTTAGGGCCAAAGTGAGAGCAATGTTGATGTCCACATTGTAAGTCTTAAATCTCATTTATAGCCAGTTATCTGTTATATTCGATTATGTTTAAAGCACACATCCCCCCTGTGCTACTTTGTGTTTCCACAGTATTTGTTGGGGAGTTGCATAAATGCTTATGAGTGTATCACTATCGATCCCAAAAGAGCCCATACTTGACTTACAAGCCTAGGCTTCAAACTCTTGTTTTAGTTATAGATTCACAGTGCTCTAAATTGTTATGACATATAACACAATTTGAAACATGCAACTAAAGCAATTGAATCATCCAAGTCAGTGTTGTGCTTATGAGTGTTATCGGGTCGGGTTATTGGGTTGAATGTCGGGTCTTATGAGGTCGGGTTGATTAGGGTTTTGATTAGAAAAAATTAACCCACAACCCTACCCTATAAGGAATCGGGTTATCAGGTTCGGGTGGAATTCAGGTCGGGTTATATTGGGTCTGGTGATTCGGGCTATCGGGTTATAAAACAAGCTCAACTCTACTTTTATATTGGTTCTATTTGAAATAACATATGCAGATGTAGGCGTCAAAAAATTACAGCACAACAAAATATAGGGATGTGTATGGCTGTTTATGTTTGAGACGTTTGCAACAGGTGTTTACAACTTTACATTGTTTATGAAGAAATGTACTAGCTGTACAGGTGTTTTCTACTTGATAATTATCGAAACTGTCTTTAGTCAAGTAATTAGTAAAAGTACAATGTTTTAATATTTCAACACAACCCTCAAATTATAGCACAAATGTCTCCACATGTGCTATTTTATGGTAGAATGGTACACGCCATTTTCCAAAGTCCAAACTAATAACATACTGTATATGGATTTAGTTATACTAAGAATGATTGGTTTCCTCTATACTTATGCTTGATGTATATATCGTAATATTTTTATATAATAAAGAGATGAAAGAAACTTTTATTTTACTTTAACCATCACAGTAAAACCCTTCTTCATACAAAACTTGTGCTTTCAAAATTCCATTGAAAAAATTAATATAAAATATTCTGGTCTTATCAAATTGACCCAATAACCCGATAAGATAAATAACTCAACCCTAACCCGACCTTATAACAATATCGGGTTTGGGTCAAATTAACCTGATAAGCTTTTATAACCCGACTCTATAAGCCTTTCTGGGCTCGAGTTGGGTCATCTCGACCCTACTGACACCCCTAGTTGTGTTTGTCAAAACTTTCTTTACTATTTAACTGTTCGGAATCATAAGAGAACTATTTACTACCATATCCATCCCAAAAGAGACTATATTTGGTCCTCGAGTCTAGGCTTTGAATTATACCATTAACAGAATAACAGATGACTGTTGCTCTAGGGAGGTGAGTTGCACACAAACACTCTATGCTAAGAGAAGACAAAATAAAAGTATGGGGTAAAATTATCAAAAAATGAGTTGTTGTGCATTAAGTAAAAATTGTTGTGGCAGTTTAACAACATATTTTGGAACTTGAACCTTGGAAGAACTTGAACCTCAGAATAATTTGTATTTCTCCATGTATATATATCTATATATTTTATATATGCACGTTGTAATAATTGACATATGATTATTCCTTCAAATTGTATGTATGCATCAATGCATGTATACTATGTGTATGTTAGTAGACATGTATATGTATGTATAGGACATAAAATGGTTCAGACTTCACTGCTGACATAGGGTGTGTTTGTTAAAAGTAGCAGTAGCTGTGTGAGCAGTAGTCACAACTTACTGCTCACCGCTTCTTAAAGAAGCATTGGAAAATTAGCCTTCTTAAAAATTAGCCAAAGCTCACTAAGCTCACTTCTGTTTTGCCAAACGACTACTAAATTTCAAAATGCTCATTGCCACGCCACCGCCAAAAGATCCCAATCCCGCGCCAGACATAACCATAGTTGTTCCTCCAAGTTTCCATTTTGTGAAGGGTAAAAGCCATAAAATAACAACGTACTTTCTTAAATTTACCGAGTTGAAACACATACTTTTTTATTAACATATATACCTACGTACTTTCGAATTTTGTTTCGACTTCACCCATATGACCGATTTATATTAATATAATATTATATTAAATAATATTATTTTATTACAATATGGGTAAAGTCGGAACAAAATTTGAAAGTACATGAGTGTATATGT
This sequence comes from Chrysanthemum makinoi, assembly GCA_910596185.1. Taxonomy (NCBI): domain Eukaryota; kingdom Viridiplantae; phylum Streptophyta; class Magnoliopsida; order Asterales; family Asteraceae; genus Chrysanthemum; species Chrysanthemum makinoi. Next base: position 254,619,337 of record OU343223.1, read on the forward strand.
TAATAAAAAAATATGTGTTTCAACTCGATAAATTTGAAAAAGTACGTTGTTATTTTATGGCTTTCACCCTTTTGTGAACTGCCACTTGTTTTTCCTGTTCTTCCATACGCGAACTAGCTTAAGGATAGGCTGGTCTTTGAATGAGTCAGTCGAGTGTGTATGCATTTTTTTAGTTTGTCACACTATCCTTTTCTTTCCTGGGTCCACAAAAGCTGCTACAGCTGTGTATGCATATTTCTAGGTCTTATTCTATCCTATCCTCTATTTGGTCAACAAAAAGCAGCTATAAGTCTTCTGATCAGACCTAGCTGGAGCAGATTTAGAAACCAAAAAGATTAGCTTTTATGATTTAAGATATGGACACAGTGCTTGTCAGCTAAGGCCAAATATGTCCCTCACTTGATTCCTTCTTTACAGTTGGTTTTTATGAACATCAATCTATTAATGTGTCAAATATCCATCTCAATATTAATATTGTCTCTTATAGGTCTGTCGCATGCTTGAGCTTTAACCGTGGTGGCTAGGTTATCTTGTTAGTTTTTAAAAACAACTGTCTTTCTCAGCAGGTTCTGGTAGTCTTTTTGTCAAACCGAAACGCTATCCATTATTGAATTAGGGTAGAAAACGACACTGGCATGAAAAAATGGCAACCCAGTGACCGAGAAAGTTGACAAAGCGTCATATCAATGAAGGGGTAGCTACGGGTATTAATGCCATTGAATGGGTCTTTGACTACATTTTATTTCTTGTTACCTGACCCACATCACAAATTGTAAGAAAAGGAAATTTAGCATATAGTCAAAGACCTTATTTCTTTCTGAAAGCTCTATTTAAACTACTATAGTTGACACCTGAATTACAAAACTTGTCTTGTAGTCTCTAAGAATTGTCTTTATTGAAGGAGGATTGCTACATCCACATACATTTTACACATCCACACAGTAGTGTGACTGATTGGTGATTTTCATACACATCATCTCACCAATCATATGTTGACACATCCTTTGTGTGGATTTGCTTTTGTAAAATGTATGTGGATATAGCAATAACCTTATTGAAGAGTTTGAATTACACACAGTGTTGCCAACGGAACTACTTCTGTTAGAGACTCAATTAGTACTGAACTACTAGTTAGTGGATTAGTATGCTCCTATATTTTAACAGTTAAAGTTGGATATCTATGCAGATAAGTGATTAGAGCTTATGAGCAGTTCTGTTAGTTAGCCTTGGATGTCCTTATCAATATAGCAATTCTGTCCTGAGTTATCAAAGATGTCAAGATGGACAGGTTGGAGTGTATGGGTATAAAGTACGTATAAGCTAGTCATTTTCTAATAACTAGCTAATTTCATTAAATTACGATTACAGTAATTATCTCTGTATTCGGGTGTCTGAACTAGCTTTATGGTTGGGTATGAGTTTATCGGCTTTTAATAATTTTCGATTAGCCTGAAAAATAAGCGAATCCAAACACCCCTTAAAGTCCGTATACGTTTAAAAACACGTCTCAACTGACTTGCAACCTGTTTGCCCGTCCCCTTGTCGCTAGTTTGTTTATCTATTTATTTTTATTTTTTTGGATCTGTTTATTAGTGTTTTCCTCGTATGTGGTGGCCTATTTACATGTTCCGTATTAGCCATAGATTTATTGGTTTTTGCATTCTTATTGGGTTCATTAGGAATTGATAATAGAGCCAACCGATGATGTAGACTCGATGTAAGTACTTAATGCTGGATGTGAGATTTGGGGCTTGTAGGTCAAAGTCTCCTTGCCCCATTATTCCTTATAATTGTCATCTTGTATAACATTTTCAAAACATTTAGACCTAACCACATTTAATATCCAAGTTTTAAGTTGGCCAATTTGGTACACTTGTATGCGTGTAAGAATCGTGTTAGCAGAATCTCAGTCAAAGGTCAACTCTGTTTCTATTTTCTTATTAATCTTTGCCCTTTCATATTATATCCTGATCAGGAATGCATTAAAATATAGGAAACCTGGTCTAACCAAATAGTCAAGTAACTGGAAAATGCCCAAGAACCTAATAAAGATTCCCAGTTTCCCATCACATTTGGTGCATTATTTCATAGTTGTCAGGATCCCAATCCTGATCTTAAGATCTTACGATTTTACGATACTGCAAAGCAAAAACGATCCGGATCCTACATAGGATCTTTGCAAGCTTAAGATCTCATAGGATCCCGATTTTGACCATACGATCTTACGATCTAATCCGATCCGATCTTACTTTTCTCGGATTACAAACTAAAAAACTACAAATTTATGGGTTGTTTGTTTGTAGAATTCAAAAAACAACATGTTAATCTTTTTAAACATTTTATAATCATAATTTAGGACAACATTTATATGAAACATTCAGAGTATTTTGTGGTTATAATATATTAGAATTTGTAGATTTGTATAAAATTACATAAACTATTAAGAAATAACATTAGAGTAGGATCTTAAGATCCCGATCCGATCTTACGATCACGATCTTGCAAAGACGAAAACGATTCTGGGTATGATCCCGATCTTGATTATCTATCATAGTATTGGTATTTCTTGTAAATAATTGTGTTTAATTTTGTCTTGCTTAACCTGGTGATATTTGACTGGATATTCTACCTTAAGATAATGACTTTACAACATACAATGATAAGGTTTTTTTTAACATTTTTTTAATAAAAAGCTTTAGCAGTATATGAAATGTGAAACTTTTGTTGTTTCTTTAATTTGATAACCAGGTTTGAACATCAAATTTGTACTTTTGGCCTGAGAGCGCTAGGTACAGTGTGATGCCATGAAAAAGCTCGCCACCTCAAAGATTTTTGTCCATAACTGCCATTTTCTTTACTACATCAAAACACCCCTCCCTAAGATACACACGCTTTTGTGGGCACAGTGTGTACTTAGACCCCACATATGTATTTTTCTTTTTCTTTTTTCTTTTTTTCATTTATTTAAATAAATAAATTATTACCACACAAGTAGTTAATGTAAAAAATAAAAAAATAAAAAAAAGTCAACCAAAAAATATGTACTACCTTCGGAGATTCCAATTTCCAAATGAAAACCCAACTGCCATATTCATACGGCCCAAACTCAAAATTAATAAACCTAGCCCAAATTCAAAATCAATAAAAAGGAGTAAACCTAATCTCTTTACCTTGCAGCCACAACCCCATCCCACAAACTTCATCTTGTTCCTACCAAACCTGCAAACATCACAAACACAAAAAAAGAGCAAAAAAAGCAAATAAAAAATGTATATATATATGTTTGGCGTGAGCTGGTGGCCACGGCGTGAAGACCCACCAGCCCACCTGCGGTGTGGAGTCTCGCGCCAAAGGTTGGCGCCGAAGGCTTTGGCTCAAGCCAACAGCTACTGTACCCGGAGCTCTGAAGATCATGTAGTCCAATTATTTAGTTGCTTTATTCTAGTGTTTATACATGTCCCCATCTCTTTTGTCTCTTGATTGCCTCAGTAGTGTTTGATAGTTCTAGACAAAATTTCTGTTTGCACTGATGGTGTAATATAACTGTTTTTTATTTTAATCACTGTGTAATAACATACATCTTCATTCAAAAGATGCTTCTAGTTAAGGTGCTTATATATGCATACCCGTCCTACCCCTTTGATAAAACATAAAATCTTGTCATGTCTTGCCAATATTTTTTTCTTTACTTTTTCTGTAATTTTTCCTTCCATTTGCAAGACAACTCATGACAAAAACAAAAAAGGATAAAAAAATAAATGTTTTGGCACATTTATCATTCAGATGGGTGAATGTTTTAGCTATAAAATTAAAGAACATGACAAAATAGTGATGGATATAAACAACTAAAGTTACAGGGATAAAACACTAATAAAACCAAATTCTATGGTAACTAAATGACCAAAACAAAAAAAAAAGGAAATATAAATAATTATATTTATATATTATGGATGGGAGACATTAGAAACTTTAGTATTTTATTTCTTTTATATTTAAATATTATTAATTTTTTGGGCTTAATTTATCCACAATGAAAAAGAAAGGTAATGGGCTCATGGCTTTATAAAAGTTAAGAAAGGAAGTTACGAAACATCCTTTAAACTTCTTATTATTTACGACTTTTTATACAACAAACTTTATTTATCTTGTTGCTTATAGATACCTCATGATTTCTTGCATAAAAAGAATACCGTCAAAATGGTCTCTCGATAACAAACAAAACGGTACCCAATATTAATATGCTTTTGACATACGTACGATCTAATAAAAATTGTTGAAGTTTAATATCTATATATAGTTTTAAAGAAAAAAACTTTTAAAATGCACCCTTAACTTATCAAATAACTTTAAAAATTCTCATATATTTTTTTTTAAACTACAAGAGCAAAAGACGTTCATTTTTATGAAATTTTTTATTATATATAAATAAATTGGTCGGAACATTAGATTTAGGTGTGTATTTCTACTATCGAACACAATCATGCGTCGCGTAACAATACATAAAAAACTAACAATACATATAAAACTACGACCCGCACGCCTCTCGTAGAACCACTAACACTGCAGTCTCTTCCAAACAATCCACCACCATCCTCACTGAACCCAGTATCAGAACACCCTCGCCGCTTCACGAAGGGTTCCAATTACTTGTATACTTTTATAGAGCGTAAATTTATCAATTTAAGAGGTATGAATATCCAACTCCTAAAAATAAATAAGATACTAGACAATGTAAACATGTCTGTAAGATATATTTCATAGCTATAAGTCAACTGAAGATGATAATGATACATCAGGTTTCACCGTGCTAATATTCTTTAGCAGGTGGCACAATAGTTAGTTTGATAAAATATAAACAAAGAACGTAGAGATACTTCCTCTGTGTTAAACTTATATATATTGTTTATCGTTTCATTTTAGTATGTATCAAATTGGAGTAGTGCGATAATTATTATATTAAATGTATGTTTATTTGTCTGTATCTAAGAATTTGTAGAGTAACAAAAATATGTAAGGGCATATTTTGGAATGAAATTACAAATATGAGTATAGGATTGTGTATGAAACACAAGATAATTCCAAAACGTGGCAAAATGTTGAACATTTATAACGAAAATTAAGTTAGAAGAAAAACGTAAATTGTGGGCGATGTGGGGCCCATGTGAAGTTAGTCAAACTCGTTGACTCTTGGCAATATTTTCTATATGACTATATCTCACGTAGGTGCCGGTGGCCGGTCAACAAAGATTTAACTATGGGCCCTCTACATTTTGGGACCGAGTCATACGCTCGTACCCGCTCCCAATCTCTTTCATATTAGATATTTTCTAAAATTGTGAATTATTTTCCGAAAGGTATAGCATAGAGATAGAAACGTTTGGCCTAGGTTAAGCTTAGAGATTCACCATAAGAATCTGTGAAGTGTTTAGCAACACTTGTTGATACTAAAAGCTGTTTTATTTGGCAGCCCGTCTGCGACCATTGTTGATTGTTCATTGGGCGCACTAAGAGACAGTGAGAAAACACCGTAGGGCAGTGAGATTGTCTCCCACGCATTATCCTCCGGCTGAGTAAGTAATCCGTTTAGGGTCAAAGGAGAGTTAGGGTTTTTGTCGATCGTATCTTTAACGAGGGATGTGATTCCTTTATATACACACGGAATCCTTGTTGGTTCCGTGTTCCTCAACCTTCGGCGCACATATCCCCCTAAGTCGGTTGGGGAATGATTATCTCCATAATTAGGAGATATCCGATATCTATTACGTGAATAGCTTTGGGTTTGGGCCTTCGTGAGCCCAAACATCTATCGCGCAGCCCGGTTAAGATCCGGGCTAAGTGAAGTCCGTATTCGTGTCATCCATGTAGGACCTTCCTCCTCTATTATCGCGGGAGACTTCCATCTCTCGAGATGGATTTGCTTTTCAAGTGCCACCAAAGACTTGTTTTGGACATTGTGTGTGCAAAGCTTGTCGATGCGATCTGCTCGCTGCATCCGCCTTCGATTTTCCCTCTAGGAACTTGCTTGATGGTGAACCTGTCAAAGCCTTTGATTAATGACTTGGTCTTGTCGAGATATTGAATCATATGTTCCTCTTTAGCCACGCACTTTCATGCCCAACACGTGGTTGGCTACTAGCCGGAATCCACATTTGCTTCTAGGTTACGTCGCATACCCATGCAGCCGCATGCGTAGTCCTACGATTAGAGCTTCATATTCGCTTCATTGTTTGTCGCCAGAATTCAAACGCAGCGCGTAAGTGAATTCCATCCCTTCCGGATTTGTGAGAATGAGGCTCTCTTGACCCATCAACGCAGGATAATCCATCTGTAAACAAGATCCATGGATCTTGTAGTTCCTTCTTGCTTGGTGCGCGGTATATACATCTAAAATGCGGCCGATGAAGTCTCGCGTAATCTGGTCCTTTGATTGCGTGACGTGGTCCGTAAGAGATGTTGTGCTCACCTAGCAATACGCTCCATTTTTGCGCTCGTCCCGAGCGGCAGTTTGGAGATGATTTGTTTGATCGGTTGGTGCGGATCATCCGCTATCGGCGCGCTTGGAAGTATCTGCGCGTTTGGCGCGAATACTAATGCTAGGACCAACTTTTCCATTGCGCTATAGTTCATCTCTGTTTTCTTGAGCGCTTTACTTACAAAGTACACCGGAGTTTTTGTGACCGAGTTCCTATCCGTGAGTAACCTCAGGCCGATCGCTCCATGAGTTGCAGATAAGTACATGATCAACTCTTCCCTTGGTCGGGGTGCTACAAGTGTAGGAGTGTTGCCGGTGTTGTTTAAGCCGCGTCTGTGCGAAGGCTTCTTTTGCCTCCGTAGTCCAACGAAAATCTCCCTTTTTCATACACTTCTTGAGTGTTTTGAAGAGAGGTAAAGACTTGTCTGCTGACTTAGATAGGAACCTATTAAGACCGGCTAGCTTTCCATTAAGAGATTGGACCTCCTTCAATGTGCGCGGTGAAGGAAGTTCGATGACGACCTTGGTCTTTTCTCTGGACATGGTTTTATGCCATCGGGTTCTATTAGGTATCCGAGAAACATGCCTTCAAGAGTAGAAGGTACATTTTTGGGATTCAACTTCATGTTGATCTCTCTAGAGTTTTGAACGTTCCTCAATATCACGACTAACTCATCTTCAAGATGGCTCTTTATGACCGGTCATCAACATAGACCTCTAGGTTGCGCCCACCCTGTTTTTTGAAAGCATTATCTACTAACCACGTGATAGTGGCGCTTGCAAGATTCTTCAAGCCAAAGGGCATTTTGTGTAACAGAGACGCCTTGGCTTGTGTGAAAGGCCGTTTCCTCGCCCCTCCTTAGCCATCTGGATTTGATGATATCCTTTGTATGCATCGAGGAAACACTTTAATAGATATCCGCACAAAGACTCTATTTTCCAGTCTATCTCACGGTAATGGGTAGCAATCTTGTGGACATGCTTTGTTGAGGTGCATGAAGTCCATGCACATTCGGCCGCCTACCGTCGCTCTTTTTGACCATTCATCGGGTTAGAAAGCCAGTCATGGTAGTAGACTTCACGCATAATCCCCGCATCCACAAGCTTAGGTACTTCTGCATCGCTATGCAAGGCCTCGGGCTTCGCCACGCTTCTCGGCGTATTGGTGAGTATCCTTGCCGGATTCTCGGCCTTATGTTCTGTGATTGAACATGGTACCCGGTCATGTGTTTTGGCTCCTATGCAAAAATGTCTAAGTTCTTTGTAAGAGTGCACACACAGCTGCTTTGCCGTTGTCCGACAGTGACCCTCAGATGGATATTTCTGTTCGGGTATTCGTGAATTGCAACCTTCGATTTGGAACTTTGGTTGCGCTACCGCTCGAGTATTGGTGCCGTTTCGCATGTAATCGTGTTACATTCTCTATGCGTTATAGTGGCATTGTAAAGAGTAACAATACCACCTTCCACTGGGAATTTAAGCATCCCGCTTGTAGATCTAAAGCGGCGCATAGCCGTGATATCCCCGGTCTTCCGATAATATCGTTGTATGGCGAGGGAGATTTGATCACCATGAATTCCATCCGGGCCGTCGCGAGTGTTCTTCATTTCCAATGCTAACTAGTAGTCGATTTGCCCCATAGGCCATATCTTTTCACCGTAAAACCGGTTAGCGCCCGTTCGACCGAGCTTAAGCTGACTGCGTATTTCGGGCCGCGCTGAAGCAGCAGTGCTCATACATGATGTCGCCGATGCTCCACCATCAACGCGTACATGCGGTGGATGTCGTGACCCCGCACTAATCTCAATGGTGAGTGGCTCTATTCTCATTGCGTTATCCGCTGATTAAGGTGGGGAAAGAGATTTTACTTCCTCGGAAAACTCTGGTGACCTTACGTCTAGTGACCCATTTGCCATGATTGTATCATGTAGATGGTGTCGGCCTTGTCCTTGGGTGTCTCCTTCTTGTTTCCACTCTTCTTTCTATCCTTTCCCTCCTTGATATTTTTGACCAAATGGTCCAATCGCCTCTTTAACCATTTTGTCAATGGTGGCGATTGGACACATTCATTAGTAGTGTGGCCCTACGTGCGTGGTAGTCACAGATATCCATTCGGTCGCGCCGATCCTGCGGAGTGCGATTTTGCGGTCTTGGAAAGTTCGCACCTTCTATTGCGAGTATTTCCTTAGGAGTCTTGGTCAGCGGGGTGTATCTGTCATTATCTCTTCCGCTCCCCTGACTGCGATAGCTCCTATTCGGTTGTTACCGATCGGTGGATTGTCTCCCAGGGTTGTTCTGTGACCGATAGTTCGAGTAGTTTCTTTTGCTATCCGCCGCGGCGGCTTCTCCTTGGACGAAGGATCGAGAGCGTTTCATGAGTTCATCAAAGGTTTCGGGAATCTTGTCGTTCAACCTCTTGATGAGTTCCGGGTTATTTATCCCATTCATGAAACCAGAGATCTTTAGCACTTCAGGGCATGCTTTAACTTGCATGTATTCATCTTTGAAGCGTTCCATGAATGCGCTTGTAGATTCTCCTTGGCGCTGCTTTACCCTGGCGAGTTCGACAGGATTTTTAGCGCACTTCTTCCGCTGAGTAAAGTTTAGGCAAAACGCCTTTCTTAATTCTTCAAAGCCATTGATGCTTCGCGTGGAAGCTTCTTTGAACCAGTTCAGCGTTTCCACCGTGGAGTTGAACATGTGGCACCATACGTGTTGTGGCGTTTTCAATTGTAGCGGTGATTCAAAATTTTAGGTGATGATCGGGATCACTGTTCCGTCATAGGTTTTCACGTTGGGGCATACGCCTCCTTTTGTTCTTCGAGAAATCAGCGATCGCGTCAGTGAAGCGCATCCACCTTTTGACGGCGCCATGGGAGAGATATATCTTCCTCCTCTTGGTCATTGTATCTGTCTCTGGACTTCCAATGTCCTGTATTTCTATCCTCGTTGTCGAGGAATTGTCGAGGATGAATTTTTTCTCTAAACTGGCGCGCTAAATCCCTCGAATCTGGACTTGAAGGGCTATCACTTGGGGAGTATCGTCGCCCAAGTCTCTCCCGAATTCTCCGGCTACCAAGCCTGCATGGACACCGATGCGCGGTCATCCTCCTCACTTTCTTCAGATCTTTGTGAGTTGGATGTTTCATCATCCTCAATTCTCCTCCCAATTACATTAAACAGGGGTGCGGCTATCCCTCATGCGCTTCTCCTTCCGGCGGTAGCGATGGGGATGTTTCAAACTCGGGTCGAAATCGAGTCGGGCATGCGGACTCGACCGACCTCTTCTTTGCTTCCTTTTCCATAAGAGCAGCCAAGGATTCGTAATTTTGTGATACAAACTCATCTCGCGCTAGTTAACACAACCCCTTCTAGAGTAGGAGTATCGGTTTCTACTACTATACCCTTATTTTATCAGTGCATCGGTGCTTTTGTGAAATTTGTTTCCACCACCGTTTGGAATGGAGTGGCAAAGGGTGTATGATGGATCTCTCAGGCGCTAGCGATTACCGTGGCACTGGTTGTCCTGGGGCGGTTCCACCGAGGAAGACCAAATCTTGGCACGATCCACGGTTTTAACAACGGTTGTTCCGAAGTTTGCTTGGAAGCTGAACCGGCGTGCGGCTTCTTCCCCGTAAGGTCTGTTTGCGATCGCTGATTTCCATGCTTCGTCATCCTAGTTCTTAGTTCTTAGTGAATGGTCCCACGGATGGCGCCACTTGTTGATACAAAAGTTGGGCGTTCCTTATTTGGGCTTCGGATCTCGTATCAATTGCTGATTGTTGCTTGAGACCTGCACACTAAGAGACATAAAACACCGTTAGGCTTACCGTGAGATTGTCTCCCACGATTATCCTCCGGCGTGAGAGTAAGTAATCGGTTTAGGGTCAAAGGAGAGTTAGGGTTTTGTCGATCGTACCTTTAACGAGGGATGTGATTCCCTTTATATACACACGGAATCCTTGTTGGTTCCGTGTTCCTCAACCTTCGGCGTATCCCGCCTAAGTCGGTTGGGGAATGATTATCTCCATAATTAGGAGATATATGATATCTATTCCGTGAATAGCTTTGGGTTTGGGCCTTCGTGAGCCCAAACATCTATCGACGTAGCCCAGTTCGTACTGGGCTAAGTTAGTATTGAACTTTAGTCGGGTTCATGACCCGGATATAGACTATACGTCATCAGAAATCTTTGTTGAAGTTATACCAGTAGCTCAGAGCCTTGACCTATCGTTAAGACTCAGCAGTACTCCCGAGATTTCATGCGTAATAGGAAGAAATGACTCGCCGATGGGGCAATCATTATCCCTTGGGAATTCCAAACCCTTAGTGCTTAAAATTCGTTGACCTATCGAAATCGTAGACCATGAAATCAAGCGACTTTAGTAAAGTTGCATCTCTATCTTCAAAGTTCATAGAAACTTGCAGTAAGATCCTAGATTCACGTAGGGAACGTGAAGACGAGTCCTCGTGCATATGCACTCGCCTCTTTTGAACCTCAACGAGTAACTTGAATTGAATCGCGAGGACGTGATTCCTTTTAAGGATGTGAGGCTGTGACAACTCGTAAATTCCTTGATACGTCGTAATTGGAGAAACATCGATTAGAGCGATCGTTTTAACTAAATTGAGATACGAGTCGTATTATATATCGTTTTTATTGGAAATAATATTTTAAGAACATTGGCGTAACTCCCGTGTCATGAATCATTCGTTTACTAGGCTAAACAAGCCCCGAACCTAATATATCAAAAGTTTTGAAAGTTACAATAAGGGTCCTTGGGATAGTTTTCAGTTTCACCCTTGTAGTTTCATAAGCACAAGAGAAGTCCTCCATGGGAGTATATATATACCCCAACATTTCCCCACTCTCTCATTTTCACTCTTTTCATTCTCTCTCTACAAAAACACACACACAAATAACTTCCCCCTCTCTCTCTAAAATCCGGCCACCCTCCTAGGGTTCCGGCAACCGCCAACTTTTCCGGCCAAATTCCAGCCATCACCAATAACTACACGGCTTACCTAGATGATAGATCGGACCATGGTGGTTCCGTTTCTACAACCCACACACCCTCAAACACACACACTCGCCCTAAATATATATTTCTATGTCCGAAAATTAGGGTTTCGTGTTAGGGTTTGTACGTTTGTTAGAGATAAAGTGATGGTCACGATTAGGAGATGTTACGGGTATTGTTTGGAGCGTGTGTGATGCACCACCGCCGCCACAGAAGACACGGCCGCCACATCCACCACGGTTGTGGTCACCACCGTTTTCCCCTCCGTCTCTGTCCTTTCTCTCTCGTCTCTCTCCTCCTCTTCTTTCTCGACAATTGATTGGTAAGCCAAGAACCCGTTTGTCCATATGTTATTATATTTATTTATATAAAATTCGTATATATATTAATCGATTCGTGGATATAAAGTGTTAAAAACAAGAATTAAAAACGTTGTTTTGATTTTCGTGTGGTGAAATGAGTTTAAAACGAATAGTCATATGATTTCGTAGTACTAGGATTAGTTCCAGATTTGGGTGTCGAGATGTTGTTATTGTTGTTAATTCTTGGGTAAAACTAATAAAACGTATGGGTTGTGTTTCATGTGGTATACGGGATTTGAAAAGGGGCCCTGGTGCGTTGATGGTTTAGGACGGGTCAACTCACTGAGTCAACTCGGTGGGTGAGTCGACTCAGTGAGCAGGTCGAATCAGAAACCTCGTTCGGGTCGGGTCGAGTTTAATGACCCATGGGTTCATTATTGGATATTGTCTCATTTTGGTCGACTCGTTGGATCGGGTCAAATTGTCATTTCCGTCATGACTTTATTTTTGGAATGATTAGTTTGAGTTAATAAATTATTATCGGGTCTCGATGTGGGGAATTGGTCATATGATACAAGTCGATATAAAATTTCGGGTAATAGTCGAATTAGACTCTATAAATAATTATAGATTGTAAAATGTTGTTGAGATGTCGAAGCAAATAAAGTGGTAACGGGTAAGGGACAATGGACTAACTAGAAATGTGTTACGACTTAAAGATATATCAATAACAAATGCTAACGAACCGGCCAACGATATAGGTCAATGATAAACTTGTAATACAAACCATGGTTAACTATGTGTATATATACTAAACGACTCGATGTTGTAGCAGATTAATTACATGATGATATCGAAATAAAACTATCGGAATAGACGATGTTAGACTCTAGCAAATAATGGACAACTATTTATAGAATGGCTTGATAAACACTAAAAACTAATAAGTGGTTAATGAACGGATATTGTATATTATATACATTATAACTTGTAAGGTTCAACTATCGGTTATAAACTAGAGTAACATTTGATATGCAAGCAATATTGGTTATGAATTAGACTTTACTAAATGTTTTGATGTAACCGAATACAATATATTGGACTCGGAAATGAGTTTAATATATTTAGGTCGTGATATGCCTAAGTATCATATTTTCACATTTTAACTAATAATGAGACATATATCTACATATAATGTCAACAAATATGGTTTTATTTAAATATAAACCTTTATCAACTACAAGAATAACTTATGTTTTATATAAACAAGTTAACTTTTATAAACTTGTTGGAAATTGTTATTTTGAGAAAACGATATGATAAGGACGTAATGTTAAGGAAACATTGAATAGCGAATGTGTCGTTATACTACAATGCTATATTTTTATATAACGTACTTGATTATTGGTCAAGCAATATGGAAACTTATTGATCAAGCGATATGGAAACATTGAATTACGGATAACGGATATGAAATCCTTATTGATCAAGCGATATGGAAACTTATCTTTTATTATAACCGTGTATGTTTGGGATTATTGGGTAAATTACCGAAACTTACTAATTAACCTATTTATGTTACATAAATAGTTGTCATCATTTTCTAGTCTTTGTCTAGCTTGAGTATTGTCAAGTATTTCTTGACTTTGTCAATGTCTTTTCCTTTTTGGTGTGCGTTCTAGTTAGTATGTCTTGACTGTGTCGACGTCTTCTCTCTTTTCGCGTGAGTTGTGCGTCACGTCTATGTTTCTTACCACCACACGAAACGTTAAAACTAAACTTTTGAGATATAAATTATAAACTTTTGGGAACGATAACGGACTTTTGAAAGTAATAACATGAATGATGCACGAAAACTACAACACAATACTTTCTATTGATTTCTTTATCATATGAGCCGTATTTTGAGATAATTGTATACGCACTAGGTTGTGTCACTTCTATTCTATCGTACTCGTCGTACATTCTTCTTGATGCCGTGGAGATTAGCTTTAGATGCCAGTCGTGTCAATAGTGAATAGTGCATTGCTGTGGCTAAGGTGAGTTTCATAGCCCCTCTTTTCAAAGGTTTTCATAACTATTTTGGGGGAGAATACATGCTGCTTTTAACGAACCATAACTGGATGTGTGAACATTATTTGAGAATGACTGTTATTTGGTATATTTAATTTGTGGATTGCGATCTTATGTGTTTATGTGAATGAAAACTATTTCTTGGACCTGCTACAACTCTTTAAATTGCTAATGTGTTGACTAGGAAAGGCTAGACGTGCGACAGTTGTTGACTTAGACTAGGGTAGCATTCCTATGCTATAACGCGATGCCTAACTAAGTGTATCCGACCTAGACCAGGGTAGCTTGTGTTCTAGGCCTTGCTACGACCGTGCTGGCTAGAGTCGCTTGGGGGCCCCGCTGAGATCTCGATTGTGTTGTGGATTATTGATTGGATTGATTGATTGATTGGAATGTGTATTATATGTCTGCCTTAGTCGCACATAGCAATTAAACCTTATCAGGTCCACTATTACTTTTGTAACTTAACTCTATGAACTCGCCAGCGTAAGCTGACCTTTTAAGCATGTGTTCTCAGGTTTAAGGCGATAACTCACTATTGGAAGACGCATGGAAAGGGGCATGGTCATAAGCGACTCTGATGAATAAACGGGACCGCTTTAATTATATTTTGGGCCTATTTCCGCACTACTTTCATTAATGTAAACTTATGGTTTTCAATTAATGAATCTTATTCTAAATAAATGGGATAAAAACCATTCTTTGTACCTTATGTTGTGATACCAAGATTGTGGCACCCAAAGGTTCGTATGCTTCCCCTGGACCCAAATTTCAGGCTGTTACACTACGTTAGACGGAGCGCGAGGGTAAGCCCCCGCGAACTGCTCCCGGTGTAAGAATCAGTCATGGTGATTATGTCATGAAAGTATTGAGGTGGAGAAGATGAGATCTCCTGGGTTAAGTTAGGTTACATACCTCTGTGATGACTTCCTTATTTATAGGCATAATAATCTGACAGAAGCGATTCTGAGGGTGTGTGGAAGCGATTCTGAGATCATGGCTAAGATCATGGTTGTTGACCGATTCTGTTTGACTAGATATTATTTGACCGTTACGTTTGACCAGCTCGATCATACCCACGTTCATAGGTAGAGGCTATGACCTTTGAGGCTTCGACCCTTGCCGGAGGGGCTCGAGCAGTGGACGGAGGCCTTGAGGGAGGCAGGAGCTCAAAGGACGGAGGCCAGGCTCGAACAAAGGAGAGAGGCCTTGACGGAGGCCATGCTCCGAACCATGACAGAGGTTAGACACTATGAGTGCTTTGGGTGCAGGTCGAAGGCATAGGCTTCGTCCTTTAGGAGGGTACATCATACCCTTTGTACAAATGGTAAGCTAAGTACCAGAGTGACGGTAACGCTTGTTAGCAGAGCGGGGGGTACGTCATCAAGCCCCCCAGTCTAATGTTATGCATGCGAAGAGTGCATGGCTTTAGACTTATCATTGCTTTGTTAAAAAAGACTTGGTAACAATTTCTACTACTTTTGTTCTGTCAAATCAAATATAAAAGTAGTTATACTTGTTTTCAATAATCCACATTTGACTCTATCGTGGTGGATACCTCATTAAGCCCCACAGTCTAATGTTATGACTTCGTAGGAGGCATGGGATTAGACTTAATTAGTCCAGAAACCCTTTGTTATATACGGAGCGTGTATTAGGTTTTGCCATATAAATTTCGCTTTTATTATAAGCGAGTTTTATCGGAACCTATTTGTACATATGCTGCGTTGTTGAAAGGTATAAAGGTTTGCGTAAAAACTTGGCCGTGTTTTGTAATGCATGCCATAATGGCATATTATTGCACATGTTAGGCTCTAGCAGGCTCCTGCACCTGATGCGAGGACGATGGGGGTGTCCCATGATTTTGGGTAACCGCTTGGTTAATGTCTCACGATCCCTATTTTGCCGGGAAAGCCTTGATAGGGTTGTGAACGTGGGTTTGACTTGGTCTTATGAAACCTTTGCATTAATATCTTCGAAGAGCATACCCCGAAGGGCTTAGGCCTTCGATTGGTGGATTCCAAACTGGTAACCATATCATAGATGAATGGTTTTACGCCAAAGAAGATTTTTGGAGGTTTGCCTAGTATGTCGGAATGTAGCTCCGAAGTGAGTATGAAGGGGAGACCTTCAAATTGAACGGAGGGTACGTCATCGAGCCCCTCGGTCGAAAGTGATGCGTACAATTCGAATGTAATGCTTTTGACTTAAAAGAAATACTTCCTTGTGATAAATCGAACACGGATTAATCGTTAAGTAATATAAACCTCGAAGGTTGTATATTTTGTATGTATACGAAGCTTATGGACTTCATTTAAGCAAAGTAGTAGTCCTTGGACAATTTACTTACTTTCTTTTGCAAGGCTATGGCCTTTATGCATGTTAAAATAATATCCCTTGCTTAGGATTTTAATTATCGTAGGTGGGGAGTGGTTTCTCTCACCTTTTATTTTTAAATTTCTACTAATGGGAGACTATGTCTCACTTTTGTTGTTATGTTTATTCTTCTCATGCGTTACTTATGCACGCATTGTTATTTTACAACCTAAGACGTATGGTAGATGCAAAGCCTTATTGTGTATAAATTCTGCACCAAGAATATAGCAATCGTATAATTTAATTGCTGACAGAGGGTCGCGACCCACTCCATCTTTATCCTTTGGGTAACATTTGGCTTGGAATACCTTAAAACCACTTAGGAAAGTTAATGTGAAGTTTTGATGGATGTTGTATATGTATTCAAGACTTATAGTTGTCATGTTTCATCCCTTTGACATTGAAACTTATAAACAACTTGGCTGAACAAATCTTTGTTGTATAAGAACGAAACAAGAGATTTGAGGGAAATGCGTTATATCATTAAGTGGGTAGGGAGGATTACATCATTTTAAGAATTGAAAACTAAGTCACCTGCCATTAATGCTTCTTTCCCCAAGTGAGAAGAATTCTATACATTGATTATAAACAAAATAAAGTAAGTTTTACATCTGTGAGGTTATGTAATTATACTTGTAGAGTCGAGGCTCTATAACTGTGTCAACATAGACAAACATAAATCATGTGAACAGAGGCTATGCTCTGTAATCGTCTCAACAGAGACACCTATGTATCATGTGAACAGAGCTGAAGCTCTGTAAGTGTGTCATCATAGAAACTTATTGGCAGAGTCGAAACTCTGTGATCGTGTCGAAGGAGATACCTATGAATCAGAGGCTATGCTTTGTAGTTGTGTCGACAGAGGCTTATGTCAGCATATGTGATGCTCCGTAGTCATATCGACAAAGACTTATGTCAACATGCGTGAGGCTCCGTCATCTTAAAATATATGATAATAGTATACAAGTTCCGTAATTAATTTTGTTAATATCTAGTATGCGAATGTGAGTCTTTGTCACCTCAATAGAGCTTGTGTGAAATGCCTTGTCAAAAGAGGCTTTTTCAGCTATGGACTTATCATCACGAGTGACATAATAAAGCTTAGTATAATATTACCTAAGGCTTATTTACGTACATCACGTATTTAACATGTGTGGATTATGTTTTATGCTAAAAACAACATGAATGCTCTAACAGAGGTTCTAGGAACATAGGGTATCCTCTGTCAATGTTGTACTATCTCTAATGATCATTGTGTCATAAGCAGTGGCTCAATAAAAGATGGTTTATAGTGCTCTTAATAAACATCAAAAGTTTCATATGTAGATAATATGCTTTGTAGTGAAACAGAGGCAATATAGCGTATTAGTTTGATAGAAAACGTACCAGATTGACAAAGGGTATCCTCTGTTGTTAATGAACGGTCTCTGTTCACCTTGTGGTAAACATTTTGCGAAGGAAGGTTCGGGCCCTACTTGAGTGTACCATTATGTGCCCCAATTCCTTAAATGAATCCGTACGAAGGTTGAAACAGAGGTTGCCCCAGAGGTTAGAACAGAGGGCTGGTGATTTCAAGCCTTCTTCCTAGGAAAAACCCACGACGAAGACTGCAACAGAGACTTCCTCTCATAACAAACTCGAACAGTGGTTACGACAGAGGGTGCTCTGCAGCAACAGAGGTTATGACAGAGGTTGATGTGAGAACTGCAGTAGAGGCTATAAAAAGGTCACCAAGATTGCCACATAGGTTGCTGAATTCGACCCTTCCTCTCAAGAAACAGAGGCTCCTTTTTCATAATAGGAACCCAAACAGAGGCTCTTACGAAGGTCATTGAGTTTGAACCTTCTTTGTAAAACAAACCCAAACGGAGGCTCATATGAAGGTTGTTGAATTTAAACCTTCTTCATAAAATGAACCCAAACAGAGGCTCATACGAAGGCTATTGAACCTTCTCTCCAAAACTGACCACAACAGAGGTTGCTACGGAGACTGCAACGGAGGCTCTTATGAAGTTTATTGACCTTGAACCTTCTTCTCAAAATGAACCCGAATAGAGGCTCCTACGAATGTTATTAAACCTTCTCTCCAAAACAGACCATAACAGAGGTTGCTATGGAGACTGCAACGGAGGCTCTTACGAAGGTTATTTACTTTGAACCTTCTTCTCAAAATGAACCCGAACAGATGCTCCTACGAAGGTTATTGAACCTTCTCTCCAAAAAAGACCATAATAGAGGTTGCTACGGAGACTGCAACGGAGGCTCTTACGAAGGTCATTGAATTTGAACCTTCTTAAATTGAACCCAAACAGAGGTTTTGATAGAGGTCACAAAGATTTCCACAAAGGTCGCTGAATTTGACCCTTCATCTTAAATGAAGCCAAACTGAGGCTCCTTTTTCTCCAAATAAGAACATAACAGAGGCCATAAGAGAGACTGCTCTGTTTAAACCCGACATAAGCTGTTGATATGGTAAATGTAAAGTTTGTAGTTGGTGGAAAATCTCGTGATTAGAGATAAAAGTGGAGATTTCAGTGGTGCTACCATGTGGTAACAAGGATGTAGGGAATTATGGTTGAATTCGACGGTTATTTATGGAAAACGGTTATTTGACTCGAAAAACGGGACTTATTGTTGCATGTCCCACGGATGGAGCCACTGATTGTACAATAAGATGCACATACCAGGCCGTCAATGATGATTGACGGAGTTAGGGGTGATGGTGGAGATGCCGAGTGCAAGATAACCTGAAACTAAGAAATAGAAGACACTACGCTAGACGGAGCGCGGGGGGAAGCCCCCGCGAACTGCCTTCGGTGTGAGAATCAGTCATGGTGATTATGTCATGAAAGTATTGAGGTGGAGAAGATGAGATCTCCTGGGTTAAGTTAGGTTACATACATCTATGATGACTTCCTTATTTATAGGCATAATAATCTGACAAGGCAGTTATAGAGGGTGTGTGGAGGCAGTTACAGAGGTCATGGCTAAGATCATGGCTAAGATCATGGTTGTTGACTAGTTCTGTTTGACCAGATGTTATTTGACCAATTCTGTTTGACCAGCTCGATCATACCCACATTCATAGGTAGAGAGGCTATGACCTTTAGGCTTCGACCCTTGTCGGAGGGGGCTCCGAACGGTGACGGAGGCCTTGAGGGAGGCCAGGCTCCGAACAGTGACGGAGGCCATGCTCGGCAAAGGACGGAGGCGGGCTCGAATATTGTGACAGAGGCCTTGACGGAGGCCAGGCTCCAAACAGTGACGGAGGCCTTGACGAAGGCCATGCTCTGAACCATGACAGAGGTTAGACACTATGAGTGCTTTGGGTGCAGGTCGAAGGTATAGGCTTCGTCCTTTAGGAGGGTACATCATACCCTTTGTACAAATGGTAAGCTAAGTACCAGAGTGACGGTAACGCTCGTTAGCAGAGCGGAGGGTGCGTCATCAATAACCAATCAATAAAACTAAGGACATGACTTAATGTTTAAAGAAATCCTAATGGAAAAGACTAAATTTAAACTAAAGAAGAACATTGATCACTTGTGCTTGCACTTATTTTCGATGTTTTTAGGGATGATTGGGTTTGTTGATGTCATCTAAACGTTCAAGAAGGTGATAGAACGTGAAACGCCTTTCATCACGGAGTTCATGAACTAAGGTTTGAGTTTGTTGACAACGATAGCAAGTTTCATCATGGTTTGAAAGTTGTGAAGACCTATTCTCTACCCACATAGATTAGTTGAGTGGAAAAAGTGTATTTGGAAGAGGTAGATTTGGTGGTGGTATGCTTGATGTTGATGGAAGCAAGTTTGAGGTTGAGGGATGTATGATAAATGTTGGATGAGGTGAATGAGTTGGTGGAGGAGAGACATGTGTTTTTGGTGGATGCACGTTGATGTCAACACCAACATTGTCGGGCAAAAGTGATTGTTGCATAGACATTCGCTCAATTGAGGAGAATGTATGTAATGGTGGAGGATTAGTAGGTTTAGGAGGCAAGTCCTATAAAGAGTTCATGTATTAATGTGGTGAAGTATGAGGGGTAGTAAATGAGAGTTGTCGAGGTTCAATGGGAGAAACTTGTGTTGGTTGGGTAGAGGGGTGGTTTGAGGTGTTAGTTTACTAGATGGTGGTGGTGTTGATTGAATAGGAGCAAATGGCGGTGTTGGTTCAATAAGAGCGGATGGAGGAGTTTGGATATAATTAGTTGAGGGTTTCTTAACGGGTGAAGACTCGGTTGATGAAATTTGTTAAACAATGCGAGAGACCTTTTGAGGAGGACTTCTAGTTGATGAATGTGCACTAGATGGCTTAGTCATGGTGAGGAGTGTTTAGGGAATAAATGATCAGCTGGGAAAGATGATTTTGAGGTGTGGGATTGAAGTGCAAAACACAAGTGATTAAATAGTGAAGGTTCATGCTAGAAGTCTTAATGTCACTACCATTAAAATCCTTATAAATCTAATCATATGCATGCAAAAGCTCAACTAACTGAATTGAAATCTTCTAGGAGGATTATTAAAGAAAGTGTTGAGTGTTGGAGTGGATAAAGGTGGGGTTTAAATGCATAAAATCATTTTAAGTATCTGTATTTGCCCGGATCTGCCGGAACCTTCCCTAAAGGGATCCGACAAGCTTTATCCAATGGATCCGACTATCTGAGCAAAAAAAAACAGAGAAATGGTTATGTATTAGCTAACTCTAACCTATACCAATGATAACATGAGTGAGAAGAAGTAACCTTAATGAAGAGAGGTCTGAGCATTAAATCTAATGTTCAAAAGAGAGATAATGATGAGTTTTATGAAGAGATGTGAGCTTGAAGAGGACTAATAAATGATCAAATAAATGTCAAGTTGACTTAAAAGGTGATCATTAGAAATAAGAATCAGGAAATGATGAAAGAAGATAAATAGAAAAATTCTCAAAATTTAGAAGAAATAAAAAGTTAAATTTAGAGCCTTTTAAGGGTAAAATGAGCATAAGAAAAATTTAAAATAAATGTAAATAAAATGAGAACAAGTAAAACAAGGTGAGAGAGAGAAGACATAAGCACCGGAAATAAAAATTATTAAGACCATTACTAAGATATGACTAAAAGAGAATAATAGACTAATCTAATAAGGTCAAAGGATTCAATGTGGCGTAAAGGCATAGTAAAGGTATATCTATGCTGCCGGTTCCTCCGAATCCCTTTTAAAAAGGATCCGGCTATTTAAAAGCAATGAATCCGGCTTCTGAGAGCTAAATTGACAAAGTGGGCTCGTTTTAGTTCTAAGATGTAACAATGAGCAAAAGAAACAAATAATTAGGCAATCAAAAAAGATTAAAACCAATATTTGATATATGATCAAATATGGTAAAATCTCCTAGAAATATATTCTACGACTACACATGTTCAAGGAGCTAGCCAACGAAGTAAATATTCAATGTACCATAAGTTTAGTACCACAAAACACAAGCATAGCAAGTTTGAAGACAAAATACCACAATTGTTTAAACATCAACCATACTTGACCAAGTCATAATTTTCATAGTCAATATCTTCACTTTTTCATGATTGACTTGAACTTCTTGTTACTACTTCACTCATCGTTATCGCTTGTTAGATCATCAAAGGGTGCATACTTGGTGGCTGATTCAGGAATGAGAAAGGATGATATATGTGACTCATTCAAGGCTTCCATCACTCTATTGACAAGTGAATATTGAGGACCTTGAAGATATGGGTGAACATTCATGAAGTGATGATAGAGGTGAGTTAGGAACATCCCATAGGGTATTACTTTGTTTTTCTCACCCTTGAGATGTATAATTCACTTAGTGAAGAAATAAGCAAGGATGTATGGTTGTTGGGTTAGAATATAATAGATCATATGAGCACAACATGCTGGAAGTTGCTCACGATTTTCCATAAGACTCAAGACATTTTCGCGTAGAATAACTGCCATTGGTTGTAGCACATATCAGAGTTAAAGTACACGAATTTTGTTTGGATTAAGATAGATGAAACGTTGAGGAGTTCGAAGAAGACGAGTTATTTCTTGTGGAGAGGGTATATATGAGCAATAGGGACTAATTTTCTCACGATAGTTCAAGAGAGACTCAAGAGACCAATACTCTGTGTAGGCACATTGCCCATGACTTGAAATTAGAAGGATTTGAGCAAATTGCTCAAGAGTTAAGACAAGCTTTTGGTTTTGGATCCAAAACCAAAGTGATAAGGATTGATCCTTGTTACGTATGAGTTCAACTTGAAGAAATAATTTCAACACGAACCTTGGATAAATTTTCTCGTTGATGGTGAGGAGGCACTCAAATCCTATGGTGCGAAATGACGTGTTGATTTCTTCTTGAAAATCCATAGATGAATCAACAATACGACCCTCATGAAAGTGACGAGATTCAAGATTATTGAGCCTACAAACATGGTTACTGGGGCTGTTTGGTTCAAGTGAAATGTTTGAGATATAAATGTTGGTTAGTTGATGATCAAAGTCATACTCATGAGACATATCGAGACCTATACAAGCCGATAAAAAAATAATGAATATATATAGATGTATTAGGATAAAATCAATCCATAGCAAACACATGTCAAGTGTGTGAATGTTTTTGAACTAGGTAAGTTCTAGGACAATGGATGTCTTATGTAGAGACATTCTTTATCAAAAATCTACCAAATGGGGTTTTATGAGGATTGTTATAAGATGGTTGATAATTTTGTTACGAATTACATTTTTACTTGTATTAACAATGCAAAACACCTTTTTGAGACATTTTTGTTCATTACTCCAAAAATCATCCATATGAGGTTTTTGTAAAAATCAATTTAGGTTTTAAGAATGATGCAATTCCTAAAGGAAATCATAAACTGATATCTTATATACATACTAAAATCACAAGAATGATTTAATTAACCTAGACCCATCAATTTTTGATAAAGAGCAAAACCCTAGAATTAATAGAAGTTAAGAAGATATAATTACTTACGGGGATGATTAGGAGACCGAGATGGATGATAATCAAACCGATCAAGAGAGGGAAAAGAGAAGTTGTCTGTGATGTTAAAAAAAATGTGAACATGTGTTTGTCATGCCGGTTCTGCCGGATCCTTTTGAATAGAGATCCGACCCATTAAATTGAATGGATCCGGGAAGACATTAGACACAAGAAGATTTTGAGCGTTTGGTTCTTAATGTATTGTTTGTCACTAATTCTTTTTGTTTAATTGTTTTAAGATAGATTATGAATATATAGTTATTGATCCTAAGTAAATGACATATAAGGTGAAAAAAAAGTTTAGTGAGTGCTAATATTACGAAGGAGAATCTGGATGAGAAAATACTTATATTCCATTTTCTTCAATGCACAAGGCGATACAAGAAAGTGGATAAATAGAAGATAAGTAGAAATACATGAGAAGGAATAAATTTCAGTGAGGGAGTTTGAGGCTAGGATAAATGAGTACGGTGAGTGTGATTATTATGATGATCAAGACGTAGTAAACTATTTTTGCGTTGACTTTAACCTTTTCATTCAGAGTATTATTTGAGAGATGAGTAACACCTTGAAATGAGGATGTAAATGAATTTTGATTGAGATAATAAAGATTGGTGGGATGGAATACTATTCCTGATCAGTCAAAAGAGTGTGGGAGTTCGTGAAGAGATATCTTTGAAGGTTGTGATTTGGTGCAACAAATAATTTGTGTAGATATGACACTTAGGTAAGACACACCAAAACTACGACCAACTAAAAAGGTTTAGAAAAGAGATAATGTAGATGTTAACACAAGGAAGAAACATATAAACCAACATTTTAATCATTAGCAACTAACACATTTTGAAACACCAACTATTAATGAGAAAACATACATTTGCTATATTTTCTTAGATGGTTTTTGAAACCATAGACACGCAATACTTCATGAGCTTTTAAAATACCTGCGAGCTTTTTGGTAAAGCAGGCTGACAGCTATTTAGTTTCTTCTTTGTGTGCAAACTTTATTTTTCCTTTGATAGAACAAAGTTTTCAAAGATTCATAACATGAAGATTTCTAGAGAAGAGTTTGTTACAATTATTCAATAAAATAATAGTAATGTTGGAAGATATATTATCAAATCTATCATTATCTAAAATAGAAGTTTTTTCATTTTTGTAAAAATAGGTTTGATGTCAATTTTTTTAAAGGTTTTCCTTGTTTGTAGTTTCTAAAACATCCACTGATCGTTTCAAGTTTTTAAAGTACAATATACTCTTAGAAACTTGGTAACGTAGCTCTGATACCAATTATAGAAAACTAGATGGGGGGGGGGGGGTTGAATAGTTTTCCCAATTAAAACCCCGTTTTAAAACATTTAGATCGACTTATGTCAATCCTTTTGATTTATGGATATTGGTAGTTAGATATGAAGAATACTAAATAAGAGTTAGAGTAAAGAAAGATAAAACCCTGACATAAGTATTTATAGTGGTTCGGCTACAAGGTCACATTCCTTGCCCTACTCCACTCCACGAGTACCCAACTTGAGAGTTCATAAACACTACACCACAAGCTCCTTATCTTGGCAGAGAAGCCTTCACAACATAAACACAATTTATACGGTACAAAGCTAGATATCGGGTTCTTCCACAAGGTAGTACCAAACCTACGTCACTTACATTTTATCTAGTACAAAGCTGGATACCGGGTTCTTCCACAAGGTAGAACCAAACATACGTCGCTTACACTTTATCCGGTACAAAGCTAGATAGGGTTCTCCCACAAGGTAGAACCAAACCTACATTGCTTACACTTTCTGCGGTACAAAACTAGATACTGGGTTCCTTTATAATGGAGGAACCACAACCCAACTACACCAACTATCACAACACACTTATGACATACTTAAGGGGAACCAACAACAAGAAACACTTCAGTGGTCTTGTGATGATGACGAAGCCTAGCAACCCATATCTTCGAGCTTGCAAGTATTCTATGCAAATTATCATGATCTCGCCTTTAAGAGGAACCAAGAAAATCAATAAAGAAAAACTACATGGATGATCCTTAGATCTGAGGTTAGAGAGGTAAGTGTATAGAGAGAATATCTATCTAAAAAAGGGTGAAAAGAAATGAAGAAGTGATTCACCATTTATTGGTCAACTAGCCACTGTTTACCCGGATCTAGCGGATCCCTTGAAAAAGGGATCCGACCAGTGTTAACCCAGGGATCCGGTACACTGGGTAAACCAGTCCGGATTTTGGGTTACAAATCGGGTTTTGGGTCATGGGTCATGGGTACCTAACATGATGTCATGCACGATGTAATGCATATATTGGGTCACGAGTTATGGACTTTGGTCATGGGTCATGGACTTTGGGCCATGGGTCATGGGTTTTACCTAACTTGATGTCATGTATGATGTAAAGATAATGGGCCATGGGTTTTGGGTCAAAGTTCATGGGTCATGGGTTATGTGTCTAGAATACCCATTACATCTACTTACATATTTACTTGCCTAGTTAAACTTAACTATGTATTTTATAAAAGTGTAATTAACAAATGTTACTTATAAGTGTTTTATAAAATAAGTTATGGCTTTAAGTAAATTATTTTAACTAGTATGTTTGATGGTTTATTTGTTTAGTAAAACGAGTTAGGAAACTATTGACTTGAAAATTTACGTATTTTATTTATCTCATTAAAATGATTTTATGATTGTTAGCAACAAAATATTGAAAGATCGTAAAATATAAATAAATGTTTTTACGTCTTATTTGTATTAACAATGTACTTCCAATCATCAGAAATGACTTTCATATTCCATTTTCCTTTTAACTTCTCCTATACCTTTTTACTGAATTCACATGTGAAGAATAAATGATCATGGGTATCATTTTCTTTGTTGCATAGAGGGCATAACAGAACAATTGACTTTTTCATTATTTTGTCTTGAGTGGACAGTTTCTCATGAATGTCCATCCAAAGAATGAAAGCACATCTTGGGTTACACTGAGCAAACCATACAACCTTCCACCAATTCACAATGTTCATTTGCTCTCTCAGATCAAGCCATGCATTTTTAACAATAAAATCCACCACTTTACCATCTTATTCCTCCATTTTATACAATCCATAACATTCTCTTGTAGTGTAGGGACATTGACAATTTTAAGGATAAGTTATTGAGAATACCAACAATCTGGCCATTTTCATTTTCCATCTTCAATCATATAAGTAACAGAGCAGTCTTCCATCAATCTTGCATCATATAACATTATGTTAGAGATGAATTTCTTTAGATGACCAATGGCACACCAGTTATCATTCCACATAGAAATATCATTACCCTTTCAAACAATGTGCAAAATAAAAGGTCTCAGTTTATTTCTCATTTCAAGAAGGGCCCTCCAAGTGCAACTGTCATTCCTTTGCTCTTCAACATCCCAAAAACTTCACTTCTCTTTTTTAATTTTAATATATTGACCCATTTGACCAACAAGCTCTCTTTTTTGATAATAATTCTCCAAACATGTTTAGCTAGAAGAACTTCACTACATTCACCTAATTGTCTTATTCCTAGACCTCCTTCATTCTTTGGTTTGCAAACAAGTTTCCATGCCACTTTAGATTTTTCTTTACTCATGACACTATTAGTCCACAAAAACTTTTTAAGCATACTATCAAATTCCTTAATAACTGCTTTAGGAATTCTCACCACAGATGCCTAGTAAGACTGCATTGCAGAGAGGACAGATGCAATCAATTGCACCATTCCTGCATAAGATAGGAACTTGTTTTTCTAATCTTGGACTTTTATTTTCACTTTACCCACCAAACTCTTGCACTCTTTTACCCCTAATCTTTTGGCTAAAAGAGGAATCCCCAAGTATTTCACAGGCAGTCTACCAATTTTAAAAGGAAGAGTTTCCAATATTTTTTGTTTTACATTCTCCTTCACACTGCCAAAGAAGATGACACTTTTCTCCATATTTGGTATAAGACCTGATACATTATTGAATTCAAGTGAAGTGTATTTAATGAATTTAATAATCACTTCATCTCCATGAGTCAGGACAAGTAAATTATCAGCAAATGATAGATGTGTCAGTTTCATCTATTTGCAGCCTTTGTGGAGTTTAATCACCCTGCTCTCTTCCACCTTTTTAGCAAGCATCAGAGAGAGACTCTATAACCAGTGTAAAGAGATATGGTGAAATAGGATCACCCTGTCTCAGGCCTCTACCACTTCTTAAATAACCATGCCTTTCTTCGTTAACTCCAATAGTAAAAGAAGCTTAAGTGACGCATGTCATTATCCAGCTAACTATGATCTTATGAAAACCAAAACTATTCAACAGCTTTTCCAAAAACTTTCAGCTAAGTGTGTCATATGCCTTTGCAATGTCTATCTTTAAAGCACATATGCTTGGACCATTCTTGCAATTGTACCCCTTTAACAAGTCTTGAGCTATCAATAAATTGTCCTGAATTATTCTACTAGGAATAAAAGGAAGCTTAAAAGCACCTTTATCGCTTTAAAGATAACGATTTTGAATTGGAAGTTAACACTTAGCTTATCATGAGCAACTTTAAATAGCTATGAATCTCTTCCTTTCACCAACCGACTCCAAAACCACATAAATCAATATGTTTTCGGTTAGTGGTATAGAGCCATGGTTATGTTTTCATGATTTATGTTGGTTTTATACTTTGTTTTGTACATTTGTATAATCTTAACATTGTTTTAGTATCCTCTTTGGTCCATGTAAACGGTATATACAGCTTGTGTCAATTTTTTGTCCCGGACATTTTGCCGCAGTCATCGTTTTATGGTTTTAATAAGCATTAGCTGGGTGTATAACACTTTACCATGCTACCGTGATGGCATCGATAGGAGAACCAAATTCTTTGTGTTTTGAATAGGTTTTATGTGAGAAATGTGTTGTTGCGATGATGAAACGAACCAGAGTTAACAGGTAGAGCTAGTTTTAACAAAACGTTTTTTGCCGTAAAAAGAATACAGTCGCCGGAAAACGTTAGAGTTGTCGGAAGAGAGAAAGGAGATGAAGAAGACTTTTTGGTCTCGTGAAAAATTGAGTTAAATACTCTTTTTTCAGTTTCAAACATAAGAGCATGGGGTATCATGAAGAGTTTTTTCTCTTCATTTGGGCCCCACTTGTGCCACATCACCTCCACGTCACTCCAACACACTCACTTAAAAATACCCCCCAATCACAACTAACTCACTCCTCTTCATTTGGGCCCCACCCACCCTCATTTTATTTATTTTCCATATTTTTCAAACACAATTAAATTCATTTCATTCATTTAAAATAAAAATACAACATACAATAGTAAAAAAAAACATACGAAATTTAAAATACGCTGCGAAATAAAAAAACATACGAAATTTAAACTAATCTTGTTGTTGCTGATGTAGTTGCCAAACATGGTCAATGATATTTCGTTGAAGTCTTGCGTGCGTTGCTTTATCAGGCAGTTCTTTGGCATTCTTCCGTTGTATATCGCATCGCTTAACCCATGTCCGTTGTATATTTTCTCGCGGACAAACATAAATATCGTTCATTTCGGATATCGCAAACTTTTGATCTTTTAAAATCATGTTATGCAATATGATGCACGTGTACATGACTCTTCGTAGCTTGTTGATAGTCCAAGCACGCGCCGGTTGGCTTATAATATGCCAACGTCCTTGGAGGACCCCGAAAGCTATTTCAATGTCTTTGCGAGCACTTTCTTGTTTTTGTTTAAACAAGGAATTTTTCTCCGAATATACAGTCGAGAATGATTTGAAAAAAGATGACCAAGCTGGGTAAATCCGTCGGCTAGGTAATACCCGTGTTCAAATGTTTCACCGTTTACTTGAAAGCGGAACCTTGGGGCGATGTCATCAAGAAGGTCGTTGAATAACGGTGAATTATTCAAAACAGTTAAATCATTATTCGCACCCGCTACCCCAAAAAATGCATGCCAAATTCATAAATCAGATGACGAACGGCTTCAAGCATAATAGTTGGATATGTTTTATCACCTCTATGAAATTGCCCTTGCCACTCAACGGACAGCTTTTCCATTCCGTGCATACAATCAATGCTCCCAAGCATTCAGGAAACCCATGGACCGTGTTATGTGCGTTATATAAATTTTGAATGTCATTCAAATTAGGCTTTCTTAAAAACTTGGGCATAAACAATTCAATTACACACATAGTACAAAAATCTAGACAATTGCATGTGTGACCCCATTTGAAAATATTCATCAAATGCATCAAAGTGCGGTCAGAGGCCAATTGGCGTATGGCGGATGTGCATTTCATAATAACACTCATACTCATTACACGTAGCATCGGTCGGAATCTAAAGAAATCAAAATGCGGTGGAAGAGGATCAACAGTTTGAATATGATTTTCAATACCTTGTACTATTTCTAAGAATAGATTACGGCTCATACGAAATCGACGCCTAAAATAGTACTCCGGATATTTTGGACAATCGAAAAATAGTCGGATATCGACGTTCTTCAGAACTTCACGGTCACGGTAGATGTAATTACAGTGCGTGAACTTTCGGCTTTCTGATCGCAACGATTGCCCATAACCACGCAACTTTCGAATCATCTCGATATCTTGTAAATTATCAATATCGAATCAATTTGAACCGCTCATGTTTTTTTTGCTTAAGATGTAAAGATTTGAAAGAGTAGTGTGTGAATGATTTGAAAGAAAAGAGTGTGAATGATTTTATAAAAATGGGGTATTATTTATAAGAGGGTGGGTAAAGTTTTAATTTTAAAAATAAAAAGTTTTTAAATCGAACCGTTTAATACAACGGTTATATTCTGAAAATGATTTGTCTTCTTCCTCGTCGTTCCAGTGGCGAAAACCCCAACGGCGAAGAAGCTTGGTGTGGTGGCGAGGAGCAAAGTGGAGTGGCGAGCATGTCACGTTGGAGTGGCGAGTTCCTTCCGTTACCATACCCCATGCTCTAAGGAGTTGGGTAAATATACATTGGGAAAATGAAAATTAAAAGTATATAGTAGTTTTTTGTACTACGTAGTTCTTACTACATTTTAATATCAACATTTTATATTTGGCTAATATTTTGGTTTTAAGGCCAATGTTAATGGCAACCACAAATATTGTGGTCACCCTTTGCCATATCAACGACATATCAACTTTTTCTCTCCAAGACTACACCCAACTATAACTTGCTAGTGGTGACCACAATAACGACCGTTTTTTTTTTAAATTAAAAACTAAAACTTTTATTCATTAAATTAATAAAACATTACATGAATTATAAACTAAAACTTTTATTAGTGAAATATTTATGTTTTACATATTAAAATTTTATTCATGAGACTTGATTAAAATATTTTTCATACTTAAACTAGGGACTATTTTGCCAATCAAATTTTGACTATTTTGCCACTTTTGAAAGTTAGGCATTTGGTTGGTTCGATGTATAGTTATATATATAATTACTTCTAACTCATAATTATTTTTCATGTTGAAAGCACTCATTTAGCGAAAAGAAAAAACACTTGTGCAAACCAAATGGAGCCACCTTCCCATCACGACACCCAACATCAAAACTCCTCATCCTTATCACTCCAAAACTTTGATATCACAAACCATAAATCCACTCCTTCCTTTATAACCCCTTCATTTATCTTACTTCACCACTAAAGTCAAAACAAATCCCCCTTTGTTTCTTACTTTCTTACTGTTAAAAGAAGAACTTCACAAACTTGAATACACATCACCTTTCACGGATGAAGAACCAAAACTATCGCTTCAAGACATTTTTAACTAGGGTCTCAGGTAGGTTGTTCTTTGTTGTTTTAGTTGTTTGGGCAGATCTATGATGGGTTTTGATTTCGAATGGATATAATCTTGAAATGCTTTTCGAAATAAACCCGAGATCTAGCTTTTTTCATAGTTCTTTTCGAGTCTTGTATGTGTAGCAAATGTGAGATGAAATAGGGCTGCTGCACTTTTGATTTTGACTTTTTTTTTTTTTTTTTTTTTTAATTTTAATGATGCAACGGTCAAAGAAATATGGAGAGTTGTATCATTTAATCGGTTGACATGCAAACCGAAAGAATGAAAAGGTTGGGGTGAGATACGGTCTTGATCGGTTGAGCTAGTGGTAGTGACATGGTCAAGAGGTCGGTCGGTTGGGTGGCAACCGAACCATTAGCATTGGCCTAAAATCTAAACGTATACGATGTATGAATTACAAAAAATTACTATGTAAATTGTTAATGGATCGATATCATAAAACCCTTTGTTGTTATTTAGTCTAGACTTAAATTGATCGGTCACTAAACTTGGTTTCGGTAATCTTTCAATTTATAGACTAAGAATGGACTTTAATAAATTTAAGATACAGTTCAATCAAAATAACAAAAAACTATTGCATAGTCTTGGATCGACCCCGTGAAGTCTAGGTTATGACTTATGATTATTGATAATTAACCATCCATCTTATTACTTTTTAAAAAAGATCGACCCTGTTTATGGAGGCGCAAAAGTTTTTGTTTAGTTTTTTTGAAACATAAGTACTTTTATTCACTTATTACCTTTTAAAAAATTAGATATAAACTATCACTTCTTATCATTTCTTCAACACAAACCCTATCTGTATCACTTTCATTATTTTTTACAAAAGTACAAAAAACAAACAGTTTTTTTCCTTGCAAATGAATATACTTTAGATATACATTTTCTTCTGCAGAAATGATTTGCAGATAAAGAAATAAAACACCTAAAAAACAAACGACACCTAAGTGCCTTTTTATTCTCATTTTTATGTAAGTCTTAACATTACTCGTAATATATTATGCAATTTTCTTCTGTTAATTCTTACTTTAGCGAAATCGTTAACTTCTACTATTGTGTTTATATACAATATGCGAGTCTTGTTTTTAAGATAAACCAAAGATATATGGCGATGTTTGTTTATAACATTTTGTAGAGTAATTTTTTTAACGACAATTTTTTATACACTTATATCACATATCTCACATATTATTTGGAAATGTTTTAGACTTATGACATGAACCAAGATACATAATCTCCATACTTGTCACAGCGATAGCAAACAAAAAATACCCTTTTGGCTATTTGACCCAACTAATATGTCACTTTTAAAGATCCGTAAAGCGTTCTCTTTCTCTCACATCCACATCAAACTAAAAAATATAAGCAACAACCTATGGTCACTTCATTTGCAAAAGAAACAAAAACATGGGCGACACTTTACACAATCTATTGGGGTTCTCTTTGCGAATGATCTTAACATTACTTGGGTCAATCGGAAAAACTTATCTTTGATTGTTATGGCTTATTTAGTTTTGTCTAGAAGATCGAGATGCAAGAGTTGCTCCCGTTTGACATATGCTTCTTTCGGGTTAGGTAAGAGGTGGTGTGTTGACTTATGCATGTACCAATAATAAGCCAAGTGCTATATTAAACCCTAGATCTTCTTGTCATTTTATGTATGTATTGGGTTTGTAAAAGTCAAGTGCTATTTGATGATAATTACGTGGTGACAGAGGTAAAATCTCGTCAAATAGCCGCTTAATAGGTTATTAGCCCTAAAATATATCAGGACCGACCCTGGCTACACTTTACCATAATTGAAAACTTTTGTATACAAGAATTAAGATGTTACCCTAATTAATCAACTATAGAAAGAAAGAATGTAACTTATTTTGTAATCTTACCCCAAGAATACTAAACTTTCATTTGATCAACTAAAGACTGAATGCAAACTCTTTAACACTTGACAACATACACGTCATGCAAATGTTTTAATTCCACATTTTACGTATCTAACCACGTATTTAGACAACATAGCTGGTAAATTCATTTGTCTTTCATCGTTTTGAACCCACAAATCTGTAGAATTAGGGCTCGTATGCAGAAAAAATAAATAAAGAAATTGGATGATTAACTTTTTTTCCTTCTTCATGTTTTGACTCTATAGAATTTCTTAAATCTTGTCACTCTTTTATTTAAATAGGAAATTAGAACATTATTTATTTTATATTGAAATTAATCAAAGTCATGGAGAATGGAGATCATACATAGACATTTAGACTAGGGTTAAGGTAGTCCCTTGGAGAAAAAGACACATGTATCTTGACGCACCATCTTACCTCACTTTACTTTTATATTTTAATGTATATATTCCATTCCTCACTTGTTTTCTCATTTGGTTACAAGTCTTCTTCGCCTTATAATGCCCATTTCATAGTAATTGTTACATACAGAAGACTTTTTTATTTATCACGCATCTAAGGTTCTTTATATAAATCTTATGCTTGGGCGCAAAACGTTGAAAACCAGCAAAACTGATCACACTCAAATCATTATTTGCTTGATATATATATATGTCGATAATGGAAGCTAGATGTGAGAATATGGTTCTTAACTCATTTGATGGTCACAAGTTTCCAATCACTCGCCATGAAAATGAGTCGTCCAAGATCGACGAAATGGATTTCTTTTCGAGAAGTAGTAGTGCTTCTTTGAAGAATCCATTGAGCATTGATGTCAAAGAAGAGGAACAACAAGATGGAGCTCATCAAGAACTTCAACTTAACTTAAATGTAAGAGCTTTTATTCCCATCTTGTGCTTTTTATGTATAGTTTCATGTGATTTTTTTCGGATTTCTAGACCTCCAAACAATCTCGAATTTGTTTAATTTACCTTCAAAGAAAATTGGCTAAAGGGTCTGTTTTATATGTTTTTAAAGGTGGGTTCGAGTCCAACAACAACAAATGGAGCAAGCATTAATGTTGGATCATCATATACAAATAACGAAACTACTCATAAGGTATATCTATAACTGATATATGTATACTTAATCTAGGTAGCTAGTTTTATAGCAAGTCTAATCTTGTTCTTTCACACCCAAAGAAAAAAAGAGCGTAAAAATGTAAAAAACAAGAGTTAGTTTAAAAGATTTTCTGCATGTGTTATTTTGCAATGACTAACGATACGTCGAAAACTCATTCACCTTCATATACTTTGTCGAAGATGGCTATTTTGCAGGCTCAAGTAGAGAAGATGAAGAGAGAAAACGAAGGTTTACGTTCTATGGTTTCTCAAGTTAAAGAAAAATACGTGTTCTTGCAAAAACATATTCAAGAAAATATCATAAGCCATGAAACCTCCGAGAATATTAAGGTATTATAACATGTTAGTACATTATTTTATGATATGGTATTATTGATATATGGACTAATCTTTATACAATTTTCAAACAGATGAATGAAGTGGCCGTGAAAGAAGATACGAAACAAAGCTTATTGGTTCCTTTAGAGTTCAATAATCTCAATCAAATAACAAAGCTTGAAGTTGATAATAACATGATGAAAATCGACTCTAGTGTTGAGAGCCCATTTAACAAAGATTTTAAGTTCAATTCACCAAGAGATGGTGATCGAGTTGCAGTCGAGGCAACAATGAGAAGGGCTCGTGTGTCCGTTCGAGCTCGATCTGAAGCATCCATGGTAGTACTTCAGTTACTCAATTTCATATATATTTGTATAATTGTATTACAAGTTTTAGAATTTACATACAAAGAACATAATGAAGTGAAATTGTTGAGCACTTTTTCTCAGAAAGCACTAAATGGGATGTGAAATCAATTTCGAAAAACATTTTTTTTTAAATATTAAAAGTCAAATAAAATAATTAGTAGAAAAGACAGAGCGTAGAAATACGCAAGATGGCTACAAGTCTACCCAATTAACTTTGACCAATATACCAACAAATTGTCAAACATAGAGTTGTGGACTTAGGTGATCCTTATGTTGGTTGATATTTTATTTTCTTAGAAGTTCTTCCTTTTGAATGACTAATTTATGGCTAGAGTAGAAGCTTGATAAACTAAATAATAACTTTAGGTGATCTGATAAGCATTAATTTATAGAGTTTTTGCTATAGTGTATCGTTAATACAAAGTAAAGCCTTACAACTTTGTTTTAATGTTTTCTCTTCTAATCAATTTATGGAGTTGTCCAAAACATGTTGCTACCTTGTGACCAATTTTATGTTTCTATTGTTGATTTGATGCAATATCAACTTGAAGAAGTCCTAATTATCCACATTTAAATACAGATTTCCGATGGCTGTCAATGGAGAAAATATGGGCAGAAGATGGCCAAAGGGAATCCATGCCCTCGAGCTTATTATCGTTGCACGATGGCAGTAGGTTGTCCTGTCCGCAAACAAGTATGTTAATTTGGTTCTTAACTTTCTCCTCTCACAAATATAACAGTCTGATCGGCTAAAATCCATTTTATGTTAAATGTGATAATTAGCTAGAGATCTTGATTACGTATATGACTCAAATATTCTATCGTATAAGCGGTACATTAGTTCTTCATATAAGCGGTCCATGCATGTCATGTACCTCCGTTTAAGTGATATGATATCGACATCAAGGCAGTAATCTCCATCGTTTTTGAATCGAATGAAACTTTAGTACGTATTTATATGCATTACTTCAATATATCTTTAATGTCGTCTAGCGAAAGTCCATTGTGGACTCTTTGAACTTCTAGATTTTGTATACAAATTAATGCCCTAAAACCAAATTTCAAAATAGTGGCTTTTTCTATAACTTATACCAGTTGAATTACAGTCACTAAGACTAGGTTAGATTCTGAAGATACACCTCAACTTATAAGATTAAAAAAAAAAGATCTTTATTTATTCAGTGTAAGAATTAAGTTTTCCCTCAATTATATAACTATAAGAGGTTAGACTCATACAAATGTATAAGATTTAAGGTGCATTAGTTTCGCAATACAATAAAAATCTTGTCTCAAATTTATTTACATGAATTTTCTGTAGGTACAAAGATGTGCCGAAGATCGGACTGTTTTGACAACAACATACGAAGGGACACACAACCACCCACTACCACAAGCCGCCACGGCAATGGCCTCAACCACCTCGGCCGCTGCCTCTATGCTACTCTCGGGGTCAATATCAAGCTCCAATAACCTCAACCACCACCTTACATCAGGATCCATGCTATCATCTTACCCTACAAATATAACCACCTCCCTATCATCAACTGCACCATTTCCTACGATCACATTAGACCTCACAAACCCAAGTGCGAACCACCATATCCCACAACCACCTTTTCACTTCCCCTTTTCGACAAACATGCTTCCTAACATCAATCTTCCCAATAGACCACTGGTTTTGGGACAGAGTAGTCAACATTACAATGCAACAAAGTTTTCCAATGTCCAGAGCTCTGAACAGGAGCTAATGAATGCAGCTACTGCAGCTGTCACAGCGGATCCTAATTTCATGGCTGCTTTAGTGGCAGCCATCGGGTCAATTATTGGAAATGACGTCCAACGTCACACTGGTGGCAGTAAGAATGAAAACGATAATGATAAATATTTTACGAGAAATTAGATTCTTTAAAACTGTACATTGTGAAAAGAAGGAATAATATGGTGTCTAGTTCTGTAGAAAGCAATTATAAGAAAGATACCAACATATATATCGAAAACCGTTTGGCTAATCCGATCATATTGTTTTTTTGTGTGTATATATATTGTTCAAGTCGATCTGGTCCTCTTACTGGTAAATATATGAGAAGCACTGACATAAAGAAGTATAAGAGCTTGAATAATGGTGGTGGTGTTCTCCATTGTGGAATGTCTATGTGCTGTCCATCAACAAAACGTCAGAAAGGTTTGTTTGTTAGTTTCTGTTGGTTTTTAATTTGGTAGATAATCTATGAGTAGTAGATATCACTTATAATCGTGTAATTACGTTTCAAAGAAAATTATTCGACCCTATGCATGGGTTGGACGAATATCTTTTTGGGATAAACCAAATGTTTGTTCTTGTTTTAGGCACAAAAAGAACCATTTTGCTTCTAAGTGTTTAGGTTTCTTGTCTGTTTCCATGCATATGTGTGTTCCTATTTATAGAAAACTAAGGTGGTCTTACTCTTTCTTAATTGAGAGACCCATTAAAACTAAAATTTCTCCTATAAGAGGCTAATTAATAGCTTCATATATAATCACTTAATTTAGTAAACACCCCCTAAAACTCTTAGGTTGTGTTTGTTTTTTTAAAAAAACTTTTTAACAACATCTTAATCTGACTAAGTCAGATGCAATCAGATGTTTAGACCAAAAAGTGTGTTTGTTTTTTTCCTGTCTTTAAGAGGCAGTAAGAGGCAATCAAGATTACGAGTGTTTGATTTTTTCTAATCATTAAGAGTCAGTAAGAGGTAAAAACATCTTGTTAGGTGTCTTAAAGCCTCTTAATGTCTTATAACTTTTGTTTTTAAATTTATTTTATACTTGGTTTTCTTTTCATTTTTTTATTTTTTTCGCATTCTTGTAAAATGTACGTTTAAGGAGAATCATCGCACAAAAAGGATGTACAAGATAATAAATTTTCACGCCTAATAAAAATTGTTAGATATTTTTATTGTAACATTAATAATCTAACACATTCAGATACTTTTACGAAACAAACACTTTGTATCAATCAGATTCAGATTTCTCAACCACTTATTTATATTAAGTTGTAATCAGATTCAGATTTCTCAACCACACATTCAGATTCAGATGTGTGAATCAGATTCACACTCAGAGACTCTTAACAAACAAACAACACCTTAGTCAATGAAATTATGAGAATTAATCTCCTCAAAATACTCCTCCATGATTATGATAGTGGTTACATGACCAATTAAACGTGGTCATTAATTGCAATTATAATTGCCCTTAAATATATCAAAGCTATCACAAGTTGGCTTGAATTCACTCCAGCGTGTTTACTTGTGAACATGCTCCCTAAAGAAGTTGTTCAGTTCCCGGTTGCCTGATATATGCCATGACTTGTACAAGGCCTGTTATTGCTTTTGCAGTTGGTAAACTGAGTAGGTACATTAGTAATCCTAGTACTCATCACTGGCAAGTAGTTCAGCCTCTTGATGCAGGTTTTCTGACCAGATTTTAATATTTATAAAGTCTCATTTACCTATGGTCTACCTTATGCACTCACGGGCAGTGTACCATGTCGTGTGTAGTATAGTAATCGGTAAAACCGAGGTCCTCCCAAGAGCTATGTGAGTGGATCTATATTAAATCTATGTGTCACTGGTTTTAATTGTTTTAAGTATCGAAATGATTAACAAACTAATAAAACAAGAAATGAAAGAAAATAAAATAGAGTTGTGATCAATAAGGCTAAAGTGTGCTAACCTAGTTACTCATCCTATCATGTTATGTTCACGCCTTACTACTTCCAATCGTTTCAAGTGGGGTTTTTGTTGAAACTAAGAACGTGATGAAGATAGTTTCGTGATCGTTTGTAAGCTCTAGGGTTTAACAATAACAAAGATATAACATTGCACAACGGAATAAACATAAGAACACTTTGTTATTGACACAAGGTTTTTCCTCATCTTCCCCAATTATATTTTATCAGAATATAACGTGTTACCAAACTGTAATAGGGATCTAAGACACCTCAGATCTTAGGGATAACTAAACTAGTTCTAGGCATTTACAATGAACCACGCCCTAGAACACACACACACCTTCTACTAGACGTCTACATTGTGAAAGACTTAATTCATAAAACCTACACCCCATGTCCTCTTTATATACTAGAGGATTAGGGTTTACAAGATACTACGAAGGACTAAATAATAAATCTTCTTTTGCAAGCAAGTCCTTTCATCTTTTTGTAGATTTCTTCTTTGTCACTTTAAGTCCCTTTGTTTCATTTTTCTATTTACTTTGTCTCATCAAATCAAGAATCCCAACAGTTTTAAGTCGCTAGTACAACATTTGGTCAGTTCGTCCTAACCTATCAGCAAAGGCTTCCACCGGAGATCAAGATACTACCCTTGAAAGTCCAGTTATTTTTAGTCCCCTAAGCCAAGTCATTAAGTACCTCTACATGTAAGATTCACAACAATGAGTGCCCGGGCGCTAGCATCTTAGACACTCATCCCTAACTTCATAAGTTCATCCAAACGCGTGTGATCATTTGGTCGGGCGCAAGCAAGCTGCGAAGAAGGGTCATCAGTTGGTCAATTCTTACCCATCCCACTCAGTCTATCTACTTAGGGTCAGTTGGTCAATTCTCCTAAGCAACTAGACACTACCGCCATTTAAAACTACCGAAACTAGGGTAGCTACCAACGAACTATGCATGCATACACTAGAAACAATTATATGAAAGCATGTAAACGTAAATAAAACAATTAAGGAATCATAACTAGGCAAGCACTAAAGGTGCTTAGCCGATCATA
This sequence comes from Chrysanthemum makinoi, assembly GCA_910596185.1. Lineage (NCBI taxonomy): Eukaryota > Viridiplantae > Streptophyta > Magnoliopsida > Asterales > Asteraceae > Chrysanthemum > Chrysanthemum makinoi. The sequence continues at coordinate 254,658,917 of OU343223.1, forward strand.
TTAAACGAAACCAAAGATTAAATGTTTAACATAATGAAATACATTAATCGAAAGTAAAAGAAAAGATAATCGCTAATGCTTATCGTTAGGGAGTGATTTCTCCCTTAGAGATGGCTCCGTATGCTCTTCAAGATCTGCCTTTGGACTCCTCTTCACGTTCTCTGCTTTTGGTGTGGAGTGAATGATGTGAAACGCAAAAATTAGGGCTTGTATTTATAGGCACGATCTAGTTAAGGCGTAACTTTAGTTGAGAGTTACGCCATAACCTCTATAATTCTATAATAATACTCTCGTAAAGCTGGTTACGGCGTAACACATGGAATGGGTTACGCCATATCTTCGGTACATGTTACATTTGTATTGATTACTGTAATCATTGAAAGGAGTTACGGCAGATCGATGGCGGCGGAACATCCTTTTGACCTAGTTGGTTACGGCATCCTTAGTTTGGAGTTACGCCGAATTGATTGCCGAGTTGGTCTTCCGAGTCACGCGCTAGTTACGCTGTAATGTGAGAGATGGAGTTACCGCCGTAACTTCTTCTACAAGAGGCATACTATCATAAATCTCTTAAGAAAATCTCCAATCCGCTCTCATTAGCTCCAATGCTCGTAATTTTCCTGAAAGTGAAATATAAAGGAAAACAAGCGTAAATCCATATAAATGATATAAAATACGAGCATTATCGGGATTAATTGACACTTAATATTCAGGACTATTTGATGTTATCAAATATCCCCCCGCTTGAACTCTACTTGCCCTCAAGTAGACCTTATTTGAAAAGTTCCTAAAAAGATATCTCCCATTACCTGGAAAATATAAGTTTAAAAATCCCTTATGCTTGAATAAATCAAATCCGAAAACCTCACGAAATGGGAACAAAACACCCAAATTCTCTCAACTAGTCTAAGTGTCAATTTCGGGGTGATAACTCAAAGCACAGTCATAGCATGTATTCTATCATAAGGCTGATGCTAATGGCTCGGTCGACCCTTCCCCCAGCCGAACACCCAACCGCGTTCTTACCACTAACCCAACCGAAGATTGATCTGTCACCTCCCAACCTTTCATATGTTTCGGTTTGCCAGCCAACCGATTAAATTGACACATCTCCCCCTATTTTTTGACTGTTGCATGATTCTTCCAAAGGTTTGTACGAAGAGATTCAAGCTTTTAACTGGTGGAACATGTAAAGTCAACATGTTTGTAGGTTTTTGAAAGAAACATGTTTGTTTTTTCTTTTTGAAAAATAGAAAGTAAAACCAATAATCTCTAGATGGACTTTTATAAATTTGTGTTTATCTTTCTTGTTGATTTTGGATTTTGAAGAAACGAAGATGGTTATTGGAATTGATATTGGGTATTGTTTATGGAAGGCTGTGGTTTTTTTTTTGTTTTGGAATGTTTATCTAGAAAGTGTGCTAGAGATGATTTATGAATTATTTTACAAGATGAAGGTGGTTTTTATGGGTCATTTGGTTTTGTGCACAAACTACTTTTCAACCCATTGTTTTGTGGATTAGTGGGTTTATAAACCCAATATCAGTAGTAATGTTTAGTTGAAATGTTTTCCTAATGCTTTTTATTTTAGTTAAGTTGTCATTGAAATAATGAAATGTTTTTTTAATTATGAATGAAGTTTTAAATTTTTGAAAGAAAAAAGTTACGGTTTTTATTGCGGTCGCTATTAGCAAATTGTGATTAGGGTGAAGTATTGGAGAGAGAAAGCTGATGTGGCGCAGAGGTGGCGGGCATTACCAAAAAAATTATGGTCACCATTAGCATTGGCCTAAGCTTGGCGGTTACACAAATCTCCACCACTAGAGTTAAAGACTAAACAATTCTTGAAGGCAATATGGGTAGACACGACATGGGTTAAGGGTGAATTGTCATTACTAACATGTCATGGCAAAGTGGACAAAATCAATGATACATGACCAAATCCATGGCCAAGACACCAAAGATTGCTCGCTTCATGACTAAAAGGTAGGATAAGACATGAGATATAATTGGTGTAAAGTAAAAATAACAAAGCAAATAGTCTAAACCTCTAACCAAGTCATCACTGCTTACAGTTCATCCAAAGTTCAAGTTTTAAGGCTAAGAAACTGGATCATGATATACCAAGTAGATGTGCCATTAGCAGACGTCATGATGGGCACATTACTTGTTCTTCAACTGTTGGCGCAATAATTACCAACTTCATTCTTCAAATGTGACCGAGGTGGCCTCCTCGATACTAAATCTTTGATGAGCTCCAAATATAGTGCTTATAACTTTGCACTTTACAATAAACAAATAACTACAACTATTTTTTTATTTTTTTTAACATCAACTAAACATAACATCCCCCCACTTGAGATGAACATAATGAGAATCTGGGGGGTCTTCAATGATCTTCAAATATATGTCTTTGACGAAAGCGTGATTTCCGAACCTCTCTACTTGAACCTTGAACTTAGGCAAACAATGACTTCCCGATCACAAATTAAGACTACACGGTAGGCTAAGGTGAATGGGTGTAACGAAACAATATATATTGGGTGAACAAAAAGAAAGGAATGGCTCAGACGGGTGTATCTAGGGGTTGCACTAAAGGTGAGTGCAACAAAAAGGTTTAACACGGGGGTCGAAAAGTCAAGGTGACTGATCGATAGACACACAAGGATAGGCTGTTTGGGTGATAATACTATAATATTGCCTTCTTAAACTGATTATTCCAAATACATTGCTTAACTCAACATACCTCGTCTATGGTCTCGAAATGATGCAAATGCCAAGTTCTAAAGTTTACAAGCTACCGACACACTCATAATTTGGTGGATTTGGGTAAATAATAGGAAACGGATAAGGCTAATCTCACCATATAATATCAAGGGGTATAATGTGCCCGGCTAATGTCTAATCTAGTTAGGTTAAGAAAAACATGTCAAAATTAAAAATGGCATAATTTTTCAAAATAAACTAGAAAAACGAGGGCGATAAAGTTCAAGAGATAATTCTACTCCCATCTCCACACTTGAAATGTACAAAGTCCCTTTTGTACTAAACGTTAAATAAAGGTGAATAGAAAGTAGAATTAGAGCGTGAACTTCCCTGAAATTTTCTCCGAAAAAGAAAGAAGGCCCACGAACAGAATCGTGCCTTCGCTTAAGCATCCACGAGCAAACTTCATTCCCTAAAATCACACTAACCAACAAGCATAATTCTAAAAAGAAAAAGAAAAACAAAAAGAAATCTAACTCACTTTCGTAAGAATCACGGTTGCATTTAGCATATGCAACAAGCCTTTTAAACCACTTGGTGTCCCAAGTGGACGAGTGTAGTCTCGTCAGGGCTTACACGAAACATACCCACAAAGTTCATTTAAAAACTAATACAAGGTTATTGTGTTATTAAAGAAAGAACTAAAACTGAAGAATAGTTACGTCGTAACTCATTGAAGGAGTTACGCAGTAATTATGGCAAAACCTGACAGTCGCTACTGGAGGGTAGCTACGGCGTAACCATGACATGGGATTACGCCGTAATTGGTAATGCTCTGGAGAGAATCGCTACTGATGATGTGTTACTGCGTAATCATGGGGATGATTTACGCCATAACTGATGGACATGTCTGTTCCCCATTTAAGTTACTTGTGAATTCTTCTCCAATTTCCTGCAAAATTTGTTAAAAACACAAAACCCAACAAAAAATAGAAATAAAAGAAAGAAAAAGGATAATTCGGGTTGTCTCCCGAAAGAGCACTTTTCTTTATTATTGATTCTTTAAGTTAGACTCAAAGCCATGGGGCTTTACGGTGGCCTTCGAACTTGGCCAACTTCCTCCATATCCTTCATCAAATTTTGTCTGACCCAAGCAACATTAGTAGCGGTCCGGACATACTCCTTTGTCTCAATCTTCCGAATCTTGCAAAACTTTTCGTTCGGCCCCAAGTGGTATCTTGTGAACTCATATTTCTCAGCTACAATTGGTGGCGGCCTTTTGTACATAATCCCAAGAAGTTTGCATCTTCTTTGTTCGTATGCTTCATCATCGAGGTCAGTGAATCCGTCTTCACCTTGTAATTCAAGGTAGTCAATGATTCCCTCGATGTCATCATCATCGGAATCAGTTCCCTTGAACCACTTATCATCTAGTAATTCTTCAATGAGTACACACTTGAATTTTTCTTTTTCATTACCCGACGTGCCTTTGATCTCCTCATCCATCACTTCACTCATATCGTTGGGGGTTTCTTCAAACGGGTCTTCTTCACTCATACATCCCTTCCAAATCTTCTCCTTAGTGGCAACGTCTATCTTTCTATAGGATCGTAATATTATTGTGTTGATGATTCGGGTGGTCTTGGATGATGATGATACAAGTATGCCATGTTTTACAGAGAGAAAGAGTGAGAGGGTGTTTCTTGGTAGAGACTTGGTATACAAAATATGAAAGGTTAGATTGAAAGCACCACCCCTTCCATGGATGGAAGGGGTATTTATAGTTACAAACATACCGTCCTCCTATCGGACTGTGGATCAGGCATACAGTGGGTAAAGACCCGTCCTTCCTCCACGGTGTTGCACTAAACTAAACTACGCTACAAACTAACTAATAAACTACTAAACAACGTAAATAACGACATGTCTACGAGCTAACATATGCTAGACCATAATTGGGGTGACCGACTCTTTAACATGGAATTTCTAATTCCTAACAATCTCCCCCTAAGGGAGGTCACCCCATGAAATACATTTTGCATCCTAGCATTCTATCTCTGTCTTTAGTTCGGGAGTTCGTAGACTTCAATTCTTCAATGTCCGCATTCTTTGTGCTTTTGTAGCGATTATTCAAAGTCCGATTATTTTGTACTTTCAGTGGAGGCCTTTGAATCATCCACATCTTGATGATCTTTGAGCTTTTGAGATCATCACCACGAAATATTTGGATCACCCTTTATTGTGTTGCCATCATGTGATGTTATGACTTTTGGACCGACATGCTCACACTTTCGTGATCATGACATCTTTTCATCGAGTAGCGAAGCTTTATCGGTTCATGATATTTGCAGCAAGTAGCGTAAGCATAGTATAAAAATATCGTAACCGTGTTATGTAGATATGCACCGCCATGATTTCTTCAATTAAGTGTGGATGCCGCGAGCATGCGCTTTGGATTGACTTCTCTCAATTCGATCACCGCAACCGTCCAAATGTACCGCAAAACAACAGCTAGAAAACACACGAAAGTGTCTTTGATCACTTTCGTTGAATTGAGGTACACGCCCACCGGTTCCTCGCTGATCAAGCATAAGTACGCCTCGTGATCGTATAATTCAAGAATCTCCTTGACAGGTTTCGCAATGTTCTAGCCGTTCTCAAACCAAACGCCTCAATGAAGACAACACGGAGTGAGTGAACCAAATAATTGAGATTCATCGATTGATGAAAAATTGATTTGAAAACAATCGCGTATTGCTTAGAAGAAAGAGTTTTGCAATACGACGAAGGTTTTATAAGAAAGATCAATTTTCAATCATAAATACTTTCTGTATTTGAAAAGAGTACACATTCGATGTTCTAGAGAAAAGAAGAGATTCGCACATCGAACGGTTTTTCCAAAAGTATTTTTTCAATCAGAGATACTTTTTGTGTTTGAAAATATGAATACACATTCGACGTGCTAGAGAAAAGAAGGTTTGCACATCGAATGGTTTTTCCAAAAGTATTCGTCAATTCAATTCCTGGACCAAGGTTGATTCAGGATTGAATCGCCCCATCGTTTCTATCCAGTTGTCACAAGTTTGATCTTTAGAAAAGATCTCACATGTCACCCACCAAGAGCTTGTTTGATGTTGGCTCTAGAAGGATTTCCATCTTCATCGTGAATACTTTTACATATCACTCGGATGTTCTGGCAATACCACAAGGATAATGCGTAGGACTCTTAATATATATTCTTACTTTTTACATTGTGTGAAACAAAGAAGTCTTCATGAATTTTGTGTCCTAATGAGATATTGTGGATGATCTCTTGGCTCTAGACTCAATCGTGCACATTTGGTTCCTATGACGGAGACTAGGGAGAGGGTCTCCTTCTTCAATATCAACAATCTCTAAGAGAAATCGATAGAATATGTAGGTTCCCCATGAGTATGAAACAAGCCCTTTTAAGAGGAACTTGAGTAGTTTGGGAAGTTTAGTGTAGTGCGTCACTGGGTCCATGACGTCTTGTCTTCAATACCAGTGTTACCTTGGTAACAACCAATAGCTTATGTATTGAACCCGGCTTCACGCCCTAAGGTTGAATTATTGGAGGGCTATTTCTTTTCACCCTTTTCTCATTTCATTTCTTTATCATTCTTCAACCCCTCTGCTAATGAGACTTCATTACTAGAACCTTGTTGGGTTTATTCCAAGACTAGCTCTATCTCACCGCAAGACTCTTCCCATATCTCACTTTTCTCCTTTTTCAATATACCTAAGGACTCTACACTATCTAGTGGATTGTCCGTGGGTAGATCCCTCCTGCTCGGGATCGTGGGAACAAATACCTAACCTAACCATCCTTATAACTCCATGCATAAAGTAAAATGGTCGGTCTTTTGGTATAGTTCATTCTTTCTTGAAACCAATAGAAAAATCATTTGGAAAATCAATCAAGGTACTTTTGATACGAGATCAAAACATTTTGTACCTTAATAGTTATGATCATTTAGAAAACCTCCCCCTCAACATGTGCATATTATTTAGAAATTGTTTAGCACATGGAGGCAAGAGGACTTTGAAATATTTTCTTTGATCACAATTTTCATAGAAAAAGCCATTTGATTTTCTTGGTAAATTCTCCCCTCAATATGTGCATAGGATATTTGAAATCATTTTATCACATAGAGGAAAGAGTTTATTTGAAGTACATCCACGATCACAAAATCCATTAAGAAACCATTTAAAACTCAATCAAGGTACTTTATGTTAAAACATAAAAGCATTTGCACCTCGATAGTTTATTTTATTTTGAAATGCTCACCCTCAATATGTGCATCGAGATTCGAAAGCGTTTAGCACATTTGAGAGAGCGGCCTGCACAATTGAATCAAAACGATCACCTTTTATCAAATTTCATTATTAAATCTCAAATTCTCCCCCGATCAAAAATATCACCCTTTGAGATTTTGGATCTCAAGTGATTTAATTAGGTTTAGAAAACATGGGAGAAAATGTGGCTTTGTTTAAATACTCATCTTATTTTTGGATAAATGCTCCTCCTCAATCATGTTCATCATATATTGAAATTTTTTGGCACATGGAGGCAGGAGTGCCTTTGAAGGACTAAAACCAATTCCATTAAAACAGATTTGAGATTTAAATCACGATCTCTCCCACGATCAAAAATTTCAAACCATTTGAGATATGTGATCCCAAAAAATTTAAATCACTTAGAAAATTTTGGGGAAAGACGTGGCAAGATTTGATTTTGAAAAATGACAGATAAGGACCATTTTAAGACATTAAAGATTGTTAGTGTCAGGTATGATTGTTTAAGAGATCTTTAAGTAAAATAAAATAATTTCACAATCAAACAAGAACAGAAAAAATTTCATTTTGAAAGACCTTGATTGTTAAAGAAAATCATACCATGACATAACATTAAATCTTTAGATCACCACATTATAACGCACAAACGGACTTTTTGATGAAATATCGCTTGAAAATATTTAATTTGAAATCATCGAAGATTTGACAAAATAAAGTCCGTTGATTTCAAAACTTTGAATCCGATTTATTTTCAAAACAATATTTTTCCATTTTCAAAACAATATTTTTCAAAGTTTTAGAAAAATGGTATCATCACTATCATCCCTCGCACAAAGGATAACGTTAGGTGGTTGAGCCGCTTTTGTTGTTGTTGCCGTAAGACATGAAGAAAACCGTCACGATGCAAAGGAGACTTCGTAAGTTGCATTTGTTATGCCAACTCTCCATAAAGATCTAATTAAGCTCCGCTCTTCATTTGATGATGAAGAAAACCATCTTCTAATGCAGTGAGACCTCTTACGTTGCACTTTATCATGCCAACTTTCCATAGAAGTCAAATTAAGCTCTGTTTCTTCCTTTGTCAACCCAAGATATAGTTACCCTTTCCTTTCGGCATCCAATCAACATATTTTATGGGATCCGGATCGGGAACATTCTTATGAACCATGATATCTGCATGCGTTAGTAAACATACAAACAAATATATGGTGGTCGACAACACCCAAACATCAATCGACTAATAAAAGTCAATCCAACATATCAATCAGTTCATATAAGGCATGGGAATAATGTGTTTCATCAAACTATAATCATCTAATCCTAACAACCATATCCTAAATTCCTAGTCCTTCGACATAGGCAAATATCATTTTTAATTAAGCACGTAGGATAATTAAGAAAGCCCGTTAGATGATATAGATTTGAAAACATTATCCCCCTCAATCAGTGACTAAATTTTTGAAAAGTTTAAAAGCGCTGAGGTCATTGATTGAGTTTTCAATTTATTTCGAAGACTCTGAATTAGATTGATTTTCAAGCAACTAATTTACCACCATTTTTGAAAAACAACAAATATCTTTCTGAAGAATTTTAGACGGAAAAACATTTGTGTAGAAACAGCAGTCCTTTTGACGACATGCTTTCCTTGTTTTGTTTTAGGATAAGTACACAAAAATTTTGAAAATTTGTTTAGCGCAACACTTTCCTTCCTTGAAGAACGGGTTGCTATCTGAAATAATAGCAAACCAAGGTTTTAGCGCGGGTTATAGTCTGAAATAACTGCAAGCCATAGTTTAGAGACATGATTTGGAAAAAGAATATTTACACGTCCTGCTCGAACTTCATCTATGGTCCCGTGCCATTATTGAATGACATTTCTAAGAGCGCAGATGGTATCGATATCAGAAGACATGTCTTGAGAAAACATATTTTTGGTCTTTTTCAAATTTTCTGGTTTTTATGGGTTTTTGTTGGTTTTATAATTTTCTATTTTCTTTTTCTGGTTTTATATTTTTGTATTTTCTTTTTGATAAATATTTACAGAGATAGATTAGATGATATAGATTAAGAAGATGATGATACGAGTACCGAGATAAGGATATCGAGCAGCCCCGCTGTAGAAGATATAAGTCATCAACTCTTAAACATTCACCACCAAAGCTTCCAGTGGCTCTTGAATCAAGAAAGAAATTGAACTATCTCGAAAGTGAGACTTTGGCAGCTTCCCCAAACCGAAAATCCTTTAGTCGTAGTAGATTCAAAGCTTTCTTACAAGCTTCCCATAGCCAGGTGCACAAAGAAGCACACCATTATCATCGAAATTGCTGCTCCTTTTAAGAATAATCATCGTGATTCATCGTTCGGAGGTATATCATCCAATAGAAGAACAACAAAGTTTCATCCCACACTTAAATAACTCTTCTCAAATTCCTTTTCCACTGAAGTCTGAAGCATTCCATTCCAAAAGGTGTCAAGAGACCACTTTCCCTCAAGTAGATGAATTGATGCAGTCAGTCTCTTAGACTAGAGCTCATGAACCCGAATACACATATACCCGAAGATAGAGAAACTTATACTATCAAAGTAGCAGATTAAGTCCAATAGCCAAAGAATAACCCCGATGTATACATTTCTCTCCCCCTGAAGAAAGTGTATGAAGCTCAAGAACCCGAAGTACCCGAATGCCCAAAGAGAGAATAACCGATAACATTGAAGAAGCATGCCGAATCACTGATTATCTCTGCGGATTTCAACTCCGGAATAAGTGATTATATCTCCAATCACGATTAAGCACTCAAGTGAAACAGCGCCGCCCCCAATGTACACAATCTTCTCCCGATGATTGCGATAACATCGAAATCATCACACACTTGTGTACCTCCTTTTATCTTCAGAAACTAACTCTTCCATCTCTTATCCCACATAGTTGGAATAAGAACACTAAACGCCATGAGTCAAACCTTGAGTTTCTCCGCGGTAATGACAATAGTCTTCCCGGGATATCTTCAATCACTTAGAAGTATTAAGCTCATCAAGATTACTCGCGTTTAGATACGTGTCTCCTTCCCCCTCGCTGGTTTTGATGCTTCAGAATCAGCAATACTCTATAAGCCCATATACTCGAAATCATTTGAGAAGAACCTTATAAGTCTTTGTGAGAATCAACTTGCTGAAGAATATGAGCAAGTCTAATTGGGATTGAATCTGATTTCACTCTCCCCCAATTAGTTCTCTCCCCTAAACCAACAATCTTTATGATGAGTGCCCGAAATAAGAAGAAGTCTTTAGATCGTTAAATGCAATACGTCTTTAGTCTTCTAACATGTAGCAGAAAATGTAGAACGCATCAGACTCACCTTCTTCAAGATTGTCCAATTGGGGAATAGAAAGTTAACATCTTCATCTCACCAAATGCGTTCCAATTACCTTATATGTAGCAAATCTCCTTAAATCAAATCCCTCCCAATCAAACAAGAACATAAAGATGTTCATCAAGGAAATCAACCCCGCAACTGGAAGCACTTTGTATTTAATCATATCAGCCCGTGTGAAGATGTCAACCAATGGATCTTAGAAGAAACTCCATGTAAAGATGACCCGATAAGAAGAAGCTCGGTTCTTACATGAGTTTGGAGCCGTTTGACCATTTGTTCTCATAAATCAATCAACCATACAGTAAATTCACACTTCTTCTCCCCCTCAAGAATTGCATACGGAGATGCCATTCTTGATTAAGCAAGTGATTATCATCCAAATGTAGTCTATTCACACTTCTCCCCCGCAAAATTAGCACATGATGTCGCCATCATCATTATAGTTGAGCAAGTGGAATAAGAAAACAATCAACAGTAGCCTGGTTCACTTGATGACCGTAGCATGGAAAAAGTATGAAGCATGTTGATGAGAATGGTCATAATAAGAAGATTTCTCTTCTTTATAAGATAAAGCGCATCAAACGCATAACTTTTCTTTTCTTTAGAGTATGAGGCATGAATCGTTGTGTTCATACGTCATAAGAAGATTTCTCTTCTTTCAAGATAAAGCGCACCGAGACGCAATTTTATTTTCTTTAGAGTACGAGGCATGAACTGTTGTGTTCATACGTCATTATCTCTCTCTTTTCATCATCTCTTGGCAAAACATGTAATCAATCCCATTATCATTCAAGAGGCTCTTTGTAGTGACAAATGATGGAGAAAACCCAATATGATGAATTTGACCCTGAAGTAAACTAACCCGAACTCGTGACTTAAGCTTGCACAAATGTAACAAAGAGCGGTGCCGAGACTTCATCCTCCATTGAATCTCTAAGTACTCTATACTCTTCATCCAACCAACCATCAAGTATAAGACGTACATCACCTCTTGAAAATCCACAATTGAATGTGACACTGAGCACTACAACGTAACTCCTATAAGTGATAGTTATTTTGTGGTGGTAAGAGCCTAATTCCCCCAAGTGGTAAAAGAAAAGGTAAAAGACACCCAACAATAACTAGATTTTCAAGTCTTCGTTTTTGATAATAAGCTCGAACAAGGATCTTGAAGAATATTCATCCATCCATCCCCGATACCTTCAGATACTAAGTACGCTTGCCCGAGATATTTCAGTTCAACCTCAAATAAATAATAGTGAATTAACCTCGTTGTCACATCTTCTAGTTAAAAGCTCAATTCTAGCCTCCTTGGTCGTTTAAAGTGAACTATGATAATGGTTTTCATCCCGACCATGGTTAAAAGCACATAACCCCGTAAAATCATGTAATAACCAAACTGCCATGAGGACAATCCAAACAAACACCCAATTCATTAAGTACACCCTTTTATCCCTTCTTCGAGACAGAAACCGTAGCACCAAAGATCAGATAAGATCCCAAAATACACTTTCCTTTCTCCAAGATGGTTCCATCATTACGGGATTTTACAATTCTATGGTTTAAACCGAGAGATAATTTTTTTCACGGGATTTTACAAAACCAAGAATAAACCGTAAGATAAATCCGGAAATGCACTTTACAAATACCAGGATGTTTCCATTGTTTACGGGATTTTACAAATCCATGATTTAAACCGAGAAATAAATTCTTTCGCGGGATTTTACAAAATCAAGACTAAACCGTAAACAATGTCAGTTTGAACGTGTAATGACGACTTTGGTTTCGGTGAATATCTGATTTAGGGGAACATGCAGTGGTTGATCAACGGTTCATTATCCAACATCAACAATAACATCAACTATCCAATAATCACTTTGGTAAACACAACATTCATGCATTCTGTCGGCTATTGCAGGAACAACATGGTGAAGTAAGCCCGATGTACCGAACTTGATCATGAAGTAAAATTCCCCAAATTTGTTACTTAAACTTGTACTAATCCTTGTGAAGAAGAAACAATGTACCCAATGTACAAAACCTCTTGACATATCCTCAACGCTGAGACACCAAAGTGATAGTTACGTTGTGGGTTAAGCGAGAAAGAATCACAACCGTAACTAAATAGCCAAGTCTTTATCACACTCAATAAACGCCCAAACAAGTCATCTTCGCGGAATGGTGGAAAGAAAGAAGACGAAATAAGTAAACGCGCCCGAAAAACTTCACTTTAGATCCCCGTGAGAACTATCGCACAAACAACCTCGTAGTCAACTTAGTTCAATAAACAATTCAAGCCGTGACATGATATTCTTCGAGAAAATGTATATACCAAAGTATCAAACCCCATTACAAAACAACTCTGATCATCACACCAAATCACATAAAATCAAATCTTATAAGATCAAAGCTCATATATACGAACAAATTTTGAAAGGCCTAACCATAACTTTGAATTCGATCCATTTAACCTTTAGAAGGCCCATGTCTATAACTCCAATTATTTTACCTGCTCCATTGAACAAATTTCGCCAAACCATAATCACTCTTTAGCTCATTTGCGAATTGTCCAAGAAAATCGAATCTAAGTAAAGTTATAGCCAACAATAGGTGTCCAAATCTCATCAAAATCATTTCGGGTCTCAAAATATTTCACGGTCCAACATAAATAATCATACTTAATCCGAGCTCACATGAGATCCCCCAATATACCCGTCATAAGTTACACGAATCATAAATAGTTTGGTCCATGTTGCATATTCAAATGTTAATAAGCCAAGGCCCAATCCATTCATTTTGACATAAGTCCATTCGAATATGAGCATAACTTAATAGGATCCAAAGATAAACGAGGCCCACCAATCGGTCCACACAAAACACACAAAATCCGTCCAAAGCATAGTACCCTAATTTATTGGTATTTAACACAAGACTTCACACACTTTTGCCCTAATCAATCTCACTTGTGCAGTCAAACCAAAACATCACCAAACCCTAATCATAAAACTGTAATCCTCTGCCCCATCATTTCTTTCCCACATATCCAAAGAAAAGCAGTAAGCTTTATTCCCAAATACATCTCACACCTTAACACCAAATATCAATCATCTTATATCCTCTTAACACATCATATACAAATCAAGCACAAGACTCATCGTTTATAACAAAGAACATTCGTTCTTATGAGCTAGCCACAGGGATGGCACGGGCTCGAAATCACCGCCACAGGGATGGCAAGATAAGATGAGATGACACACGAGCACAGGTAGGTTTGAAATATGATATAATCAATAGATAGTTACTTTGTTTTGAGTTTTATTAAACGAATCAAAGAAAAAAGATTTAACAAAGTTGTTAAAATCTTTTCTTTAAATTCGGACAATAAAAAAACCGTTTGGATCGATGATGGACTCTTTCTCGTTAGAAAGACCTTAGAGTCTTGATGTTTCATTAAAAAACGAGATAGTAATATGAGATTAGTGGTTTCATTTTGAGTCTTGGTTTAGATGTAGTGATAAAGAGGGTCTTGGAGTGAGTCTAGATGTAGGTTAAGTTATATTCGGATTTGGTTGAGTCAAGAATGGTTTTGGTTCGGATCTGAATACCTTTTTCATTTTGATATTATTGACTGATGATGGTCTTTGAGGTCGAGACTTTGGTGTTATTGGTAATTTGATTGGTTGGTTAAGTAAAACATGGTTTCTTCTCATCTCGTATTTTAGTCAAGTAACTAACATACTTTTGAGTCAAGTCGCTACCACACTTTTGAGTCAAGTCGCTACCATAAGTGACAAGTCGCTACATTTTTTCAGTTAACACAACTCACTAACTTCTTAAATAACAAGTCGCTAGGTCAACATAATCACACAACTCGCTACCAAAACTCTTTTTAACAAGTCTCCATTAAATTTGCTACACAAGTCGCTATTGACTGGTCCAAGTCGCTATTGACTGGTCCAACTCGCTATTGACCATTGACCCAAGTTTTAGCATACTGATTATTGACAAGACGCTATAGTCTTTTGACTCAAAAGTCAAAACTCACAACACATGACAAGTCGCTGCAATAAATCAGATACACAAGTTGCTATGATGAATGACCCAGAAAAACAAGTCGCTATGATGAATGACCCAGAAAAATAGAAATCTGTATCTGTTTTGACCTCTAAAACATGACCATTTTTGACCATATGAAAGTGACCACATCATAAAAATTCTATCTACTCTTCCACAAGCAGTTTGACCATATAACCGGATATTGTAACAGCTTGTAACATTAGATGACCAAGAAATAAAACTTGTTTAAAAACTGTTATACCATAAGAGTAAGAGAGACAGAATTTATCGACCAAAAAGTGATATAAAAACAGTTTTTAAAACAAAGATTCGAACCAACATAAATCAATAAAACACAATAACCATGGTATAAACCACACAAATCAAAGATAACACAATAACCTTGGCCCTGGTACCATTTGTAGGATCGTAATATTATTGTGTTGATGATTCGGGTGGTCTTGGATGATGATGATACAAGTATGCCATGTTTTAGAGTGAGAGGGTGTTTCTTGGTAGAGACTTGGTATACAAAATATGAAAGGTTAGATTGAAAGCACCACCCCTTCCATGGATGGAAGGGGTATTTATAGTTACAAACATACCGTCCTCCTATCAGACTGTAGATCAGGCATACAATGGGTAAAGACTGCCCTTCTTCCACGGTGTTGCACTAAACTAAACTACGCTACAAACTAACTAATAAACTACTAAACAACGTAAATAATGACATGTCTACGAGCTAACATATGCTAGACCATAATTGGGGTGACCGACTCTTTAACATGGAATTTCCAATTCCTAACACTTTCCATATTTGATTTTAACCCAATCGTCAAATCCCAACTTGTCTAGCCAAGGTAATTCTGTTCTCTCATCATCATTGGTTGAGGTCCATAAGAACTCATCATCCCCAACTCTCGCTATCCTACTTCCCCCGTTACATAAATCATCAAACGGGTTACAAGACGCCCAAAAAACTTCACCAAAGGTCTTTATCTTCTCACACCAAGGCTTCCGAGCTATTTTGTCATTGGTGTTGGATGAGGGAACATCCTTGCAGGAGTTATCGTCTTTGATTTGTTTTTCATCCACGGACTCTCTTTGGAGACAATGTTCTATATAATCGAGCTTTAGCTTCCTTAGTAGACCCGTATTAATGATAGCATCCCCGAATCTTACCAAATACCAATCCTCAAAGGATAGATCTCCAAACTTAACGTCGTGTCTTTCTAGCTCTTGAGGGCATGTCCATTCTTCGCCCTTCATATTACCACCCCCGTTGCAATACTTTCGGAAAGGATTGCAGGTAGGCCATGCTCGTGTGGACTCGTCTTCCATGATCATTATGGGATTGAAGCAGTGCTTAATAGGGGGTTCCTCCTCTTCTTCGATTGAGAATTTTGCCAACCTATCATCATCGTTAAATACAGACCACATGTATTTGTTATTTTTAACCCTCTCCTTATCGTCTCCTCCGTCGCAAATTTTGTTATGAGGGTTGCATGAGGCACAAAGATCGTACCACTCACCATTATCCACTGGTATTGCTTTGCACCAGTGACTCTTCCTCTTGGAAGGAGATTGCGGGCATAGGTTTGTATCACTGGACCATCCATTAATGACATGTGTTCTTGATTCATCCAAATCGAGAAACCTGTCAGACCACGTATCCCAGTTACGCTGTAATTCTGATGTTGGGTTACGACGTAACTGGCTTCTGTCAGCACTTTCAACATCTTTTTCCTCCATCATGCTAGAGCAATTGTCGGATTTGTATTTTTAGAAAACACGGCTTTGCATGGTATTGGTTTGTTCTTTTGTTCTTCATTTATTCTCCGTACCTCATCGCTAAGCTTGCCAATCATGGTTTCCAAGTTTTTTAGCGATTCGTCATGACTAAAAAGGCTTTTGTTTGTGTTTTCTTGAAAGTTCTTAAGCCATTCTTCTTGCTCCTTTTGTCTTTTAGTCGAGTCTTCAAGGTATTTGCTGATTGTGTCCTCCAAATTAGATCTTCTTTCCCTGAAAGTACCGCGGTTGTAATATGTAGGAGGTCCCCCACGATAGCCATTCCCGTTTCCATTTTCCCCTTGAAACGGTCGATTTTCACCACATTTTGCTTCTTCAACCTTGCTATCATCGTTAATGAGAGGACAATTTTTTTGTGAGATGTCCCCCTCCACAGCTTTCACATCCTACTTGGATAGCATGAACACATTCCCTGAGCTTGAGCATATCCCGACCAAGATTTTCAAGCTTGCTAGTAATTGTGGCAATACCTTCAAGATTCCCGCCTAGGCTACTTTGGCTTCCTCCATCGTGCCATTTTTGAGAATGATCGGCCATTTTTTGAATGGCTTCAATGACGAGGGTAGGAGTCATGCTTGAATCGTCCCCGTAGTCCAACATTTGTCTTGTAGCCACGCTTGATACCTTTGTAGAAAATGTTGACCTTTTGTTGGTCAAGTTTAGGTCATGAGTGGGACACTTGTAGAGAAGATCGTTGTATCTATCTCAAGCTTGATACAACGTTTCATCGCCTTCTTGCTTAAAATTATGGATCTCCATGAGCTGATTAGATATCTTCGAAGGAGGACAATATCTTTGAATGAAATGCTTCTTTAGGAGAGCCTATGTATCGACTGCCCCGGCGGGCAATCTTTCAATCCATCTTCTTGCTGCCAAGAAGTGTCATGGGGAATACTCGAGCATAACAAAGGTCATGGGAAACACTGTGTATGTTGAAAAGGCTTGCGATGTACAAGACATTTTCAACGTGTTCATAAGCATCTTCGTCTCTGTTTCCCGAGAAAAGGTTAGCGCGTAGCTCCCTCATTAACTGTTCTGTTAATACAAGTAAGCCGTAAAAACGTTTATTTATATTTTACGATCTTCTAATGTTTTGTCGATAACAAACGTAAAATCATTTTAACGAAACAAATAAAATACGTAAATGGTTTGAACTAATAGTTTCTAACATATTTACATTTTCACATAAAACACTAAAACAAGTATAAGTGATTTTATGATTTAATATTACATATGTACAACAACTAGTGTTTACATACTTGGGTAAAATATACACATAACTAGTATGTAGTATATTGGGTAATATCAATGGGTAGAAACTTAAGTATCACAACCCATTGGGAAAATACATTGAATGTAGTTGGGTACAACCCAAAGCCCATGCCCCATGGATCTTGACCCATAACCCATTATATGACATCATGTTTATATCACACATGGATAATATCCATAACCCATGGATCAACCCATACCCAAGTGACTAAGTGCATTGCACTTAAAGATACATTGTATATAGCCAAAGATCCATGGTTCAACCCATGACCCATGACCCATAACCAAAGTACCCATGGGCAAATAGGGGCGTTCCACGGATCCCTAGCTTTGTGCTAGCCAGATCCCTTGTGGTAGGGATCCGTGGGATCCGGGAACAGTAGGATTTTTCCTCTATAAATAGTGAGCCATTTCTTCATTATTTCTCACCCCTTTCTTCATTATTTCTCTCCCTGAGTTAAAAACTCACTAACCTCAGATCCAAGAGATCTATGTTTGTAGTTTTGTTTTTGTGTGATCTTTTAGGTTCCTCTTAAAGGCAAGATCACCACCTTTGAAGTCGAGCAAGCTCAAGTCCATGAGTTGCCATGCTTACTCATCATCAAGGCTACTAAAGTCTTCTTGTTGATGATTCCTTTCTTTCTTCAAAGAAGTGTAGTGTTGAAGACATTAGTGAAAGATGTCTCAAGTGTCAAGACGAAGATATTAGTGAAGGGTATCTATCGTCTATAGGATAAGCACTTGTGGTAGGTGCTTAGAAGTCAAGACAAAGAAGCATTAGTGAAAGGTGCTTAGAAGTGAAGACACAAGACATTAGTGAAAGGTGTCTTGTAGATCTAGTCAAAGGCATTAGTGAAAGGTGCCTTAGATGTACATTCGATATGGTGTGTTTCAATGTACAAGATAGACTAGTATTAGATCCAAGGATATTGATATCCTTGATGATATTGTAAAGGAGTAGATCTCCTTTGGGATTAGTCGTTGGTGTAGTGTGGTAGTAGTTCCTCCTTTGCAATGGAACTAGGTGCTTAGCCTAGTACCTAATAAAGGGTAGGCAATGTTGTGAAGGTGTAGTTCACCTTGGAGTGAAAGAACTAGGTACTTAGCCTAGTACCTTATAAAGGGTAGGCGACGTTGTGCAGGTGTGGTTCACCTTGGAGTAACTAGGTTAGCACACTTTACCCTTATTGATCACAACTCTATCTTATTTGCTTTCATATCTTGTTTTATTACTTAAAACAATTAAAACTAGTGACACCTAGATTTAATATAGATCCGCTCACATAGCTCTTAGGACGACCTCGCTTTTACCGATTACTACACTACACACGACCGGGTACACTGCCCGTGAGTGCATAAGGTGGACCATAGGTAAACGAGACTTTATAAATATTAAAACTTGGTCAGAAAACCTGCATCAAGTTTTTGGCGCCGCTGCCGGGGAGTTATAATAGGATTTTTGTTAAGTCTTTTACTTTTATTTAATTTTGAATTTTCTTCTTTTCTCACGATTTCTTTTTAAGTTTCAGGTACTATAGAACTCGTAAACATTGATGACCTCACTTTTGAAGAATATTTGGCATTGACTAGGGATGAACAAGGGTCGGGGCTCGTTAAGCGCTATTGGAGCTAATGTCTGTTTCAAGATCAAAGAACATGTGGAAAACTAGAAGGGGGGGGGGTTGAATAGTTTTGCCAATTAAAACTTTCTTTTAATCTATTTAGATCGACTTATGTCAATCTATTTGGATGTGTGTGTTGGATGTTGATAAACAAATATATAAGTATGTAATGAAAAGATAAGAGTAAGAAGCACAAAACACGCAGTATTTATAGTGGTTCGCTCAGGACACCTTCCCTACTCCACTCCCGAGTCACCTACCGTTCGTAATCACTACACCAACTCTTATGGTGGAGAAGCCTTCACAACGCCGCTCACCCTTTTCCGGGTGTTAGGCTAACCACGGGTTCTTTCACTCTAAGGTGAACCACACCTACACAACGTCGCCACCCTTTATCGTACTAGGCTAAGTACCTAGTTCTTTCACACCAAGGTGAACCACACCTACACAACGTCACCTACCCTTTATTAGGTACTAGGCTAAGTACCTAGTTCCATTACAATGGAGGAACTACTACCCAACACTACACCAACGACTAATACCAAAGGAGATCAACTCCTTTTTACAACATCGTCAAGGATATCAATATCCTTGGATCTAGTACTAATCTATCTTGTACATCGAAACACACCATATCGAATGTACATCTAAGGCACCTTTCACTAATGCCTTTAACTAGATCTTCAAGACACCCTTCACTAATGTCTTGTGTCTTGAATTCTAAGAACCCTTCAATAATGCTTCTAGTCTTGACTTCTAAGCACCTACCACAAGTGCTTATGATATGGACGAAAGATACCCTTCACTAATATCTTCGTCTTGACACTTGAGACACCTTTCACAAATGTCTTCAACACTTCTTATGAAAAGAAAAACAATCATCAACAAGAAGACTTTAGTACAATGTATCTCTTGAGTGCAATGCACCTAGTCACATGGGTATGGTCTGTTAATACAAATAAACCGTAAAAACGTTTATTAATATTTTGCGGTCTCTTTGTGTTTTGTTGATAACAAATATAATATTATCTTAAGTATAATTATAAGGATACATGTTATTTTTGTAAAGCATTTACATATAGCCATTTAAATACAAAAATGTAGTAATTAAGCATTTGTTGTAATAGTTTATTAGGATGGGTAAAAATCATAACCCATGGATCTTAACCCATACCCAAGTTGGCTAGATATAATGTATACTTAGATACATTGAATCTAAAGAAAACCCATGGACCAACCCATAACCCATGACCCATAACCAAAAAACCCATGGGCAAAGAGGAGCGTTCCACGGATCCCTTAGATTACACTAGACGGATCCCAAGAGGAAAGGATCCGTGGGATCTGGGGAACAGTGGAAGATTTTTCCTATAAATAGAGAGTCATTTCTTCATTCTAACTCACCCCTCTTCTTACTAAATCTCTCAAACATTCTCATTCTCTTCTAACATATAGATCACTTTGTTAATACAAATAAGCCGTAAAAACGTTTATTTATATTTTACGATCTTCTAATGTTTTGTCGATAACAAACGTAAAATCATTTTAACGAAACAAATAAAATACGTAAATGGTTTGAACTAATAGTTTCTAACATATTCACATTTTCACATAAAACACTAAAACAAGTATAAGTGATTTTATGATTTAGTAATACATATGTACAACAACTAGTGTTTACATATTTGGATAAAATATACACATAACTAGTATGTAGTATATTGGGTAATATAAATGGGTAGAAACTTAAGAATCACAACCCATTGGGCAAATACATTGAATGTAGTTGGGTACAACCCAAAGCCCATGACCCATGGAGCTTGACCCATAACCCATTGCATGACATCATGCTTATATCATATATGGATAATATCCATAACCCATGGTTTTGACCCATACCCATGTGACTAGGTGCATTGCACTCAAGAGATACATTGTATCTAGCTAAAGACCCATGGATCAACCCATGACCCATAACCAAAATACCCATGGGTAAAGAGGAGCGTCCCACGGATCCCTAGCTTTACGCTAGACGGATCCCTTGTGGAAGGGATCTGTGGGATCCGGGGAACATTAGAATTTTTCCTCTATGAATAGTGAGCCATTTCTTCATTGTTTCCCACCCCTTTCTAACATACTTTCCCCTAGAGTTAAGAAACTCTCTACCCTCAGATCCAAAAGATCTATGTTTGTAGTTTTATTTTTGTGTGATCTTCTAGGTTCCTCTTAAAGGCAAGATCACCACCATTGAAGTCGAGCAAGCTCAAGTCCATGAGTTGCCATGCTTCCTCATCATCAAGACTACTAAAGTCTTCTTGTTGATGATTGTTTTTCTTTTCCTAAGAAGTGTTGAAGACATTTGTGAAAGGTGTCTCAAGTGTCAAGACGAAGATATTAGTGAAGGGTATCTTTCATCCATATCATAAGCACTTGTGGTAGGTGCTTAGAAGTCAAGACTAGAAGCATTATTGAAGGGTGCTTAGAAGTCAAGACACAAGACATTAGTAAAGGTTGTCTTGAAGATCTAGTTAAAGGCATTAGTGAAATTTGCCTTAGATGTACATTCGATATGGCGTGTTTCGATGTACAAGATAGATTAGTACTAGATCTAAGGATACTGATATCCTTGATGATGTTGTAAAAGGAGTTGATCTCCTTTGGGATTAGTCGTTGGTGTAGTGTTGGGTAGTAGTTCCTCCATTGCAATGGAACTAGGTGCTTAGCCTAGTAGCTAATAAAGGGTAGGCGACGTTGTGTAGGTGTGGTTCACCTTGGTGTGAAAGAACTAGGTACTTAGCCTAGTACCTGATAAAGGGTATGCGACGTTGTGTAGGTGTGGTTCACCTTGGAGTGAAAGAACCCGGTGGTTAGCCTAGCACCGGAAAAAGGGTAGGAGACATTGTGAAGGCTTCTCCGCCATAAGGAGTTGGTGTAGTGATTACGAACTCTCGAGTAGGTGACTCGGGGAGTGGAGTAGGGCAAGGAAGGTGTCCTTGTAGCCGAACCACTATAAATACTCGCGTTGTGGTTTTGTGCTTCTTACTCTTATCTTTTCATTACATACTTATATATATTTGTTTATCAACATCCAACACACACATCCAAATAGATTGACATAAGTCGATCTAAATAGATTAAAAAAAAAGTTTTAATTGGCAAATCTATTCAACCCCCCCTTCCAGTTTTCCACAATTGGTACCAGAGCTTCGTTACCAAGTTTCTTGAAGTATATTGTACTTTAAAAACTGGATACGATCCATGGTTAATTGAAAACTACAAAGAAGGTTTTTCATAAAAAAAATACCATGTCTTTTAAAACTATATGTTTGGATGTTGATTTGATAACAACATTTTTCTTATTCATTTTTTCATTTAATTGCACTAATCCTCTTTGTCATGTTGATTAGTCAAAGCTCACATCTATCAAGACATAGGATTTGCTTGATAATAAAGATTACCCTCCCTAAGAAGGTATCTTAAACACAAAGGAGCTGAAATCGTCTAAGTAACATTTTTTGTGTCATTTGTAAAGACATTCCTAAGTGGGCTGGAGGTATGATTTTCTATTTATCTCTAAAATGACATTTGCTTGATAATTAAGTATGCTATTTTGGGTATTTATATGATTATCTTTTGTGCATATACATGTATTACATGAAGCTTTATTAGGAAGCCTTTTTCTCACATACTGGTATTTTTTCTCGTCTAAAGTCGTGGTATATAAAACTTGTGTTTTATTTCTTTTAATCCAATAATAAAACAAAACACAAATCTCAAAAATTCTCCTTCCCCATAAGTAAACAACTCGACACCCACTTTATCAAATCCCCACTTTTTCAAATCTTTCAATTTCAAAAATTTCCTCTCATTCAAAACTTCATCTTCCTCTCCATTTCATCTCAACCGAAACCAAGAAGGATCGTCTTCAACATGGTTTACATCGCCCTCGTGTTCATCGCCTTAACACTCATCGCACTTGTGTTCTCTATGACGAAGTTCGCATATGGAGACATATACTTTGTGTTGTTAATCTACATTGGGGTTATATACCCAATCCTTTGTATCGTTCTTAGCATTGAAATGAAATATTATTAGTTGTCTAGTTTATCTAGGTTATTATTATCATAATGTGTTTGTCATTTCTTTTGACTTATATGTTTCATATTCTTTCGAGATACATTAGAAGTCATGTATGCATGCTAAAAGAAAATGTAGGATAAAACACATATCGTGGTATAAAATTGTAAAACCTATGTTTTTATCAAATCTGCTACATACTAAAGATCGCACGGATCCCTTAGTATACTAGTCGTTTGATCCCTTTTTGAAAGGAACCGTGGGAACCGCCCTCACGGAAAACTTTTTTTGCAAATTAAAAATCACTTTCTTACTAAATGTAATATTCCACTAGAATGTCAAAACCATAAGTAAGCTAAGTGTCATTGTTGTTAAAAAACCATTGTTAATAAAAATCTAGTAAGAAAAACGTTAGATAATCATTGGTTGACCACAAACATCACTTTCTATTAACTCATCATTTCTATAGGTTCAACCATGACGCATGAATATGAGTTTGATTTTCACTCACTAGCGCCAGTTTACACTCCTAACATCTCCCTCGAAAGCCCAACACACCCGGCAATCATGTCCGGTTCAATAATCTCAAAACCGCCACTTCACGAAGGACGTGACAGGACATCTCTACAATTCAAAAGGTATCAATACCTCATTCCGAGCCATAGGACTAGAATGTCTCTTGAAATCAACGAAGATATGTCCAAGGTTCATAATACGGGAATCTATTCCTCACAAGTTGAACTCGTTCGTAATCGAGGATCGCTTCATCTCTTTGGTTTTATATCAAAACCAAAAATTTACTTTTAACCCTTGGGCATTTTGCTCACATCCTCCAAATTCCAAATCATGGACAATGTGCCTTCACCGAAGATTGGTCTCTTGATTTTCTCTTCAACTTTCGTGAAGAAATAGTCCATATTGTTCACACATACCCTCCTCGGAAGATTTACATCGCATAATAATATCAAACCTCGACCATATTACTCCGATCCAAACATTATCTTCACACGGGACATCCGAGAAGAGTACAAGCCCCTTGCACTCATCCTACGTGAAAATGTTTGAGTCTTAGGGAAATCGAGAAATCCTTCCCGCTTGTTTGCTCACATAATGTACCATTGCTAACACAACAAATATATACAATCTCGCTTACTTTTCGCAAGAAGGCTTAATTGTAAATCTTCAAGGCTCCACATAAACTCATCCTTATAGAATGTTCTTCGACAGCCATCATAACGTTATGCACTTTCATCCTCAATTTCAAAGTCCGCTGTAATGATTTCAAGTAACAAGATGATGGAACCGCTAAACATATCTCTCCTGAAGACTTTCTTCATTCTTGATTCCACCACCATCAACCACGGATGATCCTCTTCTAGCTAAAACGCCAAGGAAATCATAGTAGTCTTTCAAATAGGATCAATCCTTTGTACTCCTCAGGTTTTATCAATGTAATCCAATTCCTTTCATGAAATAAAACATCTTACATTTGATATCTTAGTGTTAGAACCCCTAAACTAACCTTTGGAATATAATGCATTGTCAAGATCATTGCATACCTTTTTAGTAAAGATTCTAAGAAGTGTGATGGATCTGATCCCAAAGTTTGTGCTAGACGGATCCCTACATATAGGGAACCGTGGATCCAAGAAACGTAAAATGCAATTGCAAGCATTGTATTTCAAACATATCCTTATAACACCTCACACTAAGCTAGACATAGTGTCTTAAGGCAAATTAAGTCCTTATCAAGTTATGAGATCCTTCCTACTCACACATAACTCACCTAGATCACACTCAAAGACGCTTGTAGATCTATCGTTTCACTTTAATCCATTACTCTTCCGCTCTCAAACTCACACATAATTTTTCACATGATCCCTCATATCTAAACTTTGGAAACCTTGTTGGGTTCAAGAATACCCAAACCCCTTAAACTAGGATTTGAATATAAAATATCCTAAGTATTTAATCCGTTAAACACAATCGTGTCATCGAAAGATAGTTCTCAAAGGAGCTATCTTCAGACACTTAGTATGAGGCTGAAGGAGCCTCTCCACTCAAGGTGGAACTTAGGGTGAAGACTAAGTCAAGAAGAAGATATGGATCTCTTGAGTGATGACATAACTCATCAATCCCTTCTCACTTCTCTCCAATCTGTAAACACTCAAGACAAACGTAAGAAAGAGATCAAGACTTTAAAGATCAAGAATGAGCCGATTAGACGGAAAGTTTTACCCAGATAAAACTAAGTCCTCAAGTGTTTATCCAAATAATACACAGCCTCAATCTATCAAGATCATATCTTCCCATTTATAGTAAGCGCCATTCTCTATCATGGAAAGAAGCCGCCACTACTATAGAAAGGTGAATGCGAACCTAATATATCAATATTCGTGTTTGCTGTGATCCATGTTTTTGTCTTCTAGGATAAAGTTAATAATCATACTTGTATAAATAGCATAAGAGAATGAGTGAAAATTTAAGCTTGTGAATTGTAAAAACACACATACACACAGCCAACTTTTCACCTCCAAATACAACTTTATCCTTGAGCTAGCTCAGCTGGTTCTAAGAGTTGTGCTCAAACTTAGCCCGAGCTAGAGAGAGTCACCCAAACTTTGTCATTTCAATCCCAAGTACTATTCCGAAGTACTGGGTAACGATTCTTTTGATTTATTTCTAATAAGAATATGATGTTGAAAATTACTTTGTGATTTTTACTTATGTTAATTTTCTAATATTATTCAATGTTAAATTGCTTTTAAGTACTTAATTGTCCTTTTAACGATAGTGAATAGGAACAACAAGTGGTATCAGAGCAGCTGATTATAAAACCTTTAAGCCGCTCTAAAACGCTTTTTAAATCAGATTCCTATGGTCGAAATTGATGTACCCCAACTAGTCGATAAAAGGGTGGAGCTTATTCACCGTTGCCCTAGACTTGAAGTTGGCAAATTCAACAAATGGAAAAGCGTATGCTTTGCTATTTGATCGATGGAACCTTATTATATCAAGTGTATTAATGAGGGCCCATTTGTCCCAAAGATCTGCCAAGGTTTGCCCAAACCTCAAGCTCGCTGGACTCGTGGATGAAAGGAGAGTGGTCAACCGTGACCAAAGACTCAAAAGTATCATCATATCATGTCTTCCCGATGATATAATGGAGTCGTTATAAGTCAGAACACCGGCTAAACAAACCCGATGACTCGTCCATAGCCATGAAGGTCCATCCGATACCAAGGAAACAGATAATGGACTCAAACTTGAGTATAATACCTTCGTGGCTAAGGACTCAAACTCTCTCTCAAACTTACACCCGCTACAAAACTCTTTTAAATGAACTGGCTAATGATGGTGTTAAGTTATCCAAAAATGAGATAAATGTTGGTTTTGTTAATTGTCTCCCTGAGAAATGGTTAAACTTCTCTCATGGACTTAGAAATGCAAATCACATCCAAACTCTTGAGCTTCCTCAAATTTATGGGAAATTTGTCTATGAGGAAAATCTCATCAACGACGATACCCCACTTAAAGAAGTCCAGAAGTCAAGAAGTCCCCTCACCATCACCTCACCTATATCAACCGCCTTCTTTCTAACAATGTGGTTCAAGATTTTCAAGAAAATTTCGATGATGAGCCCTGATGAGAGATCGTGAGGAGTACCTAAATGACCCGAACGCTGAATTTCGTGAAAGGGCACACCTTGCAAACTCTCGAAGGTTTATTAAAAGAAACAAAGGTTTTTCAACTGCTAAAGCTAACGAGGACACTGAATTCTTTAAGTGTCACAAAAAGGGTCATTTTGCAAAGGACTGCTTTTCAAAAACAATTTCTCAACCTTCTTACGCACCATCATGGTCAAATCACCCTCGTGCTTTAGCAAATTTCAACCTAAAATCTATCACTTCATCAAAACCTTCGTAATAAATCACTTAACAAAACAATAGATTTTGAAGCCAAGTATAGGAAAATCAAAGCTAAGCTTGCATTACTTGAGGCCACCCTAACCAAAAGTGTTCAATCTGGTGGTAAAACAAAGGTCTTGTTGTTTCAAACCTTCGACTGATGAAGAGCCAGCCTCATCAGATGATGAAATGGTGCATGTCAACAAGACCGATGGCCCTCTCGAAGAAGACAAGCTACCGTTGGAAAGAGAATCATGCTTAAATGGAGAATGGGTCAACATCACAATGAAGAAGTTAAATATTCTACTTTCTTTGGATGATGATTCTACGATTGGCCCCTATATGAACTATATCAATGTAGATCTTAAGTTTGTAGAGGAGCAAAGACTAAATCTTTTTCTAAGTACAACAAGTTAAGTTTTGAATTGAATAAGTGTAGGGATGAGTTACTTGTGTTAAAACAAAACAAGCTTAAGGCTATCACCTTACGATTCAAAACACTCAATTAGTCAAAAGAAATCGTGCTCTTCAAGATGAACTTAAGAAAGAAAAGATATCATTGATAGTCGGACCACAAGAATCCAAGAGTCTTTGATGTCGTGGTGCCCCCAAGTAGCAAAAGAGAGTCATAGGTGAACATCATCTTACTGACTCTCTCAACAAAGACCAGAGTCCTAAACCATTTGTGTCTGTGGCATGATTACCAATATGTTGTTCTGCTCCCAAGACCATGATTGGATTGAAAGACTTAATCCGATAGTAAGCTTCCTAACTTTGACTCGAAGAATTTAGAACCTCGAAAGTCAAGCTCTAAAGAGCATGCTTGACTCCCAGATGTGCCCGGAGCCGAAACACATCTCTCAGTCTCAAGATGAATCTCAAGCACACTTTCACCTTTGAAACCTCTTCGTGGTGCCGATCCTAGCTCTGGCTTACTCCATTACATTACAATCCACACTCTCCTAAAGAAAGGTCTGACTTGGTAGAACCATTTTGAAAAGACCATCAAAACCAACTCAACAAGAATCCACCCCCACTGAAAAGTCCACATCCTTAGTCCCCATCAAGCCGATCGGATTCAAAGAATCGATTGAACTTGTGAGAAAGCTAACTGACAAAATGGAATCTATTGAAAAGGTCACTGAACCAATCAAGGAGACAAATTCAGCTTCCTCTAGTTCCTCAAAGTCAAAAGCCACCACCAAAAAACAAGCAGAAGTGTGATCTGTGCCACTATACCAGCCATACCACCGACAATTGTTATAGAATCCTCTTTTGCATGATCTGTAAAGGATGATCACATGACTGCCGACCACTTGCAATATGTGAGCTCTCTCACCAAGAAAACTACACCAAAGTTGGTCATCGGTATGCTTCTTCATCCAAAGCTCAAAAGTTGAGAGCAAAGCCTTTTCCTCCTTGCCACACATCGTGGCTTTAATGATCATCGTCCCGATGATTTTCTTATGAACACATTGTGATATTTGCGGTAACATAGCTCATAAGACATCTCAAAGATGACAATGTCATCCATGCAAGGAGAAGTTCAAAACAACCCAAATCCACTAAGTCATCCTCGCGGTCTCTAAATGCAAAACCATGGTAGCTCATTGCACTCCACCAATGACCATGAATCGATTGCTCAATTCAAAGAGACCATGAGACCCAAGCCCACTAGTAAGTGGGTTACAAATAGAAACTAATTCGCCTTTACTACTTGTGCAGAGGCATGCCAAGGAGCCTATCCGCATCTAGACAAGTGGATGTTCAAGAAGCATGACTGATGTGAAGGAATATCTGCACAAGTATGTAAAGGAACCAGGACCAAAGGTAGTATTTGGTGATAACTCATCATGTCCCACAGAAGGTTATGGTTCAAGAAACCTGTAATGGAATAGTTTTCTCTAGGATTGCTTTGTCAATGGTCTCAAATACAATCTCATTGTTAGTCACCTATGTGATGCTAAGTACATTGTACAATTCAATGACAAACAAGGTGTTCATTTTCAATGCCAACAAGGAAGTTGTGTTGATTGCTCCTAGGAGAGATGATGTTTATGTCTTAGACATGTCAACTCTTTCTAAAGATGGAACCCTGCTTTTGCCAAAGCCACTAAAACTATCATTTCAGGTAACTGAGACTCTCACACTTAAACTTAAAAACATCAACAACTTGGCAAAAAAACAAGGTCCTTGGCTTACCATCACCGGTTTTGCAAAAGATAAACCATGCTCAGCTTGTGAAAAAGGCAAACATAAAAGAGCATCTTTCAAAACCAAGCAAAACTTCTCTATCAAAAGTTGCCTTCACCTCTTGCATATGGATCTATTTGGACACCAGCCCCTAGATCAATCAATCCAGATGAGAGGTATACACTTGTCATTGTTGATGAGTTCTCAAGATATACTTGGGTATACTTTCTTTCTAAAAAGAGTCAGTGCAACGATACTATAATGTCATTTATCAGAACATTGAAAACCGTAATGACATTACAGTGAAACAAATCAGAACCCGACAATGGTTGAATTTAGAAATGCCGAGCTTGAGAATTTCTGTGATGAGAAGGGAATCTCCCAAAATTTCTCATCTCCTTATACCCCTGAGCAAAATGGGGTAGCTGAAGGAAGAACGTAACTCTCATTGAGGCTGCAAGAACCATGTTAAATGGCTCAGCTCTTTCAAATCATTTCGGTGATCAAGCAGCGTTAAAACAACATGTTACACCTCAAAACAGTCAATCATTGTCAAAAGACATAATAAAACCCCATATGAGATATTCAAAGGTAGAATTCCTGACATCATCTACTTCCATGTGTTTGGATGTCCTGTATTTATTCATAACCACAAGGATCATCTAGGCAAGTTTGATGCTAAAGTGATGATGGATACTTTCTAGGTTACTCACTGATCTCCAAAGCCTTCTTAGGTGGTATTTAACACAAGGAGACAACCAGTTGAGGAAACCTATCATGTCACCTTTGATGAAAGTATAGAAAGCATCAGATTCACCAACACTTCAGTGGAAGAAATAGGAATTGATAACTCATCAAGATATCCTCCTGATGAGTACAACACTGAAACCAGTTCCTCATACCAAGCCGAGCGTCGACATCTCATATTATGTCTTGCCCACAACCTCGCCACAACCAACTATCGCTGAATTCATTGATAATCGGGCCCCCTACCGGGATAGGTAACACCGATCCATATGATCGTGGATCCTATAACTCAAGAACCTCTACGCAACAAATCACCTCGATAGATCTAAATGATCCCGTGGCTCTCACAACTCTAACTCCCAAAGTGACATCTTCAAGCTCTCGATCCGCACCACAAAGTAAGTGGACAAGATCTCGTGACATTGAGCTTGTAAACATCATTGGTGAACCCAATCGGTGGAATGCTCACTAGAAGCATGGGCTAACTTAATCGCAA
This sequence comes from Chrysanthemum makinoi, assembly GCA_910596185.1. Taxonomy (NCBI): domain Eukaryota; kingdom Viridiplantae; phylum Streptophyta; class Magnoliopsida; order Asterales; family Asteraceae; genus Chrysanthemum; species Chrysanthemum makinoi. The sequence continues at coordinate 254,689,494 of OU343223.1, forward strand.
AGCTGCTGACCTCACCAATGAATGTCTATATGCCGATTACCTATCGAAATAGAACCCAAAAGTGTCACGAGGCTCTAAAATACCAAGTTGGGTTCGAGCTATGCAAGAAGAACTCGCAATGCTTTGATAAAAACAAGGTCATGACCTTAATCAAATGTCCTCAGGATGTAGTAGTCATAGTAATGAAGTGGGTTTTAACAAAATGATGAAAACGCACCGCTATCGATCTGCCATTAAAAACAAAGCCGACTTGTAGCCAAAGGTTACAAATCAACAAGAGGCATTGACTATGATGAAACATTTGCTCATTGCAAGAATGGAAGCCATCAGGATCTTTTTTGCATATGCAACATACATGAACTTCAGGGTCTACCAAATGGATGTTAAAAGTGCATTCTTAAATGGTTATCTCAAGGAAGATGTATATGTTCAAGAACCTCCGTGCTTTGAGAGTAGTGAATTCCCCGACTATGTCTCGCAAGCTTGACAAAGCTCTTTATGGACTTGAAACAAGCTCTCCTAGGCATGGTATGAAACTCTCTCAGCCTTCCTGATTCAAAACAAGTTTGTCAGAGGAAAGATAGACAACACACTGCTTGTCTATAGAACTCAACAAGATGTGATTCTAGTCCAAGTGTATGTTGATGACATCATCTTTGGCTCAACAAACTACAAACTTTGCAAACAGTTTGAAAACTGATGACAAAAAAGTTTGAAATGAGCATGATGGGGAACTCACATACTTTCTTGGACTACAAATCAGAAACCCGACAAAGGAATATCCATCACCAAGAGAAATACACCGAAATCTCTTGAAAAATATGAGATATTTGACTATGCCTCAGTGAAAACTCCAATGGTCCCACCTAACAACCTTGGACCTGATCTCAGCGGTAAATCACCAATCAAACTCATTTCGAGGGATTGTAGGCTCACCGATGTATCTAATCGCTTCTAGACCAGATATCCAATTCTCACCGCTCTAATAGCAAGATATCACCAATCCTAAAGAATCCCATCTCACCTGACTTAAAAGAATACTCGGTACTCGAGGGAACCCCAAGCCTTGGACTCTATTATCCAAGATGCTCGTGGTTTGATCTCAAGGGTTACTCTGACTGATTATGCTGGCTGCAACATGGACAAAAGTACCTCGTGGTCTGCCAATTTCTTGGAGGAAAACTGGTTTGTTGGAGTGCTAAAAAGCAACAATCTGTGGCTATGTCCTCACCAAGTTGAATATGTAGCAGCAGGATGCTTCCGTGCCAATGTATTATGGATGAAAAGTCAACTCAGACTATAACATCCATTACAAAATGGTGCATCTTCTCGGATAATACCCGCTATTGCAATCTCCAACAACCCCGTCCTCCACCAAAGAACCAAACACATTGATATCGATATCACTTCATCGTGGGATCACATAATGAAGGGAGACATTGAACTTCATTTCATCCCTACCAATATCAACCGGCCGATATCTTCACAAAACCCTGGATGAACCCACCTTCAGTGAGACCAGCTTCGAGTTGGGAATGCTTGACATTGAAAGTCGCATCCAAAACCAATCTCAGTAGTTCTCGTGGAATTGTTCCTCCTAACATCCAAAACAAACCTCTCACTGAATGATTAAGACTCACCTGTGGTCCCCTCGACGAAAGCATTGAATGAGTAACTAAATGCTCCAAGTATTAGTTACTTAAATGTCCTAGGTTGGTAATCCCACCAATTTAATATATGAATACATGTCTTACTTTCGCCGAGTATCATCATTTACCTCACCCCACTTGGCATTAAAGCCTTCTTCTCACATAAAATATCCTATGGATATTTTATTATCCGCTAAAGTACACTTTTACCGCATTGCAATGCTTTTCCTTGAAAGACGGATTTTATCATGAAGTGGTGGGTGGCATTAAATGTGGAATATCAAACGATTTCAAAAATTGGTCTTTACATATCCACATTTATACAAAACCACCCTCTCACTACTCTATAAATACCCCTTCAAAACCACAAAACACACACAAATCATTTTCAGAACTAAACTCACAAAATCCTTTCTCAAATCCGTAAAAATTTGTGTGTTCCCAAAATATTTAAAACCTCTTTTGAAAACCCTCCTTGTAAACATTTACAAAAGTTTTTCATCACAAACTTGAGAGATCCAAATACTTTGATTGTTCTAGTCAAAACATTTTTTTAAACCCTAAAATCCTCTTTAATGGCTAGAACACAATCTCTCCATTTTGCTTCTCGTAGGGATCTTACTAACGTTGAATTTAAAACAAATAATGTCATAGAAAATTTTGAATACCCTGAAAATGTCCCAACCTATAAAGACATTATAAAATTTTATTCAATCACTTCCACCTCAAAACGGCCTTTGTAAATGTCCTCAAGATCTGTACTCCAAACTACCTCAGGGAGTTTTGCTACTGACTAATGCCTTTGACCCGCATTACACCTTCTGATGGGAATAACCTTAGACCACTCGGGAGTATCTCATCAAGTTCAGTCTTAATGGGGAGCAACAATACACCCTGGATTACAAAACATTTTGCACTTCAAATGTGGTTAGAATATAACAAAGGTACTTATGTCGCTCATCCTAACCCTCCACAAGAAAGGATGGGTTAAAACAAATTGTTTTAGATCCAAATTTTTTGGACAAGACCCCAGTCACTAAAAGCTCATTCCCCGTGGCTTGGAGGATCCTTTTCACTTTGTGATTCAGTCCTCGACGGAACCACTCATCCAATGAACAAGTTAACTCTATTCAGCTTGATGATGGCATCGCTTGATGAATAGGGTCACCTTTGACATAGGGGAGATCATTTAAGTGATCTCGAATGAAGCTACTGAGCAAAAACTAGGACGAAGTACGCTTCGTATCCTAGCTTTGTCTCTTGTGCTTTGCAATCGTCGGTTCAAATTATACTCGGATGAAAAATTTGGAAATTTACCGCATCCTCCGAGCCCATCAAATTTTCAAAAGGACCCATCCCTTGTCACTCCCATTGAATTGACGGCCCACATGATTGCTATAAACAATCAAAGTGGATCGTGTTCCAAACCCTGCTCCTAAAAGAGAAAGGGAAGTCTCAGACGACTAAGACTAAACCAAAGTCTCGAGGCCTCGAGGCTTCGTGAGCACGACCTAAGAGGCACAAAAGCCCGAGACTAAACACACCCATTGACACTGTGCAACAACCACCCCCGTGACAACGAAGGACACTAATACATCACAGTCGTGTCCTTGGTCACACCTACTCCCCCCAAGATCCAGAGGGAAACAAACAACCCGCCGGTAGGGGAGCCTTCCACCATGCCTGATGATGACATTAACAATCCAAGTCTTTGTCGAGGGCACACCTGATCGATCCCAAAGACTCGGGGAAACAAACAACCCACCGATAGGGATACAACAATCACGACTCGCCAAAGGCACTGGAAACACCCACCAGTGTCTCAGTGGGTCACTGGGGACAAAGACTCGGAGGAAAGAAACAACCACCGATACGGAACCCAAAACCAATCCCGACTCGGAGAAGGCACCGGGAAACTCCCACTGTCCGAGGGGTCAACTGGGACAAAGACTCGAGGGATATATACCACCGCTGATATGGAACCCATCACCAACCCCTTGCTCACTATTACTGATGTCACTGGTATTCTATTCTCAGGAGGATGACCTTCTGAAACCGCTGGCGAAGATGAAATTTTATCACCGGAGAAGAAATGGACGCTGAGGTTCAATCGAACAAGAGCCTCACCTGATCCAAAGGAGCATACCTGCATCCCCATTCCAACATGATGATCATGCTCTCAATCCTCAAGCTCGATGAATTCAAAGAGTTTGACAATGTTCTTCCCCACTGAAAGGCGCTTGGCCGTGGATCACTAGGGCTTCAAGGAAGCTATACTCGTGGGTTACTAAAATACATGTGGGAACAACATACCTTGAGGCGGCCGCAAGTTATGCCTGATCTAAAGGCAGAGGTACATGGCTTCGATGAAAATGTTCATGAGCACAGGGACTTGATGTATGACCAAATTCACCGATTGGATGAAAATATGGCTAACTTCTTAAGGCATCTTTAGGATGCCGCACAAAGATCGATGAAATCAAGGAGTTTGTCGAGAAGATCCAAATATTAACTCTCAAGTGCTAAAGGCTACCGAGGCATACTTGCAACAATCCTCTCGCTTTACTGAATCGTTAGATCTGCTCAAGTCCGCAAATGTTCAGTGGTCTTCCATCATCATCCAGTCTCTTCAAGCTACATTGGACTCTCTGAATACATGGTGGCTGACCATGGCTCAGGCATCCTCTTCCCCTCTGGAATCTTGGTCCCCGGATGACCGCCTTGGAGCTTCTCGGCTAACTTGGATGCAAAGGTCACTGGCATTCGCAGACATTACACTCGTGAGATTAAGGCTATGATGACCGAAATCTATCGCCTTCAAGGTCAAGCTGCCACTCCCTCCCAAGCACCAACTAACTCTTGCCCTCACTGAAAAGCAGCTTGAGGGGAGAATATCAATAAGAAACTCCTCTTCACACCGAGGGGAGCAAACACCACCGCTCCCAAGAGCTCCAACATCATCTACACCAGTCTTAGCAATACCAATCTCCTCACTACCACCTCAAACATCAACAACAACACTGACGGTCATAACAACAACACCACCCTTAGTTGCATCATCTTCCTCGTGCCGTGACAAGGGCAAAGGCATAATGACAACTCATTGAGCCCGAGAAGATTCCCTATAAAATCTCTGCGACACTGCCACACCTCAACAAATGAGTAAACATCTTGCTAAAGAAGAAAGAAGATTGAAACTAGCTGAGGAAGAGATAAAGAACAGAGAAGCAGCGGCAAAGGTTGTCGCCAAGAAGCCGAGAATATGGGATTAGATGCAAGCAAGCTTCCAAAGGGTCAGGCAGGACAAAAGTTCAAGGATGCTCAGGCTGCTCAAATGGCCGCAATGAGAAAGCAAAGTATGAAGAAAAGAGAAAGAAAATCTAAGCTCTCGTGAAAAGCAGAATTGAGGAATACAACCTGGATAATGAATGTCCAGTCAAGGCTTCCTGAAAAAATCACTGATGTTAAGATTATTCCCAACACCAAACCATTGGCTATGAATGTTTACAGAGGGGATGACAAAAGACACTTTGAGGTTCATGATCCCTTAAAATTCAGTGACTTTGGGATCACTGAACTTGATGAACTTGGTCCAATCATTGGAAAGAAGCAAAATAAGGTGGTCAAAGAGTTGATGAAGATGCTCGACAAAAAGATATGAAAGGTGAGGGATGCACCAGCCAACTGGAATTCACCGCCTTGATCGCACCTCAAGGATCTCAACCACAAACTTCCACTAGCAAAAGGAAAGAGTTGAGTTCCAACCTGAAATCAAAGTGCCGGCTTAGAATGCAACAGAGTCAGCCTGAGGGTGTCAAATTTGTGAAATGTTTGGTGATTGAAGAGCCTGAAAGAGGGCTATTCCATATTGATGTCTATGGAAACCCATAATTTCAAAGATGGAGTGATATTGATCAGCCGTGTAGCGCAATGATCACTATATTCAGCTGGCCTCTCAGATCCAATCCCGGCGTTAAATCAGGTCTCAAGACCAATGCAAAGATAAGAGACCATCCCCGACAGGGAAACACTCATCACCAAGAAAGTGAAGCTCGAAATCGGGTATCCATCTGGACTGACATCATTTTATCCTTTTGTACTAGTGATAGGAAATATGTAATCTGATCAATAAAAGATGTATGTTTTTGTCAAATTACTCAAATATTCCTTATTGTATTCACCAGTACATTCTGTGTAAGAAGAAGCCTTTTGGCTCACTTACACTGATCAAACACTTAGGCTATTTGTATATCCAAATAGGGGGGAGACTGTTGGTTCAAGAAAATACCCAAACCCCTTAAACTAGGATTTGAATAGAAAATATCCTAAGTGTTTAATCCGTTAAACACAATCAGTCACTGAGCATAGTCTCTCATGAGCTATCTTCGTGACACTTAGTATGAGGAGAAGAAGGAGCCTCTCCACTCTGCAAGGCGGAACTTAAAGGGTGAAGACTAAGTCAAGGAGAAGATAGTGGATTCAGTGAGTGATGACAATAACTCACTCCAATCCCTTCGACTCCTCTCAACTGTTAAACTCTAAAGACAAACGAAGAAAGAGATCACAAAGACTTTAAAGTTTGAAGAATGAGCTGGATTAGGCGGGAAAGTTTTACCCAGATAAAACTAAGTCCCTCAAGTGTTTATCCACCAATACACAGTCTCAATCTATCAAGATCATATCTTCCCATTTATAGTAGCGGCCATTCTCTATCAAGGAAAGAAGCTTCGACGCCTACTATAGAAAGGTGAACAGTAACCGAATATATCAATATTCGTGTTTCCTGTGATCCATGTTTTTGTCTTCTAGGATAAAGTTAATAATCATACTTGTATAAATAGCATAAGAGAATGAGTGAAAAGTTTAAGCTTGTGAATTGTAAAAACACACATACACACAAGCCAACTTTTCACTCCTCCAAATACAACTTTATCCTTGAGCTAGCTCAGTGGGTTCTAAGATTTGTGCTCAAACTTAGCCCTGAGCTTAGAGGAGTCACTCAAACTTTGTCATTTCAATCCCTAGTACTATTTCGCAAGTACTTGGGTAACGTATTCTTTTGATTTATTTCTAATAAGAATATGATGTTGAAAATTACTTTGTGTGTTTTACTTATGTTAATTTCAGTCATTATTCACTGTTAAATTGCTTTAAGTACTTAATTGTCCGTTTTAACGATAGTGAATAGGGAACAACAAACCTCTTATAGCAAAATTGATCATAATCATCCTTACGTCAAAATTGGTCAAAATTGATCAAATTCTAGTTTTTCCATCTTAGGCCTTTTGGATATTTTCCAAAGGATTAATCTAAGTCACTATCTGATCTCAAGGATCATTTAGCTTCACTTGACACTCGCAAAATCTTTAGTGTCATCCTTGTTCATTCATTGGTACTTATGAAAGTTCCAATTTCTTCCATAAAAGGCAATCATTAGCTACATCACTCATTACCTTCAAGTACTCAAGCACCCCTTCATTTAAAACACTTAGGATGACTAAAACACTCAAGATGGTATAGATCTTAGACATTAGAAACATCATTTTTATTCTTTCATAGATGCTGAGAGCCGGATCCCTAGGATTAGCCTAGACGGATCCCTCTAAGGAGGGAACCGTGGGATCCGGATGACAGATTATGTCAAATCTTGCTAAAACAATCATTTCAAGCTCATCTTTCTAACTCAAACACTCCATCTCATCTTAAATGAGTTCCTAGATCAAGAATAAACTCTGAAGTTGACTCTTGTGCATGTTAATCATCACATTCTAATGAATTTTAGTGGCTTAAGGCTTGAATGCACTTGCCAAATCTCTTGCCTTATAAACCACATTGTTAGGACTTCCATAGTCATCACCTTCATCCTCATTTTCAACACTTAGAAACCCTTACAAACTTCTTGAAATCATCTCATCATGAGGAAAACTCCAAGTAGCAACTTATCAACCAAAGAACCACCCAAGAAAATTGCTCGTGTTGTACACGAAATATCTTCAACCAAATCATCTCCGGTCAAGCCAACAAACGCAAGGATCCCTTCTCAACCAATTAAACCAATTCCTAAAAGGATAGTATCCACAAAATTACCTATGCCAAACACCACCATTCCTCCTAGGCCAAACAATATCATCTCCACTAAACCATCACCATTGGTTCCTAGAGCTATCTCTTTTACATCTCCACTATCATCACCACACCTCTACAATTTTGAGGATTTTCCTCCTAGGCCGTCTCATCCTCCTCCGCCGACAACATTCTCCTCATTAGGAGGAATAATGGTACAAAATCAAGGTGTTGAGTCAACATTAGCTCCGGCTTCCTTTTCGCCGTTTCCATCATATAATCCCATTTGGATTATGAGAAATCATCAAAGTCAACCACCCGACCATATGGAAGTTGACACTTCTCTACCACCACCATCATTCTTATTCGAGCTATTCTCAAATGCCCACCAATCCCCCTCCGTCGTTTGAAGCTCCACAAGCCGCTTCACTTGATCCTTCGCATCAAGCCTTTTCATTTCTTCCACCACCACTACCTAGCCATGACAAAAATTGTTATCATTGTCAACATGTTGAAATTTTGATACATGAAGTACGAGAAGACCAACGTTTCATGTTCTATCATCTCCTCGAACGTTTCGACGAGATTAAACCTAAACAAACTTGAGGTAGAAGATTTTAGTGGTGTCCTAGTATCAAGCGTTAGTTGGTCTAGAAATTCTTAGTCATGTATCATTTATTTTCTTAGTTCTTAGAGTCATGTATATCATAACTCTAGTTTTATTAAATGAAATTACATGCTAATTGCTATATTTCTGAGTATATGATTATGTTGTATAATACATATCTCACTTTGGTGATAACATTATTTGTTATACCACCATTTTCTGAATTTATTCATCAGTCATTTAATCCCTTTAATTTGCCTAGACGGATCCCTATTAGAGGGAACCGTGGATCCGTGATACTGAGAAAACTATTTTCTACTAACTTGGATCATATTTGCAGGAAATTGTACATTATACTTGCTTTCTAATCTTTGTTTTGTAGTTATTCAATTTACACATGAAGACTTTGACATCCTAAAGCTAGGGGGAGCTTTGTGTCAAAGCAATATTAGGATTACATTTCATGACATCCCTTTGCAAAATTGCAATCAACAAGGGGGAGCACATTCGTCACATAGACGAAATCTTTTGCAAACTTAGTTGCAAACAAACTAGCTTAGTATTAGTCTCTTGACGACCTTACATAGGGATGGACTCGTCAAGGGGGAGTAAAAGACGAGATCTTTTCCCGTTACTTGTTCTCTGTTTCTTTTTATTTCCTTCACATGTTTTTCCTAAAACAATGTGTTAGTTTTCTTTTGAAGCTCTTTTTGTTTTGACAAAAAGGGGGAGAAGAAAGTAAAAACAACAAATTCAAACTTTTAATAATTTTAGCTTTTCCTTAAAATAATTTTATGTTTTGTCATCAACAAAAAAGGGGATATTGTTAATACAAATAAGTCAGTGAAAAACGTTTATTTATATTTTACTATCTTCTAATGTTTTGTCGATAACAAACGTAAAATCATTTTAATGAAACAAATAAAATACGTAAATGGTTTGAACTAATAGTTTCTAACATATTCACATTTTCACATAAAACACTAAAACAAGTACAAGTGATTTTATGATTTAATATTAAATATGTACAACAACTAGTGTTTACATATTTGGGTAAAATATACACATAACTAGTATGTAGTATATTGGGTAATATAAATGGGTAGAAACTTAAGTATCATAACCCATTGGGCAAATACATTGAATGTAGTTGGGTACAACCCAAAGCCCATGACCCATGGAGCTTGACCCATAACCCATTGCATGACATCATGCTTATATCATATATGGATAATATCCATAACCCATGGTTTTGACCATGTGGAAAAATAGAAAGGGGGGAGGGGGGGTTGAATAGTTTTGCCGATTTTAAGTTAGTTTCAAAAACTTTAGATTCGTTAATATGTGAGATCTTATGGATGTAGAGAAAGTATAGATCTAATGATAAAGCAAGTAAATAAATTAAAGCGAAGGGAAAGAAAAGACACAACCGATGTATAGTGGTTCGCTACAAGGACACCTTCCTTGCCCTACTCCACTCCCCGAGTCACCTACTCGCGAGTTCAAGCACTATGTCAACAAACTCCTTCACTTGGCGGAGAAGCCTTCACAACGTTGCTTACACTTTTTCCGGTACAAAGCTAGATCCGAGTCCGTAGCACGGTGGACCAAACCAACACGACTATTACACAACAAATATGTGAAATATAAAATACAAGATCTTTGCACATGAAATCTGGGGAGTGACAAATCAATCAAGGACCCCTTGCTTGGATGACTTGTAGAATGCTCGTGATCTCGCCTTAGAGAAGGACCTATATGAGGATCACAATAGAAAGAAAGAAGAACAACTCTCTAGATCAAGTGATCTATATGTTAGAAGAGAATGAGAGTGTTTGAGAGATTTAGTAAGAAGAGGGTGAGTTAGAATGAAGAAATGGCTCTCTATTTATAGGCAAAATCTTCCACTGTTCCCGGATCCCACGGATCCCTTCCACTTGGGATCCGTCTAGTGTAATCCTAGGGATCCGTGGAACGTTCCTCTTTGCCCATGGGTTTTTTGGTTGGGTCATGGGTTATGGGTTGGTCCATGGGTTTTCTTTAGATTCAATGTATCTAAGTATACATTGTATCTAGCCAACTTTGGTATGGGTTAAGATCCATGGGTTATGGTTTTACCCATCCTAATAAACTATTACAACAAATGCTTAATTACTACATTTTGTATTTAAATGGCTATATGTAAATGCTTTACAAAAATAACATGTATCCTTATAATTATACTTAAGATAACATTATATTTGTTATCAACAAAACACAAAGAGATCGCAAAATATTAATAAACGTTTTACGGTTTATTTGTATTAACAATCTCTCCCCTTTTGTTGATGACAAAACATAATGTTATGATGAGTAAAACTTAAGAATAGATGTAAGTTTTGAAAGCCCTAAGTTTTACTTCTTCTCCCCTTTTTGTCGAAACAAAAAGTTAACCCTTGGAAGAAATAAACATAAAAGTGTGGATAAATTAGTCCACGTACGTTAACTCCCCTTGCGGTAGCTCCCCTAGTTTGGGGCGTCAAGTGAAGAAAAATAAAAATCCTACAAAAGAAAGGTTAGTAACATGCTTAAATAATCTTGTGATTGGCGAGAATCAAGATTGGGAGCCAAGGTATGTAAACAAGGCCTTGTAATAAAACAACAAATTGTAGTGGTATTTATGCCACTTACAAGCATGTAAAATAAGAACAAGACTTGTTCTTGAAAATGACTTCAAAAGAAAAAGTACTAAAAATAGAAAATAGTAGTAGTGATTCCTTCCATGCTTGCATAAGGTTATGGATGGAGGTTTGATGAGTAATGGTATTGATGCGATCAAGGATGAGGTTGAGTATGAATCGCATTTCTTCCCTAACTTCTATTGCAATTTCCCTAGTGGATTGGCAATGTTCACAATGTAAGTGATGTGGGTAATGAGTATGGAAATCTTCCGGGTTGTTTTGATTTGTGAGTTGCTGAAGTTGTGGTGGAAAAATAGGAAAATATGGATCAAAGTCGGAATGATTGAAGTGGTGGTGGAAAAGAACCTAGATGTTCTTGTAGTTTAATGGGAGCTAATGGTGGTGATGTTTCAAGATCATTGAATATTGTGTTTGGAGAAGTTGGAGGTGTCAAAAAGGCTAATTCTTTTTGCTTTGGTTGTTGAGATCTTGTTGGAGTCTTAAGGAGTTCCAAAAGAGTGATTTTAGGTGGTGAATGATTTGGTGATGAAGTTGGTGTACTTGTTGGTGATGAGGGAGGTGCTATAATGGAAGCATCTTGTGGTGAGTTATTTGATGGTGATGAGCCATATGATGGTTTTCCTAAGCAACAAGATCGGATGTTAATCCGTGCGGATATCCTATAGTTTGATTTTGGTATTTTGGAAGGTGGAAGTACAAAGGTTTGAGTTTCATGGATGTGATTGTTTGTACTAGGTGATTCATCTAAAGGGTTTGTGGATGACATGGTGTATTGTGTTTGTGAGGATGAGATGGATTATGCAAGCATTTTGGGAGTTCTATATATAGAAAAACAAAGCATTGTAATGAATGCTTGACCCAAAATGTGGATTAAAATCTAATGATTAGATATGAATTTAAGGCATGTGATCATGAGAACACAAGCATTAAAGAGCATACTCCAAAAATAAAACAAATGTGGATTTTTCATCCAAAGTGAGAAAAATAGAAGGTAAAAACAGCTTCTGTCTCACGGATCCCACGGATCCTTTCCTTGAGGGATCCGTCCAGCATTAAGGCTGGGATCCGTGGATGCAGTGATTCAGTGCAGCACAAAATTTTCCTTTTGGAAACATTTTTGCCTAGTGTGTGCCTATATGCAAACTATTTGGAGTTGCGGTTATCTCGACCCCTAAAAAGAAAAGGAAAATAAACTAGAAGTAGAAAAGCATTCTATTGAGATAACCCGAAAATACATATTTAGTACATAAGTACGTAATTTAGTGTTATCAATGCTCCTAATTCATTGTTGCTTAAATGAATGTACCCTAAAACACATATTAGTTATGTGTTCCCTTTAGCATTCAAAAGACATGAGATGCAATGAAAACGGGTTTTACTTTGTATTAATAATGAAAAAGCGATTTGTCCTAGACGTGAGAAATTGCTTTTGTGAAATTGATACGGGAAGGTATCATCCTTTTAGAAAACATTTTGAAAAAAGGTTTTCTTTGAAAATGTGTATGTAGTTATGTGTTTGCAACAAAAAAAAAAGAAAGCTATAAGTGGAAAACTTATCTTGGGTTTTGAAAATTCCCGTATTGTTTGTGAGTTGTGCGTGAAATAGAGATCCTAGACTCCGAAAGAAGAAGGCTAGTGTTTACATACCTTGTAGAGTCAAATAAGTTACGACGTTTGTTCCATTAGACCAAGACCAAGGCGAAGTAGGTTGAATTGTTCCCGCTTCAACGGTTTGGTGAGGGCGTCGGCTATGTTGTCTTCGGATGCTACCTTCTCAATAGAGATGTTCCCCTTTTGAACATTGTCTCTTAAGAAGTGATGACGAATCTCTATATGCTTTTTGCGAGAATGCAATACCGGATTCTTGCTTAAGTCGATGGCACCTTTGTTGTCACATAGGATGGCTATGTCGCTTAGATGAATGTCGTAGTCGACTAACGCTTGTTTCATCCATAGTGTATGTTGGCATGCTTTGCGGCAGAGGCGTACTCGGCTTCGGTTGTTGATATTGCTAGTGCCGTTTGTTTCTTAGAAAACCAAGATGTTAAACAACATCCCATGAAAGTACATACCCCACTTGTACTTTTTCTATCAACGTAATCACCTGCATGGTCCGAATCTGCATATACAATTGTTTCTACTCCCGTGCCCTTAGGATACCATAATCCTAATTGTGTTGTACCCTTAATGTATCTAAATATCCTTTTTTCGGCTTCTAGGTGTGATGTTTTAGGGTCTTCTTGAAACCTAGCACATAAGCAAACACTAAACATGATATCCGGCCTACTTGCCGTGAGGTAGAGAAGACTACCTATCATGCCACGATATTTAGTATTATCTAAGGATTCGCCGTCTTCATCTTTTGTGAGTTTGGTGTCGGATGACATTGGTGTCCTAATTGGTTTTGACTCTTCTAGACCGAATTTCTTTAACATCTCTTTTATGTATTTAGATTGATTAAAGAAGATACCATCTTCTACTTGTTTGATTTGTAGACCAAGAAAGAAACTAAGTTCTCCCATCATACTCATCTCGAACTCGTCATGCATGATTTTAGAGAAATCATCACACATGTCTTGACAAGTGGATCCGAATATAATATCATCTACATATATTTGTACTATGATTATATGTGACTCTCTTTTCTTAGTAAAAAGTGTGTTGTCAACTAACCCCATGGTATAGTTGTGTTTAATTAAAAATGACTTGAGTCTATCATACCAAGCTTTTGGAGCTTGTTTAAGACCGTAAAGGGCTTTCTTTAATTTATACACATGTTTGGGTTTTTCAAAATCGATGAAGCCCGGAGGTTGAGCTACATATACTTCTTCATTAATGAAACCATTTAGAAAAGCGCTTTTGACATCCATTTGATAAAGCTTTAGATCATTAGCACAAGCATACGCAAGAAGTATTCTTATAGACTCTAATCTAGCCACGGGGCATAGGTCTCATCAAAGTCTATTCCTTCTTGTTGGTTATACCCTTGGGCAACGAGTCTAGCCTTGTTCCTAGACACTACTCCGTTTGCATCTAATTTGTTTTTATAAACCCATTTGGTTCCTATTATGGTTTGATTACTAGGTGGAGGGACAAGTGTCCAAACATCATTAGAAACAAATTGATTTAGTTCTTCTTGCATAGCCATTACCCAACTCTCATCTTTTATGGCTTCTTGTGTATTCTTAGGTTCTAAGGTTGAAACGAAACAAAACAAGCTACTTTGGTTTTGAACTTGAGACCTTAATGTTCGTTCGTTTAGCTTTCCTATGACTTTATCTACGGGGTGATCTTTGGACTCTTTAATGTTTATTACTTCATCATTTAAAGGTACTTCTTCTTCATTTATATTTTTTCTTTATTACTATAGCTTCACTTTCTATAATCTCGTCATCGACAAGAGGTGGAGAGGGTTTGGGTGGACTTTCATCAAATTTTATATTTAATGACTCTTCTACCTTCATTGTTTCTTTGTTTAATATGGCGTAAGCTTTGCTATTTGGCGAGTAACCTAGAAAGATACCTTCGGTTGATTTAGGATCAAATTTTGTAAGGTAATCTTTAGTGTTAAGAATAAAACATTTACTACCAAAGACTCTAAAGTGATTTAACGTAGGCTTTTTGCCTCGGAGTAACTCATATGGAGTTTTACCTAAGATTGGTCTAATTAAGATTCGATTGAGTATGTATCGTTGAAGTATCAACGGCATTACACCAAAACTTTTGAGGTATGGATTGTTCATTAAGCATGGTTTGACTCATTTCTTGTAGGGTTCTATTCTTTCTTTCTACTACCCCATTCGATTGTGGAGTGCGTGGAACCGAGAAGTTGTGAGTAATACCATTAGCGTCACAAAAGGCTCCAAATTGCACTTCATTATCCAATTCCCTACCATGATCCGTCCTAATAGACACTATAGGACTTCCTAGTTGTCTTTGGATCTTTTTGCTTAATATTTCAAAATAATTAAAGGTTTCCGTTTTGTTCTTTAAAAATTTTGTCCATGTATACCTAGAGTAATCATCCACTATGACCAAAGTGTAGTAGTTGCCTCCATAACTTTGGATAGCGGATGGACCAAATAAATCCATATGTAGTAATTCTAGACACCTAGTTGTAGACACCATGTTTTTAGCTTTATGACTAGAATGAGCTTGTTTTCCTACATTACAAGCATCACAAAAGTGATGTTCATATTTTAACTTAGGTAGATCTCTTACTAGATCTTTGGATGATAGCGATTGAAGAAGTCGCATGTTGGCATGACCCAATCTTCGATGCCATAAGGTCCAAGTATCATCCATAGAGGTAAGACATAGTTTGTCTTTAGGTTCATTACCAATTTTAATGACATAGACTCCATGTTTCCTAATTCCTCTTCCTATGGTTATGCCATTTTTAATATCTTACTACCGGTTTGGTAAAAAGTACATTGCACTTTTTATCACATATTTGTCCTATACTTAAGAGGTTAAAGTTTAGGTTTTCTACGTGACACACATCGTTAATGGTTAGAGATTGTTAGAAATCGTACTTTCTTTACCGATGATTCTACTTTTGCTATTTCCAAACACCACATTACCTCCATTGAAGGATTCATATGTGGAGAATAGATCCCTATTGCCGGTCATGTGCCTCGTGCACCCGCTATCCTTGACCCATTCATCGGGTCTAGGTCGACCTTTAAGCACACCTAAAACAATAATAAACTCAAAAGTTTGGTCCCCATTTGTTCATGGGTCCATTAGTGTTAAACATTCCATTCATGTTAGACATGTATGGATAAGATGAGTATGCATTCCATGGAGCAAAGTTTTGACACGGAAAACCATTTTGCATATTTGGGTTCCATCTCATTTGATGATTACTTATCGGGTAAACGTTATTAGGTCTCCTAAATGAATTAGGTTTTGAAAAAGATAGAGCTTTGTTTCTTGCAAAAGTAGGATTATATTTTGGAGGTGGTTGTCTAGTGATGACATGAGTTGGTTTCTTCCTATTAACTATAACAAAATCAGTTCTAGATGAAGAAGCTACGTTATTACTAGCCGGTTCCCTTTTGATGGGATCCGTGGGATCTGCCACAACAGTGGTTGGTTTTTCTAGTGCCTTAACAAATTTTGTTTCTTTAATTTCACTAGTTGATGGATCAAGTTGTTGAACACCTAAACCTTTTTGGTTGTTACCGGTTTTAACACCATCTAATATCGTATCTAAAGTGTTAGTACTCATTCTAGCAATTTTAGAATCTAGATGATCAACTAGTGTTTGAAGTTGAACATAAAGTTCACATTCACCACTTGCTATTTTACCCTTTCTAAAGCGTTTTAGTTTTGCTTTTAATTCTATGACTTCTTTATCTAAACGTTGGTTTTGACTCTTTAAAAGCTTGTTTTTGTTAATTAGTTTTAAGCTAATATTGCATAGTTTGTCATATTCATTATGCAATGAGTCGTCATCAAGTGATGAACTACTATAGTATTCGTGACATACCTCGTCATTTGCCATGAGACAAATCTCCGTCCTCCTCGTCGCTCATTCCCCACGTGCCAGCTCACGACGCCTTTTGATCATCCCGTTTGGGACACTTACTAATAAAGTGGTTTGGGTCCCCACATTTAAAGCAAGTGCGATCATCCTTTGGCTTCTCGTCCTCTTTGCTTTTCCGAAAGCCTTTCTTATCGTCATACGGTTGTTTGGCGTATCTTCCCTTTCTTCTAAAGAACTTTTTAAAGTCCCTTACCGCCATAGCGTACTCCTCGTCGTCACTACTCGAAGAGGAGTTCTCTTCATCGCTTGAAGCCTTTTGGCTTTAAGGGCAAGAGATTTGTGTTTCTCTTTCACCTTTGAGGCTTCTGAGTCTTTAGCAAGGACAAGCTCGTAGACTTTTAGGTTGCCTATGAGTTCATCAAGGGTGAGGATTGTCAAATCTTTTGACTCTTCGATCGCCGTCACCTTGGATCTCCACTTCGATGGAAGTGCCCTTAGATATCTCCTAACATGGTTACAGCTAGAAAAAGATTCATCAAGTGCTTGTAAAGATGTAATAATAGTATTAAAATTAGCAAATGAATGATCTATAGTTTCCTCATCCGATATTGAAAATTGTTCATATTGTTGAACAAATAAATCAATTTTATTATTTTTAACTTGTTGATTACCTTGATGAGTTACAACTAAAGAATTCCAAATTTCTTTAGAGGTTTTAAGCATAGAAATTCTTTCGAATTCCTTTTTGGGTAAAGCATTATACAAAACCTTTTTAGCTTCACTATTTTTAGAAAGCTTTTTCTTCATTTCATCATTTAGTTTATCATGAGGTATGTTAACTAAATTTCCTTTATCATCATTTGAGGTAGCCTCAAAATCACCTTCAACAATAATGTACCAAAGATCAATATCTTTAGACTTCACATATGTTTTGAATCTATTTTTCCAATATATAAAACCATTAGTTTCAAGTAGTGGTGGTCGTTGCATAGATTGCCCTTCCTTATAATTTTCAGAACCCATAGTGATCGAAAAGTTTTTAAAATACAATTTTACTTTAAAACTTTTATAAACTTAGCTCTTGATGCCAATTGTGGAAAACTAGAAGGGGGGGTTGAATAGTTTTGCCGATTTTAAGTTAGTTTCAAAAACTTTAGATTCGTTAATATGTGAGATCTTATGGATGTAGAGAAAGTATAGATCTAATGATAAAGCAAGTAAATAAAGTAAAGCGAAGGGAAAGAAAAGACACAACCGATGTATAGTGGTTCGGCTACAAGGACACCTTCCTTGCCCTACTCCACTCCCCGAGTCACCTACTCGAGTTCAAGCACTATGTCAACAAACTCCTTCACTTGGCGGAGAAGCCTTCACAACGTTGCTTACACTTTTTCCGGTACAAAGCTAGATACCGAGTCCGTAGTACGGTGGACCAAACCAACACGACTATTACACAACAAATATGTGAAATATCAAGCACAAGATCTTTGCTACGAAATCTTGGTGACAAATAAATCAAGGACCCCTTGCTTGGATGACTTGTAGAATGCTCGTGATCTCGCCTTAGAGAAGGACCTATATGAGGATCACAATAGAAAGAAAGAAGAACAACTCTCTAGATCAAGTGTGTGGAAAACTAGAAGGGGGGAGGGTTGAATAGTTTTGCCAATTAAAACTTCCTTTTAATCTATTTTGATTGACTTATGTCAATCTATTTGGATGTGTGTGTTGGAGGTTGATAAACAAGCATATAAAGGTAAGTAATGAAAAGATAAGAGTAAGGAGCACAAAACCACAACGCAAGTATTTATAGTGGTTCGGCTACAAGGACACCTTCCTTGCCCTACTCCACTCCCCGAGTCACCTACACGAGAGTTCGTAATCACTACACCAATCTCCTTATGGCGGAGAAGCCTTCACAATGTCGCCTACCCTTTTTCCGGTGCTAGGCTAACCACAGGGTTCTTTCACTCCAAGGTGAACCACACCTACACAAAGTCGCCTACCCTTTATAAGGTATTAGGCTAAGTACCTAGTTCTTTCACTCCAAGGTGAACTACACCTTCACAACATTGCCTACCCTTTATTAGCTACTAGGCTAAGCACCTAGTTCCATTGCAATGGAGGAACTACTACCACACTACACCAATGACTAATCCCAAAGGAGATCTACTCCTTTACAACATCATCAAGGATATAAATATCCTTGGATCTAATACTAGTCTATCTTGTACATCGAAACACACCATATCGAATGTACATCTAAGGCACCTTTCACTAATGCCTTTGACTAGATCTACAAGACACCTTTCACTAATGTCTTGTGTCTTCACTTCTAAGCACCTTTCACTAATGCTTCTTTGTCTTGACTTCTAAGCATTTACCACAAGTGCTTATCCCTATACGACGATAGATACCCTTCACTAATATCTTCGTCTTGACACTTGAGACATCTTTCACTAATGTCTTCAACACTACACTTCTTTGAAGAAAGAAAGGAATCATCAACAAGAAGAATTCAGTAGCCTTGATGATGAGGAAGCATGGCAACTCATGGACTTGAGCTTGCTCGACTTCAAAGGTGGTGATCTTGCCTTTAAGAGGAACCTAAAAGATCACACAAAAACAAAACTACAAACATAGATCTCTTGGATCTGAGGTTAGTGAGTTTTTAACTCAGGGAGAAAGTGTGTTAGAAAGGGGTGAGAAATAATGAAGAAATGGCTCACTATTTATAGAGGAAAAATCTTATTGTTCCCCGGATCCCACGGATCCCTACCACAAGGGATCCGCTAGCACAAAGCTAGGGATCCGTGGAGCACACTCCCATTTGCCCATGGGTACTTTTGGTTATGGGTCATGGGTCATGGGTTGAACCATGGATCTTTGGCTAGATACAATGTATCTTTAAGTGCAATGCTCTTAGTCACTTGGGTATGGGTTGATCCATGGGTTATGGATATTATCCATGTGTGATATAAGCATGATGTCATGTAATGGGTTATGGGTCAAGATCCATGGGGCATGGGCTTTGGGTTGTACCCAACTACATTCAATGTATTTGCCAAATGGGTTGTGATACTTAAGTTTCTACCCATTTATATTACCCAATATACTACATACTAGTTATGTGTATATTTTATCCAAATATGTAAACACTAGTTGTTGTACATATGTATTACTAAATCATAAAATCACTTATACTTGTTTTAGTGTTTTATATGAAAATGTGAATATGTTAGAAACTATTAGTTCAAACCATTTACGTATTTTATTTGTTTCGTTAAAATGATTTTACGTTTGTTATCAACAAAACATTAGAAGATCTTAAAATATAAATAAACCAGCTTATTTGTATAACAATCTCCCCTTTTTGTTGATGACAAAACATAAAATTATTTTAAGGAAAAGCTAAATTCGTAAAAGTTTGAATTTGTAGTTTTTACTTTCTTCTCCCCCTTTTTGTCGAAACAAAAAGAGCCTTGAAAGAAAGCAACACATTGTTTTTAAGAAAAACATGTGAAAGAAATAAAAAATAGAAAAAGATAGAGAGCAAGTAACGGGAAAGGATCTCGTCTTTACTTCCCCTTGACGAGTCCATCCCTATGTAAGGGCGTCAAGAAAGAGATACTAATCTAGTTTCTTTGCAAGTAAGTTTGCAAAAGATTTCGTCTAAGTGACGAATGTACTCCCCCTTGATGATTGCAATTTTGCAAGGGGATGTCATGAAATGTAAATCTAGTATTGCAAGTAATTTGCAATGTATTGCTTTGACATAAAGCTCCCCTAGCTTTAGGATGTCAAAGTCTTCATGTGTAAATTGAATAACTACAAAACAAAAGTTAGAAAGCAAGTATAATTCACAATTTCCTGCAAATGTGGATCAAGTTAGTAGAAAGAAAGCTTTCCGTCTCACGGATCCCACGGTTCCCTCCTAGTAGGGATCCGTCTAGGCAATTTTGAGGGATCCGTATTATTAATTACAGCAAAGGTGATATAACAAGTAATGTTATCACAAAAATGAGATATGAATACAAAGTAATCATATGCTCAACAAAATAACAGGTAGCATGTAATTCCATTTAATAAAACTAGAGTTATGATATACATGACTCTAAAAACTAAGAAAATAAGAGAATACATGACTAGGAATTTCTAAACCAACTATCGCTTGATGCTAGGACACCACTAAAATCTTCTAGCTCAAGTTTGTTTAGGTTTAATCTCGTCGAAATGTTCGAGGAGATGATAGAACATGAAACGTTGATCTTCCGTACTTCATGTATCAAACTTTCAACATGTTGACAATGATAGCAATCTTTGTCATGGCTAGGTAGTGGTGGTGGAAGAAATGAAATGGCTTGATGCGAAGGATCAAGTGAAGCGGCTTGTGGAGCTTCAAACGATGGAGGGATTGGTGGAGGCGCATTTGAGAATGGCTCGACTAAGAATGATGGTGGTGGTAGAGAAGTGTCAACTTCCATATGGTCGGGTGGTTGACTTTGATGATTTTTCATAATCCAAATGGGATTATATGATGGAAATGGCGAAAAGGTAGCCGGAGCAAGTGTTGAATCAATACCTTGATTTTGTAGCATTATTCCTCCTAATGAGGAGAATGTTGTTAGCGGAAGCGGATGAGACGGCCTTGGAGGCAAGTCCTCTAAATTGTAGAGGTGTGGTGATGATAGTGGGGATGTAAATGAAATAGCTCTAGAAACTAATGGTGATGGTTTAGTGGAGATGATATTGTTTGGCCTAGGAGGTATGGTGGTATTTGGCATTGGTAGTTTTGTGGGTACTATCCTTTTAGGAATTGGTTTGATTGGATGAGAAAGGATCCTATCATTTGTTGGCTTGACCGGAGATGATTCGGTTGAAGAGATTTCGTGTATAACACGAGCCTTTTTCATGGGTGGTTCTTTGGTGGATAAGTTACTACTTGGGGTTTTCCTCATGATGAGATGATTTCAAGAGCTTTGTAAAGATTTCTAAAGTGCTGAAAGTTAGGATAAGAGTGATGACTATGGAGGTCCTAACAGAGTGGTTTATAAACCAAGAGATTTGGCAAGTGCATTTAAGCCTTAAGCCACTAGGATTCATTGGAATGTGATGATTAACATGCACAAGAGTCAACTTTAGAGTTTGCACTGATCTAGGAACTCATTTAAGATGAGATGGCGTGTTTGAGTTAGGAAGATGAGTTAAAATGATTGTGTTAGCAAGATTTGACATAAACTGTCATCCGGATCCCACGGTTCCCTCCTTAGAGGGATCCGTCTAGGCTAATCCTAGGGATCCGGCTCTTAGCAGCTATGAAAGAGTGGAAATGATGTTTCTAAGATCTAAGACCTATAATATCTTGAGTGTTTCAGTCCTCCTAAGTGTTTTAAATGAAGGGGTGCTTAAGTACTTGAAGGTAATGAATGATGTAGCTAATAATTGTCTCTTATGGAAGGATTTGGGACTTTCAAGAGTGCCAATGGATGAGCAAGGATGACACTAAAAATTTGGTGTGTCAATTGAAGCTAAATGATCCTAGAGATCAGGTTGTGACTTAGGATAGTGTTTTGGAAAATATCCTAGAAGCTTTGAGATGGGAAAAACTAGAGTTTGATCAATTTTGAGGTAAGGATGAATTATGATCAATTTTCCCATAATCGAAAGATTTCTAAGACTAAATGTGAGGGATTAAGTAAAAAATGAAGTGTGAGTTTGAGAGCGGAAGAGTAATGGATTAAAAACGAAACGGTAGATCTACAAGCGTCTTAGAGTGTGATCTAGGTGAGTTATGTATGAGTAGGAAAGATCAACCTATCTTGATAAGGACGTAATTTCCCTTAAGACACTATATTTAGCTTAGTGTGAGGTGTTCTAAGGATATGTTTGAAATATAATGCCTGCAATTGCATTTTCTATTTCTTAGGATCCCACGGTTCCCTAAGTGTAGGGATCCGTCTAGCACAATCTTTGGGATCCATACCTATCAGCAGGAACCTTTACTAAAGGTACGCAATGATCTTCACAATGCATTATATCTCAAGGATAGTCTAAAAAGAGTTCTAATACTAAGATATCAAATGTAAGATGTTTTATTTCATGAAAGAAATTGGATTACATTGATAAAGCACGAGTACAAGAGATTTGATCCTATTTTGGAATACTACTAGGTTCCTTAAGTGTTTTCGCTAGGAGGATCATTATGTGATTGATGAGTGTTGGTGGAATCAAGAATGAAGAAAGTCTTCATGAGAGATATGTTTAGCGGTTCCATCATCTTGTTCACAAGTACATACAACGGACTTTGAAATTGAGGATGGAAGTGCATAACATTATGATAGAGGCGTGTCAAGAACATTCCATAAGGGATGAGTTTATTCTTGGAGCCTTGAAGATTTACAATTCGCCTTGCGAAGAAGTAGGAGAGATTGTATGGTTGTTGTGTTAGCAAACAGTACAACATGTGAGCACAACAAGCGGGAAGAATTTCTCGATTTCCCCTAAGGCTCCAAACATTTTCACGTAGGATGAGTGCAAGAGGCTTGTACTCTTCTTGGATATCCCTTGTAAAGATAATGTTTGGATCGGAGTAATATGGTCGAGGTTTGCATATTATGCGATTTAAATCTTCCAGAGAGGGTATGTGTGAACAATATGGACTATTTTCTTCACGAAAGTTGAAGAGAATCAAGAGACCAATCTTCGGTGAAGGCACATTGTCCATGATTTGGAATCCGGAGGATGTGAGCAAAATGCCCAAGGGTTAGAGTGAACTTTTGGTTTTTGATATAAAACCAAAGTGATAGAGAGCGATCCTCGTTACGAACGAGTTCGACTTGATGGAAGAATTCCATTATGAACCTTGGACATATCTTCTCGTTGATTTCAAGAAGACATTCCAGTCCTATGGCTCGGAAGGAGGTATTGATACCTTCTTCGAATTGTAGAGAGGTGTCTACAATACGTCCTTTTTGGAAGTGACGGTTTTCGAGATTATTGAACCCATGGACATGATTTCCAGGTGTGTTGGGTTCGAGAGAGATGTTCGGAGTGTAGACGCTAGTGAGTGCAAAATCAAACTCATATTCATGCGTCATGGTTGAACCTATAGAAATGATAAGTTAATAAAAAGAGATGTTTGTGATCAACTTATGATTATCTAATGTTTTTACTAGATTTTTATTAACAATGGTGTTTAACACTCTAACTTCCTCAAGGTTTTGACTTTCTAGCGGATTATTACATTTAGAAAGATAGTGGTTTTTAATTTGCATGAAAAACTGTTTTCCAGTAGGACGGATCCCACGGTTCCTTTTCAAAAGGGATCCATCTAGTATAACTTCCGGGATCCGTAGATCTGTAATTACAGAAACAGATTTTATGAAAACGCATAGGTTTTTAGATCTCATAGTTTTATACCAAGATATATGTTTTAACCTACATTTTCTTTTAACATGCATACATGACTTCTAATGTATCACGAAAGAATATGAAACAAATAAATCAAAAGAAATGACAAACATATTATGATAATAATAACCTAGATAACTAGATCATTAGTAATATTGCATTTCAATACTAAGGATGATACAAAGGATTGGGTATATGATCCCAATGTATATTAACAACACAAAGTAAATGTCTCTATATGTGAACTTCATCATAGGGAACACAAGTGCAATGAGTGTTAAGGCGATGAGCACGAGTGCGATGTAAACCATGTTGATGACAGATCTTCTTGGTTTCGGTTGAGATGAAGTGGGGAAGAAGATGAAGTTTTGAGTGAGAGGGAATATTTGAAATTGGAAAATTTGAAAAGGTGAGGGTTTGGTAGAGTGGTCGACGGTGGGGTTATTTATAGGGAAGGAGGAATTTTTTAAAATTCGTGTTTTGTTTTATTATTGGATTAAAAGAAACAAAACATAAGTATTATATACCACGACTTTAGAGAAATAAAACAGTATGTAGAAAAATGCTTCCTAATGAAGCTTCATGTAAAACATGTATAAGCACAAAGGATAATCATATCAATACCTAAATAGGCATACTTAATTATCAAGCAAAATAAAAAGAGAATCATACCTCTAGCGCACTTAGGAATGTCTTTACAAATGACACAACAAATGTCACTTAGACGATTCTCGCTCCTTTGCAATTAAGATACCTTCTTAAGTAAGGTATTCTTTTTACCAAGCGATTCCTATAGCTTGGTGGGTATAAGCTTTGACTAATCAACATGACAAAGAAGATTAGTGCAATTAAATGAAACAAGTAAATAAAAAAATGTTGTTATCAAATCAACATCCAAACTTATAGTTTTAAAAGACATGGTGTTTATTTTTATGAAAAACCTTCTTTGTAGTTTTCAATTAACCATGGATCGTATCAAGTTTTTAAAGTACAATATACTTCAAAAAACTTGGTAACGAAGCTCTGATACCAATTGTGGAAAACTATAAGGGAGGGTTGAATAGTTTTGCCAATTAAAACTTCCTTTTAATCTATTTCGATTGACTTATGTCAATCTATTTGGATGTGTGTGTTGGATGTTGATAAACAAGCATATAAAGGTAAGCAATGAAAATATAAGAGTAAGGAGCACAAAACCACAACGCAAGTATTTATAGTGGTTCGGCTACAAGGACACCTTCCTTGCCCTACTCCACTCCCCGAGTCACCTACTCGATAGTTTGTAATCACTACACCAATCTCCTTATGGCGGAGCCTTAAGCCTTCATCGCCTACCCTTTTTCGGTGCTAGGCTAACCACCGGGTTCTTTCACTCCAAGGTGAACCACACCTACACAACGTCGCCTACCCTTTATAAGGTACTAGGCTAAGTACCTAGTTCTTTCACTCCAAGGTGAACTACACCTTCACAACATTGCCTACCCTTTATTAGCTACTAGGCTAAGCACCTAGTTCCATTGCAATGGAGGAACTAATACCACACTACACCAACGACTAATCCCAAAGGAGATCTACTCCTTTACAACATCATTAAGGATATCAATATTCTTGGATCTAATACTAGTCTATCTTGTACATCGAAACATACCATATCGAATGTACATCTAAGGCACCTTTCACTAATGCCTTTGACTAGATCTACAAGACACCTTTCACTAATGTCTTATGTCTTCACTTCTAAGCACCTTTCACTAATGCTTCTTTGTCTTGACTTCTAAGCACCTACCACGTGTGCTTATCCTATAGACGATAGATACCCTTTACTAATATCTTCGTCTTGACACTTGAGACATCTTTCACTAATGTCTTCAACACTACACATCTTTGAAGAAAGAAAGGAATCATCAACAAGAAGACTTTAGTAGCCTTGATGATGAGGAAGCATGGCAACTCATGGACTTGAGCTTGCTCGACTTCAAAGGTGGTGATCTTGCCTTTAAGAGGAACCTAAAAGATCACACAAAAACAAAACTACAAACATAGATCTCTTGGATATGAGGTTAGTGAGTTTTTAACTCAGGGAGAAAGTGTGTTAGAAAGGGGTGAGAAATAATGAAGAAATGGCTCACTATTTATAGAGGAAAAATCCTACTGTTCCCCGGATCCCACGGATCCCTACCACAAGGGATCCGGCTAGCACAAAGCTAGGGATCCGTGGAACGCTCCTCTTTGCCCATGGGTACTTTGGTTATGGGTCATGGGTCATGGGTCATGGGTTGAACCATGGATCTTTGGCTAGATACAATGTATCTTTAAGTGCAATGCACTTAGTCACTTGGGTATGGGTTGATCCATGGGTTATGGATATTATCCATGTGTGATATAAGCATGATGTCATGTAATGGGTTATGGGTCAAGATCTATGGGGCATGGGCTTTGGGTTGTACCCAACTACATTCAATGTATTTAACCAATGGGTTGTGAGACTTAAGTTTCTACCCATTTATATTACCCAATATACTACATACTAGTTATGTGTATATTTTATCCAAATATGTAAACACTAGTTGTTGTACATATATATTACTAAATCATAAAATCACTTATACTTGTTTTAGTGTTTTATTTGAAAATGTGAATATGTTAGAAACTATTAGTTCAAACCATTTACGTATTTTATTTGTTTCGTTAAAATGATTTTACGTTTGTTATCGACAAAACATTAGAAGATCGTAAAATATAAATAAACGTTTTTACGGCTTATTTGTATTAACAAAGTGATCTATATGTTAGAAGAGAATGAGAGTGTTTGAGAGATTTAGTAAGAAGAGGGGTGTGTTAGAATGAAGAAATCTATTTATAGGAAAAATCTTCCCTGTTCCTGGATCCCACGGATCCTTCCCGCTGGGATCCGTCTGGTGTAATCCAGGATCCGTTGAACGCTCCTCTTGCCCATGGGTTTTGTTATGGGTCATGGATTATGGGTTAGTCCATGGGTTTTATTTAGATTCAATGTATCTAAGTATACATTGTATCTAGCAACTGGTATGGATTAAGATCCATGGGTTATAGTCCATGGGTTATGGTTTTACCCATCTAATAAACTATTACAACAAATGCTTAATTACTACATTTTTGTATTTAAATGGCTATATGTAAATGCTTTACAAAAATAACATGTATCCTTATAAATATACTTAAGATAACATTATATTTGTTATCAACAAAATACAAATAGATCGCAAAATATTAATAAACGTTTTTACGGTTTATTTGTATTAACAGACCATACCCATGTGACTAGGTGCATTGCACTCAAGAGATACATTGTATCTAGTTAAAGACCCATAGATCAACCCATGACCCATGACCCATAACCAAAATACCCATGGGTAAAGAGATCCTGGATCCCTTGTGGAAGGGATCAGGTGGGATCGAAACAGTAGAATTTTTCCTCTATAAATAGTGAGCCATTTTCTTTGTTTCTCACCCTTTCTAACATACCTTTCCTAGAGTTAAGAAACTCTCTAACCTCAGATCCAAGAGATCTATGTTTGTAGTTTTGTTTTGTGTGATCTTTTAGGTTCCTCTTAAAGGCCAGATCACTACCACCTTTGAAGTCGAGCAAGCTCAAGTCCATGAGTTGCCATGCTTCCTCATCATCAAGACTCTGAAGTCTTATTGTTGATGATTGTTTCTTTTCATAGAAGTGTTGAAGACATTTGTGAAAGGTGTCTCAAGTGTCAAAGGCGAAGATATCTTCGTCCATATCATAAGCACTTGTGGTAGGTGCTTAGAAGTCAAGACTAGAAGCATTATTGAAGGGTGCTTAGAAGTCAAGACACGAGACATTAGTGAAGGGTGTCTTGAAGATCTATTAAAGGCATTAGTAGGTGCCTTAGATGTACATTGATATGGTGTGTTTGATGTACAATAGAATACTAGATCCAAGGATATTGATATCCTTGATGATGTTGTAAAAAGGAGTTTATCTCCTTTGGGATTGTCGTGGTGTGGTGTTGGGTAGTAGTTCCTCCATTGCTGGGATCTAGGTACTTAGCCTAATACCTAAAAGGGAAGCGACGTTGTGTAGGTGTGGTTCACCTTGGTGTGAAAAGACTAGGTACTTAGTCTAGTACCGATAAAGGGTGGCGCGTTGTGTAGGTGTGGTTCACCTAGAGTAGAACACGGTGGTTAGCCTAGCAGGAAAAAGGGAATGGCGGCGTTGTGAATGCTTCTCCATCATAAGGAGTTGGTGTAGTGATTGAACTCTTGAGTAGGTGACCTAGGAGTAGAGGCAAGAAGGTGTCCTTGTAGCGAACCACTATAAATACTCGCGTTGTGGTTTTGTGCTTCTTACTCTTATCTTTTCATTACATACTTATATATGTTTGTTTATCAACATCCAACACACACATCCAAATAGATTGACATAATTCAATCTAAATAGATTAAAAGAAAGTTTTAATTGGCAAAACTATTCAACCCCCCCTTCTAGTTTTCCGCATGTTCTTTGATCTCGAAACAGACATTAGCTCTAATAGCGCTTAACGAGCCCCGACCCTTGTTCATCCCTAGTCAATGCCAAATATTCTTCAAGAGTGAGGTCATCAATGTTTACGAGTTCTATTGTACCTGAAACTTAAAAAGAAATCATGAGAAAACAAGAAAAATTAAAATAAAAAAAAGTAAAAGACTTAACAAAAATCCTATATTAACTCCCGGCACGGTAAAAACTTGATCTTGGTTTTCGACAATTTTAATATTATAAAGTCTCGTTTATATGGTCCACCACTTATGCACTCAGGCGTGTACCCGGTCGTGTGTAGTGTAGTAATCGGTAAAAGCGAGGTCATCCTAAGAGCTATGTGAGCGGATCTATATTAAATCTAGGTGTCACTAGTTTTAATTGTTTTAAGTATCAAAATGATTAATTAACTAATAAAACAAGATATGAAAGCAAATAAGATAGAGTTGTGATCAATAAGGGTAAAGTGTGCTAACCTACTTACTCATCCTATCATGTTATGTTCACGCCTTACTACTTCCAATCGTTTCAAGTGGGGTTTTAAGTCGCTAGGACAGCATTTGGTTAGTTCGTCCTAACCTATCAGCAAAGGCTTCCACCGGAGATCAAGCTACTACCTTGAAAGTCAGTTGTTTTATTCCTAAGCCAAGTCATTAAGTACCTCTACATGCAAGATTACATAACAATGAGTGCCGGTAGCTAGCATCTTAGACACTAATCTAACTTCTTAAGTTCATCCAAGCGTCGGGTGATAATTTGGTCAGCTCACTGGCAGTAAGGGTCGTCAGTTGGTCAATTCTTTCCTTCCACAAAGTCTACCTACTTATGGTCAGTTGGTCAATTCTCCTAAGCAACTAGACACTACCGCCATTCAAAAATACGAAACCAAATAGGCTACCAACGAACTATGCGCATATACTAAGCAATTATCTGAAAGCATGTAGCGTAAGCGAAAATTAAGAAATCATAACTAAGCACCAAAGGTATTAGCGGGTATATTAAAGCGAAACCAAGATTCGTTTTAACATAATGGATGAAGCTCGTATGCTCTTCAGATCTTGGACCCCTCTTGGTTCTCTCTGCTTTTCGTGTGGAGTAAATGATGTGAAATGCGGAAATTAGGGCTTGTATTTATAGGTACGATCTAGTTATGGCGTAACTTTAGTTGAGAGTTACGCCGTAACCTCTATAATTCCATAATAATGCTCTCGTAAAGGCGTTCGCAGTAACTAATGAATCAGTTACGCGTATCTTGTCTACAGGTTACATTTGTATTGATTACGCCGTAATCATTGAAAGGGATTCGATAAATTATCGATGGCGTGGAACATCTTTGACCTAGTTGGTTATAGTAATCCTTAGTTGGGAATTACGCTTGATAATGGTTTTGAGTTGTCTTAGTCACATGTTAGTTACGTAATGTGAGAGATGGAGTTATGCGTAACTTGAAAATTTCCAAATCCGTCTTAGTAGCTCCAATGCTCGTAATTTACCGAAAGTGAAATATAACGAGGAAAACAAGCATAAGCTCTATAAATGATATAAAATACGAGAATTATCAGGGGAAATTGACACTTAATATTCAAGACTATTTGATGTTATCACCTCTGAACCTCAAGCTTTCCACATTGAATTCATCTCCTGAGTTTCCTTAGGATGGAATTGGGTGTCTCAATGTTCAACGACTATGGTGAACTTTAAACATATCCCTTTAGCAGACTTTAAAACAAAATCTCTAGCCAAACCCATAGTCAAGTGGTCAGCTAAATTTTGTTGAGATCTTACAAACTCTATCGAAATCATTTCATTCATGATATGTTCACGAACCACGTTGTGTCTGACACCCTATGTGTCTAGACTTCCCATTGTACATTTGGCTATATGCCTTTAAAAATGTAGCTGCACTATCACAACGGATAGAAA
>OU343223.1:254719945-255106921 GCA_910596185.1 Chrysanthemum makinoi
AATCAACAACTTATGTCATTGATTGAGGGGGAGAATGATTTCAAAAAATATTCAAGCATGTTTAATCTTTGGAGTTTAAAGTCTCAGATTTGATCCTTATCGGTTATATGTTTTCACAAGCAAGTCACAATTATCCTCAAAAGCTTTCAAAATCAATTTAAATCTACAGAGATCACAAATCTCAAATGATTTGAAAATTGTGATCGAGGGCGAATTTGTGATTTAAATTGGATTTAAACTGATAATTCGATAAATGGTTTTATAAGTGTTTAGCAAGCTCTCCTCCCTTCATGTGCCAAACAATTTCAAATTTTCCATGCACATGTTAAGGGGGAGCATCTATATCAAACTATGAAGGATTAAAACGTGATTGATTTGTTCCAAAGTGCAGTTTTTCCATAATTTGTGCAAAACACTTTCGAATCTTGATGCACATATTGAGGGGGAGCAACTTTTTGAAAACCACATCCTTTCCAAAAATATCTTTAACATAGTATGAAAAATACTAATTTTGATCAAGAAAGTGATGTTGATATCTTTTAGAAAATGGTAATCAAAGAAGTGAATCCTTCCTCTTGCCTCCGTGTGCCAAAACAAGTTCAAATACACGATGCACATGTTGAGGGGGAGCTCTTTTCTAAAATATCAAAAACAATTCAGGTACAAAATGCTTTGATAATATATCACAAGTATCTGGAGTGATTTTCAAATGGTTTTCAATTGGTTCAAATGGCTGATGAACAATACCGAAAAGACCGACCAAATTTACTTTATGTATGGTGATATAAGGATTGTTAGGTTAGATATTCATTCCCACGATCCGCCAGAACCAGAGGGATCTACCCAGGGACAATCCACTAGTTAGTGTAGAAGTCCTTAGGTATGATGAAAAAAAGGAGAAAAGTGAGATATGGGAAGAGTGCGGACTGAGACAGAGCTAGAACTGGAATAAACCCAACAAGGTTCTAGTAATGAAGTTTCGGTAAGCACTGAAGGGGTTGAAGAATGAAAAGAAATGAATGAGAAAAGGGTGAAAAGAAATAGCCCTCCAATAATTCAACCTTAGGTCAAAAACCGAGTTCAATACATATGCTACTAGTGGTTACTAAGGTAACACTAGTATTGAAGACAAGACGTCATGGACCCAGTGACGCGCTGCACTAAACTTCCCAAGCTACTCAAGTTCCTCTTAAAAGGGCTTGTTTCATTCTCACGGGGAACCTACATAATCTATCGACGCTCTCTTAGAGATTGTTGATATTGAAGAAGGAGACCCTCTCCCTAGTCTCCGGCATAGGAACCAAATGTGCACTATTAAGTCTAGAGCCACGAGATCATCTATTAAATCTCATTAGGACACTGTCAATGAAGACTCTCTGTTTCACACAATGTGGAAAGAGATATTATATCTTAAGAGTCCTGAGCATTACCTTTGTGGTATTGCCAGAACATCTGAGTGATATGCAAACATATTCACAATGAAGATGGAAAGCCTTCTAGAGCCAACATGAAACAAGCTCTTGGTAGGTGGCATGTAAGATCTATCCAATAGATCAACCATGTGACAACTGAACATAAACAATGGGGCGATTCATAATTATGAATCAATCCTGGTTCAGGTTATGGATTGACGGATTCCTTTGAAAAACCGGTCGTTGTGCCTATAATTCATTTCTCTAGCACTTCGACTGTGTATTAATTTTTCAAAATCAAAAGGTGTTTATGAATTATAATTGATTTACTATAAAACCTTCGTTGTATTGCAAAACCCTTTATATATTAAGCAATACACGATTGTTTTTCAAATCATTTTTCATCAATCAGTGAATCTCAATTCGCTGGTTCACTCACTCCGTGTTGTCTTCTTTGAGACGCCCGTTTGAGAACGGCTAGAATGTACGAAACCCTATCAAGGAGATTCTTCGAATTTACCCGACACAAAAGTACTTGTACCGATCAACGGGAACCGTGGGCCGTATTCAATTCAACGAAGTGATCAAAGACACTTTCGCGGTGCTTTATTGCTAACTGTTTTATGCAGTACACCTTGACGATTGCACCGATCGTAATTGAGGAGTCAATCCATAGCCGCATGCTCACACAATATCCATTCACAATTAAAGAAATCATGATAAGTGCATATCTTCATCAACTGGCTCTGATATGTTCAAACCATGCTTCTCACATGCTGCAAATATCATGAATCAACTAAAGCTTCCGCTACTGATGAGAAGATTTCATGATCCGAATGTGAGCATGTCGGTCCAAAAGTCACAACATCACATAATGTCAACACTACAAAGGAAGAGTCCGAGATTTATGGTAGCTGATGATCTCAAAGCTGGCTCAAAACTCATTATCACGTGGATCAGCTAAAGACCTCCACTTGGATTAACCAAACATGCAAAACATGAAGAATCAAAGACTACGAGCTACAGAGCAAAGAACTTTAACAAGAATCCAAGAACAATCTTAATGTTATATATGTTTTTATTCAATGTAATTTGAGGTGACCTCCCTTAGGGGGAGATTGTTAAGATTTAGTAAATCCAGTTATTAAAGTGTCGGTCACCTCAAGTATATGTAATCGTTAGAAAGCTCGTAGTCGTAGTTATTTAATGTTAGTTAGTATTTAGTTTAGTAACATCGTGGAGGACGGACGGGTCTTTACGCACTGTATGCCTGATCCACAGCCCGAAGGTGGCGTTTATGTAAGATACTATAAATACCCTCTACCTCCCAAGGTAGAGGGTTGGAGCTCATAATAATACTTTTACTTTCTCTCACTAAGTTCCCTAAACGTCTAAAATTTCTCTCTCTAAAACCTAAAGTATACGCCCCTTGTGATCATGGTTTGATGTGTTTGTGAAATCCAATATGTTACACAATACAAGAATAGATTAAACAACACAAAACCAAGATGATATTTTATCATTAATATAGTCTGTTAAAGATCATAAACAACTACATCAAACCAAGACCAACAACTAGACAAAAGATCCAATTTACATACCCTTTTTACCAACCTATATTTCCAAAACTAGCACCCAAAAGACCACCTTTATCTACCCCATGGAAAACCAAAAATTCAGGCATTATGTTCAGCCATTTTCTTAACAAACTCTTGGTTGAAACGAATAGTCAGTTTGACCAACAATCTGCATGAGTTGAACAAGTTGGTGTATGTGCCTCGATGGATTTTTTGTCACGCATCCACACAAATAAGCCGCACCGAGGTCCCCGAGCTTCATTCTTCGATCGCTCCTACGCTTCATGATTCCTCTCTTCAGATGATCAATGCATTGAAGAACTA
The DNA here is from genome assembly GCA_910596185.1 of Chrysanthemum makinoi. Classification (NCBI taxonomy): domain Eukaryota; kingdom Viridiplantae; phylum Streptophyta; class Magnoliopsida; order Asterales; family Asteraceae; genus Chrysanthemum; species Chrysanthemum makinoi. The sequence continues at coordinate 254,723,259 of OU343223.1, forward strand.
GCTTTTTTAGAATCCCTTCTTGTGCAGCCTCTTGTTCAAACCACACAGCCATACGATCATTCAAGTTTGATGAACCACCAACCTCCATGAGTTCATTCAAAATGGGGAAATCTGCCATTGGAAATTTTTTTGTGTGTGGAAAAAGTGGTAGATGGGTATATCTTTTGGTGTGCACTAGTTAATAGCGTCTCCGGTAAGAGACTGTCAAGGGTCTAATAGTGATTTTTTTTCACACTCGGTTCCTGAATTTGTCTTGGTTGCCGTTGTCATACTTAAAAATCCCGCCCAATAATCACTGTAAAATACACAATTGGTCCCTCAAGTTGCCAAGTTACGTATACTACAACTTAGTTGAAAGTTTAAACAACACAAAAAATGTATTAGAAGTTTTACTTTGGTAAGTCAAACTTCTAAAACATATCAAATTAACAATAAACTCCAAAACAAATATTGAGTAATGGTTTTGCAATTTTGACTATACAAAGTCAAAAATTTGAGTAATGGTTTTGCAATTTTAACTTTACATAGTCAAAATGCAAATACTACCTACAAAATAGCCATTCACCATTTTCAAGTATTGACTAACTAAAGTAAAATGCAAATGCAGTTTTACTTGCCACAATCAAATTGAAATTCTAAATGATAGTTTGACTTTCGAATGTCAAACTTGCATCACCTACAATACGCACAAAAAACAACATATGAACAAGCTAATTTTAAGCAAACCATATCAACAAATACTGTACCAAAATACCAAAACTATTTTGCAACATTAATTGTCATAGGATATTCAACCCATACATAAACTACAACCACTCAAAGAAATCTACCACGGTTGTGGGGAAGCTCGAGTTTCAATGACTTCTAGCCAACTCCCAGTTGTTCTTGATATTTTCATTCCCATCATGACTCCTATCACGACCGATATTGATTGTCTTTAGCTTACCGGGAACACCAAGTATAAACTTTATTAAAGTTAATTCATGCTATGTTCTAGTAAAAGCTCGAAACACCATATTCTGTAGCTAGCCATGGCTGAATGTGTTTCTGTCTACAACATTGGGAAAATTTTCCAAAGGTAAAACACTAAGCGTGTTTGCAGCCTGAAAAATCAAATAGTGTTGAGAGATACACAAACATGGCAATTTAGGAATGTTTTATTTGCTAGATGCATTACTCCAAAACACTTACTTGTATCCATCATTTCAAATTTGGACATCCACGAATCATTTCAATGATGAACGATAACATAACAATATTCCCAAAATCGACATGGGACAGCTTAAGGTTTATCAGGGATACAAAGAGCACATTCATCCTAGAATTAGCTTCCCATATCAACTACAACAAGTTTTAAAGATTAAATGTCATTACTATTACACATTTCTTTAACATTGTAAAATCATAAGTGCAAAACTCAAATTGTTCTTCTGTAAGTCATCAAAATCCAATGTAAGGGTCTCAAGATTTTGAAGTCTTGTCGTGAAAGATATCGATGTTGTGATTGTCGTCACAACATTATAACGACCGAAACTCAAATCTAACTTCCTCAAATTCCTAACTTTTGCAATATGCCATAGTCTCATCTCATTTGTACTAGGACGATCCATTTTAAGAGACTCAAGTGAGGGACAACCAACAATAAAGTCCCAAACTGTACCACTTAGAAAATTGACATGAATCAATTCTAAGCTCAGTAGATTTGGAAAGCCATGAAAGTATTCCAAACTAGCCATACGACAAACATGAAGTACCAGATGTTTCAACTCACTCACGAGTAAAGTTGGGTTGGGAACGTAATCGGGTCACCATACCAGCTTGTAATAATCAACTCCTCAATTCCATGCTCAGCCAAAAACAAGAGCCACTCACGAATCTCTTCATAATGAAAGTTGTCTATTCCAATAATTGATCTTGGCTCTACAACGAAGACAAACTTTCTTATTGGACCCATAAGCTGATTTAAGAATCTAGTAACAAGCCTCCCATCAAACTCATATGTTAAATAATAAAAGAAATCCTCGTCAACAATGACATCGGTGAGCAAAGTCCACTTAGACCTCCAGTTTCGCGCTAAACTAGAGGTTCTCACCGCTTCTAAAAAAGGCAACCGATTCAAAATGTTAGTGATCACTACATCTGGCATGTTGCTAATACGATCGATCGACATGGTTTTGTTGGAACTTGGGTTGGTATTTTGAGCCTGAAATGACGATTTAGATTGGGATTTCGGGAGTTTATCGTTTCGGATAATGGTGTATTATGATTGGTAAATTTGTTGGGTGGGTGTATTGGTTCACGCGTAATTAAATGCAAGCGTGTATCGAGGAAGAAACGGCTAGTAGGCATAATCACAATTGGTCCCCGGGTTGAAGGTTGGTCAAAAATGTGAATGGTCTATTATACCCTCGAAGGAAATCCAGAAAATTAAAGTTGACTATGCCAATCCTGGTCAAGGTACGAGTCTGGCATTTAAAGGCCAAGGTTTGGACCTCCGGCGATGATAACGCCGAGTTTTATCCTATCGAGAAGCGGATTGACAAGTTCAGGGACCTACCGTGTATTTTAGTCTATTTTTTTAATCTAAATCCTGTTGTCGAAATAAAAAGCCAATTCAAGTTACCCTTAATTAGTCCATGCATATTCTAATAAAATGAACTTAATTAACCTTTTGATTAAGAAGAAAAATAAAACGGAAGACTAACCTTATGATTTAATTAGATTAGATATTCGGATGAAACCCACATTCACAAAGAACATCTAAAGAAAGAATTTAAAAAGCTTTTATGGACACGTGTCACACCATTAGGCCAAGATATATTTGAAAAAAATTAATGAAGAGAGAGGTAAAAAAACTCTATTTTATTAGTTAAAATAGATAGATTTCCTAACACAAAAAGAAAATTTTAAAACCATAAATATTATTTCAGATTTATAAAAATTTAAACCAAAACACTTATCACATGTCTACAAGCTCGACACACACAGGATTTACCGTCAATATTGCTATCACTTTCCGTCAATGTCAACCAACGATAACACTTTCTTAACACATAATGTTAAATTTTGGGGTATCAATCTGTAGCAAACATATCATTCTATCAATTGCTAATGACTTTCAAGTTATGTTCATTGCAGAGATTCTACAGGGGTTAATCATGGACAAAGAATAAAAGGTTTATAGTTCCAAGATGCTCGTCACAGCTATTTCTTCACGATGAGTCATTTATAGCCGTTAGAGGGTCTTTGTGTAACTTAATCTCCTATTTAATAAGTCCCTTAATCTAGGGTTAGAGACACTTGAGTGTGCAGTCATTGTATCACACTCTTTCTCTCTTTCTCGATCATTTCATTGATCTTGTCTTGTCTTTGTACTTACATGATTATTGTCTCATTGACATTAATCTAACCTTGTAACATTTTGGATACTATTGTAAACTAAATCTAAGCTGACTATTGTGGCTTAGGTTTGAATAAAGGTTCTATTGTTCATCTTGTGTTGCTTATACTTTTGTACATGGTATCGAGCTTCGTGCTCATTGATTCTCTTCGGCAACAAATTGGTGGTTTGGGGATATTGCTATTGGCGTAATCACTGGTTATCTTCTACTTACAATTAGCCATAGACTAAGTGAATCTAGGGTAATTGTGATTTATTCTTCCGCATGCATATCTGTAAGTCAAAGTCTTATCTCTTCTTCAAACATACAGTACTTAAGTCTTTGTGGGTGCAAACGGGTAGACTAACATCTTGATCTACCACCTTTGAGTGGTACGAATACCTCGCTGGTTTACCCTAGTCCACAGGCTTGGTGCTTGTTGTTTCTTATATACAAAGTCTTATTTATTTGTCTATTTGCTCTTATTATTATCTCTGTCTGTGATTCCTTGTCTGTCTTATTATATCTGTCTATTTTTTGTTTGCATTATGGCTATTGGTGATGATAATATTGGTGGTGGTGGTGGTGGTTCTTCCCGAAAAAGCTTATCCTTTGGTGATGCTTTGTATTTACACCCCAACAATACCAATGGTACACCCATTATTTCTATTAAACTCACTAGAACTGAAAATTATAAAATATGGAATATGGCCATGACCTTTGCTTTAAGGAACCATAATAAGTTAGGGTTTATTGATGGTACTTGCATAAGAAATGATTCAAACCCTAGTCTTGCTAATCAATGGGATACTTGTAACTCTGTTGTGGTTACTTGGATTCTAACTCTCTCACCCGAACTATTTGCTGGTGCTATCTATGCTAAAACTTCTTATGAAATGTGGAATGATCTTAAAGATACTTATGATAAGGTTGATGGTTCAGCTATTTTTAATTTGCAAAAAAATATAAACTCTTAGTCAAAGTGGGTCCTCTCTTGCTGATTATTATAACAACCTTAATTCTTTATGGAAACAATTTGATTGTATGATTAGCTTGCCTCCCTGCACTTGTGGAGGCAAAACATTTTGAAAAACACAATCAACTAATCAAGTTAATGCAATTTCTTATGGGTCTTGATGACTCCTATGTCCCCATCGGCAATATTTTAACCAGAGATCCTTTACCTAATGTCAAAAATGCTTTCTCTGTTGTCTCTGGAGAAGAATCTCACGAAATGTTTCATGGGAATAGCTCGCTAAACCCAATGCTACAGCCTTTGCTGCAAAAACTTCGATGGTGGAAAATTTTGACAACAAAAAGGTTTTAACAACAAAGTTTCATTAATTGTAACAACTCAAATAGCATAGGACCAAACATGAATCTCAAATGTACTAATTGCAAAAAACCTGGTCACACTGTTGATAGATGTTATGATCTTGTTGGTTATCTTGCTGGATACGTTAAAAGGAATTTTAATGGTAAACCTTTAAAGATAACAATGTTTCTGCTGAAACTAATCATATCACTGATAATAGTGCTAGCAACTCTCCTATTTCCTTGTCTAATGAATGTCTCCGGACTTATGAGTCTTCTCAATGACAACAATGTGTCATCTCTAATGCCAACTTAGGGTAAAATTTTTCAAGAACCTTCTTTAATGGCAGTGTCAAGTTTAATGTAAACTTCAACAAATTTTTTAACAACAACACAAAATCCTTATCCGGAAACATCAGTCTTGGTTGGATTGTTGACTCTGGTGCAAATCAGCACATGACTGTATCTGAAATTTTTATAATCAATGTTGTTAACATTTCAAATCTTGGCTTAACTGTTGGACATCCCAACGTACTCGGCCTAATTACTAAAATTGGTGATTTAAAAGTCAATAATGATCTAACTCTTTTTGATGTTCTAGTTGTTCCCGGTATAATGTTAGTCTACTATCTGTTCATAAAATTGCTAGAGACAATAAGATGTTTGTTGGGTTTAATGAATCTAATTGCTATATACAAGATTTACATCAAAAAAGGATTGTAGGGATTGGTAAACAATACAATGGGTTATATATGTTTGATATTGATTCTACATGTAAGATTATTTCTAATAACTGCATATCTGTTTGTCATGTTTCTAGAAATCTTTGGCATCAAAGACTTGGTCATCCCTCGACCAAGTCCTACATACTTAAACCCACTCTTAAATTTGATAGTACATCTAAATGATCATCTCTGTGAAACTTGTAATAAAGCTAAACAAACCGTGGAACCATTCCTCTAAGTGAACATAAATCAACTAAAATTGGTCAACTTGTTCATCTTGATGTATGGGGATCATATAAAGTCACTAGTGAGATGGTTACAAATATTTTTAACCATAGTTGATGACTATTCCGTATGTGGGTTTATATGCTTAAAGGGAAGGATGATGTTTATGTTTCCATTTTTAACTTTACTCATATGCTATCAAATCAATTTGAACACAATGTTAAGATTTTTAGAAGTGATAATGGGACAGAATTTGTCAATAATAAACTTCAACACTTTTTTCATGAAAAAGGAATTTTACATCAAACCTCTTGTGTTTATACACCACAACAAAATGGTATTGTAGAAAGGAAACATAGGCATCTCCTTAATGTAGCTAGATCCCTTATGTTTCCGGGGGAATTACCTCTATATCTTTGGCCTGAATGTGTTCTAACTGTTGCCTATGTCATAAACAGGTTACCCCTTCAGCCTGTCTGCAAGTCCCCTTCTTCCTTGTGTATGGGCATGACCCTTCATTCTCTCTCCTTAGAGTCTTTGGCTGCTTATGCTATGCCACCATTCTCAACATCTCTGATAAATTTGATAGTAGGTCTGAAAAAAGTGTCCTTATTGGTTACTCAAATGAGAAAAAAGGCTATAAACTCTTGTGCCTAGAAACAAAAAATATCTTTTACTCCAGAGATGTCAAATTTTATGAAACTGTTTTCCCTTCAAACGAAAAATACCTTGTCAAAACCTTTTGTTGAAACTTATGTGCCAAAAGATTTAAATCACAAAATTTCTTTGACTCACAAATAAGTCCCAATGATGAAGGGAGAGTGACATCCTATGATGATGGCACTGTGGTAAGTCATCCTACTAGGATTGACGAACCGGTTGCAACATCTATAGATGATAATACACACCTGAGGGCACCTATCACATGAATCACATCCTGCTAATGCATCTTGATTCTACCGATACAACACTGATTCTCTGAACAAGAAAGAGACTTGCCAGCCACTACTGCTAGAAGGTCAACTAGAGTCTCTAAGTTGCCCAGTAATCTTAACGACTTTATTATAGAAGGAAAAGTCAAATATGGTGTCGAAAAGGTTGTTAATTACTCTAATCTTAACAAAGATAATTACTGCTTTGCGTCTAGCCTTAATAAAATTATTGAACCTACCTATTATGAAGAAGCTATCCTTGATAGTAATTGGGTTGATGCTATGAACTCTGAAATTGAGGCCTTAAATGAAAACCATGCTTGGGACTTAACTGATCTACCTCCTAATAGAACTCCTATTGGCTACAAATGGATCTTTAAAATCAAATATAAAGCCAATGGTGAAGTTGATAGATACAAGGCTAGATTAGTTGTCAAAGGCTATAACCAAAGGGAAGGAATAGACTATGATGAAACTTTTTCCCTTGTTGTGAAAATGTCTCTTGTTAGATGTCTTTATTGCCTTAGCTAAAAAACAAATGGCCTCTTTTTCAACTTGATGTTAACAATGCTTTGTTGTATGGAGATCTTGATGAGGATATCTATATGACCATCCCCAAGGGGTTCTGTAATGAGAACAATAAGAATAAAGTTTGTAAACTTGTCAAGTCTCTATGTGGCCTAAAACAAGCTCCTAGGAAATGGAATGAAAAACTTGTCAGTGTTTTAAAAGAAAATAACTTTGTTCAATCTATTAATGATCACTCTTTGTTCACCAAAATAGAGAATAACAAGTTTATTGCTCTGCTTGTTTATGTGGATGATAGTGTCCCCTTAGGAAACTGCATTGATGAGATAAACCTATTCAAAGAGTTTCTAAAATCAAAATTTCATATTAAAGACTTGGGAAATCTAAAATATTTTCTTGGCATTGAGGTTTTAAAAGCTGGGAATGACATTTGTCTCTCCCAAAGAAAATACTGTCTTGAATTCCTCAAAGAATTTGGCCTTCTTGGGTGCAAACCAGTGTCCACTCCTATGGAACCCAACTCTGTCCTTCCATACATTCCCACTGCAGATGATCCCGTACTTGTCAACATCATGGTTATCGAAGTTACTTGGAAACTTATCTATCTCACCCATACAAGACCGAAATCTCATACTCGGTTCATTGTGCGGCACAATATATGCATTCTCCTTGAAATCTCATCGGAATGTGCCCTCAATGTTTGAGATATCTAAAAGGAGCTCCAAAGGAAAAGGTCTACAAGGTACAATTAGGTCAAAGAACTCACGAAAATCATCTTGAAGGATATAGTGATGCTGATTGGGCCAAATGCAAGAAAACCAAAAATCTGTCACGCGGGGTATTGTGTTTCTTTAATGACTATCTTCGATCTCATGGAAAAGTAAAAACAAAAAACTCTTTCAAAATATTCCACGAAGCGAGTATAGATCTATGTCATCTGCTGCCTGTGAAATCATTTGATTCAAATCTTAAAGGATCTAAAAGTTGATATTAATCTCCCTGGTGTCTTTTTGTGATAACAAATCGCTTTACAACTTCTGTCAACCACTGTTTTCTATGAAAGATCAAAACACTTTGAAATTGATGTTCACTTCATCAGGAAAAAATTGCTAGAGGTGTTATAAGTGCTAAAAGATTGGCTCTTCAAACCAAAGCTGACCGACATATACTCACAAAACCTCCTGTCTATCACACAAATTTTGTGTGAAAAATTGATATTGTTTGATATGTTTGCCCATCAGATTAAGGGGGAATGTTAAATTTTGGGATATCAATCTGTGGCAAACATATAATTCTATCAATTGCTAATGGCTTTCAAGTTATGTTCACTTGCAGATTCTCTGAGGGTTAATCATGGACAAAGAATAAAAGGTTTAAAGTTCCAAGATGCTCGCCGAAGCTATTCTCATTTATCTTGATGAGTCATTTATAGCCGTTAGAGGGTCTTTGTGTAACTTAATCTCCTATTTAATAAGTCCCTTAATCTAGGGTTAGAGACACTTGAGTGTGCAGTCATTGTATCACACTCTTCTCTTCTTTCTGATCATTTCATTGATCTTGTCTTGTCTTTGTACTTACATGATTATTGTCTCATTGACATTAATCTAACCTTGTAACATTTTGGATACTATTGTAAACTAAATCTAAGCTGACTATTGTGGCTTAGGTTTGAATAAAGGTTCTATTGTTCATCTTGTGTTGCTTATACTTTCGTACACATAAACCAAACAAAAAGGCAACATATGGATAATTAAATAGTATTTATAAGATAATTTATAGTTAATACAATTACAAATAGATAATCCTCTTTTTCATAAAAAATGTATAGCAGAAACCAATTGCTCGCAAGAAAATTTAGTTGTACATGAGTAGCTAACACCCAACACGCGGGTACGGACTATTAATCTATAAGCCGATAGCTGACTCTTGTGCCTATGAGTGATGGTCCTCATATCCACTAACAATGATACACCAATAATGTGCGATAAAGGTTCATAAGTCATATAACCCTTATCTTCCTAGTTATGTTTCATAAGTCGTCACACATGAAGTCATTGTCTTGGCAGCAATTTCAATCATTTATCTTTGTGGTTTAATTAGGGTGATAAAGCAATTAGATTATGGTAATTTTATCTTTTGGGGAAGTAGGGTATATGTTGAAGAATATATACTGAAGTAGAAAAAGATCAAACTTATTTTACAGGGGGGGAGCCAGGAATTCACGTTAAGAGAGGCCGTAAGTAGTCTATATCACAAGAAACCATTCATAAGTTGGTTACTATATCGGTTCAGTGGTTCATCAACCGTCTCGAATGATTTTAAACACATTTAAAATTACAATTATGTCTTTAAGTTATTGCATAGTACGATTTTAAATAGTGAATAAAATACTAATGTATCTTGTTATCACATCAACAAATTTTACATAAACACTAAAACTAACCTGATAGCAAGCTTTGCTTAAATTTTTTTTGCATTACGTTAAATAACAAAATAAAACAACTAGTAACAAATAAAACAACTACAAAGGCAAACAATGAAAATTGACTTTCTCTTTCTCTAAGCAATCCAACTAGTACCAACTACTATTATTACACAGTGACTTTGTCTAACATTTCTGCCTATCCTACCACACTTACATCTATCTTCTTCCTCAAATACCCAAATACATTTTTCTTTAAAAAAATTCTTCCTCAAACCTTCAAATATGTTTCTCATTCTTGTTGACGATGAAACTAAGTGTTTCATAAATATTTGAAATTATTGAAATACATGCTCGAGAAATTGAGAAAATGAAGAAAATGACCAAACTGTTTGTAGAAAACGATTATCATCCGAAGATTGTAGTAAAGTGCTCATAAAACACCGAAGGGAAACCAAGCTACACCTAGAGCTAGTTTGGCCGTTGGGGGTGGCCGAGCACCCGCTAGCCACCCCATTGGCTCCGCCTATGATTTTACGCATGCAATATGTTAGGAATTGGAAATTCTATTGTAAAGCATCGGTCACCCCAATTATTATCTAGCTTAAGTTAGCTCGTAGACATATCATTTATTACGTTATTTGTTAGTTAGTTGTTAGCGTATTTTAATCTAGTGTAACACCGTGGAGGAAGGATGGGTCTTTACCCACTGTATGCCTGATCCACAGCCCGAAGGAGGGCGTTCTTCTTTGTATAAATAGCCCTCTCCCCACAAGGGAGAGGGTTGGATGTTCATTTGGAATCTAACCTTCCATGAGTTTCTCTTACTAGAATATCCCACTTTCTCTCTCTCTAAAATCATATATTCGCCCATATTTGTAATTGTTGTTATGCTTGTGAAATCTAATATGTTACAATTGGTATCAAGAGCCATGGTTTGATCATCTCTCTTACATATCATTGGATTTCTAGTGGTTTTATATGGTTTTTGGGTTTGAAAAAGTTTAGTGGTTTTTACATCATTTGGATCATTTCTTGTGTTAAAGTTTGAATTTTGAGTGTACTTTTATGTTTAGAATCATTGTAAGTGCTTGGGTTTTGATTTGGAAAGCTTGAATCACTGTGGTTGAGCTTGTTTTGGATTGAAAAGGGTTGTGTTTAAGGTTTTATTCCTAGCGACTTGGCTCTCGGATATGTTTCTTCGTAGCGACTTGCTGTGTTTATTTCCAGCGACTTGTAGTTAGAGGAGTAGCGACTTGAGCCTAGCGACTTGTCTATTGAGACAAGCCGACAAATAGTACAACGTAGTGGAGGTTCCACTTCGTCTAGCGACTTGTCTCTATTATTTATAGCGACTTGTCCTTATTGTTGTTAGCGAGTTGATCCTTAGCGACTTGGATACTTAGCGAGTTGCTCTTTAGCAACTTGTCAGCTTAGCGATTTGGTGCTTTAGCGACTTGTGTTCAGCGACTTGGGTCTTAGAGACTTGTGCTTAGCGACTTGATTCACAAATGACTTGAGGTTTTAGCGAGTTGCTACTTAGCGACTTGGTGTCTTAGCGACTTGTTTCTAAGGTTTATTGCAACTTGAGTACTTAGCGACTTGGGTAAGTAGCGACTTGTCTTCAAGATAGTTAGCGATTTGGTGAGTTAATGCAAGCAACTTGTGCCTAATATCCATCAACAAAATGTCTTACATCACTGACCCTTTAATCTCCAAAGTGCTTGAACTCTATGATACCTCACAGAACAAAGAAACTGTTTGCTACTCAGAATGTTTAACCATGATTGATTCACCAGATTATGATCAAAACACTTCATATTCTGAGTCGTATATCAAAGAATCACACCTGTTAATGATTCATGATGCAAAGCAAATGGAATGCTACATTGAGCCTTATCAACTACTTCATCTATACCTCATACAACTGTTATCCACAACTGGGGATCAAACATTCAATGCTCTCTTCCGCCAGGACCTACCTACAATGACAAGAACCTTGTTGCTGAACTTAGAACAACTAAAGCTTCAAATTACCAAAAGGAAGGTATTAATGGATGATTCCAATGCTGCACTTCAGGTTATCTACAACCATTTTCAGCCATTTATCAATGGGGAATATTCCGCAGACTTCGATCAACACGTGACTGGAATTTCCTTCAAAAACATATTGGAATGGAAATTCATGAATTCATCAACACATTTATTCAACTTATGGATAATGTGGAAAAGTACATTCAGGAAGCTGCTCAAGAGAATGATAAATTGAATGCTTTGAATGGGTGTCAAGATAAATTAAGTGAAAGTTGTGATATGTCGGATAATGGAACAGTTGAACGGACGGATGATGCTGAATATAGAATATTAGATACAACAAAGGATGATGAAACAGGCTGTACTGAATACAGAGGCTCAGAGTCAGATATGCTAGAAACAACCTGCATTTCAGTAACTCCTACTATGCATGATTTGAATGCAGATGTCACATCAACAAATGAATAGGTGTCATGTGATGAGGTACCCTTAACTGATCAACATAATGCATCTGCTAATGTACCTGATCAATATGATCCTATTTCTGAACATGACATTGATAAATGTTTCTTGGTTGAGCCTGAGTCTGAAATCTTTAAAACAAATGAAATGGTTGAAAAAGGGGGTTTTGATGAACTTTCAAACAAATATTCAACTCTTGAAAAACATTGTATTTCCTTAGAAATTGCAATACAACAAAGAGAAGAAAGTGTTCTTGCTACAAAACCTTGCATAAATCCGAATTCCAGAATTTCGAGATTTTTTGAAATTAACCAGTTAAAAACCCAGATTCAGGACAAAGATTCAACCATTTGTAATCTGAAATTGCAACTCTCAGATCTGCATAAGAGTTGTAATATAGGGATGAACAATTCTAATTATGAGGTGAGTGATACGCTTAAATCTAGGAATGATGAATTGGCTCTATGTGTGTCCAACCTATTAAGGGAAAATGAGTCCTTAAGAAAGAACTTATTAGAAAACAATTCCAAGTTGACAAATCAAACTAACTCCTTGTTGGTAGACATTGATGCCCTCAAAGGACAAATTCAGGATAAGAGCTTCACCATTGTTGCATTAAAAAATGAGCTTAGGAAATCTATTGGAAATAGGGTGAACACTAAGTTTGCAAAACCATCAACCTTGGGAAAGCCAATTGTACTGAAAAACTCAGAACGTATTGTAGTTAGGCAACCCAATGCTTTTAGAACAGAAAGATTTAACAAATCTAAGCTTGCCTCCCAAGTTGATGAGAATACAGTTTCGTCAAAACCAGTCACTTCACTAATTCCTTCCGATATGATGAATTACAATCCCCAGCTTAATGTTCGAAGCCCTAAGATTGGGAATATTAGGAGTTCATCTAGTTCTTATAAGAAGCATCAAATGGCTGATCAATCCCCTAAGAAACAAACTAATTACAAAAGGACCAATATTCAAAACAGGGAAGTGGCTCCATTCAAATCTACTAGCAATTGTTTCAAATGGATTCCCACTGGTAGATTATTTAAGTTTTCAGGATCCAAACGGACTTACATACCTAGATCTTGCCTTAAGTGGATGTCCACAGGAAAAATCTTCAAGAATATTGAACCTAAAGGGATTTCTATTAATGACACTCCTAGATCAAACTGTGCAACATCCAATAGTGCGGTTACTCATGTCACTAAATCATCTATTTGCAATACTACATGTGCTTCTAGTGCAAAGTGTCCTCAGTCTTTTTCAGATACAATGCTCAATTGAATCATGAACATCATGACCTGGTTTCCATCAGAAATGAAGATTGCTCACTCAGGAATTGTAGCTTGTCAGAATTGATGTACCCCGTACTTTGACTCCTGTTCGACTTGAATCAGGACTCATTCTCATGAATCAGTTTACAAACTAGTTTTCACTTGTTATTAAAAAAAAAAAAAATCTTCAAAATCATTTCCTTTAATTATTAATTAAATCTTTACCCACAATCTGATAAAAGATGTATCTCTTGTAATCGATAACATCTACGGTCCTAAAAATGTCATTCAATAATGACACGGGACCATAGATGAAGTTCGAACAAAAGATATACTCTAGTTTTATAACGGGGGGTTAGAATTCAATCAATGTTCATTGGTGACATTGATTGAGGGGGAGAATATTTCAAGTTATCTCGTTTCTCTCTGCATCATTGTTTGATATGTAGTGTGTGCTGCTGCATGTTTATTTCATGATTCGTTATGTCCACTATGTTAGATAGCTTATCTATGTTATGTCACTTTTGGTACTTGTCATATTATTCAACATGAATGCTTTTTATTCACTGTATTTGCATGCAACCTGATAAGTACAAGGACTGAAAGTGTCAATAGTACAAATTTAGATAGATAGCGACTTTCTTTAATCAGGGATAGCGACTTGGCTTTACTAACGGGTAGCAACTTGTCCTTAATCTTAACTAGCGAGTTGCCTTTTCTGCACAAATACAGGGACTGAAAGTGTGAATTTAGTAAACTTGAAAACCCATTCTTAACCCTTAGCGACTTGTTTCAAGTTACTTATTTTCTAAAACTCAAAAGTTTTTCCTGTTCTTTCTCTCGTGACCGTTTCTTGTTAGCGACTTGCTTGTGGTAAGGTTTATATCAACGTTTTTGTTTCAAAACATGTAGATTATATACATCTCCTAACTCAGTTCTCTTAACAGATTCCTCCATGCATTTGATCTTCGACAGTTGACCCCCTTTCCCCCGTTTAGGTTTGTTAATGGATTCGTTTAAATGGGAACACTTGATATAATTAGGTGTTGTTTGGATTCACTAGGATAGATGTGAGGATTCAGCTGTATGTTTAAATGGGTCTTTGCGCAAATTTTTGTATCACTCGTATGTGTTTCCTTTTGGGTTGTGTTTCTGATCTTGTTTATGCTTGTGGGTTAATTGTACGTGTTCATTGTAGCGATTTGATTATTGTAACGGCTATATATGTTGGTTGGATAGTGGTGTTATGCGTATGTTCTGTCAAGTTCTTGGTAGCGACTTACCTGATAAGCTTAATGTTCTTGGTAGCGAGTTGGTTCACAGATTCCTCATGGCGAGTTGTGATATCTTAATACATTCTTGCTAGCGACTTGCTTTGTAACTAGGTGATACGAATTGTAGCAACTTGGCCTTATAACTTTTGATAGCGACTTGTCTTGACAAGTTAGCGACTTGCTTAAACGTTTCCATAAAAGCGACTTGTTAAGTATTTTTCTTATAGCGACTTGTTTTGACAAGTTAGCGACTTGCTATATCATTTTCACAATGGCGACTTGTCACTAATTTTTGTAGCAACTTGCTTTGTCAAATTGTGTAAAGCGACTTGCTGTAATAATTTCATGATAGCGACTTGGCTCAGGTTTTTCCTGTAGCGACTTGTCTTGACAAATCATTCATAGCGACTTGCTATAACAATTTTTGTTTAAGCAATTTGTATCTGGTTTCTCTTGTGACAACTTGTTTTAATAACTTGTTATAACACTTCCACTATAGCATCTTGTCTCATGAAAACCTATTATAGTAATTTTGTTTTTAACAATTTTGGCTCAAAACAAATTATCTCTTGAAAACTTTGTCCAAAATGATTTGTTACTTTGAAAATTACTAAAGCATCTTAATCTATTTTCTAAGCATTTCAATCTGATTTTTGGTAATCTGTCATGTTTGCTACTCGTTATGCTTGTGTCATGAGGTTGCGTTAAAAGTTGTTCAGCTAACCTTGTCTAATCTAACATGCTCTCGTACACTGTGGTTGTCTGTGTGTTTCCACAGAATTTCCAATGGCTAACACAACTTCATCCGAGAACCTTGCTACCTCTACTCCATCCATAGTTCTTACAGACAATGAAATTCTTCCAGAAGATAAATGGGTAGAGATAGGAAAAAGCAACTGCTATGTGGACATGGAAAGACTGCAACAAAATCCAATCTTCAAAGTGGCAATTGATATTCTTAAAAACACTAACTTCTTCAGTGCCATGACCAAGCAATGCACGATCCCTTCCATTTACCTACAACAATTTTGGAACACCATCACATGGGACAAGATCACTGCCACCTATTCCTGCAAGCTTGATGATAAGGAATTTGAAATCACATCTGACATTCTCAGTAAGGCCCTAGGAATCACACCATGTGACCCTACCAAACAATCTGTCCCTCCACCTAGTGCGGAAGAGCTAATAGTATTTCTAATTGGTTTGGGTTATCAAGTTGGCATAACAAGGGCTTCAGATATCATCACCGGACACATGTATCAACCTTGGAGAGCCATGACAACTATTCTCAACTTATGCTTATCTGGCAAAACCTCAGGGTTCGATAAAGTAAGGATACCTATTCTGCAAATCCTATTGGGTCTCATCAATGGGGTAAACATTAATGTCTCGGAACATATTTGGGAAGAATTCTCGTTGTCTATGCACACTTTCATCACCGACAGAACCAATGTTCAGAATCAAGTGCAAGGAAGGAAGAAAGTACACAAACTTGTTATTCCTAGCATAAGATTCTCGAAGCTTATCATTCAGTTCTTGCAACAAATTTATCATTTTAATCCAAGAAGTGAGTCAGTCCTCCACAATGCTAGGGATGAATTTGTACTCGGTAACCTCAAATATGTTGCCAGAGGTGTTAATAAAGAGATATTTGGAATGCCAATTCCTGATGCTCTTCTCACTGAGGATATTAAGAAGACTGACTACTTCAGATTATACAAGAAAAGGGTATCCAGATCCAATGTTGATGTCGCTCCTGATCTCTCACAGCCCAAGTCTACAAAGTCTACTTCCAGCACTAAATCATCCCCTAAAACCTCATATGCCGCCCTTCCCAAGAAGAGACGAGATAGATCTCATTCTACCGACACTTCTTCACAGAAGCAGAAAAAGAGAAAGAATGATGTTGAAAAGGAAAATGTTGGGGGAACCGAGGCATCAAAGGGTGGCAGTCAATTGATTGATGAAGACGATGTTGCTTTGCAACAAGGGATTAAACAAAGCCTAGAAAGCCTGAACAAGAGTCCACCAGTGAGAGGAGTTGTGTTAAGAGAACCTGAGCCTGCACCACAACAAACAACTTCAACCACACAAGATAAAGGCAAAGGGATTGCTGGAGCAGATGCAGAACAAGCTGCTCAAATGCTATTGACCATCTCTTCTCCGCCTCCTAAAACGACTTCTCAATTCATACTCAAGAAAAGAGATGTTGAAGCATCCTCAGCTCAAAAAGATGTAACAGTTACACTTGTTGAAACCCCTGCTTCCAGTGATACTCTATCAGAAAGCCAAGGGACATCACATTTTTCTGAAGAGGTTCCAGTACTTGAAACAAGTAATGAAGAAAATGATCCGCTGAAAGACCCACAGGATACTCTTGAGCCAAGATCTGATGAGCACATGAACCTCGATGAAACTAACATGTCTACGTGTTCTCTTTCCTCACTTAAGAATCTGGATGCCGATTTCTCATTCGGTGATCAGTTTTTGAATGACAAACCTTCAGACACCGAGACTCATAAGCCTAATGATGAGAAAGAGGAAGCTGAGTCCATGTACACGGTCAGCATCCAAAGAAGACACATCAACCATCCCACCGATGTCTGCACATGCTATTACAACCGAACATCCACCACCTGATCCTGCTAAAGATCTATCACTTGAACCAGTGGTTACAGTTACTGACACGGACACTCCACCGGCTTCACCACCTCAAATACTTACATCAGATCAATTGCTCGACAAAGCAGTGAAAATAATTGAAGCTCTGGAAAGACAACTGCCTAAATCTATCAATGTCCTCGAGAATCGTGTCTACAGGTTGGAGCACCTTAACTTCGATGAAGGGGTAGCAAACGCCATTGAAGGCGAAGTTAAGGATTCTGTAGAATGGGCAATGCAAGCTCCTCTGCTTCAACGGTTTAAAGACCTACCCATTTCAGATATGAGAGCTGTCCTTTCAGACAAGATGTATGAAGCTAACAAGCATAAGCATGAGGTTCATAAGAAGTTATTCGAGGCTCTCGAAGAATCGATTAAGCACGACAATCATCTACAGTTTTTAGAGGACATTGGAGAAATAAAGGCTAAGAAGAAAAGGAGGACTTTGGTGTTGGAGACGTTGCGTAAAGGTCCTAAACCTCCTCCTCCCTCGCCTCCAACTAGTGGATCTTCTGGCACAACCACTACACCTTCACCACAACCACCAACATCTCCTCCAAAACCGACAAATCAATCCAGCTCATCCGGTAATCAGGGTACTCAGAAGAAGTCTGCTGCATGGACCACGGTTGATTCTAGGTTTACACCCACCTTCTCCACTATCCCAGAAGACCATGTTCTACATGAAGAGTCTTATGTCATGCCTGAGTCAGAATCTGATGAAGATGATGCATCCACAAGACATATCCCTAAACCAACTGATGATGACGATTGGTTTGATGCCTACATTTAAGGTGAACCTGCTAAAACTTCTAGAGTTGCACCATCAAAGGATATGACTCAAAACTGGCTCACCGAAGAAAGACCTCAAACTTCTGAACCTTCATGGTCCATTCCAGAATCTGACACGATGATCTCTGACAACAATTGGGCATCAACCATCACTACCAACAATGAAGCCCCACCCGAAGACTCTCTTCTTCGCATCACTGGAGATATGGGTAGCTTTATGAAGTGGTTTTGTGAGAAGAAGGGAATCTCGTCCATCACTCCGAAGGATCTTGAAGGACAAGCATTCGAAATCGTCAAGGTCTTCCACTCAGATGCCAATCAACCATAAAATGCTGAATGATCAAGTCAGTGAACAGATCAGTCATTTTGATGTTAACAATCCTCTTCCTCTCGGTGGTGAACCAGGTCAATTAACAATCCAATCAGAATTCTTCTTCAACCGTGACCTAGATTATCTATGTGCCCGATGACATGAAAAACCAGTTTTATCTATTTCTAAAATGAAAGTTGCTACCTACGCAGATCCGGGTCTTGAGCAGATGGTACCTGATCAATTCTGGACTGACAAAGAACATGTTTATGACATCGAGGCTTCATATGGCATTTCTCATTGGTGGTTCAAGAAGAAGAAATTCTACATTGAAAGACATAGAGCTGATAAAAGACGCAAAGCTGTTCGATCCAAGCTGCGAATTCTAAGTGTTGTCAGTATAGAAATCTTCCCAATCTATGGCTATGATTATCTGAAGAAGATTGTTCTTCGAAGAGCAGACTTGAAAGATCACGTGATAGAAGAAAACGACTTCAAACATCTGCTGCCAAATGACTTTGAAGATCTCTATCTTCTGAACCTTCAAGGACACCTTGACCACCTACCTGTTCGTGAGAAGAAAACTCTCTCTGTTGCTGTCAATCTCTGGATCAGAGGCTTGGTCATTCGAAAAAGAGTTGAGGATTTTCAGCTAGGAATGGAAAGCTACCAGACCCGCGTCAACCTAACAAGACCGCAATGGGAAGCCTCAGGACTTGAATTTCATCACGAATATAAAGTGATTGGCATCCCTAGAGCCATCATCTTTACCGACAGATACGGGTCAAGAATGCTAATGAGGCTATGCGAGCTATACAAGTTCAGTGATGGTACGCTCAGGATGGTTGAACAAGAATTGAACTCAAGAGTGAAGTAAATCAAAATCGACATGAAGCCGTGGAACAAAACAAGATTCTGGTCGGAACAGGATTTAAAGATCTGTGAAGAGTTTGTGGCTGCAATTGGTAGAAGACTTAAGACTAGAAAGATTTATCGCAGCCTTGAAAGTTTTGTGGGTGGTAGACTTCGTGAAGGTCACTACAAGCTGCTTGAAAGAACTGAATGAAGACATTCTCCGGAAGTAGTTTCTGTTTTGTATTTTTGATGTGTAAAATGTGGTGTCTGTACTATGAACATCTATAATGTATGTAGTAGTGATAGGTTATGTATTGTGGTTTCCCTTTTTATCTAAAAAAGGGAACTTCAGTGTAGTCCACTTCAGATCATATAAAACCGGACACATTTTTCTCCAACAACGTTTTGTTTCATACATATTTAAATCACTTGAGATCCAAAATCTCAAAGGATTTGAAATTTTTGATAGGGGGAGAAAATGTGATATAAATATGAAAGATGATAAAAGATGTCCATTTTTGTCTCAAAGTGCATACTGCTCACTAATATGTGCTAAACTCTCTTCGAATCTCGAAGCATATATTAAGGGGGAGCATTTAAACCTTCAAGGTACAAAGATTTCTATGTTTTAACATAATGTACCTTGATTGAGTGTTAAATGGTTTCTAAATATTTGGTAATCGTGGATGTATTTCAAAATATCTCTTACCTCTATGTGATAAAATGATTTCAAATATCCTATACACATATTGAGGGGGAGAATTTACCAAGAAAATCAAATGGCTGTTTCTATGGAAATAGTGATCAAGAAATTATTTCAAAGAACTCTTGCCGCCATGTGCTAAACAATTTCAAAATCTTATGCACATGTTGAGGGGGAGTATTTCTAAATGATCAAAACAATTAAGGTACAAAATGCTTTGATATTATATCACAAGTACCTTGATTGATTTTCAAATAATTTTTCAATTGGTTCCAATGGCAGATGAACAATACCAAATAGACCGACCAAATTTACTTTATGTATGGTGATATAAGGATGGTTAGGTTAGGTATTCGTTCCCACGATCCCGCCAGAGCCGGAGGGATCTACCCAGGGACAATCCACTAGATAGTGTAGAGTCCTTAGGTATGATGAAAAAGGAGAAAAGTGAGATATGGGAAGAGTGCGGACTGAGACAGAGCTAGTACTGGAATAAACCAAACAAGGTTCTAGTTATGAAGTCTCGGTAAGCACTGAAGGGGTTGAAGAATGAAAAAGAAATGAAATGATAAAAGGGTGAAAAGAAATAGCCCTCCAATAATTCAACCTGAGGGCAGTAACCGGGTTCAATACATATGCTACTGGTGGTTACTAAAGTAACACTGGTATTGAAGACAAGACGTCATGGACCCAGTGACGCACTGCACTACAACTTCCCAAGCTACTCAAGTTCCACTTAAAAGGGCTTGTTTCATTCTCACGGGGAACCGACATAATCTATTGACTTTCTCTTAGAGATCATTGATATTGAAGAAGGAGACCCTCTCCCTAGTCTCCGGCATAGGAACCAAATGTGCACTATTGAGTCTAGAGCCACGAGATCATCAAATAAATCTCTTTAGGACACTATCAATGAAGACTCTCTGTTTCACACAATATGGAAAGAGAGATTATATCTTATGAGTCCTACGCATTATCCTTGTGGTATTGCCAGAACATCTGAGTGATATGCAAACATATTCACAATGAAGATGGAAAGCCTTCTAGAGCCAACATCAAACAAGCTCTTGGTAGGTGGCATGTGAGATCTATCCAATAGATCAACCATGTGACAACTGAACAGAAACAATGGGGCGATTCAAACTTATGAATCAATCCTGGTTCAGGTCATGGATTGACGGATACCTTTAAAAACCCGGTCGTTGTGCTTAAAAATTCTTTTCTTTAGCACATCGACTGTGTACTAATATTTCAAATATAAACGGTGTTAATGATTGATAATTGATTTTTCTCAAAAACCCTCGTTGTATTGCAAAAACAATTTATTGAGCAGTACTCGATTGTTTTTCAAATCTCTTTTCATCAACCAGTGAATCTCAAATTCGCTGGTTCACTCACTCCGTGTTGTCTTCTTTGAGACGTTCCGGTTTGAGAACAGCTAGAACAGCTGCGAAACCCTATCAAGGAGATTCTTCGGAATTATACCTGATCACAGGCAGTACTTGTACTGATCAACGGGGAACCGTGGGCCGTGTACCTCAATTCAACGAAAGTGATCGAAGACACTTTCATGCGCTTTATTGCTAACTGTTGTATGCAGGTACGTCCGACATTTGTAGCTGATCAGAATGGAGAGGTCAATCCATAGCCGCATGCTCACTCAACACATTCATTTCTAAAGAAATCATGATAAATGCATCAACGACTCTGATATTTTCACTCCATACTTCTGCTACGCCGCTGCAAATATCATGAATCAACTAAAGCTTCCGCTACTCTGATAATAAGATATCATGATCCAGAATGTGAGCATGTCGGTCCAATTGTCACAACATCATATGCGGGCAACACAACAATGTGTGATGCTGAGATCAACTGTGGCTGATGATCTCATATAAAGCTCAAAGGTCATCATAATGTGGATCAGCTCTATAACCTCCACTTAATGTACATTATAGTTGGATTATGATAATATCACCATGAAAAGATTGATTATTTTGATGAAGTGAAGTCTACGAGCTCAAGACTAAAGATTAATTGGAATGCTAGGATGCTAAATTGTAAATCATGGGGTGACCTCCCTTAGGGGGAGATTGTTAGGAATTGGAAATTCTATCGTAAAGCATCGGTCACGCCAATTATTATCTAGCTTAAGTTAGCTCGTAGACATATCATTTATTACGTTATTTTTTAGTTAGTTTTTAGCGTAGTTTAGTCTAGTGTAACACCGTGGAGGAAGGATGGGTCTTTACCCACTGTATGCCTGATCCACAGCCCGAAGGAGGGCATGCTTCTTTGTATAAATAGCCCTCTCCCCACAAGGGAGAGGGTTGGATGTTCATTTGGAATCTAACCTTCCATGAGTTTCTCTTACTAGAATATCACACTTTCTCTCTCTCTAAAATCATATATTCGCCCATATTTGTGATTGTTGTTATGCTTGTGAAATCCAATATGTTACATAATATACACATAACTTGGCTGCACAATTTCTTGTTAATACTAAAGGTTAAAAGATCAAACTTTAACCGTCACATATAATTGGTTTATTTTTATTTTGATATTTATTAAACAGGGTAAATTGCAAAAATGGTCCATAAAGTAATTTAAATGCGCAACAAATACACCGAGACAAAAAAATATTGCAAAAACGACATTAATGTTCCATATTTTTGCAAAAAAGCCACCGAGAGCTACTTTCTAATAACCTTCGTCATGTTTCTCGTTAAGTGCCTCGTCACTGAGGGCATTATTGTCATTTCACTGTTCATATTGCCTCCAAATTTGTGATATCAATGCGACATGACCTCAATGGCTAAATTTGCAAAGTCAGTTATCATGTTTGCATATTAAATTGTCAAATTCTTTCGTTATTACACACACACACACCCTTAACAAAAAAGTTATCGTTTTCTTAACCAGTAACATGTCTCACTGTCTTGATCTCGTGCTTGCCTGTAACTCATTTGTCATATCAGAAATGATGCTAGCCCATTACCAGCGAGAGGTTGGGGAAGACATTCAACATGCACTCGAATTTATGAATAGGTGCCGAAAGCTTTCTAATATGATCGAAATTAGGGGGAACTGATTGTTGAGCTCCAAAACTTAAGGGGTTCGAGAGTTGCAAGGTCCAATGTGAACAAGCTTAGGAGGATTCAGACAACTGATATGCGAAGGATGATGAGGTTGATGAGGATGCTAAAGCAAACTAACGACAACATTGTTTCCAAGATTGAGTTTGTTGTGAGGCAAACGGACATGTGAGGGGGTTGGGTACTGGAGGTTGGGATGGTTTCTTTTGTTTTTTATGATGAATGTAGGTAGAAGGGGGTTGAGGACTTGTGGTTTCTTTTGTTGTTCTTGCTTCTCCTGTTCAATGTAGATATAGATGTAGATAGGTGTTGTGGTTTCCCTATCGTAAGCTTGTACATGTATGGTACTATGGTTGATGAATGGAAGGGGTCGTTTTGATCTCGATTTTGTTTGTATACAGTGTTCGATTCGTATCACAAACACAAACATGAAAATGACAATATTCTAACCATAAAACACAAACACAAACTTGTAAATGCTATTAACCGAACCATAAAACACAAACACAAACACAAACACAAACACAAACATATTATGCGTAAGAAATTGGATGCAATAACAGAGTATTGATACGAGTGAACTATCACTGAATATTAACCCATATGTAATACTTCAAGTTACATAATATCGTTCGGTATGTACAAAAAAGATGAACCCATCACAATACCTTCAAGTTACATACGTAATATATAACCAAATTAAAACTGTTTTTGTTTCTACACATTACATAATCCCAAAAGATGAACCCATTTGTCAAGCTTCAAAAGCTTCTACTATACATGCACAATCAAAATATGCAATGTAATGAGGTTAGTATAATATGTAATGCATTGCATCCAAAAAGTTTAGACACACATAGTAAAAATAACACCACTTGTTTCCCATTGATCTTGGTGCGCTTAGACCCAGTATGCAATTAGTGATTTTAACATCGCTCTTGGTCTCAAAAAACCCGCACCCTAGCTCTCACATTCACTGAACCAACACATGCTGTCTTCTTCATAGAACCACCCTCTCTAATGACTATACCAGGCAGTTTGTTCCTATTAAAATCATCATCCTCATCAACCATTTTTCCTTTTCCCTTATCCACAAAACTCTTCACCATCTTTTTATTCTTCCCGAATTCAGCATCAACATCACCCACATCTTTTCTTTTCAAGTGTATACTTCTCTCCCTAGTTGAAGTACTAGTCCTAAAAGGAGTTTAAGTACTAGTCTTAAAAGTATTTGAAGTACTAGAGCACCGCAAGCTAGCATCTTCTTCTACCCATGCGACAACCTCCCTACCTTTACCTTCTAAATCAATGTCTTTTAAATAGTATTCAGGTAACCTCTTTTTCGTAATCATTCCGACAACCTAGTTCCAACAATGTATGCACATCATTGTCAGTGTGAATCAACTTCAAACCTTCTTCTAATGATTTTCCAAGCAAACAAAAGAACAATGCCTATTTTTCTTCCTTAATGCGTGCTAACATATGATCTAGACCAGTAGTAAAGATAGGTTTGTCATAGACAAAGGCATAAAGTTTAGATACAGACCCTTGTACATACCTCAATGGACCAAATTCAAAGAATCCATTATTGTGCATGCTGAACACAATTTCATCCTGATAAGCAATTAAACCTTCCACCGTTTAAATTCAACGTCAATAGTCAATCAAAGTAACACACTATTCACATTTATTATTTTAATTCAAACATCAAGTCTAAAGAGCTACTACAGCTGCTACAACAAACAATTATGTAGAAAAGTGCAGACTCAAGTATACATGCTCAAGTGAAGCAGTGTAATGTAGTGTTATACTATCTCACCACATTGTACAAGACATCAATCCTACTTATTGAAGATACAGACCTATTGATTATGTATCTTCTATAGTTGTAATTTAGCTAATAATTCAATGTGAAAACTTAGTTAGTATAGCAGTACACCTGCTATGCCAAAAACTCCTACATTTGCCATTCTAACGGCCTACTTAGAACCATAATACTATGTTTATCCTAAACCAATCAGGGCACTCAATCATGACACTCAATATCAGTATAAAATAGTCTATCAAAAAGATCACAACATCCAACATAAGAAATTAAAATGACACATAAATGAAGTATAATACATTAACATACCCACCCTCTTCCTCACACTCCCAACATGCCTTCCCTCTTTCTTTTTTTATGTCATTGTACTCGGATTATCACTCCCGTTCCTCTTCCTCCCACTCCCAACAGGCCTTCCCCTCTTCTTTTTTGGTGACATTGTACTTGAATTATGGATTGGTACAGAAAAAGTTACCTTTTTCTGGGTCTTCCCCTCCCTCTTTTTGTCTCTGCAACTACCTCATTGTCGGTTCTGCTACCACTTCCAAGGGTAGGAATTGATATCGCACCTTCCTATGCTCTTACATGAACCATACTTGGCAATTACTTCATCACCAAATCTAGCAATAACTTCCTCAAAGACTTCATCATTTAATAAAACTTTCCCCCACGACTTTTCCAATGATTCCTCCCCCACAATCAACAAAGATTTTCCCTTATCATTATTTAACATAGCTGGGTTTGGTTGTGCCGATTTTTGGTTTTTTCAAAGCTAGGGTTTGACTATTGATTATCGATTTGAAAGTATGTTAAATGAAGTTAATTTATTTCTGGTTGTGCCGATTTAATGTTTTCTGCAAAAGCCTATTTTAGTAGATTTAATGACGTTAAGTTATCTTTGCAAATATTGTCCTTGAAGTATAATTGGCGGGAGAGACTGAGACAAGTGAAATGACAATAATGCCTTCAGTGACAAGGCACTTAACTAGATACATAACAAAGGTTAGCAGAAAGTAGCTCTCGGCGGCTTTTTTGCAAAAAAATATAGAACATTAATGTCATTTTTGCAATACTTTTTGTTTCGGTGTATTTTTTGCGCATTTAGGCTATTTTAGGAACCATTTTTGCAGTTTACCCTATTAAAAAATTGGAGTAATTGGACAAATTCTGCAACAAATTCTGTTCGATTGTATGTTAATCGTATATAGTTAAGAACAGGACAACGTCTTCTTATGCAAAACCCACATAATGTACACAGTTGTTACACTTTTTTTGGTATGTTACAATAACTCTTGGTTCGAAAGTTTTTGTTAATTTTCTGCTTCTTCTTCTTCTTTTTGCTGTTGTTGTATTCAAGAACAGAAAGAAATTTATGCACAAGATACTCGTATTTGAGTGTGACCCATGGATTTCAAATTCAAAGGATTGAGTGTAGAAAAAGTTTTTCAAGATTTCTTTGACTCGACATGAAAATCATAAATTGTAGAGTAATTCTTAGGATTTTCTACAAGTATTCAATTGTTTCGAAAAACTTAAGCTTAAAATTAGTCTAACTAAACCTGTGAACCCGTTTAAATATGTAAGCATTTAAAAATCAAAATATATAACTTGGCTTTTATGTTGGATTTAGATTTAAATGTATTACCAAAAGACTTGTATCTTAATGGTACTTCATGTTGCGTGAGAAGTTCTTCAACCAAATGATTGTAAGTTCAATTACTATTTAGGACATATGAGACAGATTTGTGATGTAAATGTCGTGAGATAGTTAAAATTTCCGTTTAAAAAAAAATATATTTTCTTATGTACTTAAAATATGACATTGTATTAGATTATAACTTGGATATTACTGAAATCGTTGTTTAGTTATTATATCAAATTTTAAATCCTTATTTTATATTTAGATATTACTAATGTACTACATGAAAATAATGAAGGCATGGGTGATGGATACGTATGTTGTTGTGATAGCCTCAACAAAAAATTTGTAGAGATGTTGCTTTTTACTTAAATTGAAATAATGGAGTGCTTTTATATGCTTTAGAAATCTTTCTTTTAGAGCATGTCCATCGATAACGCCGGATCCGGCGTTAGTGCCGTGTTAACCGGCGTTATCCGGTGTTATCATTGGAGGATCGGTGTTATTCGGGTGTTAAAGGGCCGGTGTTAACACACCAACGCTCTTTTTTTTTATTTTATTTTTTATTTTTTTATTTTTTATTTTTTTATGCCTCTAAATGAGGGGTTGTTTTTGTAAATTGTTGGAGTGTTAAAGTTTAACTTGGAAATGTTATTGTTGTGGGTGTTTTTTTGGGATGTTAAGGTGAAATGTTAAAGCTGATGTGGCGCTGACGTGACACGGTGTTAAACTTTAACTTGTGTTATTGATGTACATGCTCTTAGTGCAAAGTGTTAGTGATATTCAAGCAACGTCGTAAATATATATATATTGTCGTGATGTTCTATAAGAGAGAATTACATTATAAAACCTTTGCAGGTCCATTTGTCAAATAATCCATTGGAAATACTTTGATGAGATTCAAACTCGTAATCTTCGGATTACCATAAAGAATTTAGACCTTATCCAAACCAATCGATTAAGTACTAGCATTCACTGCATTTATTTCTCGTATCTGATGAGGTTTTTGGTTTTCCATAACAGTTTGCGGTGTCATTTTATTGGTAAATCAGACAGGAAACAGACTCGTAACTAGCACAAATCTTGTATGGCCAACTTTCAAAAACTCTATAATTACATCATTAGACAGTAATATTTGTACACACTTGTGATAGTGGTGGAGCCATGAAATCGACGAAGAAGATTCGGCAAAATTTACAAGTTAACTACGATATTTTCAGTTCAGTATACTACAATATTTTGAAGGGCAGGACCGCATCTGCTATCAGTTCATTATCAAAGAAACCAACTTGTTTCTCATTAGGGGATGTAGGTTTGGGTGGCTTCTTTGAAAACATTGTGGGGGATAGTACTGTTGTAGGACTGTCTTTTTGGCTCTTTGGGTCCTCTGATTGTGTTTCTAAGACGCTTGCAGGATTTTGATCATGTTTCGGCTTCGTGAGCCTTATAACCAGATCTGGGTTCAATGCCATCACTGTCACCGTCTCATAGACCTACAACCACAATATTAAAACTAAACAATTTAATAACAGCCATCATCTGTGAGCCTTAGAAGCTCAACTTTTTAAAATTGGGTCAATGGGTCAAATCTGTATATCCTATAGCTTAGCTAAAGGAAAAAAAATGGCAAACGAGCCGAAAGTCACCAAAGTCTTTATAAGACCTATTAAATAGTGTAGACTGTAGACGGACCGGCCTAACAGACCCCTTTGGGCTCATCTTTAGCTTGAGGTCACTATTAAAAATTCTAACGAAACACTCGATTTGTTTTGGAGTTTGGACCCTTTGCGCTTGCCCGCACATTATCCCAACTCTGGTCTTCACATAACAAAATTGATTAGCTGTAAGATAATACCTGGCATATCTCTTGCGCTTTCTCGACCCAATTTTTACCTTGACAGGTAATTATGATATAGTCTTTGGACTCCTTGAACAGGCTGTACAGATATTCATTACTCGATATTCTGGCCTCAGCAATTGCACATCCAGAACTGAGCTGAAATTGTGAATGTTTTATATCATCAAACTGTTAGATAAATGAACTAGTATTTTTTGAAAACTTGACATCAGAAACAGTTTGCATATTCCTGTCAACATAAGGCTAAACTTACAAGAGAAAGAAAGAGCTGCTCAAAGAAACCAGAAGGTGAGATATTCTCAAAGCCATGCAGAATCCCTTCCCTACAAAGAACCATACGCGTTTTTTCTTCTTTCAAATCATTGTGTATAATATATCAGGATTTTCATGAAGTTAATGAAACTGTGCCACTTACACAGATAAATCCTCGTAGTATAGTGGTGACTGTCTAACAGCAGGTATCGGTTTTGCAGTTTCCCAAAGTTCTCGCCACAAATTACCTAATTTCATAATAATCACTCGTCATAAAAATACGTACTACTTTGAAAATAAAATAATACATTATTCCAGATCCTATAAGCTTGAGAAATGCAGACCTGCTTTCCGCATACGAATACTCAGGTGTCCTCTTGAAGGCGAAATATTCCCATCGTCAGATTCTTTAGTATCATCATCTGTTAATGATTCGGTCCAATCAGGGGGTGAGTGCCATCTAATAAAATCTTCTAAAATGCACCCTGGATTTGCAGCCTAAAACATGACACCCAAAAATACAGAAACTTAGCTACCATATATAGATACGATGTAAAGAACCTATTTTTTTTTTTTAATAAAAAATCACCTTGAAAGCCTGCATATCCGAGAGAAGCTGAGAGCAGCCCGCACCAACGCTAAAAAATATAGAAAAAGTCAAGTTTTGTCAGAAATTTATAGTTCATTCATATTATTACAGAATAAGCACATACATAGAAGATTTTCCACATCCCGTTTTAATACAACAGACTGATTTATTGATTATTCATAATAATATTTGATCAGTTTGAAAACGCACATCTAGACGCGAAAGTTTTGCAATATTAAAAAATAACAACTCAATATCTACTTTGAAGATTGAAATGAACACGTTGCACTGACCTTCCGGTACGTAAAACAAATTCCTCTGTTTCTTTAATAACGTCTTCCGTGAGTAAAGGCCCTTCCTATTAACAAACAAGTGAAATTAAATTAACAAAAGAGATAAAAGGTGATTTGCCAATGACTAATTACTTAGAGCATAAATATGATCAAACCTGCAAAACAGGAGTATACACAGGTTCACCGGTATCCAAAAGTGTCGTGTTCTCAAGCTGTTTGGCTACTCCTAATCGAAGCAAATGTTCACCAGAGCTATCTTTAGCATACAGAAGAGGGTTTTCCGTATTTCCTCCAGGAGGTGACTTGTCAGCGTTATTTTTAGCTTGCTTTAAAACAGCTTCTAATGATTCGGTGACAATAGCACGTCGGCGTTTTCTAGATATACAGCAATTTATAACCTGCAACTGCTGATATAACAAACAGGAATTTAAATCTGGAAATCTATCTTCAGGGATTCCAGGAATATGTTGTCCTTCACTCCATAGCCTTCTCAACTGGAAAAAAATATAAGTATCAACTAATAAGGTACTGTTAACGCCACAATAGCAACGTATTATAGGCTTGAAAAAAGAAAATAATAATAATCATAGTATAACTATGTAAAGTACATTTAAACTGCCCTTGATAATTTGCTTAACTGCATTCAATTTGGGATGATTTCTGTTTTGTATAACCAACTTACTTTTTTATTCAAAGTGATTACCTACGATATTTATGCAATTGCTACGGAATTAATAATTATTTATATCAAAACTCAAGATACATATGGTACCCTTTCATATATTATACGATAACTAAAGGGAAACTCACTTCTTCGACGACCCAGGACCAAAACAATGCCATTTTCTTCAAAGTTCTTAAGCTTCCAACGGCTTCAGCCAGCTCTGTAACAAAGTTCTCAGGAGGAGCACCATGAAGCTCTTTGGCAAAATTCGTAATGCTCGTATACGTCTCAAAGAGGGACCCAGTCTTCTTTCGAGAAAGATTACCTTCTGCGAACATCTTGCAAGGATTACAATAAGTGAACTATTTCTATTATCATTAGGGACTGCAACAAATTAAATCAGTCAATATATATTGCATTAAAAACTAGCCATGATTTTTTTTGGGTAAAAAAGAGCCTTATACTATCAAAGATTTTATAAAAAGCCTCAAACCTTCAAAATGCTGATACAATTATGTAAAGGTAATCTATACAGCCATACAAAGTTACTATGTCAAAATGATGACAAGGAAATAACTTTGACCATGTTGACATTATCTTTTTATGGTGCTCATAACCCTGTTATCTGCTGTCAAGGCTGAAGATTACGTTTTATAGATTTTTATTTATTTGGCGGTTTTTATAGTGGAGACCAGGTCGGAATTTTGGACAACAACCGATATACCTGGATTCTGCAGTGACTGGATAAAAGACATTACTTTTTCATCACGACCGAACTCAAGAGCAAATTTATCATCTCTATCCCCCACCACAAACGACTTTACAGCGGATAAGCTCAACCCAGATCTCTCCTTCACAGGTGAAGAATCTCTTGATACTATTATCAGATCCTTCATTGACTTTATAACTTTTGTGGTCCTGTGCAGTTAGGTATTAAACAAATTCAACATAGTGCTTGCAATGGACTTTCAATGTACAACATTCACAAAACTTGCACATGAGATACTTACTCAACACCTATAGCCAGCTGCCTAAGCACAGACGCAGATGGTATGATATTGCTATTCACCTCATCCGAAGTGGGTGAATCGTCTTCTTTTTCCTATAAAATATGCATTTTTACGAAGCAATGAATACACAACCAATTGAATTGATTAAATTTAGTAACATGAGTATAAAAAACCAATAACGAGAAGCATAACAAGCTACATATATTTTCTGTACGCAAAATACAGATAGTAACGACTTTTGTCCAACCCATACAAAACACGACAATTTTTGGGTATAACAAGATACATATACAATTTGCATCAGCGTGCTTTACAACAACTTAAAATTCATGTGAAAGAACATGTTACCTTTAGATAAGGAGTCCTGATTGATATGTAAATGTTTCCATCAAAAATCGGAAACGACATTTTTGTGTATTTTTTCAGTTTTTCTATTCTATTTTATTTAGAAAATCTTCCTGGACTCCTTTTATTCCTAAATCTTACTTTTCCAACCTTTCCTGCCAAAAACAAAAACCACAATAAGCATAATCATAGATTTAACATCATTAAACATATACGTAAATAAAGTTAGAGCTCATAAATTTACCTCCGGGTACGATCAAATCGTTAGACGATCGTTCCGGATGATATTACAAGAATCAATGAATCATGTTAGGATTCAGGTAAATGAGATATAGAGATATATAAGGAATTTAAATTTAGTAAATGATATTTTAGGTTTCTAAATATAGATGAGTGATTCTTGGATGAAATAGAATCCTAGATTCCTGGAGGTGTCCCATATCTTTTTAGTATCCGTTATTTTTGGAGGTAAACTGGCTTGGTTGTTACGAAAATTACGGCGACTTTTAAAGGGAAATCTTGTTAGATTCTCGACACCAAAAACACATGCTTCATTAGTTTCAAAATTATTGTTCTTATTTCCATTTAAGGATATCTCAAAATAATAGTGATACAACCTTGTTAGGAGTTGTATCGGGATAAGAAATCACTTCAATCATGCGCGAGCTCCTTAAAAAAATGTAGAGAGTAATATGTTCATGAAATTTCACATCTCTACTCACAAAACAGGTATGAGTAAGCAAATTATACAACTTATAACCCTTTTGATGAGCAGGATACCCCAAAAATACACAAGGAACACCCTTAGGAGCAAATTTATCAGAATCTCTAGAAGGATTTGTAGCTACAGCAAAACAACCAAACACTCTCAATTGAGAGTAGGCTGGTACTCTATTTAGGAGCATCTCATATGGAGTTTTGTTGTTCAACAGTGGTGTAGGAAATATGTTAATAAGATAGGTTGCAGTGGTGACACAATCTCCCCAAAACCTTAAAGGAATACTGGCTTGAAATCTTAATGCTCTAGCTACCTCTAAAATATGTCTATGTTTTCTTTCTGCCCTTCCATTCTGTTGAGGTCTATCAACACAAGTTGTTTGATGCTCTATTCCTTGACTAGCTAAATACACAGAGCATGGACCCTTTACAAACTCAAGAGCATTATCAGATCTTACACACTTAACTGTAGTACCAAACTGTCTCTCTACAAACTTCAAAAATGTTTTTAAAACTTCAAAGGCATCAGACTTATGAATCATCAAGTAAATCCATGTTGCTCTGCTATAATCATCCACAATTGTTAAGAAGTACCTGTACTTACCATTAGTAGGTACTTTATATGGACCCCAAGTATCCATATGAATCATATGAAAAACACTAGGACTATGAGAATCACTCAATGAAAAAGGCAGTTTTGGAAAAACTTGAGAATTATTGATCTTTTAAATTTGATTGAATGATAAACTAAAATATTACAAAGAGTATTTATAAGACAAGGTAAAACCCTAATAGCCAAATGAGCATTGGGCTCGAGCCCAGGCGTATCATTCCTCACTCCTTCAAAATTACATTGCCCTCAAGGTGTTGTCTTCAAAAGTTTTCTTAATTCCGGGATTCCATGATCTTCTTTGAATTGCAGCCTCCATCGTTTTCTTCTTCACATAACACAACACCCTTCTTCCATTTCTTGCTGCCCTACGACTCTTCTCGCGATATACCACTTCAAACAAACAACCAAACTCTCGCTAGAAACATCTCAACCCTCCAACATCTTAATCACAAACTCCTTGATTAAACCTAAATTTATTTCATCTATACTATCATCAGATATACCACATCCATCCTTAAGTAGCGATATCACTATATTCGACTCATCTTCGTCAACCCTACACGCTTCACCACCACCCACAACAACATCTTCCACACTTTCTTTATTTTCTGAAAATTCGCTAAACTCACTACGAACTTCCATGCTTTCCACATTACTCTCACCAATATCAAAAACATCGTTTATAGCGCTACTAACCTCAACAACACCAATATCTTCATTAGCATCTAAGGATTCTTTAATCACATATGGAACGTCTTCACTTGGCCATGATAGAACGATATCTATTTTCTCTTCAATGTTCAGCTTTTTCCCTGCAATTATCTCAAAACGAGCCTTCATTATACGGGCTATGAAACAGGCTTATCCTAAAGTTGTAGGCGCTAACCTTAAGAGTGCACATTGTAGAAGCGGTTTAAGTCCCAAGATATAAATCGATTTAAGTAAAGATTCTGAGATCCCCGTTACTTGATTTATAAGAATCTCAAAATCATTCTCGTATTCGGCCACCGTACCCATTTGCAAAAGCTTAAATACTGCATATTCCGCCTCCTGATCACATCCGCTCAAAGCCATTAACATTAACTCGAAAAAAAAATATGCGTATCAAATAGTCTTCTTCTTGTATCAACCAATCAAAAAAGAATTTAGTGAGTGAAAATAATACTACATCCGTCCCAAAATTATTGTCCCATATTGACTTTTTTAGTCTTTCTTGTTCAACTTTGACCATAAATATTTTTGTTTATATTATATAATACTTGATGAAAAATATATGAATGTATTGGATTTTAAATCTATTTTCATTGGTATAATTTTCATCAAGTATTATATAACACAAATAAATATATTAATGGTCAAAGTTGAACAAGAAAGACTGGTTAAAGTCAAAGTGGATAATAAAAATGAGACGGAGGGAGTATTTGATTAGTTGAAAAGTGTAGTGATCTCACTTTTTTAAAACTATGTGTTTTGTCTAAGGGACAATAATAATTTTGAGATGGATGAAGTAATTTATTAGTGTGTCTAGGTGTGCATTGTGTTTGACGCACTCATTATTTTTAAATATAAGTTTTATGTGGCTCACAAACCTTGTGAATTTTTCAAAAGAATTTCTCTTCAGCTTATAAATAAGCTAAAATTTTCAACTCAAACCCCAAGTCTAGTCCATCTGGTTTCACAAAGCACTTTACTAAAGTTTCAACTGGTATTTAATAACAACTAGCATAGTACCCGCGCAAAGCAGTGACGGTACCTAACATGTTAGTTTTTTTCGTACCTTGATTTTTAAGCGGTATGTAATGAGAGTCAGTATTTGACGGTTTACCCGTTTGATAGTTTGAAAAGAGTAGACGCGTGTTTGAATTTTCGTAAAGTATATATATATATATATATATATATATATATATATATATATATATATATATATATATATATATATATATATATATATATATATATATATATATATCCATACTTATACTCATTTGAACTTTATAAAACTTGAATGTTATTGATAAAAATTACAACTATGAATTTGTATTATTGTAAGTTTGTAACATTCATTTTAATACTAAAATTTAATGTGTCATTAGTGTACATTATAATGCAATTATTATAGTGTAGAATTTAATTATAAGAATTACTAATTATAGTAAGATGTGTAGGCTTACATTTTTAAGACTTGCTTTTATAGGAAGTCCTTAATGATTAGTACGTAGTATAGATAGTTAAGTGTGTGCAAGAGGAGAATGTTGGGTACGCTTCACAGGTTTAACATCGAGCCATCTTCGTTGCATGACTTGCTTATAGTTAACCATGGTGTGCGTGTGAATTTGAGAGACAATAATATAAGAGTAGATAAAATACAAAGATATGTAAACACAAGATATAACATAAACTTGTAATGAAATTGTTGTAGTACAAATGACTAGAACTTGACCCTATTTAACTATGATGAAACGACACAAGTAACAATGGTGAACCATCGTGTCGTTTCACCAATAACCGTCCATAACTGCCTTTTTTGCAGGCCTAACGAAATAAACTACCAAACTAAAGGGGTGTTTGGATCAAACGTGACCCAACCCATGTCCATTCCCCTTTTGACCCATTATCCTAAAACATAAAGTAAATAATGTATTTTTAACATACAGAACATTAAAAAGAAGGTTACATCTCCCTCCTAATTTTTGGATGTTAAACGCCTTGCTTCCATTGGCCTTTTCCTTCTTCACGTGATGACGACAAAGTCATCACCATTTGATGTGTTATCCTTGCTTCCTTCACTTGTAGTGCCTTCCATGTTACTATCTTTCTTGGTTTCATCTTGAGCATACTTGCACTTCTTTCTTGGATGTTCTCCTCGTGCGTCCCCTACTTCAACGCCCATCATTGCATCGCCACATGGTTCCTTTTGACCGACCATATTTATCCTTGGCGTATCATGCACCGATCTTCGCGCCTCTTCGTAGTAAATCTTGACTAATGCTATAAACTCCCTATAGCATTCTTTCACTTCTTGCTCATTTTCCCGCGCCAATCCCAAAAGTATAGCAACATCACACCACATATTGTTGAATGATACGTTCATGTAACCGCCCATATCATCCACAAATTTGTATAATCCTAGCAAATCTACTTTTATTACCCCTACAACTGGCGGTAATATTCCCAACACATCTTGGCCTAAGTATCCAAGGTAAAACTATTCCAACAACTCTACAAACTTCTTTCCCATAATCTCCCAATTTCTAAACACTAGTTTATCGATTTTAATCAAATCTAAAAAAGACAAAAAACGGGGAAAGGTGTTTACCTTTAAATGATATAGTGTTTCGTTTAGACTTAGGTATTCGTCATCAACGTAATCTTGACTATCCTCCCTATCTATCTCCAACTCTTCCATTCCTTTGATTAAAGAACATCCGTCACTTGGATTTATTGACTTGTAATATTCCTCCATAAAATCGTGGTGAATCTTGACCATGCTTTTGTCACCCATATCCAAGGTACCTTCATCCTTGTCGAACATATATCTTATTCGACATGTACCATTGCCATAAGTCAATATGAAACCTTGATCCTCCAGTTGGTTGATGCTTAAAACATTTAACGTGATTTCCGGTGTGTAAAGCACGTTTGGAATCACTAAACTTTCTTCTTTGGTATCTACAACGGCCTCTCCAACGCCATAGGAAACTATAAACTTCCTTTCCTTCTCTTCCTTGCCCTCCATTTTAAAACGACTGATCATTCGATTGAACAAGGTCCTCGTAAGACTCATGTGTTTGGCATAGGCTTTACTAACGAACCATATATTATCCCAATTACCCTGGTCCATTCCCTCGACCATGAAATCAGTCTCAACATGTACTTTTTCTGTCGGATAGTTGAGTTCTTCGTGAATTCTTGGCGTAGTCTCCATCTTTGATCTTGATCTTTAGTTTTCTTGTTGGTGCACTTCCAATATACGTGACCTTTTTCTTTGCAAATAAAGCAGCGTGCTCTTTTTTCTTTTCTTGATGTCGTGGGGTTTCCAAGGTTTTTGCATAGCGGTTGAGTTTTGGATAATGGTTGGTGTTTAGAAAACGGTTGGGACTTAGAGACATTATAGGACACAACTTCTTTTAATTTATCCCTTAGTAACTGTTTCCCTTCAGGAGATAACCGCTTCTTTTGTGTCTCCCATTTTGAACCGTTAGGAGTAAAATCCCTTTGCAGAAAATTCTTGTTTAATGTCACTTTTACATTCCTTTGAAAAGGCTCGTTCCAGGATTCGGAACATGGGCTCTTGTACCAATGTTGGGTACGCTTCACAGGTTTAACATCGAGCCATCTTCGTTGCATGACTTGCTTATAGTTAACCATGGTGTGCGTGTGGATTTGAGAGACAATAATATATGAGTAGATAAAATACAAAGATATGTAAACACAAGATATAACATAAACTTGTAACGAAATTGTTGTAGTACAAATGACTAGAACTTGACCCTATTTAACTATGATGAAACGACACAAGTAACAATGGTGAACCATCGTGTCGTTTCACCAATAACCGTCCATAACTGCCTTTGTTGCAGGCCTAACAAAATAAACTACCAACCTAAAGGGGTGTTTGGATCAATACGTGACCCAACCCATGTCCATTCCCCTTTTGACCCATTATACTAAAACATAAAGTAAATAATGTATTTTTAACATACAAAACATTAAAAAGAAGGTTACAGAGAACACAACTTGCACAAATTAGTGAAACAAAAGGTTTGATTAGTATTGAGAAAGAAACAAAAAATATTAGATGATGAAACACTCATTTCAGAATCTGCATTTTTTGAATTCGACAGTCTGGTGAGAGAATCTGAGTATGCCAGTGCAACTAAGGGTGTTAAAAAGGCCCAGCATGATAAAGATATTGAAAAACAAATTGATGAATAAGCACAAGTGAAGATTGAATTGGCTCCAATTTTGTCAAGGTATTAGTAGAGGTAACCGATGATCAGATTATGAAAATCACTCAAAATGCGAGGAGAACACTATATGTCTATATATGTTTTGGAACAGAGGTTGGGTGAAAAATAATTGTTCATCCAACAATGATATTTACAATAAACAAAAGGATCCCGGTGTATCAACGAAGGATGTCAATATCGAAGGAACGCAGAATACTAGTGATTTGATTGTTGTTGCTGCTGAAAGTTTTGAATGGAAACCAGACATAGATTTTTGGTCAGTTAAGGAGAGGAGAAAAACCCAACATGGTTTAAAAGAACATGGAGTTGTTGATATGCTTAGGAATGGTTCATTAATAGTGATAGTTGAGCTTCATTCTAAGTATATATGATAATAGGTCACTTGAGGGAAATTACATTGGACGTAAGTTCAAGAGTTCAAAAAGGTTACGAGGTGTAATTTGTGCTCAAACTCAATCAACATTACAACACACAAAAGCGCATATGGTGAGTGTTATCAAGTGGTATGCACTTCAGTACAATAACTTAAAAGGAGAGTTGATTTTACCTCATTCTTGGCTTTTGTGGGAGCTTGGATTAGAGGACATTGGAAATATGTATTTGAATGAATTAATGAGAATGAGTCATGTGGTTGGTGTTACAATTAGAAACAAGGGACTAAAAGTGTGTCAAACTTGTGAAAAACGGGATTGTGGGGGTTGAATATATGCTTTAATTGTTTTTTGAACCTGTTGGTCATTGTTTGTGATAGTGTTGATACTATAGTAGTGGTCATGGGTGTTAAAGTTGAGGCATATCAGGCTACGTTTTATCACAATGTGGATTCAGGAGGTGGATACAACGTTATTGTTACAACATCAATTGTAGAGCAAATGGCAAAAATTGATAGGGAGATTGAAGCATGGGTTCTGATTCTAGCTTATAAAGGCTTACGGTTGTAGGAGGAAGCAAGCATGCAACAAGACTACAAAAAAGTTGAAATTGATAGAAGAACATCAGGTCACTAAAAATATGAAACGTTAAATGTTGATCCTAGATATTTCTCCCAAACATTCTGTTTTGAAGGCTTGGTACACATAACATGTGATATCTTATGCTAAAAAATTGTTGGATGATAATTTTGAAATACTCCATAGTACATAGGGCTAGTGAGGTTTACGAAGATATCTCAAGTGACTTACAAGGTAAAGGGATAATCGAAAGTGAACCAAGGTTGTAAAAATCGGTCGGCGGTCGACCACCTTCAAGCGATAAACCGGTCTTGGTGGTAGTTTGGTATTTTTTGGTCAAAGTGGTAGTTTGGTATTTTTTGTAGTTTTTTAATTTTCACCTTAAACTTTAAATGCATATACTTTCAAACGACAAAATTTTACGAAAAATCAATTTTACCATAATTTCCAAAATTTAATTCTCGTTAAATTGGTATAAATTTTGATGTATAAATCGCAATTCTTTTCCTCCTTTTGAGAGATTTTAAGTTGGTCATGATTTTCAAAAAATCTACAACTTTCATGTATAAAAATGGACGAAAACATATAAAAATGAAAGAAAACAGATAAACATGAATAAAAGCTGATGAAAACGTATAAAAACGGGCAAAAACTAACATAAACAGGCTAAAACGTATAAAAATAGATGAAAACGTATAAAAACGAACGAAAACGTATATAAACGGATAAAAATGGATGAAAACGTATTAAAACGAATAAAAACATGAGAAAACAGGCTAAAACATATATAAACGGACGAAAACATATAAAAACGGACGAAAACGTAAAAAACTGATGAAAACATATAAAAACCTAAGAGAATAGGTGAAAATGTATAAAAACGGATGAAAACATATAAAAACAAATGAAAACGAATAAAAATGGATGAAAACGTATAAAAACGGTTGAAAACGTATAAAACCGGAAGAAAACGTATAAAAACGGACTTAAAGTGAAAGTCAATGCAAACCATAAGGACCATTACTTTAACTTTTCTAAGTGAAAAAAAAAGTCAATGGATGACCGGTGAAAGTTAACGCAAGCCACATAGACCATACTATAACTTTTCTAAGTTGGTAACCTGCCCGGTAATCTCACGTATGTTGTTCATAATTTAAATAAATTTTGTGTATCCCGGAAATTTCCAAAGTTTGTTGCATAGATCGTCTATTTTGAACAAATATGTTGCGTATTTTTAGCTTTCACCCTTCTTTGATACATGTTAAGAATTATTGTTTGAGTTGAATTATCGCATGTTATAGCATTTTGCAATTACATTTTTATATTTTCATGTTTTATGTTTAAACGTTACATGAAATACTTACCACAATATCGCAACTATAGTTGTTTGCCGCTAAAAAATTTCGTTACTATGCACGAGTACTCGTCTAGTAATACCTGAAATACATCCTTTCTTATATCAAATTTTTTTGCCCTCTCATATTATATTACCACCATCAAAATCAATTTAAATTTCTTAGTCTTAGAACACTACATGAAATAAGTTTAGTCATAAAATATTTTAGTACAAGTATGTTATTGAATTAATAAGGCATGTGATCATAAGGGTGGAACTATGTTGAGCGTTTAGTAGGAACGTGCATACCCTATGTAAACTTTCAACATCGTAAAAAAGAACGTTGCTTATTAAAAGTAACCATCAAATACTATAAAAAATTATGAATGCACACCTTATAAACTAGAAATAAAAATGTTAAGTCATGAGTGCATACCCAAAATGAACTCAATAAGGTTTAACAGAAAAAAATCACTGGCTATATGCATTAAATAAAGTACTTAAAAGGAACATAAACCCTAAAATTTTGTCAGGGTTTGGCCGGACCCCCAGGATAGGGAGGGGTTAAGTTTGATTTATTATCAAACTTGTGTACTTATGAATAATTATATGGAATCCTAGTTGTATTAGGAATGTTCTATGATGTCATATACATACCAAATCTTCCTAATACGATTCATAACTATTTCTCATAACCCTAAATATATCTCTTCCTTTTCCTCCACTCGATAATCGAATAACCCAAAGGGGTTGAAACCTTATAGTTGACCAAGTCGACTTCTAGTTTCGTAGTGCTAGTGCTACCAGTGTAGTACCGGTGGGTACCTGACGCAAATCACCTGGTGTTTCTCTCTAAGAAACCCTAATAAGCCGATTGAAGCATCAAGATCAGGAAGAAGGCGATTTCGTGCAGGTCATGAAGGTATATGAGCTTACGTTATTGCAGGATCAAGTAAGTAACCCTAAACACCCCTTACATCTGTTAAAGTGGGTTATATCACTAATCATTAGGAGATCTGTTTATCAATGGTTTGGTCTGCATGGCCTTTATGTGTTTATTTTTCCATTGTACAAGTTTTATATGCGGGAGACCACTCATATAATTAACCTTGGTATATATTTTGACACTCGACTACACGTTACAAACCATTAAAAGACCAACGGGGGTTCAACCTTGACTTCGAGCTCGGTATCTACCTAAGCTTCTACTTACTTACAAAACCTCTAGCCTTTCGCATATCCAAACCTTAATCCTTATTCCAAGCCATATCAACATCACACGAACCTACAAAACATTAAACACTCAAACCGTAAGCATAAAGCTTAGTAAGTAAAGAGATTATAACATAACATCATACGTCAACACACATTACGCATCATAAGCATTAATCTATCACAACAATAAACGTAAACACATACCTTAAGCCTCTTTAAGCATCACCATTCACATTCTAACTAAATCCACACTATTCTATCATTTCCTTTGCTAGTTATGCCACTAGCCTTATGATCTACTTTCACATAAACACATACATATCAAGTCATTCTATAACCTTAACATAATCAACACGTAACACATAATGTAATGAAATCCATATAACATCATCTTATAACCGGTTTACTTACCTTAATTCCAAGCTAAGATATCAATCATAGAATTACCATCATCATCATCTTACCACCATAATCATCATTCTCATCACCATCATCATCCTTCACCATTAAAAATCAAAACCTAATAGCACAATTAAGAAATACCATGAAGAAGGGTTTACAAAACCCATTTAAATTCACCCATCTTTCATTCTATAACATCATATGATCATACCTTGATCATATGATGAATTCCCACTTTACTCATAAACCTTTACCTCATGTTAAACAAGATAGAATGTTACTTACTTGTGGGGAGATCATAGTTTAAGTTTAACCCTTGACACAGAAAATATCTCATCTTCTATGTGATTATCAAAGTCTCATCTTCCCTCTCTTTTTCTCTTATAACCCGTACTACACAAACGCACTCTTGAAGATGATGGAAATGACTAGAATCATCTACATAGCTAGATATTTAACTAGCTACTTGAACTAGTTTGGCTATATGACAACATTAGTCCTTCAAGTCCCTTTTCTTTCTACTTTAGCCACATTTAACCTTATAGCACATTTGTCACATTACAACTTTAGTACCTTAAGTCTATTTTCCTTATAAAAGTGACACATCATATTTTATATAGCCATTTACATAACATTTAATTCTTATAGTTTGACTATCGGGTTTGACCAACCAATCCCGTATGTCCTTAGGACTTATAAAAGTCATAGTCAACCATTCAAATGGAATTCATGTAATAAAATACTTAGGCCCGATTTCATGGTGTTATATGCATCCCTAGAACCACAAAGTTGATTCAGATGCCCTATTTCACGACCTTTATAATGACGCGGAAAAA
Source organism: Chrysanthemum makinoi (assembly GCA_910596185.1). Taxonomy (NCBI): domain Eukaryota; kingdom Viridiplantae; phylum Streptophyta; class Magnoliopsida; order Asterales; family Asteraceae; genus Chrysanthemum; species Chrysanthemum makinoi. Next base: position 254,765,762 of record OU343223.1, read on the forward strand.
CTTGATTTGGAGTAATTCGTATGCTTTAAATGTTTAGACTCTTATCGATTTTTAATGTAATTCGTACGCTTTAATGTTTGAATTCTATCGATCTGTAATGTAATTTGTACGCTTTAATGTTGGACGTTATCGATTTGTAATGTAATTCCGTATGCTTTAATTACTGTTTAAACTTTTATCGATTAATTTGTAATGGCGTAATTCGTATGCTTTAATGTTTGAACTTTCATCGATTTGTAATGGGGATAATGCTAAAATAATACATCAAAGTTGACCACTTTTGGAATTGTGTATATCCAACTAGTTTTGTTATTGTATGTATCCAGTCAGGCTAAGCGTTACATCGTTAGTTCTTTATATTAACGGTCGTTAGTAAATAACTTAAAATTCCGTTTTCTTACGTTTTTATTCGTTTTCATCCGTTTTCGTCCATTTTTTACGTTTTCGTACGTTTACATCCGTTTTTATACATTTTCGTCCGGTTTTTACGTTTTCGTTCGTTTTACGTTTTCGTTCGTTTTTAAACGTTTCCGTATGTTTTTAAACTTTTTTATGTTTTCTTACATTTTCTTTCATTTTGATACGTTTTCGTCTGTTTATATACGTTTTCTTACATTTTTTATGTTTTCATCCGTTTTTATACGTTTTCATATGTTTTCTTACATTTTCGTCCGTTTTTAAACGTTTTCGTCTGTTTTTGCATTTTGTCCATTTTTAAACGTTTTCTTACACGTTCTTAAGTTATGTTTTTACACGAACGAAAATGTCTAGAAATGAACGAAAATGTATAAAAATGAAACGAAACGTATAATAACGAGCAAAAACGTTTTAAAATGTGTAAAAACGAATGTAGACGTATAAAAGCGAAAGAAAACGTCTAAAACGAAAGAAAACATATAAAAACAAGCAAAAACGTGTAAAAACAGACGAAAACAAAGCAAAAAGTAAGAAAATGAACGAAAACGTATAAAAACAGACGGAAATGTATGAAAACGGACTAAAAACGTGCGAAAGCCTTTAAAAACGGACGGAAACGTATAGAAACGGATGAAAATGTAAGAAAATGGATGAAAACGTATAAAAACGAATCAAAAGCGTATAAAAACAGACGAAAGCGTATAAAAACTAACAAAAATGTTTAAAAACGGACGAAAACGTAATAAAAAGATGAAAACGTAAGAAAACAGACAAAAACGTAAAAAAAAAAAAAAGGGTGGACGAATACGTATAAAAATGGACAAAAACGAATGTAAACGTAAAAAAACGGACGAAAATGTTTAAAAACGGATAAAAGCGTAAGAAAACGTATTAAAACAGATGAAAACGTATTAAAACGGATGAAGACGTAAGAAAACGGACGAAACGTTTAAAAACGGATGAAAACATAAGAAAACAGACGAAAACGTGAAAAACTAATGAAAGCGTATAAAATTAGACGAAAGCGTAAGAAAATGAAAAAAAACGTATAAAAACAGACGAAAACGTATAATAACATATGAAAACGAATAAAAACGGTATTTTAAGTTATTTACTAATGACCGTTAATATAAAGGGCTAATTATGTAACGCTTAGCCTGACTAAATATATACAATAACACAAATTCAAAAGTTTTGTGATACAATGAAAAAAAATATAGTTGGCTACACACAATCACAAAAATAGTCATGTTCGGTGCATTTTTTTTAACATTATCCCATTTGTAATGTATTTAAGCATTTGGAAACTACAAAAATAAGTGGTGGTGGAGCAGTGACAAACGCCGATGGTGGAGCTGTGATGATAGTGGTGGTGGAGCTGTGACAAAATCGTCGGTGGTGGTTTTTATTTTTATTTTTCTAAGTGTTATAACTCAGATCTGGTTTTGTGTATTATATAAATAATTTGGTTAGTGTTAAACATAAATTTATTTACTATTTAACAGCTTCGTACGCTTTAATGTTTGAACTTTTATCGATATGTAATGTAATTCGTACAATTAATAAACACGAAAGCAAAACTTTTATTTAAAATACGCGAAGAGTTCTCAAGCACATTTCATACAGACTCAAACGAAACAACTTGATAAGCAAAAGAGAACACTGTTTTTAGCAGCAGTTCTCAGACACATTTCTTACGGACTCGAACAAAACAATTTAACAGGCATAAGAAACTGGGTGGATAAGTGAAAATCAAATTTGACTAATTGTATCAGGGGTGAGCATCGGGTCAAACCCGAGCAAAACCGAGAAAAACCGGCCGACCGGAAAAACAAAAAAGGAAAAAACTAAAACCGAGAACCGAACCCGAGAAATAGATACCAAAACCGAAACCGAACCGAAGCCGACAAAAACAGAAATAAATATACAAAACCGAAACCGAACCGAAAAAGGTCGGTTCGGTCCGGTTTCGGTCAGTTTGTCGGTTCGTCCGGTTTTCAGTGGATTTGCTCAACCTTAAATTGTATACCGACGATATGTCATCGGTATTTTTTCTGGTAGAAAATTCAAAGCATTAAAATTTCGGTCAAGCTACTTTTTGTCGTTTGATTTTTTCTGACGACACAGTGTCGTCATAAAAAGCTTCGTCACCATTTCTCCCTTTTCTACTAGCATATAGTATAAAAATGATTAGTTGGATTCATTTACAAATATGTGTGGCTAAATGATTTTACTTGTTCAATTTAACATAAAGTTATGTTGGAATCACTCCTAAACTATATCTCAAGTGTTTGTAATCAATATGTAATAGGTTGCTTAATTAGGATTTTATGTTAGTATTAATGGCAAGGCTTTTGTAGAAAGCCCATAAGCCTTGGCCCAAGTCCAATAAGGAAAGGAAGGGAACTTGTGTGTTGCCTAGTTCCTTTCCCTATATAAGCACTTGTAAACCTTCATTTGAAGGTTGGTTGTTCACTTTCATTCAATATCCACGCATAACTTTTCTCTTATCAATCGTGTATTGTTTGTTCTTGTTCAACCGATCACTTCTTTATCTATTTCTAACTTATTGATGCTTGTCTTACAATATGGTGACCTAACAGTGGTATCAATCGCCATCTAGTTGGGTGAAACATATTAGTTTTTGAAAGTTATTGTTATACGCGTGAGTTTCGGTATCTAAACTTTCATACACTTAAAAGCTTCAAATTTTACACTTAAAAACTCAAGATTTATGTGGTTTAAGGTTTATTTAGTGTTAAAGTTTAAGTTTTTAGCATCAAGTTTGAAACTTTACGTGTGTAAAATAGTTTTTGAGCTTGGTTTTGATCATGTACTTCTGTCTACGCGTAAGGTGAAAAAGGGTGTTAGATCATCAAGTTTCAACCTTTTGGGTTATTTTGGTGACATTGAAGCTTTTTCATCATAAAAATCAGGTTTCTAAACACTTTTAGGCATAAAAATCAGTTTTGGTGATAGTTTGAACTTTCTACTCGTAACAAAACCCTAGTTTTACTCGTAACCTTTAAAGTCTACGCCTAAGCATTTTGTTACGCGTAAGCTTCTCATAATTTGATCTTCAGTGTTGTTGGTTTACTCAGTGTTTTCTTGCTTGGATAAGCCTGAAAACACTTCGACTTTGGATATCTTTTACACTGATATAAGTGTAAAGGATTTTTGGGCAAAACCCTAGTTTTACGCCTAAGTCTAATTCTTACGCGTAGAATACTTTTGCCTAAGCCTTTCCTACGCATAAGTTTGTCTTACGCTTAAGGAAGTATTACGCATAAGCATTCTACTCATAAGTCTTTGGTTTACGCCTAAGCTAAGTTTTTCTCCAGTTTACGCGTAAGCTTTCACTACGTATAAGTTCTCTTTTACGCATAAGTTGGGTGTTACGCGTAAGGTTACTTTATACGCCTAAGCAGATTTCTACGCATAAGGTTACTTCCTCAACAAACTCTAAGTTTCATTCGACTACAAAGATCCATCATCAACACAAGTTTCAAGATGTCTCAACCACCATACTCTAGCTACTTTCCTCATGAGTATCCTCAACAACAACAATTCTATCAACAATATCCTCTACCATCTCCACAACAATTGCAACAATTTCAACAACAATTTCAACACTTTCCTCAAGGAGCAAACCCTCTTCCACCACAAATGGTTCCACCAAACCCTCGTCAACAAGTACAACATTACACATACTTTCAAAATCAGTATCCCGCCAAGTATGCTATGAATGTTACAACACCCAAGGAACCGTCTTGGTTTGCAAAGATGTGTGAAGCTTTAAGTAGCCAACAACCCATTCCTGAAGCTGGATCCCTTGACAGACCTCCAATGCTCACTCCAGGAAACTACGATCAATGGGTGATAAGGTTCTTTAGGTGTTGTGATCAAGAAGCCACATTGTAAGTTTTGAAGAAGGTCATCCTTGAAGGTCCTTTTCGATGCCTACTATCACTATACCCGAGATCCAATGCTAATCCACCAAGAGATGATGTTACCAACGTTGTCAGTCTTGATCAACTTGCTACTGACCAACTTCTTCACTTAGAAGCCGATGACTTGCAATGCAATATATCCTTTTGGGATTACCCAATCCGATACTTCGTAGTGTTGATGCTCAGACGACTGCTAAAGCAATGTGGGAGCACATTCATCTTCTAATGGAAGGCACATAACTCAATCAAGAAGACATGGAATCCAAAATCTACTTAGTATATGAACACTTCATGATTGAACCAGGGGAGACATTAGAGTCATATCATCATCAGTTCTCAGACATCATCAATGACTTGGAAAAAAATAATATCGTTATGCCAAGGATTGCAGTCAACACAAAGTTCCGGTCTTTGTCCCGATTGGGAAAAGTATGTTATCTTTATCCGTCCGTTTAAGAATCTTCATCAAGCTACATACGGATTGTTGTATGACTAATTGAAGCACCATCAAAAGGAAGTCGACAAAGAAAGAATCATCCGTGGAGTCCCTGTTTTGCCTTCACTTCCTGATAATCAAACACTTGCTTTGTGGGCTCAAGCATGTTATCCTCAATTCCCGACCTTACCAACAACCTTCACAAACCCTCCATAATCAACTGTTCAGATTACACCATATGATCCTTCACAACAACAATCACAAGAAACTCAATTGGTTCCATACAACAACAACAATGATCAGGCACTCTACAGTGAATCAAATGAGGACGCAGATGCCTTCGACGCAATGAATCAAGGATTTGTTATGCTTTCAAGAGCCTTCGGACGATTTGCTAACAAATTGATAAGGTTTTAAAATGTACCTTTTTGAGGGGTCGTTTAAGCCCTTATTTGATCACTTTTGTATCCGTTATTACTTAATATCATTCCTTTTCACTTTTTAGGTATCTTGAAGGCAAAATGCTGGAATGACACTTATTCGGACGAAAAGGCGCGAATATACGAAGAAAATGGCCAAAGTCAAGAATCGAGACACTCAGGCTGCTGGAGCTGAAGGGGATGGCGTCAGGAGCAAATTAGTGATGTCGTTGGACAACTTTTGTGACGGCTCAGTAGCCAAATTGCTTATTTACAAGTGACGGCTTCAGGTTTTAAAAGAGTAGGTCGTCGCAACTCTGACGGCCTAGATTTGATCCAGACGACGCCGAGATCGAAGGGGACGGCGTCACAAGCATAAGGTGACGCCGTCGCAAGACTAACGTGGCCAAGACGAAACCATAATGACGGCGACCTGACGGCGTCACAAATCAAAGGGTAACGTCGTTGCATTTGCAATCTTATATATAGAATCCGAATTTTTTAGTTTTCAGTGTGTAGTCTTTTGGAGTAAAAACCTAAACCGAACCAAGGCTGTCTTGTACAGTATTTTAGGGTTCCATACCCTATCTTACATCAAGATAAGTGTTTTAGTTTATTAATTTAATTATGTCTTCAATTAATTGTGTGTATGCTTGCATGTTTCCCATGTACGGCTAATTTACTTGTGTGTTTGCTTAGGGAATATGAAACTTAATTATTGAATATTGATTGGTTGTCTCTTATCTTAATTGTTAATGATCTAGTATTGCGATAGGTCATCCGTTGTATAGTTAATGCTTGATTAATCTTTGTGAACCTTAGCTTATAATACCTAGAGTCATTGTAGGGTAAACCATCCGAAGAGTACCTTAGCGTTAAGTTTATAAATCCTAGAGATTTTGTAGGCAATAGCCTTTGGTAGTTTCAAAGAGTTATGGATAAACGCATACCCTACGACCTCATAGACACAACGCGATTAAGAATAAGGACGTGACAATTCAACCATCAATAGGAGATAATTAATGAGTAATAAAACCTAAGTAAACACATCTTTAAATCATCATACGAGCACACAATAATTAGACATAGACTACATACACATTAGTTTAGATAATTAGATAAGTAGAAGTAATCGGTAGAAATACCAACCCCCCAAATCCAAACCCCGAGATTCGCACCTTTCCATTTCCAAAAAAACATAAAAAGATAAAAAATAATCTTCCTCAACCCCAACCTTAGCGTAGTAACTTCTCACTAGCATTCCTATTCCCCTAGAGAACGATATCAATTCCCTTGGCTTACCCTAATGCTACACTACAACGATTAGGTTCATTGCCTAGGGTGTTGAAAAACTTGCTCGACGAAAAGGAAGTTCCTTTGACCCCGAACGACGCGTGTAGCGTTATCAAGTTTTTGGCGCCGCTGCCGGGGAATAGAATAACTAGTTAGGAGTCCACCTTGTTTAGGTTTCCTTGCTTGATTCCTATCAAGTAAGCTTTTTTTTTCTCATTTTTAGCTTCCTCGTAGTCTATCCCCCTTCTTCGTGACCTTTGTTAGTAATCCCATCACTTTTCGTCATGGATGGTGATTGCTCATCAACCAACAACCCGCCACCAAATAAACCCCTTTCAATCAAAAACCAACCCAATGACCAACACAACCGCCAAAACCGTTATGTGAGTAGAAACACCGATCTTCAAGATTTGCAAAAGATATTTGATAGTACAATTAGGGATGTTGTTGAGAAAGTGGTCAGCGCCTGTGTAATTGGCTCCATGATCGATAGCAATTCAGAAAATGGATTAGTGAATAGAAATGTGAATGAGGAGGATAGTGCTTATTTCAATCTTTACCGCACTAAGGAAGATGTTGCTTACCATCAATACATAATCGATAATCCCCGATCACCCATCATTAGGATATGTCCAAAGATTAGGAGAGGAAATCCTTGGAACCTCAAAATTCCTTGTATGATTGGATATAGGAATGTCAAACATGCTTACATAGATACGGAATCTCCCATTAATGTGATGTCGTCAGCTGTATACAATGACATTATGAATGAGCGACTTAAGATTAGGAGAGACCTTAAGTATCCAGGTGGGGTTTGCAACTTTGTGGGAAGGGTCAAGGATGTACACGTCTTTATAGGAAATTTCACCTACCTAGTTGATTTTATAGTCCTAGAAGACATTGGATGTGTCATTGACTATAGCTTATCCCAAGTAGTACTAGGAAAACCGTTTGTTGAAACATCTAAAATGAGCCATAACAAATATGATGGAACGGTTAGATTTAAGGAAGGGAAGGAGGAGATCATTTATAGGATGCCTTGGAAGACGAATGAATATGGCCATCTATCCCTTTTTGAACGTGACAACATTAGAGCTTTTGAGGACAAAAGCAAGGATGATATTGAGAAAGGTTTTAAATTCATGTGGGAAAGAAGGAGGCTTTATTATAGGATTGTTTGACCCAAGGGCCTAGGTATAAAGTCGATGAAAATTTTGTCAACATGATAGAATTTTCATTGAGAATGCAAAATGAGACCACGTAGGGGTACGACTTCGAGTCTAGCTACAAGACTCATAAATAAAGAAAAGCGCTTCGTGGGAGGCAACCCATGCTTAATTGTTTGCTTGTTTGTGTCGTATATCTTTTATTGATTGTTTATTCTTATGTTTAAATTTGTAAAAATGCTTTATTTTGTCTTTAACCTCGTCTTAATTACATATAAAGGTATTTTACATAAGGGATAAGTGTAGGGAAGATTACACATGTTTTCAAAAGAAACGTAAACATGAGAATTTCAATTATGTAAAAGATATACATGTGTGTTTTTTCGAGTCAAATGCTTGTATCGAGTCATAATGGATGTTTTGCAGGAAATTTTTCCAGATCCTTAAGATGTAAATTTTCCGTAAAAATCAGCACCGCTTTTTTCAGATAACCTGACGGCGTCAGATCGCGAACCCGACGCCGCCGTGAAGGAGCAAAAACAACTGATTAATTTTTCTCATTTTCTGAGCTACTTATAAATTTTTGGAATTTTCCGTGTCTTAATTTTCCAGAAATTCAGTAAACATCCATTCCACAAGCATTATATCCTAGTTTAGTAGAGTCCTATATATATTATTACCGCTGATTTTATGCGAAGGTTTCATTTGTTTTCTTCAAGTGTGCAGTTTTAATTTACCAAGAAGAAGATACATAAGATAAGAAGGAGCTTTTCACGCAAACGTTCTTCTTGAAGAAAGATGTAACCACCACTTTACACGGATCCTACCGAGCTAATCAGGGGAGTACTAGTTTCTTTCATCTTTTATTACCTTATATTATCATAACTTTGATACTTTCGGGGAACATTGGGGACAATGTTCAGTTTAAATGTAGGGAGGGAAAATAAAACGGGAACTTTGAAACTATGCTTATCCTTGAATATTTGCTTTGTCCAATTGCATTTGTGTAATAAACCATGAGAAAATGTCGGTTAGGGTAATTTTGGCACCAAATTTAAAATTTTTCATGACATATAGGAGTGGGCCATTAGTCTTAATAAAGCGTCTCATGGATAGGAAGTTGTATGACTAGTACAAAAACCCTTTACCACCTAAATTCCACCCAAAATGTGAGGATCGCCCTTAGATTTGTAGGAATTAAAGCATTCATCTTTGATGCTTAGAGTGTGAACCGGTAGTATAATAGATTCTAGAACTTGTTTTGTGATGCATCCCGAGATCGCTAGTAAGACTACACTTGTGTAGTTAGGAATAACTAAATGATAAGAGGCATTAGGATAACCCTTGTTTGATACCCGTAATATAATTATTTCTTCCACATCGGTTGAGTAATTCCCCTACACCTTTGCGTTGTACTCATCTTTAGTACACGATACCCCTAGTTAACCCCTTAGAGCCTATCCTTTTCGTTGTTCTCGTGATGTTTCGGTTTTCCGAAATATCAATGAAGAGCATTGTTACACCCCACCCCCAAATGTACACCCAAATCGCCTTAGCCTACTTTGTATGCACTCACTTTTAGTGCATTATTGTTATCACACTAAACCCTTAGTTCAATTATCTTGTTGCTTGCACAAGTTGCTAAGTCAAGTCATATCCTTTGTACACAGTTTTGGGACGATTGGGACTCATGGGAAAAGTTAAAGTTTATGAAATGACGGGAAGGGAACGTTAAATTCAAATTCCCTTTATTTGCTTAATAATGTACTCCAAGTGTTTTGATCTTTTCAATTAGGGTCATATTAGTGTTAGAGTAATAAAAACTCAAGTGTAGGGATGTGCCTATAAATCCCTATTATTTTGATGTTATCGTAGAGGATGGTAGAGTAAAAGTGTATGAAAAAAAAATCTGAAAAAAATAGAAAAAGAGAAAAAGAAAAAAAATAGAGTGTTAAAAAAAATGAAAAAACATACGGGCTATCATCCTACATCTATCTTTAATTTATGTTTGTTTGTTTCAGTTATCTAAAGTCTAGAGTGTCGAGTCTTGGCTTAGCAACGCCATTCTTCGCATGCTTGTAACATAAAGATTTTTGACTTGCCACCACTAAATAGCCTATCCCACCAAACCCTTTGTTTCCCTACCGTAAGCCTTACATTACAACCCTTTAAAAGACCTCTTGGATAGTCTTTCCTAGGTGCTTACGCCAAAGCGATGGAGGTTTGATCTAGTCTCAAGCCTATGGTAATCTATGTACTAGGACCGGTTAATGAGTGTTTATCTTCCATTTCCAACTTGTTATATTTCATATACACCCGCGAGATGTGAGTATCCAAACACCCCATGTGAGGTGCTAGTATGTAATTTCCGTGCTTGTTATGACTTTTATGGGGCTTATATGTGTTGTGAATTGTTCTAAACTAATGCTTCATGACCTTTAACTTATAAATTAATTGGCTAAAAGCACACTTGCTTGAGGACAAGCAAATACCAAGTGTAGGGATATTTGATAAGGTTTTAAAATGTACCTTTTTGAGGGGTCGTTTAAGCCCTTATTTGATCACTTTTGTATCCGTTATTACTTAATATCGCTCATTTTCACTTTTCAGGTATCTTGAAGGCAAAATGCTGGAATGACACTTATTCGGACGAAAAGGCTTAAATATATGAAGAAAATGGCCAAAGTCAAGAATCGAGACACTCAGTCTGCCGGAGGGGGACGGCGTCAGCACAAATTAGTGACGCCGTCGGACAACTTTTGTGACGGCTCAAGAGCCAAATTGCTTATTTACACGTGACGGCTTCAGGTTTTAAAAGAGTAGGTCGTCGCAACTCAGACGGCCTAGATTTGATCCGCACGACGCCGAGACTGAAGGACGGCGCCACAAGCATAAGGTGACGCCGCCGCAAGACTAACGTGGCCAAGACGAAACCCTAATGACGGCGACCCGACGACATCACAAATCAAAGGTGACACCGCCGCATTTGTAATCTTATATATAGAATCCGAATTTTTTAGTTTTCAGTGTGTAGTCTTTTGCAGTAAAAACCTAAACCTGAACCAAGGCTCGCCTTGTACAGTATTTTAGAGTTCCATACCCTATCTTACATCAAGATAAGTGTTTTACTTCATTAATTTAATTATGTCTTCAAGTAATTGTGTGTATGCTTGCATGTTTCCCATGTCCGGCTAATTTACTTGTGTGTTTGCTTAGGGAATATGAAACTTAATTATTGAATATTGATTGGTTGTATTTTATCTTAATTGTTAATGATCTAGTATTGCGATAGGTCATCCGTTGTGTAGTTAACGCTTGATTAATCTTTGTGAACCTTAGCTTATAGTACCTAGAGTCATTGTAGGCTAAACCATCCGAAGTGTACCTTAGCATTAAGGTTATAAATCCTAGAGATTTTGTAGGCAATAACCTTTGGTAGTTTCAAAGAGTTAGGGATAAACGCATACGCTACGACCTCAGACACACAACGCGATTAAGAATAAGGACGTGACAATTCAACCATCAATAGGAGATAATTAAGGAGTAATAAAACCTAAGTAAACACATCTTTAAATCATCATACGAGCACACAATAATTAGACATAGACTACATACACCTTAGTTTAGATAATTAGATTAGTAGAAGTAATCGGTAGAAATACCAACGCCCCAAATCCAAACCCCGAGATTCGTACCTTTCCATTTCCTAAAAAACATAAAAAGATAAAAAATAATCTTCCTCAACCCCAACCTTAGAGTAGTAACTTCTCACTAGCATTCCTATTCCCCTAGAGAACGATATCAATTCCCGTGGCTTACCCTAATACTACACTACAACGATTAGGTTCACTGCCTAGGGTGTTGAAAAACTTGCTCGACGAAAAGGAAGTTCCTTTGACCCCGAACGACGCGTGTAGCGTTATCACAAATCCAACAACCGCATTCGCACCTCGTCAAATACAAGGAATCAAGCTGTTGTTAACAATGGAAGGGTTGAGGTTCAGAATCGTGGAAATGGTCGTCAGATGAGTAGTGGTCAAGGGTTTAATGTTACTGGAAGGAATAACATGGGTGCTCCACAACAGGTTCAAGTGGTTGATCGGGAAATGCTCGACTAGGGTTAATGGTCTCCGATGCTATAACTGTAATGAGAAGGGTCATCCGCTAATGCATGCCCTAAGCCGAGGGCAAGAGTCACGCTATCACAAAGAGGGTTTACTCTTGGCTCTCGGGGATGAAGCCTGGTGGAACTCTTAGCAACAAAGAATAAAGCTTCATGGCTAATGCAGATTCTGATGATGACATGGAAGACTTGCGTGCTAATGCATAAAATTGTCATATTAATGGCAAACATGCAAGAGCTCCACATGAGTGACACAGGCCCAGTGTATGACATTGACGGCTTGTCTCAGTGCGGATCAAAACTTAATCATTAATGATCTGATATCCCCGCCAACATCTGCATCCGACGAGGCTCAGAGTGTTCAACATGAATTGTCTACATCTCATTCCAATGATAATCAAATGGATCACGTAGTTATATTTGACGATCAAGATGACCTTATGGTTAATATTGATAATCAAGTTGACTCTGTGGTTATATTTAAGGATCTAAATAATGATCATGTTGAGATTTAAGTTGAACAAGATGAACCTTTGTCTAATCCAGATCTTGAGCTCATGACCAACTTATTTCAGACCACCCAATCTAAATTTGAAAAGTGCAATGACATCAATAAGCGATTGTAAGATAAAATTGCACTGTTAACTAAGGATAATGAATGCTATAAGTTCCAACTCAACATTTTTCAAACTAAAGAGAAACGTGAAAAAGGTTTTGAAGTCGCATTTCCTAAATCTTACCAAAATGAAAAATCTTTGGAAAAACAGATCTGTGATCTAGTTGCATCCAAGAATGCCTTGTTGTCTCAAATAGAACAATTGAAATATGATCATAAACAACAACTTAACGCTCTCACTTCAGAAACTCAAAAGCCAAGTCTCGAAGTTGTTAACTTGTCAAAAGCAGCTTCTGTGAGTACAAAAAGCATTCGAGGAAACAAATAGATGACTATCTTGAGGAAATTGTTGACCTACAAAACAAAATCAAAGAGTTTCAAAATGTTGTTTACAAACATGGTGAGTCAATCACACCAATTCAAAAGTTTTCTTTTAAACAAAATCCAAATGGATATGGACCAATTCTTGCTGATTACAAACCACGTTTTTCTAATAAAGCATTCAAACCAAATCCTCAAGTTTACAGTGCAGAACATAGAATTGATGACTCAATTATGAGTGTTGTTGAATATAATCGTATGGAGGAACTAGATGCAGAAGATGAGAGTCGGTTAAAATTGGAAAATGTTGTTAATAACAAACCATTTAACTATTCAAAAGCCATAACTCTCGTCACACAACAGGATCATTCTAACACACCTTGGGTTATCACGCCTACTCCTGAGTCCTCTTCTAATGATGATCCCCTATCCAATGTTGCACAAATTAATGGTCCTTTACCTTCATTTAGTGAAATAAAGCCATTAGCTGAACAATGTCAAGTTCTAAAATATTTTAATACTTTTATGTCTGACATCAAAATTTTGGAACATGCAATTGAAGTTAATTCAAATCGAGTGAACATTTTCAATCGCCATTTGCGCGACAACAAAGAGATATTTTTTAGAAAGGGCTTTTACCACATGTCCGAAATCTTAAAATGTGTGCAATATATTGGGAAAGGGATCTTCAGAAGGAGATTAGTCTTATGAAAAAAAGTTTTCGAACAAACAGAAACATCGATTTCAAATACTAAACTTAAAAAGAAAATGTTAAGAAATCATGTTGACCGACTCTTGGAAGATGTTATCTATGCTGATACCATAAATGTTGTGTTACTTCATTCTATTGCATATGCATTTGATTATATTGCTGTTGATTCTGTTGACTCTGTTGCAAATGTTGAGAATATCGATAATGTGCAAAGAAATCAAATCTTTGAAAATTGAAAATGTTAGGATTTGGAAAATCCAGTAGTTAAAGTGTCGGTCACCTCAAGTATATGTATTCGTTAGAAAGCTCGTAGTCGTAGTTATTTAATGTTATGTAGTATTTGTTATGTAACACCGTGGAGGACGGACGGGTCTTTACCCACTGTATGCCTAATCCACAGCCCGTCAGGTGGCGTTTTATGTAATGACTATAAATACTCTCTACCTTCCAAGGTAGAGAGTTGGAGCTCATAATAAGATTTTTCTTTCTCTCACTAAAGTTCCCAAACCTCTAACTTTTTCTCTCTAAAACTCATCTTATACGCCTACTTGTGTTTGTGTTTTGATGTGTTTGTGAAATCCAATATGTTACAAATGGTATCAAGAGCCATGGTTTGATCATCTCTTACATATCCTTGGATATCTAATGGTTTTTAGATAGTTTTTGAGTTTGAAAAAGTTTAGCGGTTTTTGCATCATTTGGTTCATTTCTTGTGTTAAAGTTTGAATTTTGGGTGTACTTTTGTGTTTAGGATCATTGTATGTGCTTTGGTTTTGATTTGGTAAGCTAGAATCACTGTGGTTGAGCTTGTTTTAGATTGAAAAGTGTGTTTTTAAAGTTTTTCTTGGTAGCGACTTGGCTCTCGGAGTGATTTTCATGCTAGCGACTTGCTTCAGTAAAAGGTAGCGAGTTGTAGTGAGTCTTCGTAGCGACTTGGTCCTAGTGACTTGTGTCTTTAGACAAGCCGACAAAAAGTACACTTAGTGGATTCTCCATTACGGGTAGCGACTTGGTAAGGTAGCGACTTGCTTTCAATTTTGATAGCGACTTGTTCTTAAGTTTCTTAGCGACTTGGTGTTAGCGATTTGGACCTTAGCGAGTTGCTATTTAGCGACTTGGCGTCTTAGCGATTTGGTTCATAGCGACTTGCTGTCAAAATTCGTAGCGATTTGGAGCTTAGCGACTTGGTTCAATAATTCTTAGCGACTTGGTTGACTCTTGTGTGTAATACGGTTTTCTCTTGATGTAGTAAAATCCCGTGAAAGAATCTATTTCCCGGTTTAATCATTGAGTTATAAAATCCCGTGTAATCTTTAAACATGTCTACCAACGTACCTACAATCATTTCCACTGTGTTGCGAGGATGTTTAAGTACCGTTCAGATACTCGCCCACCCATGCTTGACAGAACGACTACGACTCTTGGGCTCAAAGAATCGATGTACTATCTTGGAAAGGAAAATGGGGTCAACATTCTCAAATCGATTGATGAAGGACCTTATCGTATTGAGACTACAAGAGACTTAATTGATACAAATTGCAGATGGAACAATGATCTATGGGATAGACAGACCAAAGACATATGATGAGATCAATGATAAGGAGAAAAAGAGATTCAATGTGATATCGTGGCTTCTAACATCATACTTCAAGGTCTTCCAAAAGATATCTACAAGCTTATCAATCACAACACCGAAGCCAAGGCAGTGTGGGATAATGTCAAGATGCTTCTTTCTGGTTTCGAATTAACTATGGAAGACAGAGAATCACAACTCTATGATGAGTTTGAGCACTTCAAGATGAAACCAGATGAGAGTGTCTATGAGTATTACGTGAGATTCCACAAGCTTGTTAATGACATGAGGAACATCAGAATGACTATGCCAAACATTCAATTGAACTCAAAGTTTGTGAACAACATGAATCCCGAATGGCACAAGTTTGTCACCTCTGTGAAGCTAACCAAAGGATTGAAGAATAAAAACTATGAGCAACTCTATGCCTTCCTTCTTCAGAATGAGAGACATGCTATGTTTGAAAAAGGATTCTTGAACAGTTCAAAACCAACTAGGAGATACAAGCTCATCAAATGATTCAACTGCCTTCTACTCAAACATTGGAATTACCACCAAAGAATCTCAAGTTATACCCATGGGTAATGGTAATCACAAACTCATTCCTGATCCAATGTTCAAACAAGCCGATGCCTGATGCAACGTGGGAAACTTCATTAATCAACTGGCTCTCATGATTAGTCAAAACATGAACTCTCTCCCGCACACCAACAACAACCTCGTAACAAAGCATCCAATCCACACAATCAAGCCACTATCGAGATGGGAAGGTTGTGGTGCAGCCGATTCAAGAAAGGCGCAGTACAAACAAGGAAGAGGTGGTGTCGGTAGAGGATATGTGGCAAATATGAATAGGGGAAGGAATGGAAATCAGGGACAAGCAAAACCTATCAAGTGCTACAACTGTGGAGTTGAGGGACATATTGCAAGGAACTGCACATCGCCAAAACGCCCTCAGAATGCAGAGTACTTCAGGGATAAGATGTTGCTTGTGCAAGCTCAGTATAATGGTGCAGCTTTGGATGAAGAGGAGTTGTTGTTTCTTCGTGGGAAATGCTAAGACATATGATGCAGATGTGGATGAGCAGCCAATTCAGGAGATAGGTCACAATCATCCGAATGCCTTTCAAGTCGCTGATTGTGATGCATACGACTCTGACGTTGATGATGAACCTCCTGCACAAACCATTTTCATGGCTAGCATTTCTCCAATGGTCCCTCCTAAAGTCTCTTCATCACCACAAGCTGGTCCTTCCAAAGACAAAATCGCTTTCGAGGTACTAAAACTATACGATGAAGTTGATGAGCAAAAGATACATGATGAAGTACAAACAACTGTAATTATTGAGTCGATATTGAAAATATGGGTAATATCAATGTTGTCCCATATGATCAATATGTGAAACAAAGTGAAAGTGAGATTGTACCAAGTGATGTATCTTATGCATTCAATGATGACTATGCTTTTGATCAATACACCGCATGCCCCCGATGATTCTCTTATCTCTGAACTTAATGCCTATAAAGAACGTGTTGCTATTTATGAACAACGAGCTAAGTTTGAATTAACCACCCGTGAGCAGGAAATGGATGACCAAATGCATACGCTTATTAGAAAAAGTAACTTTAGAGAAGAAGTCTTAAAACAAGAGTTAAACTCCTTACAAGAAAAGCTTTCTAAATCTGCTAAGCAAAAACAGAACTTCAAGAAAATGTTAAAATGCTTAAGCAAGAATTCAATGCTAAGGAATCAAAACTTTTGAATGATTTTTCCAATCTAAAAACTTTGAAAAACAAGCTAGCAAATAAGTTGTACATACAAGGGAATACCATTCAGACCGCTTCACTGATCACTAAGCATAGAGTTTTAAGCGATAAGCATAGCGTTCCCCTTGTTGAGGAACTAAATCCAGAGGTCATTAAAAAGGCTAGAGCTGCTAATAAGTTTATCTATGACGGAAATGAGATTCTTAAACCTAGACAGAAACCTAGTTGCGTTGAGTGCACTGAGGAAGATAGAAAATTAGATGATGCATCTAGGGAGAAAATGAATAAGAAGCTAGAAGATCCTGAATGTAAAAAGAAGGAAAATTGGATCTCCTTGAACAAGTTTAAGCCTCAAACGTTGTTAACTCCCAACAAGTGTTGGAAAAAGGATTTAGATAAGCAAAAGCGAGAATCTTGTTGTTACAAACCCTCCCTTAGGAAAATGCCTTCAACATTGTGTATCCTCCAAATACACCAATGCATCTAGTTCCTAGAACTATTGCCACTAAAAGCAAGACCTTAATCAGCCAATATGTTATCTTTCAATTATTTGTTGATTTTGAGAAAACTTGTAAGAAAAGGATCACACCCACTGGGATAACTGAAGGGGAAAGGGTTTTGAGCAAACAAAAGAATGTTATCTAACTGAGGTCATGCCTTTCTTCAAACAACTAAAAGATCAATTTGAGAGTCTTAAAAAAGAGATGGATACAGATATTAAAGGAATGGAAAAGGAATTTGATGCTATGATAGTTGAGGTTAATAACTATGAGCGAGCATTAAAATATAATGAAATTGAGAGGAAGAACTTTCATACCTTAAATGAGAATCGATTTCGAATGTATCTCTCAAGATGTGTTTTATCGCTACTAATTGTTCTATTACGCTTCTCAATTTCATGAATTATCTGTTGCTTTGAAAGTCTCCCATGATCGTGTCATTGAGCTTGAAATCAAAAACTCTAAACTAAGTGAGAAAATTGAACAAGATGATCACGATAATTTGGTAAAACATTTTTCTAAGCTAGAAGTTGAACATTTTGATTTACAACTTAAATATCAACATCTCAAAGAAAATGTTAAAACCTCAAACATCAAGATATCCTCGGATGTTCTAGAGTTTGATGCGCTTTTGAAATAAACAAACGTGATGAACAAATTCAAGCTCACTGTAACACAATCAGAAAGTTGAAAGCCCAAAATTTTCAATTAAAGGGTGAAAAGATCAATGTGACCGCTCCCAAATGCCTCCTCCTTTAGATTCTCGGAATTCTCAAAATTTTCATCTTCAAAACTTGGTTAATGCTTTACAAAAGGAAAATGAGAGTTTTCTAGAAGAAAATGAAAAGGTTAAACGTCATTTCAATGAGTTATTTGAGTCAATAAAAGTCACTCGTAACAAAAATAACGAAAAAATAACTTCGTTGCAAAAGGAAATTAAGAATCTAAAGAGTCGTAAAGGGAAAATGCCAATGACAAATGGGGAGAATGGTGCTTCAAAGGTGCATGTCTCAGAATAAATATGCATTGTCTGTGAAATATGTTCCTCCTCATCTTAGGAATATCAAACTTGCTATTCAAACATATTTCTCATACCTTAAGGAAAGCCTAGAATGTCTCCGTGAGATTGTAGAAGAGGATAAGTTAGAGAAACCACATGATAATGTAATTGGCCATGCATGCTTATATGCCAAACGATCTCAAGAACTTCTAGAATGCTTAATTACAATATGCCCTAAAACCTTAGGTGAGCAAGTCAATCCCTTGATACCTTGTTCTATGCCTAGTGCCAAGTATGCAACTCATTCAATGCCCAATGTTATGAATGTGAACTTTAGTATGCCTTCAAGTAGTTCAGATCCCAACACCTCTAGTGTTAAGAAAGTGAACTTCAGTGCGCCTTCAAATAGTTCACATCGCAGCACATCTAAACAGGAAATGCAAAAAGTAGCAAAACCAACTAATGTTCTCATTCCTCTAGAGTAATCAGTGACATTAAATCGAGCAGGTCAAAGTCTCAAGGCAATACAAGGAATGATAGGACCTCGCAAGCTAAGAATTTGCATTGGAAGAGAGTAGAAGATCACCCTAGGAACACTATGTTTGAGTTGAATAAAACGAATCGTGTTGATTCTAGTATTAGCTATAAGCGTACTATAATTAATGTGAATTCTACTACTTTTGGCAAAACATGTAATGATGATTGCGTGGTTTCTGTTACTAATCTTGAATGTGGTATGGATGATTTGTCTAATGTCGTCAAATGCCCGTTAAAATTGTTAATGTTAAAAATCAAGCTAAGAAGGCTAAAAGGCAAAAGCAAAAGAAAGTTAGAAAACAGTGGAAACCCACAGGAACATTTAGTAAGATAGGTTATCAATGGATACCTTTTGGCCATAAGGTTAATCATTCGCCTCAATCTGATAAGACAATGCCCTCTAGAAAATGGATGCCTACTGGTAGAACTATTCCCTTAAGAAGTGAACATACTTTGAATAGGTCAAATATGGACACTAGCACCGCATCTATTTCTAATGATTCCATTGTTTCTACTTCTGATGTGGGTGTTCCAATCAATCGCCACTAACCAAGTGGAACCCATTCTTGCATGGGGATCCCAATTATCCAGTTATCCATTCCTGTCCGTGTTCAACCTGCAGATCGTTCAAATCGCTTCGTGATACCCGGACTCAGTCGTTCCAAGCATATGACCTGGAGACCTGGTCAGCGCTCATGAACCTTGAGAGTAAATTCATCTGAACTGTTAGATTCGGGAATGATCATTTTGGTGCTATTATAGGTTATGGTGATTATGTAGTTGGCAAAAGTGTAATCTCCAGGGTATATTATGTAGAAGGTCTTGGTCATAATCTGTTCTCTGTTGGTCAATTATGTGATTCCGATCTAGAAGTGGCATTTAGAAAACATACTTGCTTCGTTAGAGAACTTGATGGTGTAGAATTATTAAGAGGTACTCGTGGTTCTAACCTATACACCATCTCTATCGAAGACATGATGAAGTCTTCTCCAATCTGCTTGCTGTCAAAGGCTTCAAAAACAAAGTCATGGTTATGGCATCGTCGTTTCAATCATTTGAACTTCGGCACCATTAATAACCTTTCCAGAAAGGATCTTGTCAGAGGCTTACCTAGATTGAAATATGAAAAAGATCATCTTTGTTCAGCCTGCCAATTTGGTAAAAGAACGAAATATGCCCACAAACTCAGTAATGGAAGTTCTTCATACCCTTCATATGGATCTGTGCGGACCAATGAGAGTGCAAACCATAAATGGGAAGAAATACATTCTTGCAGTTGTTGATGACTACTCTCGATTTATTTGGGTAAAGTTTTTGAGGACAAAGGATGAAACTCCAGATGTCATCATCAAACTAATCAAACAGCTTCAGGATCGACTCAACAATACAAATGTAATTGTTCTAACTGACAATGGCAACGAGTTTGTTAACAAAGACTTAATTTAGTTTTATGAAAGTGTTGGAATCAGTCATCAAAGAAGTGTTCCACGAACTCCTCAACAGAACGGTGTAGTTGAAAGACGAAATCGAACTCTTGTGGAAGCCGCAAGAACAATGCTAATTTATTCGAAGGTTCCAATGTTTCTATGGGCTGAAGCCATTGCCACTGCTTGCTATACCCAAAATCGTTCCTTTATTCATACCTCTCATGGAAAAACTCCATATGAACTTGTTCATAAACGAAAACCTGATCTCTCCTACCTTCGTGTGTTTGGTGCTTTGTACTATCCAACGAATGACGGTCAAGACCTAGGTAAATTAAGAGCAAAGGCAGATATTGGAATTTTTGTTGGTTATGCACCAAACAAGAAGGGTTACCGAATCTACAATAAGAGAACTCGAATTATCATGGAAACAATTCACGCTACGCTGATGAGCTGACGGTCAAATGGCTCCTGAACAATCCAGTTCTGGACCCGCACTTCAAAATAGTCCCATTGGTTCATCCCTTGTACCAAACTCCTCTCAAGCAACTCCATATGTACCTCCATCTGAAGATGATTTGAAGAAATTGTTTGATCCGATGTTTGATGAGCATTATGAGCCAAATGCCAATGGTCTGTCAATTCCAACAACGAGGTCGCTTCTATCCCTGCCAATGAAGTCAACCCTTCAGCCTCAATATCATTAAGTCAAGAAGCGCTGCTGCGACACTGTCTCATCAACTAATCATCAATCATTGAATGTACATCATGGAATTGTTTCTGGCACTCATGATGAAGTTAATCCCTTTGCTAATCCCGAAGATGCTCCTTTTGAAAATATATTTGCTCCTGAATCATCATCGAACCATCTTCATCGAGACATCGACTGCTACTTCAGTTCCACAACAACAACCACATGAACACCTTAGAAAATAGACACATGATCACCCATTGGACAACATCATTGGAAACCCTTCTCGTCCAGTATCCACTCGTAAACAACTTACTACTGACGCCTTATGGTGCTTCTTCAACCGTACTCTCTAAAATCGAACCTAAAGCGTTAAAAGCGCTATGAATGAAGACAACTGGTTCAATGCCATGCAAGAAGAAATTCATGAGTTTGATCAACTAGATGTATGGAATTAGTACCGCTCCAGATCGTGCTATGATCATTGCTCTAAAGTGGATCTTTAAAGTGAAGCTTGATGAGCATGGTGATGTGTTGAAACATAAGGCTAGGTTAGTGGCTAAAGGATATCGTCAAGAAGAAGGTATTGAATTTGAGGATTCTTTGCTCTCTTGCTCGTATCGAAGCTATCAGAATCTTCTTGGCTAATCGCTAGTAAAAACATGGTTGTATATCGGATGGATGTGAAAACGCTTTCTTAATGGTGATTTGAAAGAGGTGGTTTACGTCAGCCCCGAGGGTTTTGTGAATCCGAGCATCCTACTCATGTCTATCGCTTGAAAAAGGCCCTTTACGGTTTGAAGCAAGCTCCTAGAGCATGGTATGATACGCTATCTAAGTTTCTTTTATCTACTGGATTCAGCTAGGGGCGGTTGATCCGACATTGTTCACCGAAAGTCGTAAACATTTAATTCACGTTCAAATTTATGTTGATGATATTATCTTTGCCTCGAATGACCCCAATGAATGTGACCATTTTTCAAATGAAATGGGTTCCAAATTTCAAATGTCAATGATGGGACAAATGTCATTTTCTTGGGATTACAAATTTCACAAAGTCCCCGAGGCATCTTTATAAATCAATCTAAATATGCAAATGAGATTTTAAAGAAATTTGGATTTGTTTCTTGTGACACCGTTGACACTCCCATGATTGAACGTACCAAGCTGGATGAGGACCACTCAGGGATCATGGTAGATCAAATGAAATATCATAGTATGATTGGATCCCCGATGTACCTCACAAATAGTAGACCGAACATCTTGTTCGCTGTGGCATGTGTGCTATATATCGAGATAAGCCTACTAAAAGCACCTTGAAGCGGTTAAACGGGTCTTTCGGTATCTCCAAGGAACCATCAATATTATGGGACTATGGTACCCGAAGGACACCGGTATGTCACTAACGACCTATGCAGATCTTGATCATGCAGGATGTCAAGATACACGCCGAAGTACATCGAGGTGCTAAGTTTTGGGTGATAAGCTTGTGAGTTGGTCTTCAAAGAAGCAAATGAGTACTTCTATTTCATCTACAGAGGCTGAATACATAGCCATGTCATCCTGTTGTGCTCAAATCCTATAGATGAGATCCCAATTATCTGACTATGGCTTTATATTCAACAAAATTCCTCTCAGATCTTGTGATAATAAAGTGCTATTGCTCTCTCATGCAACAACGTTCAACACTCGAGAGCAAAGCACATCGACATTAGACATCATTTCATCAGAGAACAAGTGGAAAACGGTGTGGTGGAACTTTATTTTGTGAAGTCAGAATACCAGTTAGCAGACATCTTCACCAAAGCTCTTCCAAGAGAATGTTTTGAGTTTATTCTTCCACGACTTGGCTTGAAAAGCCTTCAACCAGAAACACTCAAAAGTCTTCAGGAGGAAGACGAGGAGTAAAGGTTAATGACTCTATCATCTTATTTGTATATATTTTTGTTGGTCCAAATAATTGAGAAAATCTTGATAAAAATGAAGAACACATTCATTAATAATGAATAACAATACATACAAGATTTCTCAATACCAACTAGACTACATGATAACATCCTCAACTTTTTACGGGGATAATCTCGGTATATTATCCCCATTGAATGACAAATAAACTCTCATTGATCCAAGCTATGCTTGTGTTTCAATGAGAGGATGATCCTATCAACTAATACTAAGTATTATGTGTTTGTTTAGGATACATACCTATCTCTATTACAATACAAACATTATATAGGAAAAGAATACAAAGACATGTGATGATGGTGACATGTGGTCCCTCATGTGATCCATCTTCATTATCTTGAGGAAAAGAATATAAAGACTTGTCACATGTGGGTTGGTTGGTGTGAGTTGTCATCCACTACATGTGGTCCCTCTTCATCTTCCTCTTTTGGAAAAACACCAAACATTCTTTTGAATGTGTCATACAATATTCCCACTTCTTTGGTAAAGTCTTGTACTTGTTTGACTTGTTTTCTTGGAAGTTCCTACCAATATATTTTTCAGTCTGTATGTAGAGATAGGTCTTCAGGGATCACCGGTGAGACATTTGTCAAAATCTCGTGTCATCCGTGTTGTTTGTAGCTCATATATTTTGGACACCGACTTTGTATCGGTAAGTAAAGAGCACCAAACAACACTCACTGATTTCTTTATCAGTGAGTCACTCACTATTTATTTAGTGAGTTAGGCTATTTTATTTTCAAATCTTGTTCAGGGTGATTGGGTCAATTTATTGGACCCAACAATTTTTTCAAAAAGCAAAATACAAAATTACAAAACCAACAAAAAGCAAATAGAAAAATATAAAATCTTTCATAAAATCCATAAAAAATCTGAAAAACTCGAAAAATCTCAAAAATATTGTCTTTTTGTCATATCTTTCTTGATTCGATATATATCTACGGTCTTTGTATCTTTGTCATCCAAAGAGTGACACGGTCTTTAGATGTTGTTCGAATGTACATATATTTTTATAAAAAAAATCAAAAAATATTTTTGGGAGAAAGTAAAACAATGGTTTATTGTCATTTCAGGCAATAACTCGCTTTTCAAAGAAAAACGAGCCATGCTTTATCTCATGTTTCAAACCTAATACTCTGATTCTAAAAACAAATGTTTGTCAATAACAAGACAAATGTTTAATTTCAAATATTTTTCCTTCTAAAGATTCATCTGAAAAATATTTGCAATCCTATGAAAACTCAATTGTTTTGAAAACACTTCGGACTCTATTTTTGAAAATCAAAAGAACTTATCAAGTGTCAAAATATCAATCCATCAATCAACAACTTTCGTCATCGATTGAGGGGGAGAATGATTTTTCAATTAAATCAAAGTGTATTTTTCAATCAATTGGCACGTAAATGAGCAAGGTCTACTCTAAATGTTTTACAATAAGTTTATACAATTGGTACAAGACCTTGATTATTAAAATGTTTTCTAAAAAGATACTCAAGCATGTTTAATCTTTGGAGTCTTATGTTTCGAACTTGATCCTTATCGGCTAATTGTTATCATAAGAAAGTCACAGTTCTCCTCAAAAGCTTTCAAAATCAATTTAAATCAACAAGAGATCTCAAATCTCAAATGTTTTGAAAATTGTGATGGGGAGAATTTGTGATTTAAATTGGATTTAAACTGATAATTCGATAAATGGGTTCATAAGTCTTTAGCAAGTTTTCCTCCCACATGTGACAAACGATTTCAAATTTTCCATGCACATGTTGAGGGGGAGCATCTACTTTGAACCTTAAATTATTGAAACGTGATTGAATTGTCTCTAAGTGTGAGTTCCCTCTAATATGTGCAAAACTCTTTCAAACTTTGAGGCACATATTGAGGGGAGCAAACTTTTGAAAACCTCATCCTTCCTCAAAATATTTTATCTACTCAAATTGATTGGGAAGTGATGATGATCATTTTAGAAAATGTTAATCAAAAGATTGGACCTTTCATTCTTAATCTAACAATTTCTAAGATCTCTTGCCTCCATGTGCAAAACAATGTCGGTATTTTATGCATATGTTGAGGGGGAGCATTTCTAAAATATCAAAACAATTAAGATACAAAATACTTTGATTTTATATCACAAGTATCTTGATTGTTTTTCAAATGGTTTTCAATTGGTTCCAATGGCAGATGAACAATACCAAAAAGACCGACCAACTTTACTTTATGTATGGTGATATAAGGATGATAAGGTTAGGTGTTTGGTCCCATGATCCGCTTGAGAGCAGGAGGGATCTACCAAGGGACAATCCACTAGATAGTGTAGAAGTCCTTAGGTATGATGAAAAAAAAGTGAGATATGGGAAGAGTGCGGTGAGATCGAGCTATGCAGAATAAACCCAACAAGGTTCTAGTTATGAAGTCTCGGTAAGCACTGAAGGGGTTTAAGAATGAAAAAGAATTGAATGAGAAAAGGGTGAAAACAAATAGCCCTCCATTTTATTCAACCTTAGGCGTAAAGGGTTCAATTCATACTCTTGGTGGTTACAAGGTAACATCGGTATTGAAGACAAGACGTCATGGACCCAGTGACGCACTGCACTTCAACTTTCCAAACCACTTAAGTTCCTCTTAAAAGGACTTATTTCATTCTCACGGGGAACCAACATTATCTATCGACTTTCTCTTAGAGATTGTTGATATAGAAGAAGGAGACCCTCTCCCTAGTCTCCGGCATAGGAACCAAATATGCACAATTGAGTCTAGAGCCACGAGATCATCTATAAATCTCTTTTGGACACTTTCAATGAAGACTCTCTGTTTCACACAATGTGGAAAGAGAGATTATATCTTATGGTCCTACGCATTATCCTTGTGGTATTGCCAGAACATCTGAGTAGTATGCCAACATACTCACAATGAAGATGGAAAGCCTTCTGGAGCCAACATCAAACAAGCTCCTGGTGGGTGGCATGTGAGATCTATCCAATAGATTAACCATGTGACAACTTAACAGAAACAATGGAGCGATTCAATCTTTTGAATCAATCCTGGTTCAGGTTATGGATTGACGGATACCTTTGAAAAACCGGTCGTTGTGCTTAAAAACTCTTTTCTTTAGCACATCGACTGTGTACAAATATTTCAAAATAAAAGGTGTTTATGATTGATAATTGATTTTTATTAAAACCTTCGTTGTATTGCAAAAACAATTTCTATTGAGCGATACTCGATTGTTTTCAAATCTCTTTTATCAATCAGTGAATCTTAATTACCTGGTTCACTCACTCCGTGTTGTCTTCTTTGAGACGTTCGGTTTGAGAACTAGAGCAATTGCGAAACCCTGTCAAGGAAATTCTTGAATTATACGATCACGGGCGTACTTATCTGTGATTAACGGGAACCGAGTGGGCGTGTACCAATTCGAAAGTGATCAAAGACACTTTCGTGCGCTTTATTGCTAAGCTTTGTTGTATGCGATGCGCCCGCGTTTGCTTGATCGAATGGGCGGTCAATCCATAGCCGCATGCTCACTCAACACATTCAGTTCCAAAGAAATCATGATTAGTACATCAATGACTCACGATATTTTCACTCCATGCTTCGCTACTGGCTGCGCCAATATCATGAATCTCTGGCTTCCGCTACTCGATAAGAATATATCATGATCCCGAATGTGAGCATGTCGGTCCAAAAGTCACAACATCACATAATACCAACACCACAATGGATGAGTAAGAGATTTAATATGGTGATGATTTCAAAGTCGGCTCAAACTCGTTATCACATGGATCGATTAAAGACCTCCACTCAGATTATCCAAAAATGCAAAAATGAAGAATCAAAGACTACGAGCTACTGAACAAAGAACATGAACAAGAATCCAAGAACAATCTCAATGTAATATCTGTTTTTATTCTATGTAATTTTAATGTGTGTTTGAGGTGACCTCTCTTAGGGGGAGATTGTTAGGATTTGGAAAATCCAGTATTTAAAGTGTCGGTCACCTCAAGTATATGTAATCATTAGAAAGCTCGTATTAAGTAGTTATTTAATGTTATGTAGTATTTGTTATGTAACACCGTGGAGGGAGGACGGGTCTTTACCCATGTATGCCGATCCACACCGTCCGAGTGGCGTTTTATGTAATGACTATAAATACTCTCTACCTTCCAAGGTAGAGAGTTGGAGCTCATAATAAGATTTTTCTTTCTCTCACTAAAGTTCTCAAACCTCTAACTTTCTCTCTCTAAAACTCATATTATACGCCTACTTGTGTTTGTGTTTTGATGTGTTTGTGAAATCCAATATGTTACAGAAAATGAGCGTTTATTAAATGAACTTTCAAATGCTAAACGTTGTCTTCAATGGTGTCAAAAGGATTGTCAAAATCGAGAACTTGCTTTGCAAAAAAAAATCAACTAGTTGCGTTCAAAATATTTTGATCCAAAAATAGAACATCTGGATGATGAAAACGTGTCTTTAAAGTGTCAAATTTCAAAATATGAACAAGAAATTGCCAAATTCAAAACTGAATACGGTGTCATATTTGATCTGCTCAAACAGACTCGTGAAAAAGCATCACAAGAACTTGATAATCATCTTGCATACACTAAAGATGTTTTAAATGTTAGTGGAAACATTCGCTCTGAAAATCAAGATTTGTTGCACACTATTGTTGACTTGAAAGCAAAGCTAAGAAAGTATGAAAAAGATAAGTCCAGTAACACTAATGTACTTGCACCTGGAAAGTTTAAACTTGACACTAGAACGCCAAATGACAAACCACAAGATACTAATGTGCTTCCTTCCATTGAAACAGGAATAGATGCCTCTTTTCCCAACGTTAGCACTTCACAGCTTAAGAGCAAAACAAGGAAGAATAGGAAGTTGCAACGTAAGAGAAGAACAATAAAGACCTCTGAAGTAGAAGAACACCTTAGGACTTTGAATAAAA
Source organism: Chrysanthemum makinoi (assembly GCA_910596185.1). Classification (NCBI taxonomy): domain Eukaryota; kingdom Viridiplantae; phylum Streptophyta; class Magnoliopsida; order Asterales; family Asteraceae; genus Chrysanthemum; species Chrysanthemum makinoi. Next base: position 254,793,617 of record OU343223.1, read on the forward strand.
CTCAAGTTGCTCCCACTTTAGACATTGCGTTAGACAAATGTAATAGAAAAAGTGATGTAACGAATGCTGAACCTTTAAGGACTTTGAATGTTATGTTTGAAGCATCTTGTGTTGGTTGTCGGAAAAGTTTGTTTTCTGGTTGTCATGACAAATGTGTTGCTAATGCTATCTTATCTCGTAAGCAGAATACTTGTAAACGGAATACCTCTAGGTCCACTAATGCTTCTAAGTCTATGCTAGGTAAACCGCCTACTATTGTTTCATCTACGATCATTGATGTACCCATAGAAACCCCTTCACCTCCTAGGAAGAACTTATCACCTAGTGCATTCACTAAGACCAAAGCTAAGACTAGTTGGAGATGGCATAAATGGTTACATAATACACTTGGTTTTAAATGGATACCTAAAATCATTAACATGTGTGTGTCTTTTGTAACTGTAACGGAACCCTCTAACTCTTCGGGTTCCACCTCTACTTCTATTCCACTTGTGTCGTTTATGTGTAATGCAGGTGTCAGATCATTCTCTGGATTATTAATAGCGGATGTTCCGACACATGGCGACAGGCAATCTCAAACTGTTATCAAACTTTGTTTCAAAGTTCATCGGTCTGTCGGGTTCGGGAATGATCACTTCGCGGCTATCATGGGCTACGGAGATTACATCAATGGGAACATCGAAATTAGCAGAGTTTATTATGTGGAAGGTCTCGGTCACAATCTCTTTTCTGTCGGGAAATTTTGTGATGGAGATTTGGAAGTTGCTTTTTGGGAGAAAACTTGTTTCATTCGTGATCTACAAGGAAACGATCTTATGCCTGGTACCCGCACATCAAGCCTTTATACAATCTCAATGCAAGACATGATTGCTTCATCTCCCATTTGTCTACTTTCAAAGGCAACATCTACAAAATCTTGGCTATGGCACCGTCGTCTCTCACACTTAAACTTTCAAACCATAACCAATCTTGAACGATACAAACTTGTTGAAGGTCTCCCAAGATTTCGGTATTCTAAAGATCATCTATGCTCAGCTTGTGAACAAGGGAAAAGCACTCGTGCTCACTTTCCTTCAAAGGTGAAACATAGCTCTCAGCATGTGCTTCATATTCTTCACATGGATTTGTGTGGCCCGATCGTGTCTGAGGCGATTAATGGCAAGCTACATTTTGGTAATTGTCGATGACTACTCAAGATGGACTTGGGTTTATTTTTTTCTAAGTAAAGATCAAGCTCCACAGATGATCATCACCTTTCTCACGAAAATTTAAGTTCAACTCCGAACACGGTCGGGCGGTCGGAAGAGCAGAACAAAGGAACTAAATTTATGAACCAAACTCTTCGTGCTTACTATGAGAAAGTGGGAATTGAGCATCAAAAATCAATTGCACGGATACCAGAATAAAATGGAGTTGTTGAAAGACGAAACCGTACTTTAGTGGAAGCTGCAAGAACGATGTTAATAAATGCTAAACTTCTAGATTACTTGTGGGCTGAAGCCGTGTCAACTGCATGCTACACGTAACCGTTCAATGATTACCAAACGCCACAACAAAACACCTTATGAGCTTATCCACAACTGCAAACCGAATCTAAAACACTTTCATGTATTTGGTTCTCTTTGCTACCCAAATAATGATCATGATGACTTTGGTAAGCTCAAGGCTAAAGCTGACATTGGAGTCTTTGTTGGATACTGTGAAAACTCTAAGGGATACCAAATATGGAATCGTCGTACAAGGGAGATTATGGAAACGATTCATGCCAATTTCGATGAGCTTACGAGAAATGGCTTCGAGCAAAACACTTGGAACCCGGACATAACCGTCTAAACTTCCCCCAAACCCCATCATCAGCTAAACCAAGCTTACAGCTTACTCGACGTCAAATGGAACAACTATTTGCTCCTCTGTTTATGGATGATATTGATCAACGTGCTCCAGATGTATCAAATGTTTCCGCTTCTCAACCTGATAATAATCCAATACCAGATACACCTGCTACAACAACAACTGTTGAAGAAGCACCTCCAATTGATTCAACAACAACAGCCGAACAAACCGCATCCAATGACGCTGAACCAGCTGATGATCTTCTGAATCATGAAGTACCTACACCCGCATATTATGATCCAAATGCGTTCTTTAAGCCTTTCGCAAATAAAACTGCTTCTTCAGATGTTGCAGAATCATCTACAAGCCATTTGAATCCTCCCAATCTGCATAATGTATATCAACATCAACCCTCCACCCATCGTTAGACCAAAGACCATCCTCTTGTGAACATCATTTGAAACCCGAATCAACCAGTAGTAACTAGACAACGCCTTCAGACTGACGGTGAACATTGCATTTATGCATTTACCGTTTGCCAATCTGAACCCAAAAACATTAAAGAAGCAATGACTTATGACAATTGGATTGAATCCATGCAAGAAGAACTTAATCAGTTTAAACGACTTGAAGTATGGGAGTTGGTTGAAAAACCAACAGGGGTCTACGTTATTGGTCTTAAATGGATTTGGAAAAATAAGTTGGATGCTGAAGGTACGGTTATCAGAAATAAGTCACATCTGGTGGCTAAGGGTTATAGACAGGAAGAGGGGATTGACTTCGAGGAATCATTCGCATCGGTTGCTAGACTTGAGGCTGTACGAATTTTTCTGGCATTCGACCCACATGAACATCACGGTCTATCAGATGGATGTCAAAACCTCTTTTCTGAATGGTAAACGAAGGAAAGCATCTATGTTAGTCAGCCAGAAGGATTTGTTGATCCAGAGTTCCCTAATTACGACAACAAACTGAACAAGGCTCTCTACGGTCTCAAACAAGCCCCTCGGGCGTGGTACGATGAGTTATCCTCCTTTCTCCTATCTCATAATTTTGTTAAAGGATCGGTCGACCCAACACTGTTTATTCAATATCACGGGGAACACATTTTAATCGTTCAAATCTATGTGGATGACATCATTTTTGGATCAACACATAAAAAGTACTCAAACGCTTTTTCAAAACTTATGAAAACACATTTTGAAATGTCCATGATGGGTGAACTTACATTCTTTCTAGGATTGCAAGTTCATCAATCACCCCGTGGTATTTTCCTAAGTTAGTCCAAATATGCTTTTGAAATTTTAAACAAACATGGAATGCAAAGCTGTGATACTTATTCCACATCAATGGCACATACCAAAAAACTGGACGCTGATTTGCATGGGAAATTGGTTGAACCTACCAAATACCGAAGTATCATTGGGTCTCTCATGTATCTAACGGCCGATGGGCGACATTGTATTTCTTGTATATCTTTGCTCCGTTATCGGTCGCGACCAACTGAAACTCACCTCTCTGAGGCTAAAAGAATCCTCCGATACATCAAGGGATCCATTAATTTGGGGATCCGTATCCGAAGGATTCGGTTTTGAACTAATAGCCTTTTGGAACGATCATGCAGGTTGCTTAGATTCTCGGAAAAGTACTTCAGGTGCTTTGCAATTCCTTGGTAATAAATTGGTGTCATGGCAATCGAAGAACCAGGATTGTACATAGTTGTCCTCAACCGAAGCAGAATATGTAGCCATGTCAGCGTGTTGTGCTCAAGTCATTTGGATGAGAACACAACTCAAAGACTATGGTTACATATTTGACAAAATTCCGATGTACTGCGACAATCGAAGTGCTATTGCGATTTCGTGCAACTCTGTTCAACATTCGAAGTCCAAGCACATCGATCTTCGATATCATTTCATCAAGGAACATGTGGAAAAGGGTGCCGTTGAATTATATTTTGTAGGTACTGAACACCAACTGGCGGATCTTCTCACCAAAGCCTTAGCTCATGCTAGGTTTACTGATTTGATCCACCGGATTGGCATGATGTGTTTGACTCCAGAAGAGCTGGATGAACTTTTAACACATTCTTAAAACCAGTCAAACACCAAAACCTCTTTAAATTTATCAAAAACAAAAAAAAAAATATATATATATAAAATCTGATAAAATCCAAAAATATTCTTCTATCTAAATTTCTTTCAAACATCGCAAGTACAAATCTTCCGTCAACACTGTGTTCTATCAAACTTTTCACAATCTTCCCGAACAAGTGTTGAGGGGGAGAAAGTAAATATTTTTCAGTTTCATAAAACCTTGTACTTGCATGTTACCTAAAATTAAGTTGATTCATAATAAATGGTGGATACTTTATCATGTTAAATACCCTCCTATGACTCAAATGTTTTCAAAATTCATTATTTCAAAAGTTGAAGGGGAGTATCATTAAGTTTCTTGCCTTACATGTGTTTTGTCTAACCTAAACGGAAGTTAAAGGATCTTGGTTGGAATCTCTTTGAGGTTGAGGGACTGAATGTGTCAACTTGGCAAATTAATGTAGCCACCCGTAAAATTTCACTATCATAAACTTTCGTATCAATAAACTAGATTGCTTATCAAAAATTTATTTGATCTAAGTTGAGCATTTAACATGTACTTTTCATTTTCTTGCATAAAAATTTATGCCTGTCCTAGTAGTCTTATTTAATTATGCCTAATATCTACTGTTAACTCAACCAGTCTCACAAGAAAGCTTTCTTGTCTTACGAGTCTGCAGGCGTACCGACATAATAAAAGAAAACACGAAAAATAGAAACGAACTAATAAAAAATCAAAAATTACGTCATCGTGACAGTTTATTTAAAACGTGTCCGGAAGTATGAGTATTATAATTTTTACAATAAGCAGTATACGGTTGCGAACCAAACAGCGGAGCACGAAATACATTAGGTACAAAACCTATACACAACTAATAAACACTACTATTTTTTTTACAGCTAATAACTAATTATAATGTACAAAAATAAAAACAATCCTACCTTATCCTAATATAACCCACGCCCCACATACCCTTACAAAAACCTTATCACCTCTTCTCTTTCTGCCTTCTTCAGGAAACGCCCCCACAACCTGCAAACCCTCCATATTCGCCTCCCTCCTCCTTCATCTTCTTCTTTTAGCAAAGCTCCAACCGCATCTCCCCACCTCCAAAAGTCTCACTACCCTTTTTCAAATGGCAATGGCTGACACTCTCTGGATGACAAGCAAGGAAAGCGCTCCATTATAATTAGGAAGAACATATCGACAAGAGCAGAGGTCCCAATCTTTTGTCTTTAGGAATCACGGTTGAAGACAAGCCATGGGAGCCACGTGAAGGCCTTGGTAACATTACTCAAAGAAGGCTCATACCTCATCCCCACATTCGAAAGTACTAGTCAAACTACTCATTTTACTCTTTTTAATACCCTCACCGATCACAGGTTTAGATGCCACAACTTACCACAAAAAGAAAAACTAAAAAGAGTACTCGAAGTGCTAGGTGGGTTCCTGTTTGGATTCGGATTTGGAAGGTTAAATTCGAGTTTTAATTGTTTTCTTCTCCATTCGACAACAAACACACCATTGTAAAGGTTATTTTGATTTATTTCTACCTTGTAACTCCTAATATTGAATTGTTTAATTTATTTTTCAAATTGAAAAGTGGTGTGATTTATCGATCGACATACATGATTTCGAATTTATAAACTCTTGTTGTTGTTATTGTTCTTGTGTGGCAAAATAAAGACCCACCATTAAAACTAAGTTTGGCTCAATTGAAAGTGCTTATTCTATTTGCTTGTTATGGATACTAGCTTATTTAGTTGTTGCAGTCAAAAACTAAAAAGAGTTAATTGTGTTTGCGTATGATTTTATTGAGGGACGAACCCACTGTTCCAACAGTGGGTCATCGTGGTTTTATTCCTCTTCTTCAAACAATCGTCAATAGGATGGGTTATTTCAATTTCGGGTTCAGATTTGGTCTCCGTGTGAAATTATTTTGGTCATAGTGATGTTGCAGGAATACTTTTCATTTAGAGATATTTCGACCTAAAGAAGTAAATTGTTTATGTTTGTTGTCTCGGATTAAGTAAAAACTAGGAGATTGTTGGGTCTCAGATCGTGGTTCTGCTTGTTAGTTAGTCTCAAGGGTACGTATGTATGCCCGGTTGTGTCTCCAAGACTTATCCGAGTAGATTGTACCTATTCGAGAAACTCTTGATAGACATGAACTTTGATGGGTTTGACAACCTTTCGAGGTTTGTCCACACCTTCAAGATAGTTATTAGAGCTAGTTGCCACCTAAAAACTGACAATGTAACTCTTTAACTATGCAACGTAATCGTGTCTCGCGGGGAATTGTCTATCTTGAGTCGATCTATTCAAAAGTGCGAGCTCTTCCCTCACCGTGCAGATTTCTGTCAAAACACTTAAGCACGTGTTGAGGGGGAGTATTTATGCAAAAGATAAAACTCTCACAGTGTTACAAAATGTTTTTACTCATAAACACTTTGAGAGATTTTTCAAGAAAATGGATTTATGGCAACATAGGTTAGTCATGGTGTTATAAGGTGACTAAGGTTAGGATTAACCGTCCTATGATCACTAAGGCCAGGAGGATCTACCCAAGGACACCACCAATAGTTAGAATTTAGAAGTCCTTAGGTATGATTATAAAACGGAGAAAATGAGAATCGGAGAAAGAAGAAGTTGAAGAATTAAAAAGAAAAGTAAAGAAAAGGGTGAAAAGAAATAGCCCTCCAGTTTATTCAACTTAGGGCGGAACAGGGTTCAATACATATGCTACTGGTTGTCACCAGATGACACCGGTATTGAAGATCAAAGTCGTCATGGACCCAGTGACGCATGCACTAAACCTTCTTAGCCACTCAAGTTTTGTTGGGAATAATCTGTTACCACTGATAGCTTTGGAAGACACTGCTAAGTATTGCACTAGCAGTGGAAACGTATTACCACTGCTGGCACATTATTACCACTGCTATTAGATAATCGTTAGGAAAATGTGTTTAGATAAGTATAAAAAAGATCTTGTGTATATTCTATATTGTTAGCTTTATACTTATCTTGTAAAGGACTCCTTGTGCTATAAAAGGAGGTCTTAGGTCATTGTCTTAGGAACAGAATTACATACGTATCATTCACATAAGCTTCAAGGTGTAACCCTAGTGATAAGCAAGATCACTTGTATTATTCATTAATAATATTGGAGTTTTGTTTTGTGTTTAATCTGTGTTCACTTACAATATATTATATAATCCGTCTTATAAGTGTTACTAAGTAAATTCCGCGTGCTTAGTAATATAATACAAAATATCACTGACACAAGGTGTGTGTCCAGATCCATCAAGTGGTATCAGAGCCAGGTTATGATATTTTGTTTTAGAAGATCCAAGGAATAAGCTTAACCTACTCACTCAAATTAATCGAGATGGAAAACAACCAGTCCAACTCTTCTACTCCAAGACTGCCTAAGCTCAAACTTAATGAGTTTGAGATGTGGAGGATAATGATTGAGCAATACTTTCTCATTCAAGACTATACTCTATGGGAGATCATCTTAGCGGTGATTCTTTCAAGCCGGTGACTAGTACTTCGAAGGTTGGTGACTACGAGATGTTGTGACAGTTTACGTGCTGAGACTAATATTGAAAAAGCATTGAAGAAGAATGATCTAAAGGCTAGAATTTTGTTGCTGATGACTCTTCCTAGAGACCAGATCATTGCATTCGCAAGTTCAAGCGCTAAAGAACTTTTTGAAGAGATTCGCTCGGTGTTTGGTGGTAATGATGCTACAAAGAAGACACAAAAGACATTGTTGAAGCAAAGTTATGAAAAATTCTCTGCTTCAAGCAATGACTCACTTGAAAACATCTTCACCAAACTTGAAGATTGTTACACTGGATCGTGTTTGGCATTGAGGTAGAAAAGGAAGACCTCAATTTGAAGTTTCTAAGAAGTTTGCCTTTAGAGTTCAAACTAATGTTACATGCGGGAAAACAAAGCGAGATATTGAAACAATGAAGCTCAATGATCTTTGCAACAACTTTAAACTCATTGAATAAAAGGCTGAAGAAGGGGAAACTTGGTACAAGCTCAAGCAACTTGGCTTTGATGTCAACCTCTGTTGACAGTGATGATTCTGAAGATGACAGTGATGATGATATTACCCTTTGTTGGTTCTCTGATTTCCACTGGTAATGTTAGTATTACCACTGCAGGTTCAAAGAAGAAGATTGCTAGTATTGGAGATCCTACCCTTTATGCTTTTATCTCCACTCAAGTTAATGGCTCTATATTAATTCATGAAGACATAGAGAAAATTGATGAAGATGACTTGGAGGAGATGGATATAAAATGGCAAATAGCTCTTCTTAGCATGAGGGCTATGAAATTCTACAAGAAGCGGCAAGCCAATCCACATCAATGGTGGTGGCTAGGGTTCGACAAAAAAAGTAGAGTGCTTCAATTGTCACAAGTTGGGGCATTTTGCTAGGGAATGCAGAAGACCAAGGATGAATGACAACAGGTCTACTTGGTACAAGTAAAAGAAAGAACCAACTGTGGAGGAACCAAAGGCAATGTTGGCTATTGATGGTGTTAGCTATGATTGGAGTTTCATGGCTGATGAACAAGAGGAACAAGCTTCAGATGGTGCTTTCATTGTTACAGAACATGCTCTCATGGCTTTCTCTGACTCTGAGGTACAAAATTTTGAAAGTTGTTCTAAAACATGTAGAGATGCTAGGGAAGTTGAAAGGCTTAATGATCTATATTCTAATGAAAGAACATAGTTGTTTGCTGCTAATTATGCTGTGTCAAATCTTAGGAGAGCTATAGCTGTATTAGAAAAAAAACTAGAGCACTATAGAGAAAATGAGTCAAAATATAATGATGATATGTGTCACACCCCCAAATTACCTGTTTTGCAGCGGAATGGAATTCCTGGGGATAGACTGTCATAGCATCACAATCACAGTTATAATGAACGACCTAAAGTGTCGTTTGGAAAATACATCGTTTGATTTAATAAAATAATCAGAGTTTACAAAGTAGGTCCCAAATGAAAAATCAACTTGTGCGGAAATAAGTTTGATACAATCCAAACGATGTTTTAAAGTGCGTAAAACCCAAGTGAGACGCGTCGTCACCACGACTCCATGATGTGTCCCAAATGCGTGCCATGAAGTGAATGCCTTAAATACCTGAGATTAAAACATGCTAAAAGTGTCAACACAAAGGTTGAGTGAGTTCATAGAGTTTGAGTTGAAATGAAAAGCCGTTCGAAATCGTTTATGCAGCAAAGGCATTGTAAATCGTTGAAATGTAAAGACTTTCAAAATCGTTTATGTAGCAAAGGCATTGTAAATCCACTCAGTTCCAAGTCCCGCCCATACAAAACTTGCAACTTGTGTGTTCACAACCCACTGCCAGAATGTGTGTAGTTTATGTTCCAAACATATGATGTCCAATGAATTCACATAATAATGCATAACTCAATGTATCGAAATCGTTTATGTAGCAAAGGCATTGTAAATCCACTCAGTTCCAAGTCCCGCCCATACAAAACTTGCAACTTTGTGTGTTCACAACCCCTTTGCGGAATGTATGTAGTTTATGTTCCAAACATATGAGTGTGGTTCAAATCGTTCCAAGACCGTTAGTCCATGAATATACCAAGACCGTTAGCTCAATGAATATACCAAGACCGTTAGACCAATGAATTTACCAAGTCCGTTAGCTCAATGAATATACCAAGTCCGTTAGCCCATGATTATAATATGGAAGTTCTAAGTGTGGCAAAACTGTTACTATGCATGACTAAGCATTCAGTTCGGCTAAACATGTAATTTGTAAATAATCATGAATGTAATAAAATAGTCGAGCATGTATCTCCCCCAAAACATTTATGAAAACAAGTAAAAGTGGGGCTATGGAACTCACTTGGTAAACTGACGAAATGACAAGAGTGAGTACACCGAGGTTTAATGTGATGCGTTAACCGGGACCTATTACGAATGATATGATATGTCATGTGTTGCAATGTAATGTTATGCATGCACTTGATATGTTATTTATACCATTTACGAGTTTTGAAAATATTACTCGTCGAAAAATACTCTTTTGACGTCTTGACCCTTCAAAAATGACTTTACAAGTTTTACGTCAAAATGTCATCCTACAATGGTTTTATAATGATTTTTGGTGAAATTACCACTTTTCGTCGCAAAACAATGTCGTCGGAAAAATCATGAATTTAACAAAAATGGCTTTGGAAAAATAGTCGTAGTGTAAAAAGCGTTAATACGTCGATCGTTAGAGAACGAACTTCGACTGTTTTGGAAAGTTTGTATCGATATCTAAAAGTTTCAGTTCAGGAGTTTTCGTCCAAAAGGTCTCGGACATAAAGATAATAAGGGTTAAAGTTGGTGGTTTTTGGCTAATTGAGTGCAGAAAATTAGTTACGGCAAGTTTATGAAAAAGTGCATATCTTTGTCGTTTCAAATCCGTTTTCTACGTTTAATATGTCCTTAGCTTCGGATTGAAGTAAACTAATATATTTTTGAGAAGTCGAAATATTTTGTGAAGCTTAAGGCTCATTTTTGACCCAAACAATGTAAAAACAGTTTGCTGAAAATTCTGAAAATAATATATTTCGTCGTCAAACTTGTAAAATCCATAACTTCTTCGTTATAAGTCCGTTTTCATCCGTTCAAGCGGCCACGGATTCGTTTTAAAGTATATTTTCTAAATATCAAGGCCAAAACTTCGTACCAACAGTAGGTTTTTCCAGAAATTCGAATTAAGGACAGAACATAAAATATAGTTATCGAAAATAGTTTTTCTCGGACAAAACCTATTCTAATCCCTTCAAATCAACTCCAAACTAATCTAATCCTACCATACACCTTCTTAGGGTGTCATGGGTTCCTAATCACCATCAAGACCAAAGAATACCATGGGAATATTTATAGGATGACCAATATGTATATATAACTTCTAAAAATCATGTAAAATGGTATAAACAACACAAGTCTTGCATGTTTTGCTCCAAAAATGAAGAGATGAATATAAAATGAAGATGAAATATGTAAAATGATAGAAATATGCTTACAAGTACTATGATGAGGTGCAAAGAACCAAGGTTTATCCTAAATACCCTAGGTTTTTATTTCAAAACCTTGATTAAGAGTAATACTAGATTGATTAAACACTTGTGCTTGCAAAAATCTTTGATCCCTATGAGCTTGATGTATGGCCGGTTTTGGATGAGAGAAAACCAAGAGAGAAAAAAATTTACTTGACTTGTGGAAATGAAAGTGAATGAATGATTAATGGTGAAGTAAAAATATGTACAATCAAGAAACATTTACCAACTCTTTTAATGAGTTACCATCCCCCCTTGGGCGGTTTTTATGGGATGTGGTTCCCAATTATCTTTTTTTTTTTTTTTTTATATATTGTATAAGTTTATATTTACTTGTATATTTAGTAAGAAAGTGTAAGTAAATGTAGGAAATATGTACAAGTAAAGGTAAAAATGGAAATTTTTAGTACAAGTAAGTTTTTAGTAGGTCAAAATAGAATGTAATGAGATAATAAAAATTGTAAAAATACTTTCCTTGTGAAAATTGAGTGATAAAATAATTATCGTACAATTTTTAAGAAAACGACGTAATAATTAAACTCTAACGATTTATATACGAAATAAATTCAAAACACTAGGAAATCTCAAAATATAGTTTATATAACTAAATGCAAGTTTAAAAATACATCGGGATCGTTTTTGAAAGTAACGGATTAAATATTTAAAATAATAACTCACGCGATAAAGTTTATTAAATAAAAATTACGCGTTAAATGTGAAATGAAATATCATGAATGAACCAATGTGATGCAAATGATGTCAATGAAATGTAGACTAATCTTAGTCCATATGAAATGTACGTGATGTCATGATCATGAATTCGCCGCTAAACCTCCAAGGTTACGCGAATTTGAAACAAGTAAACCAAGTTTACTATGAACGTTGAAATAATGAGATGTGAACTGTGTTGAGAAATGACCTGAAAGTACGGGTTGTCACATTCGCCATTCAAAAAGGAATCACCCTGAATTCAATCGTTGATAGGTCTAACGGGTTAGGGTTTGATGTGGCAAACTTTCCCATTCTCGAGCAAAATCCTCAAAAGACTTTTTGGTAACCGATTTTTACTTAATCCCACAACTCATCAAACAAGAACTGTCATACGATTAGGCTAAATCGGTTTAGGTAACAACTTGTTTTTAGCTCGATCTTTGCAACTCATCAAACAAAATCCCACCGGATCAAAGCGGAAACAAGTGGTTTGAAGAAAATCTTTTGAAAATTTGGCTCGATTACGGAATTGCTTACTCATATAAGACTACTACTCCCTTCATTGCATGATTCTTCCTGAATTAGACATAGGTGATCAGGCTATGTATAATTTAGGAGTAACTATGCAATGCTTGGACTAATCGACTCATATGTTTGTTTGGTGTTGGGTCAACTGTTGTTAAAATTGTGATGAACATCGAGGAGAAAAGACATGGAGAAGTGTCGTTAAGATGATAGTTGAAGTAAAAAGAATTAAAATCCTCGTAAATGATATCGAATCGAAAGGAAATAAAGTACGATAGATGAGAATATTTTACAACGAGTAGTTTAGCAAAAGTAGTACATCGTTAAGTTATAAAGTTTCGGATACGATGGAAGACATAAAATTAGTACAACATAGTACATAAGGAGAAATAAGACTGTTAGTTTCCGAACTTCTTCAGTCTTCCGCGTCGTTGATACCTTGACAAGCTCCTTCTAACATATATACATTCCCATGAGCACCTTCGACTTGTTGACCTTGGTTTTGAGGACATTGATTCCGATAGTGTCCTTGCTCCCCGATCTAACATGTAACCATGGCCTTGCCTCTACAATTCCTGGCAAGGTGTCCCAGTTGTAGACACTTGTAACACTTAGAAGGGACAAAGACCGTGTGATGATACTTACATCGATTACATAGTGGGTAAGTTCGGCATAACCTCTGCCTTCTATTGGTGCAGCAACATATACAGTCAGATTTCTTGCCCTCTTTTCTGTTGTTGATGATGGTTAGTGTTGCGGTTTTGGTTGTTGTTGTTATAATCTCCTTGGTCGTCTTCCCATTTTCTTTTGTTGTGGTTAATTTGGTTATCGTCGTTGCAGTTGTTGTTTTGGTTATTGTGGTAGTTGATGCAGTTGTTGGGGTTGTTGTTGTTTTGGTTGGTGTTGGTGTACTTGCCTCTCTTCACTACCTGGGCCATGAGCTTTTGAGTCAATCGAATAGCCTCCTCAATCGTTTGCGGGTCAGAAGAAGTCACATCTCCTTGAATAACCTCGGAAGTCCCCGATAAAAGCCTCTAGTAACTTCTCGTTATCCGAAACCATAGATGGGCATAACACGGCCAATTCTTGAAATCTTCGAATGTAAGTGTCAATGTCATACCCAATAGTTACCAACTCATAGAATTCTGTCTCCAACTTTTTCACTTCCATACGAGGACAAAACTTCTTAGTTACCAAACCCTTGAATTGCTCCCAAGTAAGCTTGAAAGCATTCTCTATTCCCATCGGTTGAGCATATGAGTTCCACCACGACAATGCTCCATCGAGTAGTGTACTTGTAGCAAACTTGACCTTACTATCATCCGGGCAATTACATAACAAAACCACGGACTCCAATTTCTCGAACCATCTAACCATGGCGGTGGCTCCTTCATCCCTTTAAACTTGGTGGGATCTCACTCTTGAAATCCTTATACTAACGACTTTTAACCAGGACCCTCTTACATTTACTGCGGCAAGGCAGCAAGTTTTGCGGCGGCGGCCAGCTGGCCTCGGCAGCAACAGGCAGATCATCGTTTCCTTTCAATCCTTAAAGCATCAGCAATGCTATCATTCACCAACTTTTGAATTGCTGCTTGGGTCATTTCCGGTGTGGCTTTCTTCGGCGCCATATCTTCTTCAAAACAAGAGGAAGTGTGAGACGTAGTAAAATCCGATGTTAATAATAAACGCTCCAAAGAAATGTGATAAGAATGATAAGTTTGAGGTTATTTTTCAAAATAATCGACGGGTTCCGAAAAGATGGGTTATGAGGTGTTGTAAGTGCTTCAATGTATGATGGTTTAGAGACTTAATGTGTGAATAAAGTGTAACTCGACATGTTAGTGGTGAAACAAAGGAGTGAGAGCGACTTAAGCCCCTACTTAAAGGTTTATCTCGGCATTCGACGTCATCGGTGATGAATCAACTGATATAAAAACTGTGATAGGGAATGACAAGGAATTCTCCACGTTAGAGTATGGGGAAAGATAATGGGATGGGTATTTAAGGGCATCCATGTGACAATCGATGTGAAATGAAAGTGAATAACTCGAAAAAATGTACGTATAATATCGCATGCAAAGTGAACATGCACTTATGATGAAATGATGAGATGCTATGATAATGTATTTATAGTCTAGGGTCAATGATGCAACCTAGTTCTCTATAACCGAAGCTCTGATGCGAATCTGTCACACACCCCAAATTACATTTTGGCGGAATGGAATTCACGGGATAGACTGTCATAGCATCACAATCACAGTTATAATGAACGACCTAAAGTGTCGTTTGGAAAATACATCGTTTGATTTAATAAAATAATCAGAGTTTACAAAGTAGGTCCCAAATGAAAAATCAACTTGTGCGGAAATAAGTTTGATACAATCCAAACGATGTTTTAAAGTGCGTAAAACCCAAGTGAGACGCGTCGTCACCACGACTCCATGATGTGTCCCAAATGCGTGCCATGAAGTGAATGCCTTAAATACCTGAGATTAAAACATGCTAAAAGTGTCAACACAAAGGTTGAGTGAGTTCATAGAGTTTGAGTTGAAATGAAAAGCCGTTCGAAATCGTTTATGCAGCAAAGGCATTGTAAATCGTTGAAATGTAAAGACTTTCAAAATCGTTTATGTAGCAAAGGCATTGTAAATCCACTCAGTTCCAAGTCCCGCCCATACAAAACTTGCAACTTGTGTGTTCACAACCCACTGCCAGAATGTGTGTAGTTTATGTTCCAAACATATGATGTCCAATGAATTCACATAATAATGCATAACTCAATGTATCGAAATCGTTTATGTAGCAAAGGCATTGTAAATCCACTCAGTTCAAGTTCCGCCCATACAAAACTTGCAACCTGTGTGTTCACAACCCACTGCCGGAATGTATGTAGTTTATGTTCCAAACATATGAGTGTGGTTCAAATCGTTCCAAGACCGTTAGTCCATGAATATACCAAGACCGTTAGCTCAATGAATATACCAAGACCGTTAGACCAATGAATTTACCAAGTCCGTTAGCTCAATGAATATACCAAGTCCGTTAGCCCATGATTATAATATGGAAGTTCTAAGTGTGGCAAAACTGTTACTATGCATGACTAAGCATTCAGTTCGGCTAAACATGTAATTTGTAAATAATCATGAATGTAATAAAATAGTCGAGCATGTATCTCCCCCAAAACATTTATGAAAACAAGTAAAAGTGGGGCTATGGAACTCACTTGGTAAACTGACGAAATGACAAGAGTGAGTACACCGAGGTTTAATGTGATGCGTTAACCGGGACCTATTACGAATGATATGATATGTCATGTGTTGCAATGTAATGTTATGCATGCACTTGATATGTTATTTATACCATTTACGAGTTTTGAAAATATTACTCGACTTCGAAAAATACTCTTTTGACGTCTTGACCCTTCAAAAATGACTTTACAAGTTTTTACGTCAAAATGTCATCCTACAATGGTTTTATAATGATTTTTGGTGAAATTACCACTTTTCGTCGCAAAACAATGTCGTCGGAAAAATCATGAATTTAACAAAAATAGCTTTGGAAAAATAGTTAAAATAAAAAGCGATTATGCGTCGATCGTTAGAGAACGAACTCGACAGTTTTGGAAAGTTTGTATCGATATCTAAAAGTTTCATTCGGGAGTTTTAGGTCCAAAAGGTCTCGGACATAAAGATAATAAGGGTTAAAGTTGGTGGTTTTTGGCTAATTGAGTGCAGAAAATTAGTTACGGCAAGTTTATGAAAAAGTGCATATCTTTGTCGTTTCAAATCCGTTTTCTACGTTTAATATGTCCTTAGCTTCGTATTGAAGTAAACTAATATATTTTTGAGAAGTCGAAATAATTTGTGAAGCTTAAGGCTCATTTTTGACCCAAACAATGTAAAAACAGTTTGCTGAAAATTCTGAAAATAATATATTTCGTCGTCAAACTTGTAAAATCCATAACTTCTTCGTTATAAGTCCGTTTTCATCCGTTCAAGCGGCCACGGATTCGTTTTAAAGTATATTTTCTAAATATCAAGGCCAAAACTTCGTACCAACAGTAGGTTTTTCCAGAAATTCGAATTAAGGACAGAACATAAAATATAGTTATCGAAAATAGTTTTTCTCGGACAAAACCTATTCTAATCCCTTCAAATCAACTCCAAACTAATCTAATCCTACCATACACCTTCTTAGGGTGTCATGGGTTCCTAATCACCATCAAGACCAAAGAATACCATGGGAATATTTATAGGATGACCAATATGTATATATAACTTCTAAAAATCATGTAAAATGGTATAAACAACACAAGTCTTGCATGTTTTGCTCCAAAAATGAAGAGATGAATATAAAATGAAGATGAAATATGTAAAATGATAGAAATATGCTTACAAGTACTATGATGAGGTGCAAAGAACCAAGGTTTATCCTAAATACCCTAGGTTTTTATTTCAAAACCTTGATTAAGAGTAATACTAGATTGATTAAACACTTGTGCTTGCAAAAATCTTTGATTCCTATGAGCTTGATGTATGGCCGGTTTTGGATGAGAGAAAACCAAGAGAGAAAAAAAAATTTACTTGACTTGTGGAAATGAAAGTGAATGAATGATTAATGGTGAAGTAAAAATATGTACAATCAAGAAACATTTACCAACTCTTTTAATGAGTTACCATCCCCCCTTGGGCGGTTTTTATGGGATGTGGTTCCCAATTATCTTTTTTTTTTTTATATATTGTATAAGTTTATATTTACTTGTATATTTAGTAAGAAAGTGTAAGTAAATGTAGGAAATATGTACAAGTAAAGGTAAAAATGGAAATTTTTAGTACAAGTAAGTTTTTAGTAGGTCAAAATAGAATGTAATGAGATAATAAAAATTGTAAAAATATTTTCCTTGTGAAAATTGAGTGATAAAATAATTATCGTACAATTTTTAAGAAAACGACGTAATAATTAAACTCTAACGATTTATATACGAAATAAATTCAAAACACTAGGAAATCTCAAAATATAGTTTATATAACTAAATGCAAGTTTAAAAATACATCGGGATCGTTTTTGAAAGTGAGATTAAATATTTAAAATAATAACTCACGCGATAAAGTTTATTAAATAAAAATTACGCGTTAAATGTGAAATGAAATATCATGAATGAACCAATGTGATGCAAATGATGTCAATGAAATGTAGACTAATCTTAGTCCATATGAAATGTACGTGATGTCATGATCATGAATTCGCCGCTAAACCTCCAAGGTTACGCGAATTTGAAACAAGTAAACCAAGTTTACTATGAACGTTGAAATAATGAGATGTGAACTGTGTTGAGAAATGACCTGAAAGTACGGGTTGTCACAATATGATTCTTCTTAGAAGAGAGATAGATCATAAGACAGCTGTGAATGAGGCATACCAAGAAGAGATTGAAAAACTTAAAAAGATAAATGAAAATGTCAATTTAACTGTAGGCACATGTTATTATCAGTCTAAGTCAATTGATAAAATTTGGAATGCTCAAATACAGAGTAAAGTTAAGTCAGGTGTGGGAAATAATATAGTGCCACCACCATACAGAGGTGTTCCATCACCTCCAGGCATAGATTTAGCTCATACAGGCTTAGAAGATTTTCAGGATCTTGAACGTGAATATGATCCTCTAAAGGACACTTTTGTGAAAAATGAGGAACAGGTTAAGCATGAAACTGATGTTTTTGAAAGTTCTAGTGACTCATCAGTTGTTGATGAGAATGTTAAAAAGAATGTAGAGGCTTCTATCCCAAAAGTTGTTAATACTGTTACAGAGAAACCTAGGAAACCAGTTAATAAACCTATATCATCTGTAAGGTATGCTGAGATGTATAGAAACAAGCCTACAGCTCCTAAGGGTAACCAGAGGAGTTGGAATCATGTTAAATCTCAACAAATAGGTAGTGACTTTGTGATGTACAATAAGGCATCCTATATCTGTGGTAGTTTTGATCATTTACATGCTTATTGTGACTATCATGTTGGGAGAAGGGAAGTTCATGGGAACAAAAGGGTGGAGTCTAACAAGTTTCAAAACAACAATTTGCACCTTAATCAACACAGCAAAATGGTCCCAAGAGCAGTTCAACTAAGAAGTGGCCTCAAAACTTTTGCCACTGCTAAAACTGGTAACACTGCTCACCCTAAATCACCTGTTTCAAGTGCAAAATCCCAAACAACTTTTGAAAAATCTGCACAAACAGGGAAAAGGACTTTTCAAAATAAAAAGGTTCATTATAACCAACAGTGGATACCTAAAACCAAACCAGCAGTTTCCACTACTCATTTAAAAGTTTCCACTGCAAGTGTTATAAACAAGAAAAAGGGGGACATGGGCAATGCTGTAAAGGCCTCAGCACGTTGGGAATGGAAACCTAAAGGAACTACCTCTACAATCAATCCCAATGGTGTATCAATGACCTTTGATAGATTTAACTATATTGATACACGAGGTAGATCCAAGTCAATCATGGCTTGGGTCCCCAAAAGAAACTAACTCCTTTCTTTTATGTGCAGGAACATCCAAGGACAAAAAGATCAGATCAAGGCTACACAGACAGTGGATGTTCAAGGCACATGACTGGCAACAAGTCCTATCTGTCAAATTTTGAACATTATGATGGACAATATGTCAGTTTTGGAGGTGGAGTTAATGGAAAAGTTGCTGGTAAAGGGGTCATCAAAACTGGTAACTTGGACTTTGAACATGTGTACTATGTACAAGAGCTTAAGTATAATCTTTTTAGTGTGTCACAAATTTGTGACAAGCAAAACAATGTTCTTTTTACCAAAGATATGTGTTTTGTTCTCTCTAAGGATTTTAAGATGCCTGATGAAAGTCAGATTCTTCTTAAGATTCCTAGAAAAGGCAACTTATATAGCTTTGATATGAACAACATTTTTGCTAAAGATGATTATGCTTGCTTAATTGCAAAGGCCACAGTGGATGAATCCATGCTATGGCATAGAAGACTTGGTCATGTTAACTTCAAAACCATTAATAAGATAGTCAAAGATGGTTTGGTAAGAGGCTTACCTTAGAAAAGATTTGAGAATGATCAAACCTGTGTGGCTTGTCTTAAAGGCAAACAACACGTGAGCTTCTTGCAAGTCAAAGTTGGTTAACTCTATTGCTCACCCACTACAAATGTTACATATGGACTTGTTTGGTCCTACATCCGTGAGCAGCTTAAACCTTAAGAAATATTGTCTTGTTGTGGCGATGATTTCAGAGGTTTACATGGGTTTTCTTTCTTAATACAAAGAATGAAACAACTGGCATCCTTAAGACTTTTATCACACAAGTAGAAAAACAATATGATTTGAAAGTGAAAATCATCAGGTGTGACAATGGGACAGAGTTTAAGAATTGAGTTATGGATGATTTTTGCAGAGATAAAGGTATTAAAAGAGAATTTAGTGTTGCTAGAACTCCTCAACAAAATGGTGTTGCTGAGAGGAGGAACATGACACTTATAGAAGCTGCTAGAACCATGTTGGCAGATTCAAAATTGCCAATCACTTTTTAGGCTGAAGCAGTTAACACTGCATGTTACGTGCAAAACAGGGTTTTAGTGGTGAAAACAAAGAACAAGACACCTTATGAGTTATTTAGGGGTAGATCTCCTATCCTTGACTTCATGAGACCATTTGGATGTCATGTATCTATTCTCAATACCATAGATTATCTGGGCAAATTTATAGAAAAAGCTGATGATGGGTATTTTTTTGGGTATTCCATGGTCAGTAAAGCTTTCAGAGTATTCAACTTAAGAACCCAAAAGATTGAAGAAAATCTGCATGTTGAGTTCCTGGAAAACAAAGTGAATGTCAAAGGAACTAGTCCAGAAAGGCTGTTTGATCTTGATACACTAACCCATACTATGAATTATGTACCTATCTCTACAAGTACATCTTCTTATGATTTTGCAGGTTCAGAAGAGTTTGTTGATGATGATGAACCAAACAAGGATCAAGTAGATGATCAAGATGAACTCGGTTGCCTCTTTGGGACTATGCAGATAATGATGATATTCCAAAGACTGGAGATGCTCATCCTTCTAATGATTCTGGTAAGAAAGGAGATAGCAACATGAACATCGAAGATCCTAAGCGGTGGAAATTGATTCCACGCTAGGCGGAAGTTTCCACTGCAACACCGAAGTGGAAAATACGACTCAGATTCTGAGAGGGAGCTCAAGCCAATGATGTTGAAATCTCAAATATGCCAAATGAGATTGCAGTTCCTCAGACTCCTCATACTTCTATTCATAAATCACATCCTCTTGAAAATGTGATTGGGGCTGTCAATTCACCAGTGAAGACTAGAAGACAAACACAATTGTCTGATATTCATGGATTTATTAGTGAAATCTATGAATCTAAGCATCATGAAGGCAAGAATGAATGTCTCTTTATGTGTTTTCAGTCACAAATGGAGCCAAAGAATGTATACAAGGCACTTGAAGATGAAAGTTGGGTAGAAGCAATGCAAGAAGAGTTGCTTTTATTCAAACTTCAAAAGGTTTGGGTGCTTTGTGATTTGCCTTCTGGCAAGAAGGTAATAGGTACTAAATGGGTGTTCAGAAACAAGAAGGATGAAAGAGGAATTGTTATCAGGAACAAAGCTAGGCTTGTGGCTCAAGGATACACTCAGGAGGAGGGTATTGACTATAAAGAAGTGTTTGCCCTAGTTGCACGAATTGAAGCAATCAGGCTGTTCTTAGCCTATGCATCCTTTATGGGCTTTAAAGTTTATCAAATGGATGTAAAAAGTGCTTTTCTATATGGGCAGATAGATGAGGAGGTTTATGTTTCACAACCTCCAGGCTTTGAAGACCCTGAATATCCTAACAAAGTGTACAGGGTGGTTAAAGCATTGTATGGCTTGCATCAAGCACCAAGAAAATGGTATGAGACCTTAGCTACTTATCTTCTTAATAATGGGTTTCATAGAGGCAGAGTGGATCAGACTTTGTTCATCAAGAAAGACAAGAATGATATCTTGCTATTTCAAGTATATGTTGATGATATCATTTTTGGATCAACAAAGACAAAGATGTGCAAAGAATTTGAGAAGCTAATGAAAGAAGAATTCAAGATGAGTTCTATGGGTGAACTCACATTCTTCTTGGGACTTCAAGTACAACAAAATCCAGATGTATTTTCATCAATCAAGATAAATATGTGGCTGAGATACTAAGGAATTTTAAGTTCACTGATGCAAAGTCATCCAACACCCCTGTAGACAAGACTACACATCAACTCTTGAAGGAAAATAGTGGTGAAGCAGTTGATGTGCACATGTACAGGTCTATGATTGGTTCTTTGATGTATCTTACATCATCTAGATTAGATATTATGTTTGCAGTGTGTGCCTGTGCAAGGTTACAAGTCACTCCCAGGTTCTCTCACTTGACTGCTGTGAAGAAGATTTTCAGATATCTTAAAGCGTTTCCCACTCTGGGATTATGGTACCCTAGAGAATCTCCTCTAGATTTGGTTACTTACTCAGATAGTGACTATGCTGGAGCTAGTTTGGATAGAAAATCTACAACAGATGGATGTCAATTTCTTGGCAACAGATTAGTGTCATGGCAGTGCAAGAAACAAACAATGGTGGCTAATTCATCAACTGAGGCAGAGTATGTGGCTGCTGCAAGTTGCTGTGCTCAAGTTCTATGGCTTCAGAATCAACTTTTGGACTATGGGTACAATTTCATGAATACCATCATTCATATTGACAATAGCAGTACCATTTGCATTATTAAGAATCTAGTTCAACACATAAAGACTAAACATATTGAAATTAGACACCATTTCATAAGAGATTGTTATGAAAAAGGACTAATTCAAGTTGTCAAAATTCATACTGATGACAACTATGCTGATTTATTAACAAAAGGACTTGATGTGGGTAGATTTCAGTACTTGGTAACAAGTATTGGAATGCTAAATCCATAAACTTTTTGTGTCTAAAGGTCTTTGGTGTTGAGTGGAAGTCTCTGGGTACTAACATTGTTGTATTAGTTTGTATAAGTTTTGTGCTTGTATTTTTGCTTGTTCAATAAATTTTATGCAACAAGTTGGGAGTTGATCTTAAAAGGTGTATAACTGAGATACACAACAGATGGTTATTGATTCATCATATCTAATACACATAAGAATCAACTAGTACAGAGCAAACGACTACTGGTAAAGACTTGACAAATCGGTTTATGGTTGATAGTTTACCAAAAACTATATGGTTATCAACTCACCATATTCTTTATGATTAAGAGTTGGCTAGTCCATAGCAAACGGCTCATGGTAAAGACATATCAAATCCGTTGATAGCTGGTAGCTTGCTAAAAACTATGATAAGAGCGGTCCAATTTAATATGTTTTCTTTACCACTGCTCTTTGAAAATTTTTGTGAAAATTTGCCACTGCTAGTTCACAGTTTCCACTAACAGTATTATTTTTACCACTGTTGATCTAGCCGTTACAACTGTTGTGTCAATAACAAATTTTTTCCTAGCCGTTGTAGAAAAATTGCTTTCCATATATATAGGGTAATTTTTTAGAAGATTATCTACTTTTCTATTTGATATTTATCCTCTAAAGATAAATACTTTCCTCAGATAATCTTTCTTGCGCAAAACTCTTAAACCCTACCTCTATATATCTTTTGTCTCAATTGGCTAGATATTCCTTCAATTCTTACTGACATAATATCTTTTTCACCAAAAGTTTCTATGGCACCATTAAAATTTGTAGATGAGCACAACCAAGTGGCCTACTTAGAAAAGTCAAACGAGAAGAGTGGCCCTGTTTTTCATCAGATTGTGAACTTTCTCAATACTACCCATATAAGGTATGCTTTACATTTAAATTCCACAATCTATATCACTCAAATCAAACAGTTTTGGACTTATGCTAAGTCCATAACACTTGAGAATAGAGATACACATGAAACAGTGGATGCTCTAAGAGCCACTGTGGATGGGGTAACTATTGATGTTAGTGAGGCATCCTTGAGGAGAGTTCTCCAATTGGATGATCTCAATGGTATCATCACATTACCTATGCCAGAAATACATGAAAATTCATCATCCTTGGGGTATGATACCACTGTTAAAAAGGCTACTTTCAAAAAGAGTGGTTTTTGTCCCCACTGGAGATTTTTTATACATACTCTTTTGCATTGCCTAAGTCCTAAGAAAACATCTTATGAATAATTCAGTTCAACAATGGCTTACCTTTTGGTTTATCTAGCTTTAGATAGGACTTTTAATTGGTCAAAATATATTTTTCAAAGTATGCAAGGCAATGTAAAGAGTTCAACAAAATTTTTAGTGTATCCAAGGTTTGTGCAAGCAGTGCTAAATGAGTTTCAACTGCAAACCCACAAAAGTGTTTACAAAATCCGTTGTCTTAAGCCTAAAGTTTTTCAAAACATGAATAAAGATGGCAATATGGATTTTACACCTCTCTTTCAACAAATGCTTGCAAAGATTTCACAAGTACAAACTACACCCATAATCACTGTTCCACACTTTGATTATACTCCACCAGTTTCTCACACCTATGAGAGGAGGCAAAAACAGACAACTCCTCCCATTACAACACAACATGTACCTGATCCTTGATCTGCGCAAAACCGTCAAGTCTAATCACACAAACTGGTCACTTGTGAATGACCAGCCGTAACAGACTTAAAACAGTTCAGACACAAATGCAATGAAGATCTGAGGAGTATAGTGTTTCCCCGGGTCGTTATGTCCCAGCGAGTTGTGCAATGGATTATCAAACGTATAGTGATCGGGAGATTTGAACGGAAAAGGAGATTTGAGATTATTATAACTACAGAAAAAGCTCACAAATAAAACGGCTTAAATGCAAATTAAAGGAAACTAAAAAGATAAAATCTATTAAATAAACGCTATCACTATATTTAAAATGATGAACGTTTAAAACTTAAAACTAAAAACTTACGTTTAAAATAAAATTACGTAAACGCACAAAATAAAAAGTGAAACTTACACAATATAAATCCTAAAAATATGAAAATGATATTTTTACAAACCTAATGATAAAAGAAACTTTTTAGAAAAAGAAAATTATTTTTATAACTAATTATATAATTATTATTAAATAAAAACTATTTTAACTATTTAATAAATACTCTAAAATAAAAGAAAATATGAAATAAGACTAGAAAAATAAAATTAAGATTTAGAAAAATCTAAAATATCATAAAACTAATTTTAAAACTGAAAATATATTTTTTTGACTTTTTATATATTTATTATTAATTTAAAACTATTTAAAACTAATTAAAATGCTAGAAAATACAAATTAAGCTAAGAAAATTATGGAAAAATACTTTTTAGGCTTCTTATATTTATCTAAACTTAAGAAAAATGAAAAATTATTTTTTTGAACCTTTTCTTAATTTTTTATATTAAATACTATTTAAAAATGCTTAAAAACTAATTTAAATTAAGAAAAATAGCAAATGAACTTGGAAAAATCTGAAAATTTCAGGGAAACTCTAAAATAATATTAGGAAGCTATGAAAAATGGAAAAACATGGGGTTGCTAGGAAGAAAATGAAACTGATGTTCAAAGTGCTTATAAATAAGCACTATGAATAAGCAATTGGAAACCAAAAGCCACCAAACTGATAAGGAAGCTATAATAAGCTAAAATAACACAAATGGAACAAGTTTCAACAAGCCTAACCCTCTGAGATGCACAAAGCACAGATTTGATAATATGAGCTTTTGCTAAAAAAAACAGTTCTGGGGGGGGTACTTTAGACAGAGAAATAAGCACTAGAATAAGTAGGAAACTGGAAACTAAATACTAGAACTTAAAGAGGACCTGGCAAGGAGCTTGTAAACCAAAACTTAGCTCTAGACAAGCTCCCAAGAGCTTACTGTGAGCTCTGCACAACCTGTGTAAACCCTGTGCAGACCTGATGCCCTGCACAGGGGACTTGATACCATTTTAACAAGCTGATCAAGAGCTTAAAGAAAATTCATAAAATTGTGCTAAAATGGACATAAGAGACTAGACCAGGAGCACTTTCTAAAACCACAAGTTATAGTGAAAATGACTCAGAATTGAGCTCAAGAAAAATCTCTCTTGTTGGTCAAAAACTAAGAATTTCAACATTTGACTTTTTATCAAAACTGAGAAGTTGACTAAACTGAGTTTTGATCTGGATTTATGAACTAAGAATGATGTTTTAAGATAAATTAGACATAATGCAAACTAGTTCTAAGTATTTTGAATACAAAACAAGACTTGGATATGCAAAGAAACCAACAGTTGACCTGTTAATGATCAAGGACATGGATTTTGACTTTGAAGGTTTGTAGACACAGGTAATTGACTCAAATGAGTCTCAAGTGACTTAACAATCATGAAACAACAAAAGATACCCACTGATGAGGCCTCTAATACAGAAGGTGCAGCAATTCCAAACACCCTTGATGTAACTGATATGCAAATTTTAACTATGCTAACTAGTAATCCAGCTTAAACCAATGACTAAACTGAGCTTAATTATCTTTAATACAACCAAACAAACAAGTAAAAACAGATTATTACTTACAGATACCAATATCAACAAAATATGAAAAATTACTTGAAAGGTGAAACTGAGATTAACACTCACAGATGTTCAACTGGTTTGCAGGCCAACATCAAACCCAATACTACACTAAATAAGCCTATTCCATCCCAATTCACAGATCTGCAACACCCATATTAGCTTCCATTTCAAATTAAGTCCCTGTTTGACTTTTGTTGACTAGGAGCCAATTTTGCTTGAAGATTAAATGTAAGCTTTTCAAAAGCTATATAGAGAATAAGTGAGCTGATTTGAATGATGAAATAAGATTTTGGAAGCTTAAATGTGAGAACAGTAGTTTGAAAATCTCAACAGTACACACAAGATCAATACTTTTAAACAAACCTTGAAATTAACACTTGAAAACTGATTACAATGATACACTAACTTGAGTTTAGATCATAGAAATACAAAATTACAGATTTAAAACTAAATTAAGACATGGATAAAAAAAACGACATTAAAGGAAAATTATGAAAACTAGCTACTCTCCAAACTGCTTCATTCTTCTCTCTTTTATACTCCCACTTGCTTTCTCTCTCTACAATGAGCAGTTCCCACCATTTTTCTGACCTTTGGATGGATTAGAGGTGATCTTGGCCATTGAGTGGCTTTTGGCGGGAAAATGAAGTTTTAACCTGTTGAGGAGATTGAGTGTAGGGGAGGAAGGTAATAAATGTTACTTGGATGTAGTGTTTGGAGGGGGGACAAGTGAAGGGATAAGGTGAGGAGGGCTTGAGTGTGCAGGGGTTTTGCAGGGCTAGGTGAAGAAGAAAGGAGGAAAAGGCGGGTATAGGGTTGGTTTGACTTGGGTTATTAATACCAGGGGGGTCAAAAGTGCAATTGACAGGGGTCCAAAACTAGGCAAGGGTCCAAATGGGTTTTAAAGGCTTTAAATAATACAAGGACTAGTTGTGCCATTTTCTGAAAATCAAGGACTATTCCTGCCAATTCAACAAAGTTATTTCAAGGGACCATTAATGACAAGTTTCCATACTACAAGGACCAAACTTGACATTTTTCAATTTTCCAGGGGCCATTTTTGCCAAATTTCAAAGTTGGAGGACCAAACTTGTAATTTTCTCAAACTTTTCATATTTTTCACCAAAGGACTAAATTTGACAACTTATGACATTAAAAGGACCTTTGGTGATTTTTCTTTTGAAATTTTGACTCAGGGACTATTTTTGACAATTTTAGAAACTTGGGGGACTAAAACTGCAATTTTTGTAAATTTGATATGTTTTTCATCTGATTTTGATATTTTTGCTTTTAAAACACATAAAACACTGATTTGTGATATTTTGATCATTTTGATGTGTTTCTGAGTGTTTTCAGATGATTTTGCAGTTTATTTTGTACAAAAATGATGAGTATTTACACACTCATCAATCCCCCACACTAAACTATTGATAGTCCCTAGCAATCTTTTGAGAAAAACTTAATGGATTTGAATCTCTTTACCAAAAGCCATTACTTCCGGAGTAGCCAAATGTTTCAGTTCAAGTAAGAACCATGGTACACCGATAACCATGTGATTTTGAGCAAACCACCGGCTTTCAACGGATTTGATTTTGTCTTTACCGGAAGCCGTACCTTGGACTAGCCAACTCTTAGATAAATTATCAATATTATCTTTGGTGAGTCGATTACGAATTATGGATTTTCCCTTTGCCTTTACCACAAGCCATAATCTTGCGGGCTAGCCAACTCTTCACTTTTTAGGATATGGTGAGTTGAATACCATACAATTTTGGGCAAATTGCAAGCCATATAAACGGATTTGAGAAATCTTTACCAAGAGCCGTTTGCTCTAGGATTAGCCAATCCTTTTGTCTTACTGACATGGCGGTTGATAACAAATGAGAAAGTGTAAAACACTTACTCCAAAAAAAAATTTTGGCCAAAAACGGGGGAATTGGGTGGAGTAATTACATGATAAAATTCGTGAGAATCCCCCCACACTTAGAAATGAATATTGCCCTCAATATTCAAAGTACCGGCGGTAATGCCGAAACAAAGAACGTTAAAGGGAAATACTACGGCCATTTATTTAGAAAGAAGATTTTTTTTTTTTTTTTTAGAAAACTTGCATATATACACAACATGTGGAGCAACCCCCCCACACTAGGGTGGTAGAAAATAGAAAGAAGTCAGAAATATGGGTGAAAACCCATATGGTATGCTACTGTTTTTGATTACCGAGTCGCTAGCTTGACTCGACCCCGCATTAATTGGTTCATGGGGAAGCAAGTGGAAGAAACAATCTCCATCGGACTTTCATTCAAGATGTTTGGATAAACATTGAAGCACGCGAAAGTTCCACACCGACGAGATATACAGAGAAAGACCCGGCTCACAAATGATAACTGAAAATGCCGGGGTCAAAGATAGTGTCCTCACTCCCGAACGAGTGAAGAAGAGAGGAAGTCACCAGGTAGGTGAAGAAAAGAAGGAAAATCATGATAACAATCATGACTAGATCTTCTCCCTCGGGATTAAGTGCAGTTGCACTTATTTGGATTTTGTTGGTTGAGCTCTTTGGGTTGGAAGGCATCTCGGTTGGGAGGGTGGGAAGATTTGTCATAACTATGCAAATTGAGATTCTCTCCCCCCGATCATGATTTTTGCCATCCAAGCAATCATACTCCGCGGAGATATGATATGAGAGAGTTCACCTAACTCCTCATGAAGATAATTATTCACATGATGTGAAATAGTGAACTCTTGTTCCATTGAGGGCTCATCACTATCCTCAATCTGAGTATCAAAGAGTGGATTCTCAGAAATCAAAGTGAATTCGGAGTCGAATTCAAATAGAGGATTGGTGAAAGTAGCTTTGAATGTTTTGGGAACAACGTGATCAACATTCTCTATTGGACTGTTAGGATAAGAAGTGAGTGGACGATCATTATCAATGAGACTTTCGGTCTCTCGGATCGGCTTGAAATCAAAGAGTGGATTGATGTGAGTGAGTTCACCGGAGAACTCCTCAAGAAGGGGATCGGCATCAGATTGTGGAAGTGATGCCTCAACATACTCAATGTCTCCATGGGAAGCACAATCATCGCTAAAATCGGAGAAAGTTTCCAAATGATCATTTGAACACTCAAGAGGGAAAGAAGAATCACACATATGATCGAAATTCCCGTGACTCTCTCGGGATTGGGACAAGGTTCTCAACACTAGACTTTATGAATTCGTCCGATTCCTTTCAGGAACAAAGTGTCAAGATGCTCGTCCCCCATGTTCAGAGAGTGAGTGGGAATATCGGGTGTGATAGCAGTTGTTTGAGATGGAATCTCAACTGCTGGGATATCAACCGACCTGAGGAGGTTGAGAAATATTATTTCTAAAAGGATAAAAACCCTCCTCGTCATCATCATATAGAGCTGCCTTAAGAAATTGGGAACGCCTTAGAGCTGCATGCTCTAGGGCTAATAATTCTTCCCTTGATTGGCGGGCCTCCCGTTCTTCGGCCAGCAATTCTCCTATGGTCTTCTCACCACTCACTTGATTCTTAAGGTTTTGAATTATATCATCAAGTTTTTTCATTGTGGTTTCCAAATCTTGGGAATTTTCTTTAGGCAACGGTTCAGGTGGATTTTGAACCGTATGGTCTTTGTGGAGGTTGGAAATTGTCAAAACCGGAAGTATAGCAATTTTGATTCCACGGTTGACATTGAAAATCATCGTGAGGACCTCCACAATTCTCACAACAAGAAAGCGATGTGGTCGTGGAGTCGTATGTTTGGAGTCATAATTGTTATCAGGAACACGCCCATAGACAAGCGTGTTTCCCGATTGACAATCTAACTGTAGTGTGAACCGCACATTACTCACAACAGAAAAGCTGTTGAGTTTGGATTGGTGAATCATATGGATGTTGGTCATAACCAAAGTTCTGAGCATCACTGGAAAACTGTTCATAGACAAGCGTGTTTCCGGATTGACACTCAAATCCTTGGTGAGGACCTCCACAAAATTCACAACAGAAAAACTGTTGGTTATATGAAGATAAGTCGGTTTGGGGTGGGTAATTGGAGAAATTTGAGGGTCGTTAAATGAGTTCCGATTAGGATCATAATCAAATGAATTCCTCGAACCACAAAACAAACAACTCCCGTTATGAATATCATTACCACATTGTACACACGTACACCAACGACAGGGTGAACCAAAGAGAGGCTCACCACAACCGACACAAGGAATAAACGATTGCATTTGATAGTTATGAAGAGGAATCAGTTTATTCAAAGGATCAACAAAACCAACATGGTGATCCGGATGACTATCAAGTCTCGAAGAACATTCGTAGAAAAATCGGGAGGTGGGACAAGTGGTGTGCTCTGAGAGCTAGCAATTTCCACCACTTCCGTTATGGTCTCGGTTCGGTTCTTGAGAAACGTGAAGATTAGGCAAGTCATTCTTGCTAGTCATCGGTGTTTGAACGGGTTCATCGTAATCAATTCTAATTCTCGACCTTTTTTCATCGGCATAAATTTGTTCGATTAGATTACGGGCTCTAGATTCAAAGAGATAGTCCTCGTAATCCTCGGTGGGTGCTTGGGGTAGCTCCGGCGTTTGAACTGGTTTGTCAAGATTAGAATGTATTTCAGGTTGTGGCGGGTGGTCGAAATAACTTTGAAAAGCATTTTTGATGGATAATTCGCACGAATTGCAAAATTAAGCTTGAACTAGGCCCTCCACACTGCTCACACACATTTCTGACGATGAAGTTGACGAATGTCGACATAAGAATTAAACATATAGAGGATTAAGAAGAGAATCAATTGGTTGAGAGGATACTGAAGAACGTAATTAAAAAAAAGAGGGTAAGAGAAATAGAATCAACGAATAAGAGGAATGAGAAGAATATTTTTGGGGTTTTTGGATAAGAAAATATAAACATATACAGATGGATGGTATAAACAAAGAGTGAATATCAAATTACTAATCGCTAGGACGTAAGATTATCAGACACTCCCGGCAAATGGCGCCAAAAATTTGATCTGCGCAAAACCGTCAAGTCTAATCACACAAACTGATTACTTGTGAATGACCAGGCCGTAATGACTTAAAACAGTTCGGACACAAATGCAATGAAGATCTGAGGAGTATAGTGTTTCCCCGGGTCGTTATGTCCCAGCGAGTTGTGCAATGGATTATCAAACGTATAGTGATCGGGAGATTTGAACGGAAAAGGAGATTTGAGATTATTATAACTACAGAAAAAGCTCACAAATAAAACGGCTTAAATGCAAATTAAAGGAAACTAAAAAGATAAAATCTATTAAATAAACGCTATCACTATATTTAAAATGATGAACGTTTAAAACCTAAAACTTACGTTTAAAATAAAATTACGTAAACGCACAAAATAAAAAGTGAAACTTACACAATATAAATCCTAAAAATATGAAAATGATATTTTTACAAACCTAATGATAAAAGAAACTTTTTAGAAAAAGAAAATTATTTTTATAACTAATTATATAATTATTATTAAATAAAAACTATTTTAACTATTTAATAAATACTCTAAAATAAAAGAAAATATGAAATAAGACTAGAAAAATAAAATTAAGATTTAGAAAAATCTAAAATATCATAAAACTAATTTTAAAACTGAAAATATATTTTTTTGACTTTTTATATATTTATTATTAATTTAAAACTATTTAAAACTAATTAAAATGCTAGAAAATACAAATTAAGCTAAGAAAATTATGGAAAAATACTTTTTAGGCTTCTTATATTTATCTAAACTTAAGAAAAATGAAAAATTATTTTTTTGAACCTTTTCTTAATTTTTTATATTAAATACTATTTAAAAATGCTTAAAAACTAATTTAAATTAAGAAAAATAGCAAATGAACTTGGAAAAATCTGAAAATTTCAGGGAAACTCTAAAATAATATTAGGAAGCTATGAAAAATGGAAAAACATGGGGTTGCTAGGAAGAAAATGAAACTGATGTTCAAAGTGCTTATAAATAAGCACTATGAATAAGCAATTGGAAACCAAAAGCCACCAAACTGATAAGGAAGCTATAATAAGCTAAAATAACACAAATGGAACAAGTTTCAACAAGCCTAACCCTCTGAGATGCACAAAGCACAGATTTGATAATATGAGCTTTTGCTAAAAAACAGTTCTGGGGGGGGTACTTTAGACAGAGAAATAAGCACTAGAATAAGTAGGAAACTGGAAACTAAATACTAGAACTTAAAGAGGACCTGGCAAGGAGCTTGTAAACCAAAACTTAGCTCTAGACAAGCTCCCAAGAGCTTACTGTGAGCTCTGCACAACCTGTGTAAACCCTGTGCAGACCTGATGCCCTGCACAGGGGACTTGATACCATTTTAACAAGCTGATCAAGAGCTTAAAGAAAATTCATAAAATTGTGCTAAAATGGACATAAGAGACTAGACCAGGAGCACTTTCTAAAACCACAAGTTATAGTGAAAATGACTCAGAATTGAGCTCAAGAAAAATCTCTCTTGTTGGTCAAAAACTAAGAATTTCAACATTTGACTTTTTATCAAAACTGAGAAGTTGACTAAACTGAGTTTTGATCTGGATTTATGAACTAAGAATGATGTTTTAAGATAAATTAGACATAATGCAAACTAGTTCTAAGTATTTTGAATACAAAACAAGACTTGGATATGCAAAGAAACCAACAGTTGACCTGTTAATGATCAAGGACATGGATTTTGACTTTGAAGGTTTGTAGACACAGGTAATTGACTCAAATGAGTCTCAAGTGACTTAACAATCATGAAACAACAAAAGATACCCACTGATGAGGCCTCTAATACAGAAGGTGCAGCAATTCCAAACACCCTTGATGTAACTGATATGCAAATTTTAACTATGCTAACTAGTAATCCAGCTTAAACCAATGACTAAACTGAGCTTAATTATCTTTAATACAACCAAACAAACAAGTAAAAACAGATTATTACTTACAGATACCAATATCAACAAAATATGAAAAATTACTTGAAAGGTGAAACTGAGATTAACACTCACAGATGTTCAACTGGTTTGCAGGCCAACATCAAACCCAATACTACACTAAATAAGCCTATTCCATCCCAATTCACAGATCTGCAACACCCATATTAGCTTCCATTTCAAATTAAGTCCCTGTTTGACTTTTGTTGACTAGGAGCCAATTTTGCTTGAAGATTAAATGTAAGCTTTTCAAAAGCTATATAGAGAATAAGTGAGCTGATTTGAATGATGAAATAAGATTTTGGAAGCTTAAATGTGAGAACAGTAGTTTGAAAATCTCAACAGTACACACAAGATCAATACTTTTAAACAAACCTTGAAATTAACACTTGAAAACTGATTACAATGATACACTAACTTGAGTTTAGATCATAGAAATACAAAATTACAGATTTAAAACTAAATTAAGACATGGATAAAAAAAACGACATTAAAGGAAAATTATGAAAACTAGCTACTCTCCAAACTGCTTCATTCTTCTCTCTTTTATACTCCCACTTGCTTTCTCTCTCTACAATGAGCAGTTCCCACCATTTTTCTGACCTTTGGATGGATTAGAGGTGATCTTGGCCATTGAGTGGCTTTTGGCGGGAAAATGAAGTTTTAACCTGTTGAGGAGATTGAGTGTAGGGGAGGAAGGTAATAAATGTTACTTGGATGTAGTGTTTGGAGGGGGGACAAGTGAAGGGATAAGGTGAGGAGGGCTTGAGTGTGCAGGGTTTTGCAAGGCTAGGTGAAGAAGAAAGGAGGAAAAGGCGGGTATAGGGTTGGTTTGACTTGGGTTATTAATACCAGGGGGGTCAAAAGTGCAATTGACAGGGGTCCAAAACTAGGCAAGGGTCCAAATGGGTTTTAAAGGCTTTAAATAATACAAGGACTAGTTGTGCCATTTTCTGAAAATCAAGGACTATTCCTGCCAATTCAACAAAGTTATTTCAAAGGACCATTAATGACAAGTTTCCATACTACAAGGACCAAACTTGACATTTTCCATTTTTCCAGGGGCCAATTTTGCCAAATTTCAAAGTTGGAGGACCAAACTTGTAATTTTCTCAAACTTTTGATATTTTTCACCAAAGGACTAATTTTGACAAGTTATGATATTAAAAGGACCTTTGGTGATTTTTCTTTTGAAATTTTGACTCAGGGACTATTTTTGACAATTTTAGAAACTTGGGAGACTAAAACGCAATTTTGTAAATTTGATATGTTTTTCATTTGATTTTGATATTTTTGCTTTTAAAACACATAAAACACTGATTTGTGATATTTTGATCATTTTGATGTGTTTCTGAGTGTTTTCAGATGATTTTGCAGTTTATTTTGTACAAAAATGATGAGTATTTACACACTCATCAATCCTTTTGGTTTAGGCACAAGCAGTGGTGGTTCCAGGCTTCAACCTAGTCCAACTAGGGAGGAATCTGAACCAATGCCCTATGATTCACCTCTCCCAACATGTCACACAGTTGGAAGTGTTGAGGGCAGTGGGCAACCAATGGAATTGATGGAAATTTGTACAACATTAGCAAAGCATGTTAAATCTCTGGAACAAGACTTGGCACCACTTAAGGAGCAGCATGCCAAGGATATTACATCTTTGAAGGAGGAGATTCAGACCTTGAAGGAAGAGTTGCAGGGGTTAAGGCAAAGAAGAACTGCAAAGATTGTGCTATCATCTCCATCCTCACCTCATGATGGTGATTCAGAAGATTTCAGTGCAGATTTGGGTCATTCTCCCAAACAGGGGAGGAAAACAGGTGCTGAAGCTAAGGGGAGGAAGCTAGATTTTGGAGATGAAGGTGTTTCTAGTAAAGGTGCAGAGGGCGATACTCATGAAGAGCAACTAGAGCAAGATATCTTCAGATCGCAACCGATGATTTTACCGCTGATCCAATTTCCACTGCAGAGCCAAATATTGCCACTGCAAGTGAAGAAATTGATAAACTGAAGAAAGACAAAGGTAAAGCTGTTATGCAAAGCAAGGAGCAAACAAGAAGAAAGATTTCAAAGAAAGAACAAGTTTAGATTGCTCTTGATAGAGAAATTCTTGAAAAAATTCTTGAAGAACAAGTTCTTTGAGAAGAAAAAGCTTGAAGAATTGGAGATTGCAAGCTTTATGGAGGCTAAAAGGCTGGATAGAATGGAAGATAAAATAGAAGATCCACTTTCCACTGTTCAACCTACAATATTTAGAGAGAAAACTCCAGAGTTCAACTATGTACCTACTGAAGAAGAAATAGAGTTCTTGATTGCACATGATCCAGTAATCAAGAAGAAGGCAATTGACCTTGTAGCTGATAAATCTTTAACTGAGGAACAAAGAACTGCTCAATTGAAAGATTTTATTCAAATGAAGAATAATCAAGGCAACCAACTAAGGCACAAGTTATTGCATACATGAAGACTTATTGTTGCAATCTTGGTGGTTGGAAAAGATATCAATTCAAAGGAATGCCTGATGATAAAGTTGAAAGTATCTACTACATAGTTCAAAGACAAGATAAAGATTTCATTCCAATGGACTCTGAAGAAGAAGCAAGAAGGTATTATGGTTTGAAGATAAAGGCCAAAGATAGTGATTCTCAGACTGTTAAGAAGACAAAGTTTAATGAAGAACAAGAAGTTCCAACTGAGAAGTTCACTGAAGAACAACTGAATGATATGATTGTGATTGAAAAAGAAAATTTTTATCCAGAACCACTGCAAGTCAGACATCCTATCATTGATTGGGAAGTATACACTGCTAGCAATTTTGCTCCAACATGGAAGATTACAAGGCTAGGTGGCGAAACTCAATCATTCATTCAATTTGAAGATCTTATCAAAGCTTTTGACAGAGATGATCTTGATACACTATGGAAGTTAGTTCAAGAAAGGTTTGATGCTGAAGATCTCAAAGATATGAAAGAGATGCAGTTATGGGTTAATCTTAGAAGGCTCTATGAACGGATGTTAATGATGATTTTGGAAATTCTCATGTTCATGTCCTGGTACTAAATGGTTCTACTATGATTCATGTGAAATTCATCATGTTTCTACAACAAATGGAGTAGATGCATTCATGCTTGCTGAGAATGAATATCCACTCAGAGCTGGAACTCTCATAGTGATGTTGTGTACTAATATAAGAGTTCATGAAGATAGTGAGAAGGTCAGAGCATTGTTACTCGGGCTTCAAGATCAATGTTCAAGAGCTATTCAGAATTTAAGGAAGAAGTGAAGTGTTTGGTAAGAATTCCCCAAATTCTTGAAGATGATGCAGATTGAAGAAACTTATTGATTTGCAGAGAAATCATAAGTTTAGGGGAGGATTGTTGGGAATAATTTGTTACCACTGATAGCTTTGGAAGACACTGCTAAGTATTGCACTAGCAGTGGAAACGTATTACCACTGCTGGCACATTATTACCACTGCTATTAGATAATCGTTAGGAAAACGTGTTTAGATAAGTATAGAAAATATCTTGTGTATATTCTATATTGTTAACTTTATACTTATCTTGTAAAGGACTCCTTGTGCTATAAAAGGAGGTCCTAGGTCATTGTCTTAGGAACATAATTACATACGTATCATTCACATAAGCTTCAAGGTGTAACCCTAGTGATAAGCAAGATCACTCGTATTATTCATTAATAATATTGGAGCTTTGTTTTGTGTTTAATCTGTGTTCACTTACAATATATTATATAATCCGTCTTCTAAGTGTTACTAAGTAAATTCCGCGTGCTTAGTAATATAATACAAAATATCACTGACACAAGGTGTGTGTCCAGATCCATCAAGTTTCTCTCAACAGAAGCTTGTTTCATTCTCACAGGGAACCATACGTAAACTATCGGCTTTCTCTTAGAGATTGCTGGTATTGAAGAAGGAGACCATCTCCCTAGTCTCCGCTTAGGAAAAACCAAAGCGCACTATTGAGTATAGAGCCACGAGATTCATCAAAAGATCTCTTAGGAACACTCGACATTTCATCACTTGTCGTTCAACAATAAGGACGCAAGTGATACTATTCTAGAGTCCTACACAGATCTTAGCAATCTGTCGAGAACATTTATGAGGGGTTCACAACTGTGATCCTCAGTGATTGAATGGAAACTCCTGCCGGGTTCAGCATCTAACAACCCTGACATCAGGTCACTTCGGTAACTCCTTGTGGGTTACGCTTAGTGTTGTCTCAAACGGTCTACAGTCGTGGGGTGATGCTTCGGTGTACCTCAGCGACTCACCTGAACTGTAGGTGTACTTTGGTACATCGTGTTATCCTACTTGAGGGACTCCAGTTCAGGAACAAGCTTTGCTAGAATTAGAGATGTGTTTTCACTACTATGTGTTAACACGCTCGAGTTCGAACTTGTAAGTGTTGGAAATCCCGCTAAGGAGATTCCTTTCAAGAATCGAGTCCTGAAAATGTGGGTCATTACTTGAACTTGTTCAATGTAAAGCCAACTATCCCTTATAGGATTTGGGCGGTGATTAAGCGATCAAGGTGAATGAAATCAAGACATTCATCAGAAGAACAATCGTAGTGGTCAATTCTCTAAGAAACGACCACAATGATCGATTGGTGTTTATCACTAACCAATTCTTATGTTTTCTTCTTATGGATGCTCCTGGGAGACGACCGTGCAGATTCTCCACATGCTCATACCAACAACTACATAAATTGAAGTTCTCTCAAAAGGCAACACATAAGTCAGAATGATTCTTAGTCAAAGCCAAAAAATCTACAAAGTTTAAAGACTAAAGAGAACTACATCAACACTGAAATCCAACGTAAAAGATCATGTGAGCATGTTGGAGAAGGACGTAGAGACACCTGAGCAACGAAGCAGACCTGATGCAGATTACAACAACATAACATCACCACATCCACACCAGAACAAAGAACAAAGATATATGAAGACGTCAAAGCTGAAAACTTCAAAGAAAAACAAGATCCTCACACTGGGGAGATTGTTAGAATCAAGGCACTTCTTCTCACAAGAAAGAAGAATGTCAGAAGACATCAAAGCAACTATTACATCAACACCTACAACGTTTCAAGAATACTTAAATCATTAATTACCAACACTTAGGGGGAGATTGTTGGAATCACTCCTAAACTATATCTCAAGTGTTTGTAATCAATATGTAATAGGTTGCTTAATTAGGCTTTTATATTAGTATTAATGGCAAGGCTTATGTAGAAAGCCCATAAGCCTTGGCCCAAGTCCAATACGAAAAGGAAGGAACTTGTGTGTTGCCCTAGTTCCTTTCCTTATATAAGCACTTGTAAACCTTCATTTGAAGGTTGGTTGTTCACTTTCATTCAATATCCACGCATAACTTTTCTCTTATCAATCGTGTATTGTTTGTTCTTGTTCAACCGATCACTTCTTTATCTATTTCTAACTTATCGATGCTTGTGTTACAATATGGTGACCTAACAAGTTAACAACCCAATATTTTCCCTAATGACCAGATTTTCTTGAGATATTAAGAAAGGCGACAAAATAAATAGGTCAAAATGATTTTATTCTTGCCACATTTGGGCAAGTCACAACTAATTATGGATTTATAGTTTCCATTTTTAAACAAGAGTTTGGCTATTTATACCTACAACACAAGCTTAAATATATACTTAGTTCATAAATCACTTGTACAATTGCATTAAGTATTTTCTCTCTCTAAATTCCCACAAATCATTTTTTTTAAGGGGTGAGTTATCCGCACTCTCCCACAGGGAGGGTATCCAATCATTGGATGCATCATCGGTTTGTGCGGTGTGCATCACGGGGTTGTACGGTTTGATCAAAACTTCTTGATGTGACAATATAGGGATGGTTTGTATAACATAGCCTTTTTTTTAAATCAAACAATCAAATCATTAGATTCGTTCATTTGTATGCATAATTAGTAGACCCAACAATCATTTTTCTTTAAACAATTATTCAATTTTATAACATTGTTAGTAACAATATATCAAATTACTTGTTTGCTAACCAACAATTCAAACATCAACAAGCTGCTTCACATTCATGGGAACCACATACTCTTGTGTTCCATTGTATAAGAGGTCTACAAATATGCTTGCAACATATTCCGTAGGATGGTAAAGATCCCAAAAAACATGGTTTTTCCTGTTCAAGCAATAAGTCGATGTTGGAATACATGGCACGTCCGCGTTTAGGTTCCCAAGTCCGCAACAAGCTTCTTTTATATCCATAATCCCTATAATCAAACGTACATTATAAGCTCAAACAATGATAGCTTGTGTCTGCTAACAAGTTAGATAAGTTGGTAAATTAATGCCTAAATAAAATACCATAAGTTTTAGGATCCTGAAAGACGTTAGTCATGGCACCATATAAATCAAAATAGACGTAATTCATGTCTAATGATTCAGACGTCAACCCTTGTAGCATAATCTTTAGCCCTTCGTTATACCTAGCGGACCAATAGTTTATTTCGACATTGCATTCACCCGTTCTGTTCATCTTTCTTTGAACTGGGCAACAACCAATAGCCCCAACTCCCGTCACCACCATTTTCCGCGCACCGAATCCATACAACATCTACATTCAATTCACACATTCACAAAAATCATTCAAAATGACCTAGTACATACATTTGCATGCAACATATTATTCACATGAAGTGATTATACCTTGAGCAACCCTTTGAAGGTGGACACCATGAGATCGACATACTGCTGTGGCGTGCATTGTTTAGAGACTAGAGAACCATCATTGTAATATGAAAACATATCGTTGCTTCCTACAATAATGATGAATATCGATTTGGATAGGTGTATTTGGGCATTAGATTGTCCAAGTTGCCTGACCAGTTTGTTATGCACCAAAGAAAAATATTCTACTTGTTGTGCTAATGAAATGTACTGTACCTGTAGATACCATTATAAATACATAATAAGCTAGCGAACATAATCAATTAGCGGGGATAGCTCAGTTGGGAGAGCATCAGACTGAAGATCTGAAGGTCACGTTTTCGATCCACGTTCACCGCATTTAATTTTTTATTTTTGCTTTACTGAATTTGTTTTGTTTATAACTTTATATTTCAGTTTGCCAAATACTTACAAATGATGCACCAGTTCCGTTGAGTATTCCAGACCCACCAGATGCAAAGCTTACTCCGGTGAGTGGCGGTGTCGACCCAATCAACGATAGATATGGTGGTGATGTTGGTAATCCGATCTTTTTTGCTGGCAAAACACGACGATATGATAAATACACACTTGTAAGTTTTAAAAAATTATTGAAAAAACGCTAATGCTTCTAAATGTATGCAAAGGAATGATAAGAATTTTGAGAAAACTTCAAACTTAAATTGTAAAGGTCATATAACCAAGTAAAAAAACATCAAACAAATTTATACAAATTTTAATTAAATTACTACATCATTTGAATAATTTTCTGCGCTATTATTCGTGCAACTAAAGTAAATTTTTGCACATTTTTAGACGTGAACATTGATCTATGAACAAACAAATTATAATTATTTGTAATAGCAAATTAAGTTAAACATGCATATATACCGAGAAAATCAGCAGCATTTTCGCCGTTAGAGAATCGTCCCGTAGATTTCCTGTAAGTATAATCGACACCATTGTGTGGAAAATCTGCCTTAGCAACCGAAAGTGGCAAGTAATTATTATTTCCAACGTCCACCAACGAGTCCCCCAACACATAACAACCCGGGGCAGCAGCCTGAGCTTTGCACGCACTTATTCTCAACCCCATAAACACAAGAACACACACCAACAATGCCATTGTTGCACCCGCCATTGTTCGTGTGTGTGATGATGGGAAGGTGGAATGGAGATGGGGTTAATTTATAAAGGTGTTGAGAAATGCTCGTGTGAATGATTGGACGATATGTTACGTGATTGCATGTTTGATTGAGTGTAGTTGTAAACTCTTCGTTTGTGGTATGGGGTTGTGCATGGCTGTAAAGGATAGACCGTTTACTTATGGATGATTTTCTTCATTATTTTAATAAACTCGTCAAACATTGGAATATAATAATTTAAAGAT
This sequence comes from Chrysanthemum makinoi, assembly GCA_910596185.1. NCBI lineage: Eukaryota > Viridiplantae > Streptophyta > Magnoliopsida > Asterales > Asteraceae > Chrysanthemum > Chrysanthemum makinoi. The sequence continues at coordinate 254,834,611 of OU343223.1, forward strand.
TTTGCTCTTTCATACAACAAGTTCAAAGATTTTGTTCATCGCAACTGACAACTCTTAACAGATAAAAAGGTTTTAAAAATTAAGTTTGCATGTGCCCATGAAGATTTGCAACAAGTTTACGGAAACTAAAGTGTTCGTTTGTTTTTTAGAAATACTTTTTAACACTTTTTTAATTTGACTCGTACATGGTTAAATGTTTGGTTCAAAAAGTGTGTTTGTTTTCTTATGTTATTAAGAGTCGTTAAAAGATAGTCAGTAACTCAGTATTAAGAGCGTTTTTTTTTCTAGCCGTTAAAAGGCATTGAGAGGCATAAAACTTATTGGATCACATGGGGGGAATGGATGTGTATCTTAATATCTTATTTCTTTTCTTACTTTTCTTCTTATTTTTACTTTTTTTTCTTTTGTTATGATCCTTTAATTGTGGTGTTTTCTTTTTTTCTTGTTTTAACTTTATCTTTCGTATTAAAAGTACAATTAAATAGAATCATTACATATTTTCTTTTAGATAAAGTATGTGAAACATGATAATAATAATAATGTGACAATTCCTACTTAGTTCAAATTAGAGGTTCGGTTTAAGAGACCCATATATCTCAACTCTAATCCATCACATTTTGTTAATCGTTTGAAAAGTTCATTCTAAACCCCGACATATTTCTTTTTGTCAAATGCACATGAAATTGAATGTTTTGTTTGAAATACTTTTAACTTTTAATTGACTATATTATAAAATTTGTTCTATATATTTAATAAAGTTTCTTTTTCTTATTAATGCAAACGTTTATATTTAAATTATAAAAATTGATAATTTAACAATTCAGATATTTTTACAAAAACAAATAGTTTTATTTAAGTCAGATTCAAATATTTCAATCATTTATTCAAATTAAAATGAAATCAGATTCAGATTTTTTAACCACATATTCAGATATTAAATGTGCAAATAAGATTTAAACTCATAACCTCTTAATAAATAAATAACACCCGACTATTTGACAAAAATCTACTAACATCTTTTAATGTTACAAATTTTCAAGGTCTCAACTATTTGGTAATTAGTATCCTTTACATTTGTTGGGATTTCTTAGGAACAATGTTTAAATGTGTGATTTTTTCCATCCGGCCTTTTGGGTAACCGACCCGAGCTACTCTTATTTTAGGTCAACCGACCCATTTTATTCATTGTCGCTCACATCCTTTATTCTTTAGATCTAGATCTCCGATGAAAAATCCGGCGATGCTTGGTTTGTTGTTAGTGCATCGGTTTGTGACTGGCTACAGTGATGCTTATCGGTCTCCGGGTAAAAAACCCGGCATGCTTTGATCCAAAGAAACACTTTTTGGTGTTGACACACCGGTTTGTGAGAGGGGTACAGTTATTTGTACTATGAGAACAATATTTTTTGCGTTTTTGTGGATCTGCGTTAGCTACATGGTTCTAGCTACAGTGGTAACTCTTTTTTGGTCCATATATTTTGTGTGTTTGGTAAATATCACGTTAAGGTTAGCAATTTTAATTATTGATTATCAAAAATCCTAACTGCAGATTTGCTATTTTGAAGAAACGATTAAAGGTTTAATTTTTTTTACTTTGTTTAGGGCTTATTTTCCTTGATCTTTATGGTGGTTATGGTATGTTGTGTTTAGGTTCGGTTGTGGGTTATTTTAGGTTTATTTATTGTGTGTTTCTTATATTTAGGTGTTAGAGTAGTTAGATGTTTCTGCTTGCCATGTCTTAGATTAGGGTTACGTATGTCGATTATCAATCATCAAAAATCCGATCTGCAGCTATTAGATTCTCAAGAATTGATACAAGGTGTGATGTTTTTTAGTTTTCTTTTTTGCCTATATTTTCTGTTCTTTATGCTTTGTGGGCTATGTTGTGTTTAGGTTTCATTGTTTTTTGAAGATTGGATACTGGGTGTGATGTTTTACCTTCACTTTCTGCCTAGGTTTGTTGTGGTGAGGGTTTAGGTTTTTTTTGGTGTTAAACAGTTTATACTAATGAGGGTTTATGTTTCATTTAGTTCTTTTTATTTTGTTAAACTATCCTGGGCGTTTTCTAATTTAAAGTTTGTATATCAGTTTAGTGATGATAGAATTAAGTCCTCCTTTCATAATTCATGTTGATTTAGTCGGTGTAAATAAAAACTGTCTCTTCATGTTGGTCGAATGGGATGTCATATCTTATGCTTAAACACTTTATGCGGATTAGATTTTGATTAAATAGTATAACTTCTAAAAAGATTTTGTGGGTTTGCAATGCTTTCAGGTCTTGCTGTGGCGGGGTAGGTTTGCTGAGGTTGCAGCCATGCCAGTGGCCTGTATCTTGCTGGTCCATAACAATTGCTCAAAGTGCGAAGCAAAAAATGCATCGATTTACATGCCATGATGGGTTTGGTGTGTGTGCAGACATGGTTGCCTGCAGCTTTGTCGCTTTTATGTGCAATGTAGGCTGAGGAGCAATGATATTTGCTGTCTTGTTTTGTATTGGTAACTTAACTTGGCCGAAAAACATGTCTTGGCAAGGTAACCATATGGTTGCAGCCATACTGTTGTTTTAGTGCGACTACCATTTGGATAAACAAAAAGAGGCGATGTGAGTAGGGATGAATAGAACGGGTCGATTAACCTAATTGCCTTCCACCCAAACAGGCTGGGGTAAAAAAATATATTTGCTTTGTATTGATAACTTAAGTTGGCCGGAAAACATGTCTTGGCAGGGTAACCAGATGGTTGCAGCCATGCTGTTGTCTTAGTGCCACTATGCTTTCGGCGCCATCAATTTTTATGCACATTAAGTCTTCCATGACTTTTGTTTGCATGCCTTTGCTTTGCTGAAAGTGGGATACATGTCTTGGCAAGGTAACCATACGGTTGCAACCATGCTGTTGTTCGAGTGCCAATCCAATTTGGCTGCCATGAGCTTTTCTGCAAATTAGCTCTTCCTCGACGTTTGCTTTTATGTTGCTCTTGGTGAAATGTCACTGTTTAAAAATTGGATTTCATGATTGTGGATTAACGAATAAAGGTACGATATGAGTGGGAATGAATACAGTTGGTCGGTTACCGTAATCGACCCGCAACGCTAAATGTTGACCCTTTGTATTCCTTTTTTGAGGCTGTGATGAATTGGGGTTTCTTCGGTAAACGTAAGATCGCCTGTATCTTGGCAGGGTGGCAGGAAACTGTTGCAGCCATGGCGAGTGTATCCTGTTTGCTCAGATATTCGCCCATCTGAGCTGCCTCCCCCACAAATCAAAATGTGCAATTTTGCATTTGCTTGGGACCAGCACATAATAAAAGTGTTTGTTTAAGCCAATAGTAATGGCTGTATGCAGCTGGATGTTTTGGTCGCATAATCTGGTGGCATCTACAGTTCTGCGGCTGTTTCATATAATAGTTATCGGGTTTATTGGTTGCTTATTGCGCTTGCAATTAGTTGTTGTTGGTATTCGTTGTCATGGGTGGGGATGCCTTTGAAGAAGATGAGGTTCACTGCATGTTGGCGGGCCAACCCATCATGGTTGCGGGCACGGTTGATGCGCTCATTTTCTTAACATGTTGCTTTTGTATCTGTTTGAGGTTGCAGCTGCTATAACTATGACCATTTTTTTCAGGTTGTCACTGCACCTATGTTTGGATCATTATATTGTCGAATAATTTTCCGGAGATATGCCTGGTTGGATCTAAAAGGTAAAAGACCTGTGTGAGCCATGCCTCAGGCACCCAAAACAAATTTAGCATGCTGGTGCTTTTATGACAGTAATGTTGCGCCTATGAGGTATAACCATAATAGAAATTATGTTTCGTATTTTTGTTTCTGTCAGTTTGTCTTTTATGTTGGAGTTGGTTAAATGTGATTGTCTAAAACTTTCATTTCATTATTGCAGATTACAGATAGAGACAAGGCTCCCATGAATGTTGGTTTCTGTGATTCCACTTTTTGCCGTTCGTGCAATGCTAAATGGTCGACCTTTGTATTCCTCTTTCGAGGTTGTGATGAATTGGGGTTTATTCGGTAAACGTGAGATGGCGCGTATCTTGGTAGGGTGACAGACAACTGTTGCAGCCATGGCGGGTGTATCCTCTTTGCTTGAATATTCGCCCATCTGAGCCGTATGTCCAGCAAAATTCTCACACTTGGCTGAAAAAGCGAACCCAACAAATGTAAAAGTATATAATATACAAGTAACATATACCATGTCATAAGGTTAATGACGCAATGCTGATGGGTTTCTCCATTGATCTGCTTCGTTAGCGTGCTTTAGCACCTCCTGTCTGTTGGCATGGCATCCACATCCACATTGTGGTTGCAGCCACGACAGGCTTCTGGTGCCGCTGCGATGTTCGCAGTCCTGAGCATCTCTATACCTTATGAATAGTGTTTTCCCGAGGAATTTTTTTCCCAATCCTGTTTGGGTGGAGGCCCATTAGGTTAACCGACCCGTTCTATTCATCCCTACTCACATCGCCTCTTTTTTTAAAAGATATGCCTGGGTATATCTCCGGGGGGAAAACCCAGCATGCTTTGATCCAAAAAAACGCCCTTTTGTTGTGCTTATACCGGTTTGTGGGTTTGGTCAATCTCAAATTAAGGTTAGGTATTTCAATCATTGATTATCAAAAAAACCAGCTGCAAATTTGCTATTTTTAAGAATCGATTAAAAGTTTCAAGCCAAAACATTGGTATTCTTTTGTTTCAAACTTTGACCGAAGGTGTAGCATGTTTGCATACCAAGATACTCCTATTTTGTGCCGCGCATGCAGCCTGGCTACAAAAGTATGCAATAGCATACAAAACTGCTACTCTTATATGCCAAACTTTTAGTATAGCTGTAAAACTAGCCAAAGGGTGGATGCAACATATTTTGCACACCATTCCAGCAGTTACTACATATGAAGCTAATGTATGTTTTATAAGGTTTGGCCAGTTTTTTATGCTGCACACTGTTGCACCAGCTATCTTTGCAATCTTATGACTCTCGCCATTGCTACCTTGAACAAACTGGTACATCCATATTTTAGGTGTTAGAATAATTAGATGTTGCTTATGGTTGTTGAAATGTTACTTATGGTTAGATGTTGGGGCCAATAAATGAGCTTCATACTTTGGTTTGGGGTTTAATGTTAAAGTCAAATGCGATTGGATGTTCTTCATGTTATGACGCTTATGCGTGTATTGTAAGGTGAGAATGCCGATGATGATAGTTTCCTGCATTTATGTATTTGGTAAGCGTACTTTATCGACTCTCATGTTTTGGCAAGGCACCCAAATCCAAATTGTGGTTGCAGCCATACTGAGTCTCTGGTACTACTCCCATATTCGCAGGTCTGAGGTTATATAGATATTAAAAGGCATAATAAACGTTGTCGTTTTCAGGTCATGGCATGTCAGTAGACAATTTTTAAAAGACACGATAAATCAATTAGTGTTTTCTTCTTTAAAAACCACTTCTCCACAGATGAAGCCGGCTTTGCTAGCATGTGGTCCTGTCAATGTATGCACTTTGCTTATACAATATTTCATCTTAGCATTCAAAACTAAACATTCATTTTTTTCCAATTCATATATGTCCTTGCACTTCACTATAGGCATTATACTGGCTTTCAATGTATTATTGTACATGTTAATTTTTGGGTTTCTTATTACTGTTGCACCTACTCAAGCACCCATACGTGTGTCGTTGCAGTTTTTTCAAACTTTGTTCCATAGATCCGGTGGAAAAGGCATCATTGGTCGACCGATAAGTGTTGATACAATGGAAAGTCACTTTTGCTCTTCTCTTTTCAAATTCAGTTTGTAAAATTTGATTGGTCTATTTGTTTTTTTCGCAACACTTTCGGATCACTGAAGCACATTCTCATGCTATTTTTTTTATTGGAACAGGAGAGCCTATATATGATACCACATCTTCATGCCATCCTAGAAAAAGAGGGAGGCCGCAAAAACAGATGGCCAGGAACTCAGTTACCATGTGCCGCATATCTGGTTATTGGCAAAGGTTGGTTCTCTTTTTTCTTTTGCTCATTCTTGATGTGCTTATACTTATTGTGATGTTTACCGTGCAAACATCCAAATGCTGATGCTGCATGTTTTTTTGTGGTTGTTGTTGACAAGCGACACGTGCAGGTTACAGGAAGCCACATAGATTCAGACAAAGGTGTTTGCGATGATTTTTAAAGCAGCCGCGTATGTTTTTTTTTTTGGCTTTTATTTTTCTCCAAGTGTTTGGATGCAAAGTTGAGTACACGTTTTTCTGATGCTTTGTTTTTTTTCCTTCAATGTAGGCATCCTTGCTTATGAACATGGTAAGCCGAATGTGAAACACCATCTTAACTGTTTCAGAGAAGCTGCAGGGAGAAAGGATACCTCTGCCAAGATTACAAACGGAAGTGTCCACCATCGGTCTACAGCACCCGGTGTCCACCAACGGAAGGTGCGTTGATGTGGTTTGTTTTTGCACAATACTTTAGTGTCGATCAATGAGATTCTCATGGTATTTTTTAAACTAGGCCATGCTCAGCTGTACATGATAGCAGATGTTCATAGCAAACTCGGAAAAGAGCAGGTATGGCTAGCTGGTGAGTTTATCCCAGTAATGTAGCGCCGATGAGGTATGACTATACTATATATTATGTTTGCTATTTTGATTTGCATTCCTCTACCCTTTACATTTAAACTACATGTTCAACTTTCATAATTTTTAAACCTTTAATATTTAGCTTTGCTCCTCATACACTAACAGTAAACTTATTATAACAGGCTGCGTATTGCACTACGAGTGGAGCCAACCACTTATGGAGCAAGCCCACTGGAGCCAACCACTTATGTAAAAAGGCCAACTGTCACGAGATCAGTTTAAAAGTACATGTCTACGGCGCCATCATAGCAAGGCAGCCAGCTACGAGATATAGCAAAAACAGGTATGTTCAAGCAAGATTAATATGGCAACAAAAAAGTTTAATGCGTTGACTTCTGAAACATAAAAAAAAAACAGAAAACTTGTTCAAAGACAAAAAAACATGAACATTAGCAAGTGTTGGTAAACACATACTAGCGATCCTACCCATTCACACCATCGCTTAAACCCAAAAAACACTTCAAAAACACCAAAATAAAGGATGTCAGTACACCATCCCCTTCAACTTCTCGATAAATGACAAAAGCTCCTGTGCTCGCTTTTGCTTCTTCATCACATTGATCAGTGATGAGTGTGTAAATACTCATCATTTTTGGGTCAAATCTGAACTGCAAAACGTTTAAAAATGCTCAGAAATGCATCAAAATACTGAAAATATTCCAAAATTGTATTTTATATGTTTCAGATGCAAAATGTTTAAAATAAGATGAAAAATGAGCTAAGTTTGCATAATTGGCAGTTTCAGTCCTCCAAGTTTCAAATATTGTCAGAAATAGTCCCTGAGCACTTAATTTCAAAAGAAAAATCACCAAAGGTCCTTTTAAAATCATAAGTTGTCAAAATTAGTCCTTTGGTGAAAAATATCAAAAGTTTTGAGAAATTACAAAATTGATCCTTCAAGTTTAAAATTAGCAAAATGGTCCTTGGAAATTTGAAAATGTCAAGTTTGGTCCTTGTACTATTGGAGTTTGTCACTTTTAGTCCCTTGGAGCAACTTTGCAGATTTGGCAGTTTTGGTCCCTTGAATTTCTGAAATTACACAAATAGTCCTTGATTGTTAAACCCTTAAATACCTTTGGACCTGCCACATCCCATTGACCCCCTGTCAAATATATTTTGAACCCCCCTTTAATATTAAAACCCAGTCAAACCCATTTGACTCACACCTTTTCCCTCCAAGTCACGGGTTACCATCTCCATCATCACCCCTGCAACACCCTGCAATACTCCAACCCACTTTCTGTAACACCCCCAAAATTTCACAGCGGAAGCGTTCGGGTCATGGGGTGCTACTAAATCAATATACACAACACAAGCTAATAAAGAATGGAAATTCTATTCCATTTTCAAAAGATATATTAATTTAAAAAATAGTTTTACATCATTGTTTCAAAGTGCGGAAGTAAAGCCCATAAAAATATATGTTGTCCCATTAAAAGTTGTATTAAAATGTTTGGAAACACTTCGGATGCCAGTCTTCAATGAATGCCTTTGCCATTGCCCACGCCAATAAGTAACCTGAGAAAAAAACATGCTAAAATGTCAACACAAAGGTTGGTGAGTTCATAGGTTTAAGTTTCGAAAATCAAGTTGGACCACAGTTGCACATATAGCATCTCCGTGAATGACACTATATGCAAAAAGAGCTATTACGGTAGTACCAAGTTCATGCGACCGAAACTACGGCAGTGTGCATGCATCTAGAAGCATGATAAATAAAAGCCCAGCAAGTGTATTTCCAGTACACTCAATCAATACGATATGATATACGCCCGACATTTGCCTATCCGGTCAAACTCGAATGGGGGTGTCATCCCCAATAGATCTATTCATAACAACGCCCTCCCAAAGGGAACTAACGGTAGCATAGTTGGGATTCAAGGTTGTTTCACGTAATAGTGTTTTCAGCCAGTCCGAAAAGAGTTTTGCATGTTTCTCACCCCAAAGTTTTATAAAGCAAGTAAATAAAAGTAAAAGTGGGGCTATAAACTCACCTCAGCAGTTCGGTGAATAAAGTATCAAGAGATCAAGTAACAAGTGGCTTCAACACGCAACCTAAATTAGTACAGCAAGTCTCAGTCTTTATTCGTGTTTAATACTCGATAATGTTTAAGAAAAGTTTTCAAGTGTTTCTTGTTGTTGTTGTTGCTTGTGTGGCAGCGTTTTTGTTTAAATAATTTAGCGAACTTTGACTCATGGAATAGATGTGGGAAAAATGTATACGAAACTTTTGTATAAGAGTTGGCTTGAATATATTTATTGAAGTGGAAATAATTACAAGGCAACTTGTATTTATTAGATTTTGTTTAGTTTTGAAAAGTATAAATATATATACAATATATATTTATCGGAGTTGTGAGAAAATATTATATTTTAAAAATATATATATAATATTTCCAGTTTATGCAAATGTGATAGTCAAATAGAAATATGTGCCAAGCATATTTATGTAACAAAGAATGGTAGAATAATATAGATTTATTATCTTATAGAAACTTTTAGGATGAAAAGCATTAAGTGTTTAACCTAGAAGGATTAAACTTGTAAAAATTAATACAAGTTTTATAAAACATATAAAAGTTTAATTAAAGATATCAAAAGCATTTAAGGTTGAGGCCTAAAGTTGTAAATTACAAACTTATTAAAGTGTTAAGAGAAAGTGAGAATTGGTTCGAAATTGAGGGGCTGGAATTGTCAATTCGCAAAACTTGGCTAAAATAACCAAAAATCACAAAACATTCCAAAGGCAGGATTCGAACATTGTACCTCTCGCTTGAGAGTCCAACGCTCCAACCATCTGAGCCAAGCTTGTTTCGTGTTTTACTTCCCAATACTATAAATTTTAACCTCTTCTTAACTGTTATAACTTTTGATTAATTTCTTCTCAGTGTACTAGTCGAGTATGTATACATGCACATGTTGGTTTCTTATCATTTCTTCATTGCTGGGCTCGTTTTAGTTTATTATATAGTGTCTAGAATTAGGTACTTTGGTTTCCCTTTTCTTTTTGACAAACAGTGAGCAACCCGAACACCCTCGACACGAACACAAAGCCAAACACCACATTTTATTTCTAGTTTCTTTTGTTTAATAGTGTCTTTGTAAGTTTCAGTTAAACCACACAAGCCGACAACACAATCTTAAATTTTACATACGTAGTAATTGAGCACAAGATTTAACACATATAAGTAAAAGAAAATACATGAGTCTTGAAGTTTATGATTTCCTTACAATGAGGGTGCGTGTTGTGTCGATTAGAAGGAGGCCAAAAACCAAAAAAAATTTATAACCCAAGCTCCTTGCCTTCTTTTTCCTTGACCCGAATCTCCACAGAAGACAAGTATGATTGAGAGGGAGAGAAGTGAATTGTTTTAAGTTTTGTGAGAGCTTGTGAGTTGAACAAAGGGTCTTAGGAGTTTATTTATATAGAGGGAGATGGGTATTGTTCGCCCATAAGGTTCCAAAAAAAAGAGATAGAGTTTGTTTGAGCTTGTGAGCATGCGTAGGGGAGGGAAAGGGAGAGACGAAATTGATGATGTAGTGTGGGGCGTGGGTTTGCCTTGCTTTCACATGGGCATCACATGGCATGTGGTACCAAGCATTATCTTCGTAAAGTTTGTTGGGTTTTTTTTTTGTTTCGTTCATAGAAAGAAAACAAGTTCTTGGGTTGCTTTTTGTTTGTCTCGCTAGTCACAGAAAGAAAAAAAGAAGACGCACGGTATAATGTGGCCAAAGGTGATGTTGGGTTTGTATTGCTTTTGCTTGTACTTGTTTACTGCACATGAGAAATGAAAAGGAACTTGTTTCTCCTTTTGTTTACACATACACACACGCGCCTGTATCACAAAAAAATATGACAAGTTGTGCTTTGTTTTGTGTTTTCTGTCGTGACGAAGTAACAAAAAATAAATAAAGTTTTGACCATGGTTTCTTGTTGGTTTGCTTCTAAAATGATACAAGATGTGTTGTCTGTGATTTGACTAAACAAAAGAGAAGACGTGTGTTGGTGTTTGTCGTGTGCATGTGTGAGCACCAAGAAGACAATGAATAAAATTTTATATTGTAAGTATGCATGCTTTTTAATTATCATAGTGGCAATAATCTTGGTCATCATAGTAGCATGGGAAAAGTTTTACCAATAAACTTGTAACCATAATTTGGTAAACCAAATTATTTAGAAGCGCTGGGCCAGGCAAGGGATAGGCCCAAAAGAGATTTAATTTGGGTTGGATTGGGTTGATGGTTAGCGAGCCCAAGAGAGTAAGAGTTGGATCGGGTAGTGTTGGGCTTAGAGGCCCGGTAGAAAAAAATATGCATAAAGAGTTTATTATTATTTTATAAAACATTTATTATCGAGGTTGGGGTGAAAAAATCTCGTGACTTGTCGTGATTATAAATTAAAAAAAAATATGGTCGCGAAAAATCGGTAGGGAAATTCACGGGTTCTTACACTTTCCCTCTCATCATCACCCTACCCTTATCACTCCAAACACACCAAGCCAAGATGCATTCAATGCATCTTCAACCTAACACTCAACCTCTCCAGCTGTTAAAAAACATTTTGGCGCCAAATTTCATCAAACGTCCAAGATCATTTCTAGACATCCAATGGTCCATATTATTGCTGGGAAGTGATCAGAGGAGAGAGATAAGACATATTGGTGTATAAAAGAGGAAGAAGAGGCAAGAGAAAAGTAGCACTTAGTTTATTTTTAAAAATGTATGTCTTTTTTAATTCTTAAGTCTTAAAATAGATCATTAGTTGTTATTTCAAGTTTCCTTGTATCAAACTACTTTGTTTCAGTGTATTGCAACTATTTTGAAGTATCAATTCAAGTTTGTGTTCATTTTCCATATTTTATGTAACTGTTGCAATTTTCATTTTCAAATTCCTATGTTAAAGCTTTTAGCAGCTTAATTTTAAGCTCAAACAAGCTTATATAAGCTTCTTACAGCTTTTTATAAGCTTAAATTCAAGTTTCTAGCAATTTTGGATTTTGGTCAAAGAAAGTCAACTGAGCTCAATTTGGTCATGGAATTGGATTTGGGTTGATGCAGCATGGAAATGGGTTGAAATTGAATGATTTGGGTTGATTTTTATAGGATAGAGGTTCATTGTGTTCTGTTTCAAGCCATTGTGGCTAAGGACCAGTTGTAAGTGAATTTCAAGGTTTCATTGCATAATCTTCATTTGTAGTTATAAGTAGTTTTAATCTGTTGATTAAGTTGTATTTAGGTCACCTAGATTCATTTTGATTGTCTGCACAAGTTGGATCAGTGGTTATCTCATTTTATTTGCAAATCAGTGGGTTAAAGGTGTGTTTGGATCTGTGGGTTTAACTGTATTAGAGGATGGTTCAGTAGTTAGGATTGTTGCTTTAGGTTTGTTAAACTCATATGTACTCATATCTGTCTTAATACTGCACTTGCTAACACTCAAAGTCAAAATCTCATGTAAACTGTCTTATCAGCTTCACTGTTGGAATTTTGTCAAAACAAAGACTTGTTTTGTGTTTATAAATCATAGGTATAACTTGCAGTAGTGTCATTTCATCATAATACATCATAATCATCCCACAAATTGAGTTCAAAGTTCACATAAGTCAAACATACAAAACTGCTTAAAAGTAAAAAAAGTTGAAATTTCAAGTTCGAGCCAAACTGAAAGGATTTTTCTTGGATTCATTTCTGAGCCAAATCAAATGAAATTGTGGTTTTAAAATCTCCAACTGGTCTAATTTCTTATTAGCATTTTTGTATATTTTTGTGAAATTTTTATAAGGTCCAAAACTGCTTATCAAAATGGGCTTATATGCCCTGTGCACAAGAACTGAACTGCACAGGTGTTGTGCAGTTCTTGCAGGGCTTGCACAGAGCTTATAAGAGCTTGTGAGCAGCTAATCTTTGGTTTATAAGTAGTCAACCAGGTCTACTCTAGGTCTCCATATTTGGTTTTTGATTTCTAGCTTATTTGAGTGCTTATTCTTAGGCTGCAAGTAGTGCCTTAAAACTGTTTTTAGCACTTGTATTCAAATCCTCAAATCTGTTGAGCTTGTTAATCAGAGGTCAAGGCTTGTGGAAATTAGTTGCATTTGGGTATTTTGAGCATAATATAGCTTCTGTAATCAGTAGAAGGTCTTTGGTTTTCATTTGCTTATTATAAGTGCTTATTTATAAGCACTTGTGATAGCAGTTTCATTTTCCTACACAAAACCCTCTGTTTTTATATTTTTCTCAGCTTTAGAATATTATTTTACACTTTTCTTGAATTTTTCAGATTTTTCTAAGTCTTTTTGGTATTTTTCTTGATTTAAATCAATTTTTAGGCCTTTTTAATTAGCATTTAATACAATTAAATCAGAAAAGTTTCAAAAAAATAATTTTTCATTTTTCTTAAGTTAAGATAAATATAAAAAGTCAAAAAAAATATTTTTCTAGATTTTTCTTAATTAAATTTGTATTTTTAAGCAATTTAAGTAGTTTTAAATAGTTTTTAATTAATAGAAAATAGAAAAATAATCAGAAAAATACAAAAATAGTTTTGAAAATTCTCTTTAGTTATTTTAGATTTTTCCAAGTCATAATTTTATTTTTCTAGCTTTATTTCATATTTTCTTGTATTTTAGGCTATTATTAAATAGTTAAAATTAGTTTTAATTTATAATAATTAGATAAATAGTTATAAAAATAATTTTCTTTTTCTATAAATTTTATTTTATCATTAGGTTTGTAAAAATGTCATTTTCATATTTTTAGGATTTATATTGTTTAAGTTTTACATTTTCATTTGTACGTCACGTAGTTTTTAATTCAGTTTTATAAAAGAAAAATCAAAAACTTCATTTTGCAAATAGTGATAGCGTTTATTTAATATTTTTTATCTTTTTAATTTTCTTTAATTTGCATTTTAGCCTTTGTAATTATAGGCTATTTCTGTAGTTATAATAATTCAAATCCCTTTTTCCGTTCAAATCTCTCGATCACTATTCGTTTGGTGATTCATCGCATAGCTCGCTAGGACATAACGACCCGGGGAAACACTATACTCTCCTGATCTTCATTGCATTCGTTTCCAGACTGTTTTAAGTTCATTACGGTCGGCCATTCACAAGTGGCCGGCTTGAGTGATAAAACTTGACGGTTTAGCACGAATCAAATTTTGGCGCCGCTGCCGGGGAGCTGTGCTGATTATCTTCCGTCTAGCAGATTAGTGATTTGAATACTCACTCTTTGTTCATACCATCCATCTATCTATATCTATATATTTTCTTATAAAAAAAATCCAAAAAACCCAAAAACATCTCAAAACCTATAAAACACAAAAATATTTTTCTTTTGTTTCTCTATATATGTATAACCATAAAACTCAAAAATAATCTTCTTTCCCCATTTTCATAATTCCCTTCCTTAACTCTGAGATTCCTTAGAGTTAACTCTAGTGCATGCGCGACTTTTCGTTCTTCTAGATCATTGAGTCATTTGCGTGATCTAGCAGAAATTCCTAGAAGACGTTCTCAGAGGGGTTGCCCAAATAGTCGAACCCGAGATTGGTACTATTTCAAGCAACAATATGGCGACGAAACGAACTATGGCGAAATGCTCCAGGCACCCACCGAGGGTTATGGAGATGCCATCATTCTACCTGCAATCAATTCTGATCACTTTGAATTGAAGACACATTTGATCCAACTTGTGTCTACAAATCAATTCCTCGGGTTTGATCGAGAAGAAGACCCAGATGCACATCCGTTGGTTTAACAAGTTGACTTCAACTATCAATTTCAAGGATGTGCCACAAAAAGTAATCAAGTTGATGCTTTTCCCATTTTCACTTGAGGGGACAGCCCGGTTGGTGGAAAAAGAACCCCCTCGATCTATCGAAACTTGGGAGGATCTTGTTCAAAAGTTTGTCAATTACTTCTTTCCTCCATCAAAGACGACTAATCTTAAAAATGAAATTTCCGGATTTCGTCAAAATTTCGATGAAAACTTTGGAGAGGCATGGGAGAGATTCAAAGATCTCCTCAGGAAATGCCCCATCATGAATTCACGGAGCTTTAACAAGTCAATATCTTTTATAATGGGTTGAACGGTAACGATCAAGATTCTTTGAACGCAGCCGCAGGCAGCAATATCTTGAATCGTAAACCTAAAGATGTGATTGAGATTTGCGAGCAAAATCAAAGTTCCTATTTCTCGCAACAAAGTCAATATTCCTAACACTCCTGCTTCTTCATCCAATAACTCTTAAGTTAGCCGCTCCGATAGCTGCTCTAACGGATGCCATCCGTTGTATGATAAAAGATGTAAAGGAAATCAAAAGCAAAATTCATAAGCCAGAACCAATCAAAGCCGTAAACAAGGTGTGAGAAACTTGTAGTGGTCCACACGCGTATTATGATTGTCAAGCAACCGATGCTTCTATTTACCAAGCTCCCGTAGCCCGGTAAACCACAATCAATACCGACCACAAGCTGATCCTCACTACCGTGCACCTAGCGGTATGACACCACCTGGTTTTCCTCCCGTGCAAAACCATGGCAATCAAAATCGCTTTGTTTCGAATCAAGGACACAACTTCAATAACTCTCAAAATTTCAATCAAAACCGGAACAATTTCAACCAACCTTATCAAGCTCCAAATCAGCAGAGTTATCAACAACCTTCTCAAGCTCCCTACCAAATGACTTCATGAAAATTACTGAGTCAAGCATACGTTCAATGAAAACTCAGATCAATAACATGAGAGTTGAGCTAAGAAAGGAAATTGATACCACATTGTCTTTCGGCACAAATGAGTTGAAGAATATGATGAGCAGTTTCATGAACATGAATATGAACAAAGCTTCGTCATCTTCTGGAGGAGTCCCAAGCAATACAATTCCTAATCCCAATGCCGAGTTGAAAGCCGTCACCACTCGTAGTGGTAAGACGCCCAATGGACCTTCGACTCCAATGCCTCCTCCACCAGGAGCAATGAGTCAAGTTACCAAGGATACAACGGACAAGGTGCATTTTTCAAGCCCACGAAGTACCACACACGTCCCACCTTCGGTAGTCCAGCTTTAAGTCCTGGAACCCGAGTTCGAAGACGAATTCGAGCCGAGAAATAACTTCCATCCGGCTCAAAGTCTAGTCACTTCCTTACCCATCAAGAATGAATGATGAGAAGCTCAAAGACAAAACAAAGAGCAAATGGAAATTTTTTTCCAAATCTTCAATGAGCTACACTTTGATATAAGCTCCGTTGATGCTCTCGTTCTAATGCCTAAATTTGCATCCACGCTTAAAGGCTTACTGACCAACAAAGATAAGCTATTTGAGATGGCTAAAACTCCTCTCAATGAGCAATGCTCAGCGGTCCTTCTCAAGAAGCTTCCCAAAAGCTTGAAGACCGCATTTTTAATCCCATGTGATTTCTTGGGGATGGTTCAATGCTCGCCTTGGCCGATCTTGGCGCTAGCATTAACCTCATGCCACTCTCAGTATGGAAGAAATTGTCTCTTCATAAACTTTCACCCACTTTATGACACTCGAGCTAGCGGACCGTACCATAACTCGTCCACTTGGGATAGCCGAGGATGTCGTGATGAAAGTGGAAAAGTTTCACTTTCCCTATGAGTTTGTTGTAGTAGACTTTGATGCAGATCCTAGAGTTCCCCTCATCTTAGGGAGAGTTTTCTTGAGAACGAGTGCGTCCGATTGATGTGTTTGCGAAGAGTTGACCATACGGGTTGACAACGAAGAGCTCACGTTAAATATTAACCAGAACTCCAAACCTCTGTCCAAACAGAGTGTTGCCACAATTGATCAAAAATATGAAAGATTCAATGCAACACTCTCAAATTTCACGGTTAAGAGGAGTCACCAAAACGTGCTGAGTTAAAAGCTTTGAAAATCACCCTTGGTTCAAACAAATGGTTTGAAAGCTGTACCAGGGAAGTCAAGAGTGTTCTTGATGATGATGATCGAGAATCGGAGACTTCATCTAAGTGGTGGAACCGCTAGCTATAAGAGCACACCACTTGTCCCACCTGGAATGGTTTGTCGCATCGAGTTTGTTAACTCTGTGGATGAAACCAAACTCTCTTCAGTTTCATCAGAATTGGATGATGATGTTTGTGATCCAATGGGAGACATCCTTCCCATTGATGAATTGCTCAAAAATGATCCATCATCTTCTAGTCTTATTATTCCCGAATCTTCCATCCCTTCTCTCACTCCTGATGAGGAAGACGACAACTTTTGGAATGAAGTCGATGCCTTTCTTAGTGATGCGTCAATTCCAACAGGAATTGATAATACTTACTTTGATCCGGAGGGAGACATCATTTTTTGGAAAATCTGTTGTTTGAAGAACCGTTTCCACCTCCCTCCCAGGACATCTTATTGACAATCACCATATAAGCTTCAAGTTTAAGCTTAAAAGTGTCAAAAATGGTGATTTGCTTCTTTCTGATGAGGAATGGACTTGCATTCTCATGTACATCTTTATTCCATTCTTCACAGATGGTGTGGTCGCTCTTTCCCTTTTTTCTTTCGGGAATGAGGACACCATCTTTGACCCCGGTATCATCCTTTATAGTTTCTACTATTAACAATACCGAGGTTATATCTCATCGGTGTGGAACTTTCGATGTTCATATGTTTGTTAACACTGTGAACGAAAGTCCGATTGAGATTGGTTTTCCACGTTACTTTCCCCATGAACAAATGAATTCGGGTCGAGTCAAGCTAGCGACTCGGGAATCAAAAACAGTAGCATGCCATATGGGTTTTCACCCATATCTCTGACTTCTTTCTATCTTTCTACCACCCTAGTGTGGGGGGTTGCCACATGTTGTATATATAAGTGTTTCAAAAAAAAAAAAAAAAATCTTTCAAATTAATGGCGTAGTATTTCCCTTTTACGTTTCAGTTTGGCATAACCGCGGTACTTTGAATATTGAGGGCAATATTCATTTCTAGTGTGGGGGGGAATTTCACGAATTTTATCATGTAATTATACCACCCAATTCCCCGTTTTGGACAAATTTTTTTTGGAGTAAGTGTTTTGCACTTACTCAATGGGTTATCAGTCCGCCATGTCTAATAAACAAAAGGATTGGCTAATCCAAGAGCAAACGGCTCTTGGTAAAGATATCTCAAATCCGTTGACGGCTTGCAATTTGCCCAAAATTGTATGGTATTCAACTCACCATATCTTTAATTAGTGAAGAGTTGGCTAGCCGCAAGTTTATGGCTTGTGGTAAAGGCAGTGGAAAAACCATAATTGGTAATCACTCACCAAAGATAATATTGATAATTTATCTAAGAGTTGGCTAGTCCAGAGCAAACGGCTACTGGTAAAGACAAAATCAAATCCGTTGGAAGTCGGTGGTTTGCTCAAAATCACATGGTTATCGGTGTACCATGGTTCTTACTTGAACTAAAACATTTGGCTACTCCATAAGTAATGGCTTTTGGTAAAGAGATTCAAATCCATTAAGTTTTCTCAAAAGATTGCTAGTGACTAGCAATAGTTTAAGTAATGGGGGATTGATGAGTGTGTAAATACTCATCATTTTTGGGTCAATCTGAACTGCAAAACGTTTAAAAATGCTCAGAAATGCATCAAAATAATGAAAATATCTCAAAATTGTATTTTATATGTTTCAGATGCAAAATGTTTAAAAACAGATGAAAAATGAGCTAAGTTTGCATAATTGGCAGTTTCAGTCCCCTAAGTTTCAAATATTGTCGAAATAGTCCTGAGCACTTAATTTCAAAAGAAAAATCACCAAAGGTCCTTTTAAAATCATAAGTTGTCAAAATTAGTCCTTTGGTGAAAAATATCAAAAGTTTTGAGAAATTACAAAATTGGTCCTTCAAGTTTAAAAATTGGCAAAAATGGTCCTTGGAAATTTGAAAATGTCAAGTTTGGTCCTTGTACTATTGGAGTTTGTCACTTTTAGTCCCTTGGAGCAACTTTGCAGATTTGGCAGTTTTGGTCCCTTGAATTTCTGAAATTACACAAATAGTCCTTGATTGTTAAACCCTTAAATACCTTTGGACCTGCCACATCCCATTGACCCCCTGTCAAATATATTTTGAACCCCCCTTTAATATTAAAACCCAGTCAAACCCATTTGACTCACACCTTTTCCCTCCAAGTCACGGGTTACCATCTCCATCATCACCCCTGCAACACCCTGCAATACTCCAACCCACTTTCCCTCTCATCATCACCCTACCCTTATCACTCCAAACACACCAAGCCAATATGCATTCAATGCATCTTCAACCTAACACTCAACCTCTCCAGCTGTTAAAAAACATTTTGGCGCCAAATTTCATCAAACGGCCAAGATCATTTCTAGACATCCAATGGTCCATATTATTGCTGGGAAGTGATCAGAGGAGAGAGATAAGACATATTGGTGTATAAAAGAGGAAGAAGAGGCAAGAGAAAAGTAGCACTTAGTTTATTTTTAAAAATGTATGTCGTTTTTAATTCTTAAGTCTTAAAATAGATCATTAGTTGTTATTTCAAGTTTCCTTGTATCAAACTACTTTGTTTCAGTGTATTGCAACTATTTTGAAGTATCAATTCAAGTTTGTGTTCATTTTCCATATTTTATGTAAATTGCAATTTTCATTTTCAAATTCCTATGTTAAAGCTTTTTACTTAATTTTAAGCTCAAACAAGCTTATATAAGCTTCTTACAGTTTTTTATAAGCTTAAATTCAAGTTTCTAGCAATTTTGGATTTTGGTCAAAGAAAGTCAACTGAGCTCAATTTGGTCATGGAATTGGATTTGGGTTGATGCAGCATGGAAATGGGTTGAAATTGAATGATTTGGGTTGATTTTTATAGGATAGAGGTTCATTGTGTTCTGTTTCAAGCCATTGTGGCTAAGGACCAGTTGTAAGTGAATTTCAAGGTTTCATTGCATAATCTTTGTGACAACCCGTACTTTCAGGTCATTTCTCGACACAATTTATGCCTCACTATTTCAACATTTATAGTAAACTTGGTTTACGTGTTCCAAATTCGCGTAACCTTTATGGTTTAGCGGCGAATTCATGATCATATCATCACGAACATTTCATATGGACTAAGTTTAGTCTACATTTCATTAACATCATTTGCATCATGATAGTTCATTCATGACATCTCATTTCACATTTAACGTAATTTTTTATTAAATAAACGTTATCGCGTGAGTTATTATTTTGAATATTTAATCCGTTACTTTCAAAATGATCCCGACATATTTTTATACTTACATTTAGTTATATAAACTATATTTTGAGTTTTTCTAGTGTTTTAAATTTATTTGGTACATAAATCGTTAAAGTTAAATTATTACGACGTTTTCTTAAAAACTACTCGATAATTTTTATATCACTCAAATTTCACAAGGAATGTATTTTTACAATTTTTATAATATCATTATACTCTATTTTGATCTAATTAAAATTTACTTGTACCAAAAAGTTACCATTTACCTTACAAGTTACATTTTACTTATACATTTCCTACACTTATTACAATAATCATACACAAGTATATACTTTATAAAAGAAAGAAAAAAAAATTTTATCTTAGAAAACATATCCCCCAAAACCGGTGGGGGAGGGTGACATTTATTGATGCATGGTCTTTGATTGATTATGTCTTTACACAATATATAAAAGTCTTACTTAAACAATTTTCTCATTCACTTCAATCAATTACCAAGAGTTAGCAAGAAAGTTTTCTCTTTGTTTTTCTTCATCCTAACCGGTTCCATCAAGAAGCTCAAAGGGATCATCATCAAAAATTTTGTCAAGTGTTTTTACAATCTAGTTAACATTCTTTATAAGGTTTTGAAATAAAAACCAAGAGTGTTTAGGTTTAACCTTGTTACTTGCACCTCATCATATTCACTTGTAAGCATGTTTCTTTCATTTTTCATGTTTCCTTTTCATTTCATATGTATCTTTTCATTTTTGGAGCAAACATGCAAGACATATGTGATTTATACCATTTTTACTTGATTTTTGGAGTTATATATATATATTTGGTCATCCTATAATTATCCCCTTGGTATTCATTGGTCTTGATGGTGATTAGGAACCCATGACACCCTAAGAAGGTGTATGGTAGGATTAGATTAGCTTTGGAGTTGATTTGAAGGGATTAGAATAGGTGTTGTCCGAGAAAAACTATTTTCGATAAGTATTATATATGTTCTGTCCTTGTTTTAATTTTCTGGAAAAACCGACAGTAGGCACGACTTTTTGGTCTTGATATTTAGAAAATATACTTTAAAACGAATCCGTGGCCGCTTGAACGGATAAAAACGGAGTTATAACGAAGAAGTTATGGATTTTACAAGTTTGGCGACGAAAAATATAGCTTGCTGAAATTTCAGCTTGCTGTTTTTACATTGTTTGGGTCAAAAACGAGCCTTAAGCTTCACAAATTATTTCGACTTGTCAAAAATATATTAGTTTACTTCAATACGAAGCTAAGGACGTATTATACGTAGAAAACGGATTTGAAACGACAAATATATACACGTTTTCATAAACTTGCCGTAACTATTATTTTCTGAAAATCTATATTATTTTTACGATACAAGTGTTACGGTAGTGTTAACGTCCATGTTTGAGGCTGTTTTTAACCATGATATGGAACCTTTTGGAACGAAATGTCTTCTAGTAAAATCAAGTTCACCGGCCATATTTTTCAAAACGACAAGCTGTTTGTAAAGCGGAGTTGTAGTAAATTATTTATGGATGTTCAAACTTGGCCGAAACTCATTTTCTGCACAACAATTAGCCAAAATCACTATCTTTAACCCTTAATATCTTTATATTCGAGACCTTTTGAACGAAAACTCCTGAACTGAAACTTTTAGATATCGATACAAACTTTCCAAAACCGTCGAGTTTGTTCTCTAACGATCGACGTACACCGTTTTACGGCTAGTTTTCCAAAGCCATTTTTGGTTAATTTCATGAAAATTCCGACGACATTGTTTTACGAATGAAAGTGGAAATTTCACCAAAATCATTATTAAACCATTGTAGGATGACATATTGACGTAAAAATTTGAAAAGTGATTTTTGATTGGTCAAGATGTCAAACGAGTATTTTTCGACGATAAGTAATATTTTCAAAACTCGCAAATGGTATAAATAACATACGAAATGCATGCATAACATTACATCATAACTCATTACATATCATATCATTCATAATAGGTCATTTTCAAGATTCACGCTGTATTTCAGTGTATCCACTTTTGTCATCGTAATCATTGCAACAGGTGAGTTCATAGCCCCACTTTTACTCTTTTAACTGTTTTATAAACTCTTGGGGGAGATACATGCTACATTTTTAACCGAACACAAATGCTTTGAACTGTATGCTATATCCGAATGTTTTATTGTCACTAAGTATTTGCCATGTTCGAAGTCCCTACATCATGAACCATTAGTCACTTGCGGGTGAGCGCGAATATTGTGAATAGGCCTATTGGAATTAACACTCCCGCTCTTATTGACCCATTTAGGGGAAATCGAGCGCACTATATTTGAATCATTAAGGTAAATTGGCAAATTACCTATTAAGGCGGCGATGAAACGATGATTACCAATTTTATTGGTGCGATGTTTACGCTTTGGTGTCATGAACTTAGTGAAATACATACGATTTTGTTTTCAACGATGAGTGTGAAACAATTTAACTCACACTACGATTATTGTGTTCAAACGAATTACTTAAACCTATGGATACATTAAGTTATGCACTATTTTGTGAATTCATTTGACATCATGCACTTGATCTTAAACTATACACATTTCGGCAGTGGGTTGTGAACACACAGGTTGCAAGTTTTGTATGGGCGGAACTTGGAACTGAGTGGATTTACAATGCCTTTGCTGCATAAACGATTTTGAAAGGCTTTACATTTCAACACAAACTCTATGAACTCACTCAACCTTTGTGTTGACACTTTTTAGCATGTTTTATCTCAGGTATCTAAGGCATTCACTTCATGGTTTGCATTTGGACACATCATGGAGTCGTGGTGACGACGCGTCTCACTTGGGTTTTACGCACTTTAAAACATCGTTTGAATTGTAACAAACTTATTTCCGCACAAGTTGATTTTCATTTGGGACCTACTTTGTAAACTCTGATTATTTTATTAAATCAAACGATGTTCTTTTCAAACGACACTTTAGGTCGTTCAATATAACTGTGAATGTGATGCTATGACAGTCAATCCCCAGGAATTCCATTCCGCTGAAAAACAGGTAATTTGGGGGAGTGACAGATTGGCATCGAGCTTGTTATAGAGAACTAGGTTGCATCATTGACCCTAGACTATAACTACATTATCATAGCATCTCATCATTTCAAAATAAGTGCATGTTCACTATGCGTGCGATTTATCGTTACATTTTTCGAGTTATTCACTTTCATTTCACATCGATTGTCACATGGATGTCTTTAAATTCCCATCCCATTATCATTTCCTCATACTCTAATGTGGAGAATTCCTTGTCATTCCCTATCATAATTTTTACATCAATTGACTCATCACCGATAACGTCGAATGCCGAGATAAACCTTTATATAGGCGAAGTCACTCTCACTCCTTTGTTTCACCACTAACATGTCGAGTTACACGTTATTCACACATTAAGCCACTAAACCACCATACATTTGAAGCATTTACAACACCTCATAACCCATCTTTCGGAACCCGTCGATTATTTTGAAAAATAACCTCAAACTTACCATTTCTTATCACATCTCTTTGGAGCGTTTATTATTAACATCGGATTTTGCTACGTCTCACATTTCTTCTTGTTTTGAAGAAGATATGGCACCGAAGAAAGCTACAGTTGAAATGACCCAAGCAGCTATTCAAAAGTTAGTGAATGATAGCATAACTGATGCTTTAAGAGTCGAAAGGGAAAAGTAGGCTGAGGCCGCGCTGGCTGAATTTGCTGTTGCCGTAGGCTAGGCAATTGCTATCTGGAAATGCCGGAGGATCCGGAGTTAAGAGATGTTCGTACAAGGATTTCAAAAGTGGTAAGCCCACGAAGTTTAGGGGATCAAGGAGCCACGGCCATGGTACGATGGTTTAAAAAGTTGGAATCCGTGTTTTTGCTTTGTAATTGCCGGATGATAGTAAGGTCAAATTTGCTACAAGTACATTACTCGATGGAGCATTGTCGTGGTGGAATTCATATGCTCAACCGATTGGAATGGAGAATGCTTTCAAGCTTACTTGGGAGCAATTTAAGGGTTTGGTGGCTAAGAAGTTTTGTCCCTCGTACGAAGTGAAAAAGTTGGAGACGGAGTTCTACGAACTAGTAACGATTGGGTATGATATTGACACATACATCGGAGATTTGAGGAATTGGGCGTTATGCCCGTCGATGGTACCGGATAACGAGAAGTTGCTAGAGGCTTTTATCGGGGGACTTCCCGAGGTTATTCAAGGAAATGTGACTTCGTTTGATCCACAAACAATCGAGGAAGCTATTAGGGTGACTCAAAAGCTCATGGCCCAGGTAGTGAAGAGAGGTAAGTACACCAACACCAACCAAAACAGCAACAACCCCAACAACCGCACCAACTACAACAATAACCAAAATAACAACAACGACGATAACCAAATCAACAACAACAAAAGGAAATGGGAAAACGACCAAGGAGATGATAACAACAACAACCAAACCGCAAACACTAACCGTCATCAACAACAAAATAGAAGGCAAGAAGCGGGAATGGTTTATGTCGCTACACCAATGAGAGGTAGAGGGTATGCCGGAACACACCCACTATGTAATCGATGTAATTTTCATCACTCGGGTCCTTGCCCGGCCAAGTGCCACAAATGCAAAACAGGGACATCTAGCGGGATTGTAAAGGTAAAGCTGTAGTCACATGCTTCGGATGTGGGGAACAAGGACACTATCGGAATCAATGTCCTCAAAACCAAGGTCAACCAGTTGAAGGTGCTCATGGGAATGTATATATGTTGGAAGGAGGAGGAGGAGCTCGTCAAGGTATCAACGACGCGGAAGACTAAAGAAGTTCGGAAACTAACAGTCTTATTTCTCCTTATGTACTATGTCGTACTAAGTTTATGTTTTCCATCGCATCCGAATCTTTATAACCTAAGATGTATTTTTGTTTGATAAACCACTTGTTGTAAAATATTCTCATCTATCGTACTTTATTTTCTTTCCGATTTGTTATCATTTACGAGGATTTTAATTCTTTTTACTTTAACTATCATTTTAACGACACTTCTCCATGTCTTCTCTCCCCGATGTTCATCACAATTTTAACATCAGTTGACTCAACACCAAACAATATATGAGTCGATTAGTCCAAGCATTGCATAGTTACTCCTAAATTATACATAGCCTGATCACCTATGTCTAATTCAGGAAGAATCATGCAATGAAGGGAGTAGTAGGCTTATATATGTAAGCAATTCCGTAATCGAGCCAAATTTTCAAAAGATTTTCTTCAAACCACTTGTTTCAGGTGATCCAGCGTGACAGTTCTTGTTTGATGAGTTGCAAAGATCGAGCTAGAAACAAGTTGTTACCTAAACCGATTCAGCCTAATCGTATGACAGTTCTTGTTTGATGAGTTGTGGGATTAAGCAAAAATCGGTTACCAAAAGTCTTTTGAGGATTTTGCTCGGGAATGGGAAAGTTTGCCACATCAAACCCTAAACCGGAGAGACCAACACGAACTTGAATTCAGGGACCTGAATTTTGGAGGGCGGCGAATGTGACAACCCGTACTTTCAGGTCATTTCTCGACACAATTTATGCCTCACTATTTCAACATTTATAGTAAACTTGGTTTACGTGTTCCAAATTCAGCGTAACTTTATGGTTTAGCGGCTTGATTCATGATCATATCATCACGAACATTTCATATGGACTAAGTTTAGTCTACATTTCATTAGCATCATTTGCATCATGATAGTTCATTCATGACATTTCATTTCACATTTAACGCGTAATTTTTATATTAAATAAACGTTATCGCGTGAGTTATTATTTTGAATATTTAATCCGTTACTTTCAAAAATGATCCCGACATATTTTATACTACATTTAGTTATATAAACTATATTTTGAGTTTTTCTAGTGTTTTAAATTTATTTGGTACATAAATCGTTAAAGTTAAATTATTACGACGTTTTCTTAAAAACTACTCGATAATTTTTTTATATCACTCAAATTTCACAAGGAATGTATTTTTACAATTTTTATAAAATCATTATACTCTATTTTGATCTATTAAAAATTTACTTGTACCAAAAAGTTACCATTTACCTTACAAGTTACATTTTACTTATACATTTCCTACACTTATTACAATAATCATACACAAGTATATACTTTATAAAAAAAAAAAAAATAAAAAAATAAAAAAATTATCTTAGAAAACATATCCCCCAAAAACCGGTTGGGGGAGGGGTGACATTTATTGATGCATGGTCTTTGATTGATTATGTCTTTACACAATATATAAAAGTCTTACTTAAACAATTTTCTCATTCACTTCAATCAATTACCAAGAGTTAGCAAGAAAGTTTCTCTTTGTTTTTCTTCATCCTAACCGGTTCCATCAAGAAGCTCAAAGGGATCATCATCAAAAATTTTGTCAAGTGTTTTTACAATCTAGTTAACATTCTTTATAAGGTTTTGAAATAAAAACCAAGAGTGTTTAGGATTTACCTTGTTACTTGCACCTCATCATATTCACTTGTAAGCATGTTTCTTTCATTTTCATGTTTCCTTTTCATTTCATATGTATCTTTTCATTTTTGGAGCAAACATGCAAGACATATGTGATTTATACCATTTTTACTTGATTTTTGGAGTTATATATATATATTTGGTCATCCTATAATTATCCCCTTGGTATTCATTGGTCTTGATGGTGATTAGGAACCCATGACACCCTAAGAAGGTGTATGGTAGGATTAGATTAGCTTTGGAGTTGATTTGAAGGGATTAGAATAGGTGTTGTCCGAGAAAAACTATTTTCGATAAGTATTATATATGTTCTGTCCTTGTTTTAATTTTCTGGAAAAACCGACAGTAGGCACGACTTTTTGGTCTTGATATTTAGAAAATATACTTTAAAACGAATCCGTGGCCGCTTGAACGGATAAAAACGGAGTTATAACGAAGAAGTTATGGATTTTACAAGTTTGGCGACGAAAAATATAGCTTGCTGAAATTTCAGCTTGCTGTTTTTACATTGTTTGGGTCAAAAACGAGCCTTAAGCTTCACAAATTATTTCGACTTGTCAAAAATATACTCCCTCCGTCTCATAATAATAGTCCATATTTCCATTTTGGGATGTCTCAATTTAATTGTCCACTTTCCATATTAAGTAAAAACAAGAGAATCTAAAGGAAGAATATTCTATTTGATTGGTTAAAAATGAAAGTGGTCCACTTTATTAAACTATGTGTTTCTTGTCTCCCGACAATAATTTTGAGACGGAGGAGTATTAGTTTATTTACTTCTAAGCTAAGGGACGTATAAGTAGAAAACGGATTTGAAGCGACAAATATACACGTTTTCATAAACTTGCCTTAACTATTATTTTCTGAAAAACTATATTATTTTTACGATACAAGTGTTACGGTAGGAAATAACGTCCATGTTTGAGGCTGTTTTAACCATGATATGGAACTTTTGGAACGAAATGTCTTCTAATAAAATCAAGTTCACCGGCCATATTTTTCAAAACGACAAATTGTTTGTAAAGCGGAGTTGTAGTAAATTATTTACGGATGTTCAAACTTGGCGAAACTCATTTCTCTGCACAACAATTAGCCAAAATCACTATCTTTAACCCTTAATATCTTTATGTTCGAGACCTTTTGAACGAAAACTCCTGAACTGAAACTTTTAGATATCGATACAAAATTTCCAAAACCGTCGAGTTTGTTCTCTAACGATCGACGTACACCGTTTTACGGCTAGTTTTCCAAAGCCATTTTGTTAATTTCATGAAAATTCCGACGACATTGTTTTACGACGAAAAGTGGAAATTTCACCAAAATCATTATTAAACCATTGTAGGATGACATATTGACGTAAAAATTTGAAAAGTGATTTTTGATTGGTCAAGATGTCAACGAGTATTTTTGACGATAAGTAATATTTTCAAAACTCGCAAATGGTATAAATAACATACGAAATGCATGCATAACATTACATCATAACTCATTACATATCATATCATTCATAATAGGTCATTTTCAAGATTCACGCTGTATTTCAGTGTATCCACTTTTGTCATCGTAATCATTGCAACAGGTGAGTTCATAGCCCAACTTTTACTCTTTTAACTGTTTTATAAACTCTTGGGGAGATACATGCTACATTTTTTAACCGAACACAAATGCTTTGAACTGTATGCTATATCCGAATGTTTTATTGTCACTAAGTATTTGCCATGTTCTAAGTCCCTACATCATGAACCATTAGTCTTGGTGAGCGCGAATATTGTGAATAGGCCTATTGGAATTAACACTTCTTATTGACCCATTTAGGGAAATCGAGCACTATATTTGAATCATTAAGGTAAATTGGCAAATTACCTATTAGGGCGGCGATGAAACGATGATTACCAATTTTTATTGGTGCGATGTTTACGCTTTGGTGTCATGAACTTAGTGAAATACATACGATTTTGTTTTCAACGATGAGTGTGAAACAATTTAACTCACACTACGATTATTGTGTTCAAACGAATTACTTAAACCTATGGATACATTAAGTTATGCACTATTTTGTGAATTCATTTGACATCATGCACTTGATCTTAAACTATACACATTTCGGCAGTGGGTTGTGAACACACAGGTTGCAAGTTTTGTATGGGCGGAACTTGGAACTTAGTGGATTTACAATGCCTTTGCTGCATAAACGATTTTGAAAGGCTTTACATTTCAACACAAACTCTATGAACTCACTCAACCTTTGTGTTGACACTTTTAGCATGTTTTATCTCAGGTATCTAAGGCATTCACTTCATGGTTTGCATTTGGACACCTCATGGAGTCGTGGTGACTGACGCGTCTCACTTGGGTTTTACGCACTTTAAAACATCGTTTGAATTGTAACAAACTTATTTCCGCACAAGTTGATTTTCATTTGGGACCTACTTTGTAAACTCTGATTATTTTATTAAATCAAACGATGTTCTTTTCAAACGACACTTTAGGTCGTTCAATATAACTGTGAATGTGATGCTATGACAGTCAATCCCCAGGAATTCCATTCCACTGAAAAACAGGTAATTTGGGGGTGTGACAATCTTCATTTGTAGTTATAAGTAGTTTTAATCTGTTGATTAAGTTGTATTTAGGTCACCTAGATTCATTTTGATTGTCTGCACAGGTTGGATCAGTGGTTATCTCATTTTATTTGCAAATCGATGGGTTAAAGGTGTGTTGGATCTCTTGGGTTTAGCGTGATTAGAGGATGGTTCAGTAGTTAGGATTGTTGCTTTAGGTTTGTTAAACTCATATGTACTCATATCTGTCTTATTCTGCACTTGCTAACACTCAAAGTCAAAATCTCATGTAAACGTCTTATATTCACTGTTGGAATTTTGTCAAAACAAAGACTTGTTTTGTGTTTATAAATCATAGGTATAACTTGCAAGAGTGTCATTTCATCATAATACATCATAATCATCCACAAATTGAGTTCAAAGTTCATAAGTCAAACATACAAAGCTGCTTAAAAGTAAAAAAGTTGAAATTTCAAGTTCGAGCCAAATGAAAGGATTTTCTTGGATTCATTTCTGAGCCAAATCAAATGAAATTGTGGTTTTAAAATCTCCAACTGGTCTAATTTCTTATTAGCATTTTTGTATATTTTTGTGAAATTTTTATAAGGTCCAAAACTGCTTATCAAAATGGGCTTATATGCCACATGCCAAGAACTGACTGCAGTGTTGTGCGATTCTTTGCAGGCTTGCACGAGCTTATAAGAGCTTGTGAGCAGCTAATCTTTGGTTTATAAGTAGTCAACTTGAGGTCTACTCTAGGTCTCCATATTTGGTTTTTGATTTCTAGCTTATTTGAGTGCTTATTCTTAGGCTGCGTGGTGCCTTAAAATGTTTTTAGCACTTGTATTCAAATCCTCAAATCTGTTGAGCTTGTTAATCAGAGGTCAAGGCTTGTGGAAATTAGTTGCATTTGGGTATTTTGAGCATAATATAGCTTCTGTAAAGTAATTATGGGTTTTGCTTCCCCATAAACAGCCATTAATAAGCCAACTTTTGGAATACTTAGCATTTTTTCCCAAATGCACTACCACAAAAAAATGAAACTGATCTTATGAAAAAAAGAAAACGAACAAAAAAACCAGATTAAAAAAATATATTTATAGATATAAAATTACGGGAAAAAGGGGGGGGGGAGACAGAAGGCTCAAAACTAAAAACATGAAGGTTACAAAATTAAACCATTGTAGGTAGAGAATAAAAACTTACATATCTTAAATGCACGACAGTCAAACAGGTTCAGATCATTTGTTTGCTTGCAATCCATCTTTGTTGATTGAATGGCACGTCAAACCTAGGATCATTTGTGAAATTTATAGATCATCCTAGATCTGGCATGCCATTCAATCAACAAACCTACATTGCAGGTGGACAAACAGTCTATAGTTAGCTGTTTGATATGTGTCATTACATCACGGCTTTCACCTATGAATATATACTGTGTCATATGGATAACAATTTATACTCGCTTTTTCATTGCAGGAGGACGGTGAAAGCAAAAGGAAAAGTGGCATTTGCAGAAATACGTATTGGATCAACAATTTAACATAGTGTTAGGAATTGGAAATTCCATAAGGAAGTGTCGGTCACCCCAATTATAGTCTAGCATATGTTAGCTCGTAGACATATCGTTATTTACGTTATTTAGTAGTTAATTAGTTAGTTATTAGCGTAGATTAGTTTAGAGTAACACCGTGGAGGAAGGACGGGTCATTACCCACTGTATACCTGATCCACAGTCTGACAGGAGGACGTTTAGGATGTAACTATAAATACCCCTTCCATCCTTGGAAGGGGTGGAGCTTCTTAATCTAACCTTTTTTCTTTTTGTTTAATTCTCTTTCTAGAACTCCCTCTCTACTCTCTTCATCTCTCTAACATGGATTACTTGTTATTTCACCATCCTAGACCACCCGAATCATCAAACAACATAATATGTATGATCCTATAATTGGCATCAGAGCTCAGGTTGTGTTGTTTGTGATGATTCGTATGGTTTTACTCTCATGGTTGTATGCGGTTTGTGTAGTTTTTTCTATACCATTTGATGTGGTTTTGAGTCATATTGATGCGTGTTGATGTGGTCGTGATGTAGTTTGATGATTGTTTCTGAATCTGGTCCATAAGTGATGCTGTCATGCATATGGTTACTGCTGTTCATATTCATGTTATTGGTCTTTATGTTGCTGCTGCTGTTATGAATGGTTGTGTATCTGCTGGTGCTTTGTATTGATTATCTGGTTCATAAGCAGTTTTAATCAGTTGTTATAGAGTTTTTTACGTTTTTTGTGATGCGATTTGATGCTGATAATGAACTTCGTCAGTGCGGTTTGATCATGTTCGTACTTGCGGTTTGTCGTTCAAATTGTCCAGATTCATTGCACATAAAGCGGTTTGTCACCAAAATGAAGCGTTTTGGTACTGAATTATGCTTTTTGTTTCAAAAAGGGATGATGCGTTTTGACTCCAATACTATGCGGTTTGACATAAAAATTTTGACTTTTATGCGTTTTGTCACAAATGATGTCTAGTTCCATGCGGTTTGTTAATTAAAAGTTAAAAAGACAACTGCGGTTTGAGTAATGATGCAGTTTGTGGAAATGTAAGAAGCGTTTTGACTGTAATTGGAAGATGCGGTTTGAATTGTAAAAGTCAACTGCGGTTTGTTGACTGAGACTGGATAACTGGTATGCGGTTTGACTCTTTAGTCAACTGCGATTTGTTGAAAAGTTAACTGCGGTTCTGGACATGCGTTTTGTCAAAATAAAATTTTTGGGTATGTGTTTTGATAAAACTGCTGAGGTTTGTGTAATCTTGATGAGAAAATAGGCAGGTTGCGGTTTGTACAAGGGCTAAAGTTTTGAGCGGTTTGATTAAACAGTTCTTATTTACAACTACTACCAGCTACAATCTATCAAACATCACAAGTACAATCACAAACAGCAAACTATCACAAACGACACATGAATCAACATGCACAAGGACAATCACAATCGGCAGATACAACATCAACAATAATCTACATCACAATTACTATTAAACTACAACTACATCAGTTAATCTATCAATCAACAGTTAGCAAAAACATCATCTTCAAGCATAATCATCAACATACATCATCAGTTCTACTTTCATAAATTCATCACAAGATTCATCTACATTCTACAACAAAATCCTACATCATCAATCTACATCTAAACTGAAAGTATCATCACATGACTCAACTCAATTACGAAATGAAATGGAATTAATGAATCTCAGATATTTTTTGAACACTTGATTTATCAAGACCTCGAGGGTCATTTATCTCGAACTCATCATCATAGATCTCTTTATGAGTATTTTTCGAACACAAAAAATTAGGAATATAACATGAAGGTTATTTCCTATTTCTTTGGGTTCGGTTACTCTGTTGGACATTAACTTGGTATCCGGTCTAGTAATTAATTAAGTGACTGGACGGATCTCAATTTTGTCTTAGTCGTGTGCAACTTATGCCATAGAACTCAAAGATCTATTCACCCGAGACAAAAATCATCATAGATCTGTAAACTAAAATGAATTACGAAATGAAATATCAACCCAAAGATCTCAGTTTGGTTTCAAGGATACTTCACACCTTATAGGCATATATACGAAATAAAATCATCATTGATCCATGGTTCTTACTGCAACCCGAAACCCATAACCCACATGACACGAATGAAAAATGATTGACTCAAGATCTCGGAACCCTTTTCCGTGATAATTGTTGGGTTCAGTAAATACCCAAACCCCTTAATCTAGGATTTGAATAAAAAATATCCTAAGTGTTTAGTCCGTTAAACACTAACAGGTCACTGAGTGCATAGTCTCTCAGTGAGCCATCTTCAGGATACTCAGTAAGAGGCAAAGAAGAAATCTCTCCACTCAATAAGGCGGAACTTAAAGGGTGAAGACTGAGTCAAGAAGAAGATGGTGAATTTAGTGAGTGATGACAATAACTCACTGAATCCCTAAAACTCCTCTCCAGCTACTTACACTGAAGACAAACTAAAATAGAAGACTGAAGGATGTGAAGA
Organism: Chrysanthemum makinoi; assembly: GCA_910596185.1. NCBI lineage: Eukaryota > Viridiplantae > Streptophyta > Magnoliopsida > Asterales > Asteraceae > Chrysanthemum > Chrysanthemum makinoi. The sequence goes on from OU343223.1 coordinate 254,867,656, forward strand.
CTGAAGAATGAGCGGGACAAGGCGAGATAAGTTTGAATCAGATAAGAAGAAGTCCTTATCAACCAAAGTCAACTTTCCCTGAATGGCAAACGATCAGGTTCAGTGTCATCACTGAACTTTGGAAAGCAGTCTTGTCTCTTACCTCAAATAGTCTTTGTAAACAGAGACAAAATACATCACTATTTTGTCTTCTGTAAATTGTCAGTTTGTCACTTAGGATACAGTTAAAACTCATACTTGTATAAATAGCATAAGAGATGGAGTGAAAGATTTAAGCTTGTGAATTGTAAAAACATGCATACACGCAAGCCATCTTTCACTCCTCCAAATACAATTTAATCCCTGAGATAGCTCAGTGGGTACTTGTAGTTGTGCTCAGACTTAGCCTGAGCTTCGTGAGGAGTTATACCCTTTGTCATTTCAATCCCAAGTACTATTCCGCAAGTACCTGGGTAATGTATTCTTGTTTGATTCATTTCTAATAAAGAATATTATGTTGAAAATTATTCAGTGTGTTTTACTTACATCTTATGAGCCATAGATTCACTGTTAACTTATTTTTAAATACTTAACTGTTTTACGATAGTGAATAGGGAACAACAAGTGGTATCAGAGACAGCCTGATTATAAAACCTTTTTAAGCCGCTCTAAAACGTTTTTAAATCCGGATCCTTATGGCTGAAATTGATGTACCCCAACTAGTCGATAAAAAGGGTGGAACTTATTCAGCTGTTGGCCCTAGACTTGAAGTTGGTAAATTCAACAAATGGAAAAAGCGTATGCTTTGCTATTTGATTGGGATGGAAACTTATTATATCAAGTGTATAAATGAAGGTCCATTTATCCCAAAGACTGCTAAAGGTTTGCCTAAACTGAAGCTCCGTGGATCAGGATGAGAGGAGAGTGGTCAACTAGGACCAAAGACTCAAAAGTATCATCATATCATGTCTTCCTAATGATATTATGGAGTCAGTTATAAGCTGTAGTACAGCTAAACAAACATGGGATGACCTAGTCCATAGCCATGAAGGCCCATCTGATACCAAGGAAAAAGGGATAATGGACCTGAAACTGATATAACACCTTCAGGCTAAGGACTCGAAACTTCTGTCTCAAACTTACACCCGGTACAAAACTCTTCTAAATGAACTGTCTAATGATGGTGTTAAGTTATCCAAACATGAAATCAATGTTGGTTTTGTCAATAGTCTCCCTGAGAAGTGGCTGAATTTCTCTCAGGGACTTAGGAATGCTAATCATATCCAGACGCTTGAACTTCCTGAAATATATGGGAAATTTGTCTATGAGGAAAACCTCATCAACAGACGATACCCTGAATTAAAAAAGTCTCAGGAAGTCAAGAAGTCCCTGACCACCACTTCAACACCAATATCAACTGATTTCTATTCTAACAATGTGGTTCAAGATTTCCAAGAAAATTCAGATGATGAGCCTGATGAGAGATCAAGTGAGGAGTACCTAAATGACCTGAACGTTGAATTTTAGGAAAGGGCACTCCTTGCTAACTCTCGGAGGTTTATAAAAAGAAACAAAGGTTTTTCAAATTCTAAAGCAAATGAGGACACTGAATGCTTTAAGTGTCACAAAAGAGGTCATTTTGCAAAAGACTATTTTTCAAAAACAATTTCTGAACCCTCGTATAAACCATCAGGGTCAAATCAGTCCTCAGGCTTTAGAAAATTTCAACCAAAAATCTATTAGTCTCATCAAAATCTTCAAAACAAAGTGATCAAAACAATGTTGATTTTGAAGCTAAGTATAGGAAAGTCAAAGCTAAGCTTGCATTGCTTGAGGCCAGTCCCTCAGAAACAACAAAAAGTGTTCAATCTGTGCAGGGTAAAAACAAAGGCCTTGTTGCTGAAACCTTCGAATGGGATGAAGAGCCAGTCTCATCTGATGATGAAATGGTGATGTCAGGCATGATGGCCCTCTCAAAAGAGGACAAGCTAGTTGTTGGGAAAAATCATGCCAGAAATAGAGAGTGGGTCAACATCACAATGAAGAAGGTAAATATTTTACTTTCTATGGATGATGACTCTGATTGGCAGTCCTATATGAACTATATCAATGTTGACCTTAAGTTTGTAAAAGAGCAACGTTTAAATCTTTTTTCAAAATATAACAAGCTAAGTTTTGAACTAAACAAGTGTAGGGATGAACTGCTTCTTTTAAAACAAAATAAGCTTGAGGCAATCACGTTGCAAATTCAAAACACTGAATTAGTTAAAAGAAATCAGGATCTTCAAGATGAACTTAAGAAAGAAAAGGAAATCATTGCTAGTTGGACTGCTAAGAATCCAAGAGTCTTTGATGTTGTGGGAGCTCCCAGTAGCAAAAAGAGAGTCATAGGTGAAGATCATCTCCCTGACTCTCACAACAAAGACCAGTCTCCCAAACCATTTGTGTCTGGTGGCATGATTACCAATGTGTTGACTATTCCCAAGCCCAATGATTGGATTGAACGGGTTAACCCTAAGAGTAAGCTTCCAAATTTCGATTCTGGAAGAATACTAGAGCCTGAGAGTCAAGCTCTTAAGAGCATGCTTGGACTCCCTGATGTGCCAAGTAGTACTGAACACATCTCTGAGTCTGAAGCAGAATCTAATGCACCGCTTCCAACCCTGAAACCTCTTCAGGGTGCTGCACCGAGCTCTGAGCTTACTCCAATGCAATTCAATCCTCATTCACCTAAGGAAAAGTCTGGACTTGGTAGAACAATCCTGAAAAGACCAACAAAACCAATCTAACAAGAATCTACTCCCACTGAGACTTCCACATCTTCAGTTCCCACTGAATCTGACAAAATTCAGCAACTGACTAAACTTGTGAGGAAGCTGACTGATAAGATGGAATCCATCGAGAAAGCTCCTGATTAAATCAAGGAAACTAAATCAGCCTCCTCTAGTTCATCAAAGTCTAAAGCCACCACCAAACCCAAGCAGAAGTGTGATCTATGCCACTATACCAGTCATACCACTGACAACTGTTATAAAATCCTTTTTTGTATGATCTGCAAAAAGAATGGTCACAGAACTTCTGATCACTTACAATATGTAAGTTCACTCAGTAAAGAAAACTATACCAAAGTTGGTCATCAGTATGCTTCAACCTCCAAATCTGCTCAAAAGTTTAGAGCAAAACCCTTTCCTCCTTGTCCACACTGTGGCTTCAATGATCATCATCCTGATGATTGTCTCATGAACACATGTTGTGACATTTGCGGAAATCCAGCTCATGAGACATCCCAGCATGACAGTGTCATCCAAGCAAGGGGAAGTTCCAAGCAACCCAAAATCACTGAGTCATCCTCAGTCTCCAAATGCAAAACCTGTGGTAGCACAATGCACTCAACCACTGACCATGAGTCAATTGCTAAATTCAAACAGACCTTTAGGCCCAAGCCCACTAGTATGTGGGTCAGCAAGAGAAACTAATTCAGTTTACTATTTGTGCAGAGACACGCCAGGGAGCCTATTTGGCATCTAGATAATGGATACTCAGGAAGCATGACTTGTGTTAAGGAGTATCTGCACAAGTATGTAAAGGAACCAGGACCCAAGGTAGTATTTGGTGATAACTCATCATGCCCTACTGAAGGTTATGGTTCATTATACTGCAATGGAATAGTTTTATCTAGAATAGCTTATGTCAATGGTCTCAAATACAATCTCATTAGTGTCAGTCAACTTTGTGATACAAAGTATATTGTGCAATTCAATGACAAACAAGGCACCATTTTCAATGCCAACAAAGAAGTTGTTTTGATAGCCCCTAGAAGAGATGATATTTATGTCTTAGACATGTCAACACTCTCTCAAGAGGGAACTTGTCTCTTTGCCAAAGCCACTGAAACTGTCAACTGGCTGTGGCACAAGAGACTATCTCACTTAAACTTCAAAAACATCAACAACTTGGCAAAACAAAACAAGGTCCTTGGATTACCATCACTGGTTTTTGCAAAAGATAAACCATGCTCTGCCTATGAAAAAGGCAAACACCACAGAGCATTATTCAAAACCAAACAAAATTTCTCCATCAAAAGTTGCCTTCACCTCCTGCATATGGATCTCTTTAGACCTGTCAGTCCAAGATCAATCCAGCATGAGAAGTATACACTTGTCATTGTTGATGAGTTTTCAAGATACACTTGGGCATACTTTCTTTCCAAAAAGAGTCAGGAAGCTGATACAATAATGTCATTCATCAGAAAAGTTGAAAACCAAAATGACATTACTGTTAAACAAATCAGAACTGACAATGGCACTGAGTTCAGAAATGAAGAACTTGAGATTTTCTGTGATGAAAAGGGAATCTTCCAAAACTTTTCATCTCCTTACACCCCTGAACAAAATGGGGTAGCTGAAAGGAAAAACATAACTCTCATTGAGGCTGCTAGAACCATGTTAAATGGCTCAGCATTATCAAAACATTTCTGGACTGAAGCATTCAAAACAGCTTGTTACACTCAAAATAGGTCAATCATTGTCAAAAGACATAACAAAACCCCATATGAAATATTCAAAGGTAGACTTCTGAATCAGCTACTTTCATGTGTTTGGATGTCCTGTGTTTATTCATAACCACAAGTATCATCTAGGCAAGTTTGATGCCAAAGCTGATGATGGATACATTCTAGGTTACTCACGATCTCCAAAGCCTCAGGGTATTTAACACAAGGAGACAACAAGTTGAGGAAACCTTTCATGTCACCTATGATGAGAGTTCAGAAAGCATCAGGTTCACCAACACCTCCGTGGAGGAAATAGGAATTGATAACTCATCAAGATATCCTCCTGATGAGTATAACACTGAAATCAATTCCTCATACTAAGCTGATGCTGACATCTCATATTATGTCTTACCTCACAACCTTCCCAGACCAACAATCAATGAATTCATTGATAATTAATCAGTCCCTGCTGGGATAGGTAACACTGAACCAAATATTCACTGAACCAACCTGAACAAGACATCTCAACAGATGATCTTGATGATTTTGTGGCTCCTGCACCTGAACTCACTCCTGAGCTTCCAGTGACCTCTTCAAGCTCAGATCCTAGACCACAAAGTAAGTAGACAAAATCTCAGGACATTGAGCTTGTAAACATCATTGGTGAACCCACTTAGGGCATGCTTACAAGAAGCATGGCTGTTAAACTAACTGCGTTCGCAAATGAATGTCATATGATGATTACCTATCAGAAATAGAACCCAAAAGTGTCACTGAGGCTCTAAAATACCCAAGCTGGGTTCAGGCCATGCAAGAAGAACTTCAACAGTTTGATAAAAACAAGGTCATGACCTTGGTCAAATGTCCTTAGGATGTCATTGTCATTAGAATGAAGTAGGTTTTCATAAACAAAACTGATGAAAACGGCACTGTCATTGAAAACAAAGCCAGAATTGTAGCCAAAGGTTACAGTCAACAAGAAGGCATTAACTATGATGAGACATTTGCTCCTGTTGCAAGAATGGAAGCCATCAGGATCTTCCTTGTATATGCTACATACATGAACTTCAAAGTTTACCAAATGGATGTAAAAAGTGCATTTCTGAATGGTGAACTCAAGGAAGATGTGTATGTTCAGCAACCTCTGGCTTTGAGAGAGTGAATTCACGACTATGTCTGCAAGCTTGATAAAGCCCTTTATGGACTAAAGCAAGCTCCCAGGGCATGGTATGAAACTCTCTCAGCCTTCCTATATCAAAACAAGTTTGATACTGGTCCAAGTATATGTTGATGACATCATCTTTGGCTCAACAAACTACACTCTTTGCAAACAGTTTGAAAAACTGATGACAAAGAAGTTTGAAATGAGCATGATGGGTGAACTCACATACTTCCTTGGACTACAAATCAGGAAAACTGATAAAGGAATATCCATCAGTCAAGAGAAATACACCAAAAATCTCTTGAAGAAATATGAGATATCTGATTGTGCCTCAGTGAAGACACCAATGGCCCCTCCTAACAACCTTGGACCTGATCTCACTGGCAAATCGTCAATCAACCCATTTAGAGGGATTGTGGGCTCACTGATGTATCTCATGCTTCCAGACCGACATACAATTCTCAGTCTGTCTAATAGCAAGATATCAAGTCAATCCCAAAGAATCCCATCTCACTGCACAAAAGAATACTGAGATACTGAAGGGAACTCCAATCTTGGACTCTACTATACAAAGTGCTCAGGGTTGACTTCAAAGGATATTCGATTCTGATTATGTGGTTGCAACAGGGACAGAAAAAGTACCTCGGTCTTGTCAATTCTGGAGGAAAACTGGTCGTTGGAGGTGCTAAAAAGCAACAATCAGTGGCTATGTCTTCAGACGGAAGCAGAGTATGTTGCTGCTGCAGGGCTTTGTGCCAATGTATTGTGGATGAAAAGTCAACTCAGTGACTACGACATCACTACCAAATGGTACCCATCTTATGTGACAAACACTAGTGCCATTGCTATCTCCAACAACCCTGTCCTTCACAACAAAACACATTGATATCAGATATCATTTCATCAGGGACCACATAATGAAAGGAGACATAGAGCTTCATTTCATCCCTACTGAATATCAACTTGCTGATATCTTCACCAAACCCTTGGATGAACCTTCCTTCAGGAGACTGAAAGCTGAATTGGGAATGCTAGACATTGAAAGTCAGCAACCTAAAAACCAATCCCAATCTCAGTAAGTTTTTCCTAAAACGGTTCATCCTCCCTGAACAAAACCTCAAAAATAACCCTCTCACTGAATGAGTAAGACTCATTCAGGGACCCTGACTCTTGATATTGAGTATTGAATGAGTAACAAAATGCACCAAGTATTAGTTACTTAAATGTCCTAGGTTGGTAAACATACCAATTAAATATAGGAATATATGTCTCTCTATCTTACTATCAAGGGTCCCTCAAACTTACCCAATCCAACTTGGCATTAAATGCCCCCTCTCACATGAAATATCTTACTGATATTTTATTGTTGCAAAATGCACTTTTACTGTGCAATGCAACTGTTCCTTGAAAACCTGGTTTTTACAGCGGGTAGTGGAGTGGTGGCATTAAATGTGGAAATTCGAAACGTTTTCAAAAACTGACTTTACAAATCCACATTTGTGCATAAACAACCCCTCTCATCACTCTATAAATACCCCTCACAAAATCATTAAAACACACACAAAGTATTTCTGCAACAAAACGCTGTCAAAATACTCTTTCAAACCCAGAAATCTTTGTGTTCTTCAAACCTTTTTCTGAAAAACCTTCTCTGTAAACATTTACAAAAAGTTTTTCATCACAAACTTGAGAGATTTAAAACTCTTTGATTGTTCTAGTTCAAATATTCTTTCAAAACCCAAAAAATCTTTACATGGAAATGGCTAGAACACAATCTCTTCAGTTTTCATCTCAGTGGGTAGGGGATTTCAGTAATGTTGAATTTAAAACTAACAATGTTATAGGCAATTTTGAATACCCCCAAAATGTCCCAGCCTATAAGGACATAATGAAATTTTTATTCAACTGCCACTGAAAACGGCCTTTGTTCAGTGTCCCTCTATACTGTACCAAAACCTCCTCAGGGAGTTTTGGGCTACAGCAGTGGCCTATGACCCGACACCCTCAACTAATGAGACAGACCTAAGACCCCTCAGGGAGTATCTCATTAAGTTCAGTCTTTTTAACGGGGAAAGATCAGTCACCCTGGACTATAAAACATTTTGTACTGCAACAGGGTTAGACTACAATAAAGGAGTCTATGTTGCCCATCCTGAACCCTCCACAGTGAAGGATGGGTTAAAACAAATCATTTTGGATCCAAAATTTTTGGACAAGACCCCAGTCATCAAGAGTTCATTTCCTGTGGCTTGGAGGATCCTGTTCACTTTTGTGATTCAGGTCCTCGGCGGGAACCACTCATCCACTGAACAAGTTAATTCTATTCAGTTGATGATGACATACTGTTTGATGAATGGGGTCAATGTCGACATTGGGGAGATCATTTACAGTGATCTCGTAACCAAGCTACTGAGCAAAACTAGGGCGAAATACGTTTCGTACCCTAGGTTTGTCTCATGTGCTTTACAAGTGTTACTGGGTTGCAATTATCCTCAGGAACAAAAATATTGTGCTTTACCTGGCATCCTGAGTCAATCTAATTTTCAAAAGGACCCATCCCTTGTCACTAATATTGAATTGACGGCCCATATGGTTGCTGTAAACAACCAGAGGGACTCAGTGTCTCCTAACCCTGCTCCTAAAAAGAGAAAGGGGAAGTCTCAGACTGGGACTAAGACCAAACCCAAGTCTCAGGGCCCTGAGGCTTCAGGAACACAGCCCAAAAGGCAAAAGAAGCCCAAGACTGATATGCCACCCACTGGAGACCAAGCAACATCCACCCTGGTGACAACGAAGGACACTGATAAATCACAATCAGTGCCCTTGGTCCCAACTACTACTCCCCAAGATCCAGAGGGAAACATACAACCCGCTGGTAGGGGAGCGCCTTCCACAACGCCTAAGGATGACATTAGCAAATCACAGCCTTTTTCTGAGGGCCAAATGAATGATCCCAAAGACTCAGAGGGAACTGAACAACCCGCTGATAGGGATCCAACTGCCACTGATTCCGCCAAAGGCACTGGGAAACACCCATCAGTTTCTCAGGGGTCACAGGGGGACAAACACTCAGAGGGATTAATACCACCCGCTGATACGGAACCCATCACCACCACCTTGTTAACTGTTGCTGATGTTGCTGATATACTATTTTCTGATGATGAACTTGCTGACAGTGATGATGAATTTCTTTCAGCAGGGGAAGACATGGACGCTGGGATTCAACCACATGAACAAGAATCTCAGCCTGATCCCCAAAGCCTGAGGAGTCACCTTTTCAAGCTGATGATGCTTCCTCAGACTTTTCATCCTCTGATGAATTCAAGAGGTTTGACAATGTTCTTCCACTGACTGAAAGACAGTTGGTTCAGTGGACACATTGTGGGATCAACACACTGAAGCTGCTGCAAGTTATGCTGATCTAAAGTCTGATGTGCTCAACTTCAATGCCAACACTGATGAACACACGGATCTTATGTACCAGCATCTTCATCGACTGGATGACAACTTGGTCAAATTTCTAAAGCATCTTCAGGGTTGTGGGACAAAGATTGATGAAATCAGGGACTCGGTCAAAGAAGACCCAGCACTAAACTCAAAAGTGCTGGAGGCTACTGAGGCTTACTTGAAGAATTCCTCAGAACACACTAAACTAATCCACATGCTAAAGTCTGCCAATGTTCAGGGTCTTCAGTCTTCGGTTCAGTCTCTTCAGGAAACACTGGGTTCCTTAGATGCTCAGGTGACCACTCTGGCTAAGGCATCATCTTCCATGGCTTGGAATCTTGGGCCACGGATGACTGCTTTGGAATTATCTCAGGCTAATCTGGAAAAACAGGTCACCAGTCTTCAGCAGGATACTACTGACATCAAGGCTATGGTCACTGAAATTTATCAAGCCTTCAAGGGTCAGACTCCCCCAGTGTCCGAAGCAACTCTTGCTCTCACTCATTTTGCGGCAACAGTTGAAGGGGAGAAGACTACTGAAGAGACTTCCTCTCACACTGAGGGGGAGCCAGCTCACCCATCTCATCAGTCCCACCAACAACAACAACAACAACAACACTGACGGTTACACCTATCATGACAACAACACCGCCCCTGGTAGCATCATCCTCCTCAGGACAGGATAAAGGAAAAGGCATAATGAAAACTCCTGAGCCTGAGAAGATTCCCTACATGATTGGAAACACTGAGTACCTGCTTACACCACAACAGCTAAGTGCCTACCTTGCTAAGTAAGAGGGGAGAAAGAAACTTGTTGAAGAAGAAAGAAAAAGCAGAGAAGCACTGGTACAAGTCGTTGCCGAGGAAGCTGAGAACATAGGAATTGATCCAAAGAAGCTTCAAAAGGGTCAGGCAGGACAAAAGTTCAAGGATGCTCAGGCTGCTAAGATGGCTAAAATGAGAAAGCAGTTGGAAGAAAAGAACAAAAGAACTGCAGCCATCAGGCAAGGAAGAATTGACCATTACAACTGGTCAATGACAAGCAGAAGGCTGCCTGAGAAAATCACTGACGTCAGAATCATCCCCAAATCCAAACCACTGGCAATGAATGTTTACAGGGGGGATGATAAAAGACACTTCGAGGTTCATGATCCCCTAAAATTCACTGACTTTGGGATCACTGAACTCGATGAGCTTGGTCCAATAATTGAAAAGAAGCAGAATGCGGTGGTTAAGGAGCTGATGAAAATGCTCAGCAAAAGGTATGAAAGACTGAGGGATGCACCAGCACAACTGGGGATTCAGCCTGCCTTAACTGCACCACAAGGATCTCAACCTCAGTCATCACAGGGCAAGAGAAAGAGAGTTGAGTTCCAGCCTGAGATCAAAGTGCCTGGACTTGAATGCAACAGGGAGCTGCCTGAAGGTGTAAAATTTGTCAACTGTCTTGTGATAGAAAAGCCTGAAAGAGGGCTATTTTTCATTGATGTCTATGGAAACCCAGCATTCCAAAGGTGGAGTGTTATTGATCAGGAAGGAGTGGCTACAATGCTGAGCTACATACCAGTGGCCTCTCAAATTCATACTCCTGAAAATGTCAAATTCTGTGCTGACTTAAACGCCAAGATAAGAGAACATCCTGACAGGGAAACACTCATCACTAAGAAAGTCAAGCTTGAAGCACTGGGAATCCATCTAGACTGGCATCATTTTGCTTTATCTTTTTGTACTAGTGTTAGGAACCATGTAATGTGATCAATAAAAGATGTATGTTTTGTTAAAATACTCAGTGTTCCTTATTGTATTCATTAGTACATTCAGTGTAAGAAGAAGCCATTTGCTCACTTACACTGATCAAACACTTAGGCTATTTGTATATCCAAATAGGGGGAGACTGTTGGGTTCAGTAAATACCCAAACCCCTTAATCTAGGATTTTAATAGAAAATATCCTAAGTGTTTAGTCCGTTAAACACTAACAGGTCACTGAGTGCATAGTCTCAGTGAGCCATCTTCAGGATACTCAGTAAGAGGCAAAGAAGAAGTCTCTCCACTCAGTAAGGCGGAACTTAAAGGGTGAAGACCGAGTTAAGAAGAAGATGGTAGATTCAGTGAGTGATGACAATAACTCACTGAATCCCTAAAACTCCTCTCCAACTACTTACACTGAAGACAAACTAAAATAGAAGACTGAAGGATGTGAAGACTGAAGAATGAGCGGGATAAGGCAGGATAAGTTTGAATCAGATAAGACGAAGTCCTTATCAACCAAATTCAACTTTCCCTGAATGGCAAACGATCAGGTTCAGTGTCATCACTGAACTTTGGAAAGCAGTCTTGTCTCTTACCTAAAATATTCTTTGTAAACAGAGACAAAATACATCAGTATTTTGTCTTCTGTAAATTGTCAGTTTGTCACTTAGGAAAGAGTTAAAACTCATACTTGTATAAATAGCATAAGAGATGGAGTGAAAGATTTAAGCTTGTGAATTGTAAAAACACACATACACTCAAGCCATCTTTCACTCCTCCAAATACAACTTAATCCCTGAGATAGCTCAGTGGGTACTTGTAGTTGTGCTCAGACTTAGCTGAGCTTCGTGAGGAGTTATACCCTTTGCCATTTCAATCTCAAGTACTATTCCGCAAGTACTTGGGTAATGTATTCTTGTTTGATTCATTTCTAATAAAGAATATTATGTTGAAAATTATTCAGTGTGTTTTACTTACATCTTATCAGTCATAGATTCACTGTTAACTTATTTTTAAATACTTAACTGTTTTACGATAGTGAATAGGGAACAACAATAATATTCGAACATACATAATTGAGTTTAACAAACATGTTAATCAAGTATGTGGTTCGTGTTGGGAATTCTGCTAAGTTAGAATTCTGCTAATGTTTCTGCCGAAGGAGTCTGCTGAAGTTTAATGTTTATGCTGAAAACAGAATCTGATGAAGGTATAGTACGTAGTTTGTTTCTGCGGAAATAGTTATTCCGCATATTCTATAGTTAGTTAGGATATGCATGAGCTTTATTAGGAAGTGATTATGTATATCTTATTTAGTTTGATGTTTATACGTTTCTTAGGAAATAAGTTAGGGTTCCTTGTGTATAAAAGGAACACAATAGTATGAATTATGTACGAGTTGAAAAGCAAAGTTTTAGTATCAATATAAAGATCCATAGAGGATCAACGAGTTCTTAGTTATTCGTGCTTGTACTTGTGTTTGATTTCCGCTAAAGAATACAAGTAGTAGAGATTTTCTATTAGGTTGTTTGTGATTACATAAGCAATACTAACGATCTAAGAGTGCTCAAGATCTATCAAGGTCTAACGTTTCAACAAGTTGTATTAGAGCCTCGGGAGAGTCTCTACGATACTAAGGACAGTCTTTTCTTAACACCCATACAACCAACACAACATACGCCATGCCTGGATCAACAGATGATATCGAAGTCACCAACAACCAGAACACCGCTCATCTGCAACAACTAAGTCTGTCAAACAGCAATGCTAAATTTCCATACCTCAAGAAGGAGGAGTACGATTTATGGGAAATGAAGATGCAGAACTGGATCTCCAACATTGATTGGAATCTATGGGAGATTGTAAGGAAGGGGAACAGTTTGAAGAGAACTACCACAGATCCTGATGGTAATCTTATTTATGTTCCTCCCAAATCTGCTGAAGAGTTACTGGCGGTTCAGAGAGAAACCAAAGTTAAAACAATTCTTCTTCAAGCTATTCCTGAGGATCACTTGAGTGATTTTGACTTCATGAATGATGCTAAGGATATATGGTTGGCCATCAAGGCCAAGTTTGGAGGGAATGAGGAGTCTAGGAGAATGAGAAAATCGATGCTGAGACAACAGTTTGAAGACTTTCAAATCTCTGAAGAGGAAGGAATTCACAAGGGCTATGACAGGTTTCACAAGATTTTAAGTCAGTTGAATCAGCTGAAGGCAAAGCCAGATAATGATGATTGTAATTCTAAGTTTTTACGATCTTTACCTCAATCCTGGTTACAAGTAAGCATTGCCTTCAAAACTAAAGGTGGGCTTGATATGATTACCTTTGATAAGCTGTAAAACAAGCTTAAAGCTCTTGAGCAAGATGTCAGAAGTCCCTTCCGTTCGTCATCCACTGCTAGTCACACAACATTTGTTGGGGCCTCCACCCCAAAGATGATTCATGCTCCAAGTCCAACTTACTCATCATCATCTTACACTACCACTCCTACAAGTTCTCAATCTAAAACTAGTGGTATAATGGAAGATGTGCTTGGATCCTTCTTTGCTGATTATGACCCTCAACAATAGCTTGCATATTAGGATTTTGAACAGGTGGATCCACTAGATATGGAGGAGATGAAGTTGAAGTGGCAAGTGGCCATGCTCTCTATGGACATCAAGAGATTTGAGCGTAAGGCTGGGAGGAAGTTTGGTTTCCAGAGAAGAGATCCAGCAAGGTTTGACAAAAAGAAGGTAAAGTGCTTTACATGTCATCAGATGGGTTACTTCTCCAGAGAATGTAAGGATAGGAAATCTGGTGATGAGGTTAGATACTCTTCATATCAGCAGAATCAGAGGGATGCTGGAACTTCAAAGACTGGATCCTCGGTTGCTATGGTCACTTTGGACACTAATGTCGACTGGAAGCAACATGAGCAGGAGAATGATGAAAGTTCAGGTGCTGATAATATTGGGTTGCTAGCAAGTTGTACTTCAGAGGATAGGCATGATCAGATTGCCTTGATGGGCATCTCTCAGGTACAAAATTGTTTGTTTGGTTGTAATGAACGTTATAATGAACTTAAGGAAGCATATGATATTTTGAAACCTAAATATAATGAATGCTATGTTGAAGTTGAAGCTTATAAACAGGCATTAAAAACATTAGAAAGACAAAAGGTTTGGTTTCAGAAGAATCAAATAGCTTATGATGAGAGGATTAGTGTGTTAGAATGTACTAAAAATGACTTAAGAAGGACTGAGAAAGAAAAAGCTACTGTAATTTCTGAAAAACAAGAGCTTAAAGAAAAACTAGATGAAGAAATAGCTAGACATAAACAATGGTTAATATCTGGTAATAATCTAGCTAGAGAGATCTATAGTAGTCAATCTGAGACCTCTGCAATAGGTTTAGGTTTTAAAAAGTATGTAGGATTAGAAGCTAGGCATGATGGGCGTAAAACTACACCAGCAGGCTTAGCTAATTATGTCAAAGAAGGTGACCTACATGCTGTACGTGGATCCATTAGAGGAATACCTATGCCTGTTGACCTTTCCATTACTGTTGACTTTGATGGATCACATCATCTTTATGGCAAAAAGTCAAAAGACTTGCCAGACCCTGATTCTTCATCTACTGATTTTGTCTCTTGCTTTGACAGTGACAAATCTTTTGATCAAGGGTCTACTTCTTATGCCAGCTGTGATTCAAGTGATAAGTCAGACCTACCCAAGACCTCACCCAAGCCTGCACCAAAGACTCCCTACAAGCCTTTTAGAGTTGCTGTTGAAGATTCATCTTCTAAGCCAGTTTCCTCTGAAGACTTGTCTTTTAAGTCTTTGCATAATAATTCTGTTAAAAACAATTCTTTTCACGGTTTTGGTTTGAATACTTCTGCTTGTAATAGAACATCTTTTGGTTTGAGTAAATCTTCTAAACAGAAGACATGTTTTGTGTGTGGAAGTAAATTTCATTTAATTAAGGATTGTGATTTTCATGAACAAAGAATGGGTGTATGTGCTGGGAAATCTAGACCAATGTGGACTAATGTTAATGCTATACCACCTTATGTTCCACAAGCAACCTATGCATCTCCTCCTTTTTCTTGGAGAAGCTCAGTTGCTAGACCTTATGTGCAACCAACAAGTTCATAGTTTAATAATGGTTATTGGCCTAGATATGTTGACTCAATGAATGCTGGGAAAGGATGTTGGGATACTGCTGTCAAGTCCTCAGCAGGTTGTTCTTGGAATAAAAAGGGGCCTAAATTTCAATGGAAACCCAAGAACAATAGTAGATCTTATTCATCTGCATGGCCTAAATCTAATGATCCACAAGGCAGGTTCAAGTCAGCAATGAGACTTGAGCCTCCATCGTGTACTAATATTTTGTATATTTTTTGTTGTTGTTGTAGGATCATCCTCATAAGCATAAGGAAGTTGGCATTGTTGATAGTGGTTGCTCAAGAAGCATGTCAGGAAATAGAGATATGATGCATAATTTCATACCCATCGATGGAGGAGGCAATGTGACTTTTGGTGGAAGTGATGGTAGAATCACTGGGAAAGGCACCATCAAAACACCTCAACTGGACTTTGAGAATGTGTACTATGTAAAGGAACTACAACACTTCAACTTGTTCTCAGTCTCACAAATTTGTGACACCAAGAACAAAGTATTCTTCTCTGAGGATGAATGTCTTGTTCTATCTAAAGACTTCAAACTCCCAAAAGATACCTCAATTCTGCTGAGAGTTCCTCGTACTCACAATCTATACACATTCAACTTATATGATGTTCAACCAGAAGGTGACTTAACTTGTTTGGTGGCTAAAGCATCCCTGGATGCGTCTACAAAATGGCATAGAAGGATGGCTCATGTAAACTTCAAGACCATAAACAAGCTTTCTAAACTGAGTCTTGTTGAAAGACTTCCTTCAAAGGTTTTCACCAATGAACATAACTGTGTTGCCTGCAACAAAGGAAAGCAACATAGAGCCTCTTACAAAGCAATTAATGCAGTGAGCCTTATTTCAGAACCTCTTCAGTTGCTTCACATGGATCTCTTTGGTCCAACTCAAGTCAGAAGCATAGATCACAAGTATTTCTGTCTGGTTATTATTGATGCCTATAGCAGGTTTTGTTGGGTATTCTTCTTGAGGACTAAAGATGAAACATCTCCAGTTTTGAAAGAGTATATTACCCTTGTTGAAAATCAGCTGAACAAAAAGGTTAAAGGGATTCGGTGTGATAATGGGATAGAGTTCAAGAATGCTGTATTGATAGAACTCTGTGCGTCCAAAGGGATAAAAAGGGACTATAGCACTCCAAGAACCCCACAACAAAATGGGGTGGCTGAACGTAAGAATAGGACCTTAATAGAGGCAGCAAGATCCATGCTTGCAGACTCTAAGTTACCCATAATGTTTTGGACTGAAGAGTTGGCACTTTGTTATGTTCGAACAGGGTATCTATCACTAGACCTCATTTCAAGACACCTTATGAACTTCTCTATGGGAAAGTTCCTGCTATTCATTACCTCAAACCTTTTGGATGTCAAGTGACTATTTTGAATACTAGTGATCCAGTGGGTAAGTTTGATGAGAAAGCTGATGAGGGGTATATTGTGGATTATTCGGCTCATAGTAAAGCGTATAGGGTATACAATTTGAATGCTAAGAAGATTGAGGAGACTTTGAACCTGAGATTTCTTGAAGACAAGCCTAATGTTCAAGGACAAGGTCATGTTTGGTCATTTGACCTTGATTACTTAACTGATTATTTGGGTTATTCTAGACATGTGGCTAACAATGCAGGTACACAAGAGTCTCCCACTGACAGTGCTGCTACCATGAATGTTGATTCTGATAGTGAGTTTGAGGATGATGAACATCCTATTATTGTACCTTCTTTCTCCCCTAACAATTTTGCAGGTGACACTTCCAAAGTTAATACTGATGAGAGTGATGATGAGTCCAACTATGCAGAGGACCTTGCTAGGCTTAAGAAACAGGAGTATGCAGCTAATCTTGAAGCTGAGAGGAATGCTGAGGAGATTGCAAGAGAAGCAATCAGTGGAAATCACCATTCTGCTGACAGTGATCCTGTTTCTCCTATCATCACCAAATCTGCTGATAGCCATGTTGTTTCTACTCCCGTTTCTACTAGAGTGTCAACAGACTTGGGAGAACCTTATACACGTTTTCCAAGTCCTTCAGATCTTGGTCATCATCAACCTAAAGCTGGCATCTTCACCTCACCTTCCTATGACACTGATTTGGAACCTACTGTGACTAATCTTGATACATCCATTGATGTCAACACCACTGCTACTAAAAGGATCAACATTGCTCATCCTCAGTCCAACATTATTGGTGATCCTCATGCACCTCTTAGAACTAGGGGCAAAGTGACAAGTTCTAAGTATGGTCAAGTAGCTTTTATCTCTTATGTCTCAAATCAGCAGAGAGACAATCACATAGACTTTGATCATTGTCTGTTTGCTTGTTTTCTATCTCAAGTGAAACCAACCAGTGTTACTCAAGCTCTTGAAGATTCAAGTTGGCTTGAAGCAATGCAAGAAGAGATGCAACAATTCAAAAATCAGCAAGTTTGGATATTGGTGCCACTACCTGATGGGAAGTATGCAATTGGGACCAAATGGATATTGAAGAATAAAAGAGATGCAAGGGGTGTTGTCATTAAAAACAAAGCCAGATTAGTAGCTCAGGGGTATAGACAAGAGGAGGGGATTGATTATGATGAAGTGTTTGCACCTGTGGCTAGAGTAGAGGCCATACGGATATTCTTGGCTTATGCATCTTACATGGGTTTCATGGTATATCAAATGGATGTTAAAGGTGCATTTATGTATGGTGAAATAGAAGAGGAGGTTTATGCCACTCAACCTAAAGGATTTGAGGACCCAGATCACCCAAATCATGTTTACAAGGTAGTTAAAGCTCTCTATGGACTAAATCAGGAACCAAGAGCATGGTATGCTAGGCTTTCATCATTTCTGCTGAAGCATGGCTATAGAAGAGGTGCCATTGATAAAACACTTTTCCTAAAGAAGAATTCCACAGACATCATTCTTGTGCAAGTTTATATGGATGATATTATATTTGGCTCCACTAAAGAAGCTTGGTGCAGGGATTTTGAGGAGCAGATGAAGGGAGAGTTTCAGATGAGTGCTATGGGGGAGCTTACTTTCTTTTTGGGTCTTCAAGTTCAGCAGAAACCTGATGGTATCTTTATCCGTCAGGACAAATATGTGAGGGACATTTTGAAGAAATTTGGTATGGAGAGTGTCAGGACTGCCACAACACCTTATGAAGCTCCAAAGTCAAAGACCAACAATGAACCAGATCTACCTGTGAATGTTCATTTATACAGATCTATGATTGGTTCATTGATGTATCTCACAGCTTCTAGGCCTGATATCACTTTTGCTGTGAGTGCTTGCTCTAGACATCAAGTCACTCCACTTGCTTCCCATCTGAATGCAGTGAAAAAGATCTTTAAGTATTTGAAAGGCCAACCCCATTTGGGCCTTTGGTACCCAAAAGAGTCTCCTTTTAAGCTGGAAGCATATAGTGATAGTGATTATGCTGGTGCAAATCTGGATAGGAGATCCACAACTGGAGGTTGCCAATTCCTTGGAAAGAGATTGATTTCTTGGCAGTGCAAGAAACAAACTATTGTGGCTACCTCATCTACTAGAGCAGAGTATGTTGCTGCTGCAAATTGCTGTGGACAGGTTCTTTGGATACAAAATCAATTGTTGGATTATGGGTATAACTTCATGAACACAACAATTTTTATTGATAATCAAAGTACCATATGCATTGTTAAAAATCCAGTTTTTCACAGTAGAACTAAGCATATTGAAATCATGCACCACTTTATAAGAGATGCATATGACAAACATTTGATAAAAGTGGTTAAAATTCACACTGATGATAATGTGGCAGATCTGTTAACTAAGGCTTTTGATGGACCAAGGTTTCAACACCTTGTGGTCCATATTGGTATGCTTAACCCTTAACTGCAAAGTTTAAGGGGAGGCATAGGCCTCAGGGGAGGCATATGCCTCAAGGGAGGATTTATGTTGTAAACTTTGTATTTTTGTTTATATATTTGCTAACACTAACCCACTAATGTTCTTTTAGTTTGTCTTGGTTTGGTTTGTGTGTTTCTCTGTGTCTGTTTTGCAGATTGCATATTTCAGTTCAGTTCAAGTGAGCAAATTGTTTCTACTGAAATATAAGTACTGAAGTGATCAAAGTTCATCTACTGAAGACAAGTACTGAAGTTAAAGATGCTCATTCATTCAAGATACAGCTTACAGCTTACAGCTTATAATGCATACAATCAACTTCAAATGGAAATACAAGATTCATAACTATACATGATCTACTGAACCTATACTAAGTTCCTATCATCTACTAGCTCATATCATCTATTCCAACTGCTGGATATGCATGACCAGGATATGCATGACCAGTACGACGAGCTAAGGATCAAAATGGGAAGGATGGATTGATGAAAACGAAGATGATGAAGATGAATACAGCAGATGGATGTGTGATATGACATTGTCCTTTGTGCTTCATCTGCTGGTTTCACCAAAAAGCAATCAATCTATCTTCCTTTTGCCCTTCCCTTTTAGGATATGAGATGAAGAACCAAACCATGGCGCAGGAAGAGCGAACACCACATGTTTAATTGGAGGTGGTGAAGGTTGAGGGTGTGAAGTTATCTCCTTAATGGAGTCATTAGAGTCATCAGAAGACTCACTTAGATCCATTACACTGTCATCTTCAGAAGAAGGGAGAAAGGGGGATTTTCTTGGTCGTGATGTTTGTGGAGGAATATAGAGTCGCCAAAGGTTAGTATCATCACTTGATGATGATGATGATGGAGAAGAGGTTGGGTTAATAACCTCTGGTTTGGTATTCATGGCTGATTGTGGTTAATTATGGTTGATTGTGGTTTGTGATGAAATTAGGGTTTTGTGATGAAAATTGGGGATAAATGATATATGTGAAGTGTGTATTGGGATTGTTATATAGATGGATTCGAGGTTTAATCTAATTTAATGCGAGTTAGGTGGCACAGTAACGCACCAAGATATTTACTGGTGATATCTTTTATCTTGGGTGGTGTCTGCTGAAGCAAATTACTTCAGCAGATTGACCGTGTTTCTGCTGGAGTGTTACCTCTTGGTTAAAGTTGAAATACACGTAAGATATGGTCAACATAAGTTCCGATATTTTTGACTATAATTTGGGCAACTTCTACCAATCCATTATTTGCATATCTTTACTTCAAATTAAACAATTCCCACTTCATTTACGTTCACAACACTTCCATTTGCAAGAATCATAACCCTAACTTACAATATTACACATGGCACTTCAATTGAAGAAATATCATAACAAAGTGGCTTTTCTGGGAAAAGCAAAGGGTGATGATTTGTATGTGCCTATGGTGGAGTTCTTGAAAAGATCCAAGATTCATTATGCATTAACGCATTCTCCTAATATGATATATGAATCATTGGTTACTCAGTTCTGGGCATCTGCTACAAAACGGAGTGACAGAGAGATCATGGTTATGGTTGACAGAACAGAGTATGTTGTGACAGAGGAGTTGATAAGGAGAAAGCTTCGTTTGAATGATGAGAATGAGGTTTATCATTCTAATTCAGTGGAGATACTTAATGGGCTGAGAGCTATTGGATACCAGGGTACGAGGACTGATATATGGTTCAAGAATCAGCTTTGCCCAATGTGGAGGTTTATGGTACACACATTGCTTCAGTGTATAAGCAATAAATCAGGAGGATGGGACCAATTTTCTACTCAGCTGGGATGTGGTATTGTATGTCTTTCTCAGGGTTTAACTTATAACTTTTCTATGTTTATTTTTGATAATATGGTTGAAAATATACATAGGAAAAAGCATAAGTTTTTGATGTACCCTAGGTTTCTTCAAATGATTTTAGACATTACCACACAAGCCCAAGCATTTTGTCCCATAGGAGCTTTAACTTCTAAATTATTTGCTTCGATGAGAACTAATTATGAGGGGGCAAATCTTCCTTTACTAGCAGCTATGTTGCCTCAAGGCAATGAGGCTGCTGATGAGGATAATGTTGTTGGTGATACACCTTCTACAAATGTTGCGGCTGATGGTAATCCATCAGTTGCCATTGATGAGGGCCCTTCTACAACTGCTGAAGCAACTCATGTTTCTCCTGACCAACCTTCATCTACTCCTTCACCTAGACCTAGTTCTAGTCCACCACCTACACAGGTTACTCTTGATGAGTATGACACTGAGCTTAATAGACTAACCACTCCTAGTCCTGTTAGGGATTCAGTTGATGATGGTGTTCCATTCATTGAGCATGTTGATATTTCTTCTAAAAGGCCCAATGATGCTCCCATTACCACTAAGCAATCTGCTGGTGGAGCTGAGGACCCTATTACACTTACATCTGTATATCCTATAGTGAACAGGTATGTGGCTGAGGTTCTGATCTCAAAAGGAGCTTACGAGACTAAATCTACTCTTGGTGGTGAGATTGTGGAGTTGCAAAGAAAGGTTAAGGACTTAGAGGACCAACTTGAGAATAATTGCAAAAGGAAGCTAATGGTTTCTTCTGATGAGGAGCAGAGGATACTCAAGCTTGAGTCACTTGATATTTTTTGGTGATGTGGCTCAGAAAACTCATGTTTCTTCACCAGTTGTTACTGAATCTTCAAAGAACAAGAAACCCATTATGTTTACTAGAAGAAAGAAAAGACGGTATTTAAGTGAGGATTCTTCTGAACCTTCAAAGGTGTCAGGTGTTGCAACTGCTGATGTTCAAATGGAGGATGTTGCTACTGAACATGGTCAAGCTTCTTGTGTACAAGAACAATCAAGTCCTCCACCTTCAGCAGATCATTCTGAAGTGTTTCTAGCTGGAAGAAGTTTTACTTTGGATCCAGCAGCCGATGTCTTCTCCACACATGTTGAAGATCTGTCTCAACATGTTTCTTCTGATGCTAATCTGGATGTTTCTTTTGAAGTACATATGAGTGATACTTCTCCAGTTGATGTTGTTCATAAGTCTGTTGATCAAGGGAAAGGAGTAATGATTGAAGATGAGCTTGGTCCAGGTCTGGTTAGTGAACAGGAAAGGCAAGCACAAGAAAAATGTTAGCTGAGTGTGTAGATTTGAAGAAAAGTGATGAATTGGCTAAACAGATTGCAGCTGAGTCTACTTCTAATTTGCCTCCTGAAAGACGAAAAGAACTGGATGCTTTGGCTACTCAGATCCACGATGCACACGGATGTTTATACTCAGCAGCGTCTCGGATCCTACACTTTCTCAGAGTATCTTAGGTGCAGACTTTGACAGTGAGAATTTTGCTGCTCAAATGGTGGCCCTTGGACAAAACGACAACAACTTGCATCGACAAAAAAAAGCTCTTCTGCACAAAAGCTAAAGCTAGAAGAGAGAGACCACCCACTGCTGCCCAAATGAAAACATACATGAGAACTATAGTGCTTCATCAGAGTTCTACTATCTTTAATTCTGGTTTGAAAAAGAAGCAAGTCTGGGCTTAACCTGATGATGATTTGCAGAAGATGTATCAAAGGATCATGAAGCAGACTACACCATCTTCTAAAAGGAGAATTGTTGATAGTACAGATGCTCCACAGGCAAAGAGGCCTAAGACAGTTGAAATTGTAGATAATTTTGATGATGTTACACCTCAGATGGATTCTCCTGTTGTTAATCCTAAAGCATCTACTAAAGCTATACCTTCAGCTGACAAGATTCAACCTGTTGAACCACAAACTGTTTCTTCTACAGCATTACCTAGTGTTGCACCAATTGATATAGAAGGAGAAGAGATGGGTAGGAAAGCTGAAATCGCAGCTTCTAAAGCTAAGAAGGCTAGAGTGGTGCTTGAGAGAATGTATGAGTTAAAAGGTGCTGTTCCAATTAAGTCCACTTCTTCCATTCCTGCTACAGATGTCAATGATGAGTCTGAAGAGCTACCATGTATGGGAATTTATATACCAGGTAGGAGGAAGAAAAGGATGTCTAAACGGAGACCTATTTCTTTATGGAGATCTGTGAAAACATCTGGGACTCACACATCTAAGGTTAAGAAATCTTCTCAGGATGATTCTTTGGATTTTAAAGCTGATGAATCAACTTTCATTAGAGTACGATCTGCTGATGTTTTTCCTGAAGGTTCTCATGATGTGTTGACTGCTTGGACTCTGACTGAAGGACAACTTAATACTATTTTTAGGCTGGACAAAACTTCTATGCAGTTTAATTTTTTAAAGGAAATATTTCATCTGGTGGATAGGCAAGACTTGAATACGCTGTATGGTCTTGTTACTAAGCATTATGATATAAATTCACCACAGGGTTCTGGTTTATACTTGTTGGGTGATCTTCAAGTTTTGTTTGATTCTCAATCTCCAAATGGTAAAGGGTATCATATTTGGAAGAATTCACATAAGTGGAAGGTTGAGACTTCGAGATTTTATCCTTTGCCTTGTGTACATGTGGTGGAGACAAAGGGGGGAATTACTGTTTGTATGTTTGCTGATAAGATTTATCCCTTGTCTATGAGGTTGATGGAAAGAATGCTTAGACATAAGTTGGAAGTTCCTCTAGATCCAGTTGGTAATGATAAGTTGCATGCTGAACAATGTGTTGGAATCATTAGGAATCAGCTTCTGCAACATAAAGCATCATCTTGATTGTGGTATTTTGTATAGTTTGTAATATTTGTTTTATTTGATTCTTTGTTTTCTTCTTAGTTAAAAAAAAATAAAAAAAAGAAAAAAAAACCTATGTATATTCTTTGTTTGACTAACTTTTATTGCAGATTTGTTGTACATTTTTATGGTTATTAACTCACCAGATGTACCTTGTGTATGTCAAAGAGTTGGCTAGTCCAAAGGGTACAGCTTTGGTAAAGACACATCAAATCTGTTGATAGCTGTAATGGTTTGCTCAAAATCATAGGGTTTGCAACCACCCATGCTTAATTGTTGAGGGTTGTATGGTCATCAATTCACCATGGTTTATTCCTTTTTGGAATCCAAGAATTGGCTAGCCCACATGTATATGGCTTGTGGTAAAGGCAGTAGAATACCATATTTGGTAATCAGTTCACCAATCCTAAGAATTGACTAGTCCTGAGCAAACGGCTACAGGTAAAGACATGTCAAATCCGTTTATATAGTTGTTGATTTGCTAATAAATTAGATGGTTATCAGTGTACCATAGTTTTCGAACTCAAACATATGGCTACTCCAGTAGTGATGGCTATTGGTAAAGAGACATCAAATCCATTATTTTCAATGATTCACCTCTCACAGGAGTTAACACACCTGGATGTGATGAGAATAGCATGAAACTAATATGTTTTGATGTACATGTTGTCATTTGTTGCTGCAAAGATCTGGAGATTCAAAGGTTTCTCATCATCGAGATGTTACTGTTTTGGTTCTTTATTGCTGATGTTCGAGTACAATCCTCTGAAATGTTGAAGATCTATCAAGAAACTGGATCTTAACCAAGTCAAATTCCAGTTTAGGGGAGGATTGTTGGGAATTCTGCTAAGTTAGAATTCTGCTGATGTTTCTGCTGAAGGATTCTGCTGAAGTTTAATGTTTATGCTGAAGAACATAATCTGCTGAAGTAGTATAGTACGTAGTTTGTTTATGCGGAAATAGTTATTCCGCATATTCTATAGTTAGTTAGGATATGCATGAGCTTTATTAGGAAGTGATTATGTATATCTTATTTAGTTTTATGTTTATACGTTTCTTAGGAAACAAGTTAGGGTTCCTTGTGTATAAAAGGAACACAATAGTATGAATTATGTACGAGTTGAAAAACATAGTTTTAGTATCAATATAAAGATCCATAGAGGATCAACGAGTTCTTAGTTATTCGTGCTTGTACTTGTGTTTGATTTCCGCTAAAGAATACAAGTAGTAGAGATTTTCTATTAGGTTGTTTGTGATTACATAAGCAATAATAACGATCTAAGAGTGCTCAAGATCTATCAAGGTCTAACGTTTCAACAGTTCGACTCATGACTCAAAGTTATATCATACACACAGTTAAACCTTACCGAGAATATATCATGATATAATGATATCTTACCAAAACTGAAGAAGGTAAACCATTTCTCTATTAAGATAGATTAAATGATATGAGTTACTTTGAGGGGATGTTAAGATAAGGATGTGATATGAGGTTGATGACTTTAGATGCGTTAATTTTTGTTTGAGGAGATTGGGGCGGATTTATGAGAGACATATTAGGGTTTGATATGAGAATTATTAGGGTTAATGTGTTTGGGTGGAGTGTTAAATACCCGGCTATGTAGGGTTGTGAAAGGATTTAGATCGGATAACTCTTATGATGGGCCGAGTATCATCTATCTTCTTTGACCTGGACTTTGAAAATTTGGATCGGATGGATAGACTTGGGCCGTGTGTCTATGTTGGACGGTATGACTTGAATCAGATTTGAGTTTTGTTATGTGAAGTATTATTGGGATTTAATTTAATATGTGAGTTGGATTTGAGTTTGTTAATACAAATAAGCCGTAAAAAACGTTTATTTATATTTTACGATTTTCTAATGTTTTGTCAATAACAAACGTAAAATTATTTTAACGAAACAAATAAAATAAGTAAATGGTTTGAACTAATAGTTTCTAACATACTTACATTTTCACATAAAACACTAAAACAAGTATAAGTGATTTTATGATTTAAATATGTACAACAACTAGTATTTACATATTTGGGTAAAATATACACATAACTAGTATGTAGTATATTGGGTAATTTAAATGGGTAGAAACTTAAGTATCATAACCCATTGACCAAATACATTGAATGTAGTTAGGTACAACCCAAAGTCCATGACCCATGGAGCTTGACCCAAAACCCATTGCATGCCATCATGCTTATATCATATATGGATAATATCCATAACCCATGGTATTGACCCATACCCATGTGACTAAGTGCATTGCACTCATAAGATACATTGCATCTAGTAAAGAACCCATGGATCAACCCATGACCCATGACCCATAACCAAAATACCCATGGGTAAAGAGGAGCGTCCCACGGGTTCCTAGCTTTACGCTAGACGGATCCCTTGTGGGAGGGATCTGTGGGATCCGGGGAACAGTAGACGTTTTCCTCTATAAATAGTGAGCCATTTCTTCATTGTTTCTCACCCCTTTCTAACATACTTTCCCTTTGAGTTAAAAACTCTCTAACCCCAGATCCAAGTGATCTATGTTTGTAGTTTTGGTTTTTGTGTGATCCTCTAGGTTCCTTTTAAAGGCAAGATCACCACCTTTGAAGTCAAGAAAGCTCAAGTCCATGAGTTGCCATGCTTCTTCATCATCAAGGCTACTGAAGTCCTCTTGTTGATGATTCTTTTCTTTCTTATAAGAAGTGTAGTTTGAAGACATTAGTGAAAGATGTCTCAAGTGTCAAGATGAAGACATTAGTGAAAGGTGTCAATCGTCCGTATTATAGGCATTAGTGAAGGGTGCCTAGAAGTCAAGTCACAAGACATTAGTGAAGGGTGTCTTGAAGATCTAGTTAAAGGCATTAGTGAAAGGTGCCTTAGATGTACATTCGATAAGGTGTGTTTTGATGTACAAGATAGATTAGAATTAGATCCAAGGATATTGATATCCTTGATGATGTTGTAATAAGGAGTTGGTCTCCTTTGGGATTAGTCGTTGGTGTAGTGTTGGGTAGTAGTTCCTCTATTATAATGGAACTCGGTACTTAGCCTAGTACCGTATAAAGGGTAGGCGACGTTGTGAAAGGATTAGTTCTCCTTGGAGTGAAAGAACTTGGTGGTTAGCCTAGCACCGGATAAAGGGTAGGCTAATTTGTGTTAGGTGTGGTTCACCTTGGTGTGAAAGAACCCGGTGGTTAGCCTAGTACCGGAAAAAGAGTAGGCAACGTTGTTAAGGTTTCTCCACCATAAGGAGTCGGTGTTGTGTAGTGATTACGAACCCTCGAGTAGGTGACTCGGGGAGTGAAGTAGGGCAAGGAAGGTGTCCTTGTAGCTGAACCACTATAAATACTCGCGTTGTGGTTTTGTGTTTATTACTCTTATCTTTTCATTACATACTTCTATATGTTTGTTTATCAACATCCAACACACACATCTAAATAGATTGACATAAGTCGATCTAAATATTTAAAAGAAAGTTTTAAATTGGTAAAACTATTCAACCCCCCTTCTAGTTTTCTACAATTGGCATCAGAGCTTCGTTACCAAGTTTCTTGAAGTATATTGTACTTTAAAAACTTGATACGATCCATGGTTAATTGAAAACTACAAAGAAGGTTTTTCATAAAAACAATCACCATGTTTTTTAAAACTCTTTGTTTGGATGTTGATTAGATGACAACATATTTTTTTTTCTATTTAAATGCACTAATCTTCTTTGTCATGTTGATTAGTCAAAGCTCATACCCAACAAGCTATAGGAATCGCTTGATAACAAGAATGCCTTCCCTAAGAAGGTATCTTAAACACAAAGGAGCCGGAATTGTCTAGTGACATTTGTTGTGTCATTCGTAAAGACATTTCTAAGTGCGTTAGAGGTATGATTTTCTACTTATCTCTAAAATGACATTAGGTTGATAATTAAGTATGCCTACATAGGTGTTTATATGATTATCTTTTATGCATATACATGTATTACATGAAGCTTCATTAGGAAGCCTTTCTCACATACGTGTTCCTTTCTTGTCTAAAGTTGTGGTTTATAAAACTTGAGTTTTATTTCATTTAATCCAAAAATCATATCCTTCTAATAATAAAACAGAACACAAATCTCAAAAATTCCTCCTTCCCCATAAATAAACCATCCGTCGTTCAACTCTATCAAATCCCCACTTTTTCAAATCTTCCACTTTCAAAAAATTACCTTTCATTCAAAACTTCTTCTTCCTCTCATCTCATCTCATCTCAAATCAAAACCAAGAAGGTTCGTCATCAACATGGTTTACATCGCCCTCGTGCTCATCGCCTTAACACTCATCGCACTTGTGTTCCCTATGATGAAGTTCACATACGGAGACATATACTTTGTGTTGTTAATCTACATTGGGGTTATATACCCAATCCTTTGTATCATTCTTAGCATTGAAATGAAATATTACTAATAGTTTAGTTATCTAAGTTATTATTCTCATAATGTGTTTATCATTTCCTTTTGATTTATTTCATTCTATCGTGATACATTAGAAAGCCATGTATGCATGCTAAAAGAAAATGTAGGCTAAAAACATATATCTTGGTATAAAACTAAAAGATCTAAAAACCTATGTTTTTATCAAGAAATCTGTTTCTGTTTCTCCAGATCCACGGATCCCGAAAGTTAGACTAGCCGGATCCCTTATGAAAGGGAACCGTGGGAACCGTACTACTGGAGAACAGAGTTTCATGCAAATTAAAAACCACATTCTTTCTAAAAGTAATATTCCACTAGAATGTCAAAGCCTTAGGTGAGTTAAGTATCATTGTTGTTAAAAACCATTGTTAATAAAAATCTAGTAAAAACGTTAGATAATCATTGGTTGACCACAAAACATCACTTTCTATTAACACATCTTTTCTATAGGTTCAACTATGAGGCATGAATATCAGTTTGATTTTTCACTCACTAGCGTCTACACTCCAAACATCTCCCTTGAGCCCAACACACCTGGCAATCATGTCCGTGGGTTCAATAATCTCGAAAATCGTCACTTCCATGAAGGATGTATTGTAGACACCTCTCTACAATTCGAAGAAGGTATCAATACCTCCTTCCGAGCCATAGGATTGGAATGTCTTCTCGAAATTAACGAGAAAATATGTCCAAGGTTTGTATTGGAATTCTTCCGTCAAGTCGAACTCGTTCGTAACGAGGATCACTCTATTTCTCTTTGGTTTTGGATCAAAAACCAAAAATTCGTTTTAACCTTTGGGCGATTTGCTCACATCCTCCGAATTCCAAATCATGGACAATGTTCCTTCACCGAAGATTGGTCTCTTGATTCTCTCTTCAACTTTCGTGAAGAAAATAGTCCATATTGTTCACACATGCCTTCCCCGAAGGATTTGAATCGCATAATATGCAAACCTCGACCATATTACTCTGATCCAAACATTATGTTTACACGGGACATTCGAGAAGAGTACAAACCTCTTGCACTCATTCTACATGAAAATGTTTGTAGTCTTAGGGGAAATCGAGAAATCCTTCCCGCTTGTTGTGCTTACATAATGTATTGTTTGCTAACACAACAACCATACAATCTCGCCTATTTCTTCGCAAGGTGAATTGTAAATCTTCAAGGCTCCAAGAATAAACTCATCCCTTATGGAATGTTCTTGACGCGCCTCTATCATAACGTCATGCATTTTCATCCTCAATTTCAAAGTCCGTTGTACGTACTTGTGAACAATATGATGGAACCGCTAAACATATCTCTCATGAAGACATTCTTCATTCTTGATTCCACCAACACTCATCAATTATTTGATGATCCTTCTAGCGAAAACGCTCAAGGAACTTAGTAGTCTTTCAAATAGGATAAATCCTTTTGTACTCAGGCTTTATCAATGTAATCCAATTTCCTTCATGAAATAAAACATC
Organism: Chrysanthemum makinoi; assembly: GCA_910596185.1. Taxonomy (NCBI): domain Eukaryota; kingdom Viridiplantae; phylum Streptophyta; class Magnoliopsida; order Asterales; family Asteraceae; genus Chrysanthemum; species Chrysanthemum makinoi. Next base: position 254,897,199 of record OU343223.1, read on the forward strand.
TTACATCTTAGTATTAGAACCTCTTAAACTAACCTTGGAATATAATGCATTGTCAAAATCATTGCCTACCTTTAGTAAAGGTCACCTTAGCAGATAGACGGATCCCAAAGTTTGTGCTAGACGGATCCCTACTCTTAGGGAACCGTGGGATCCGGCAAACAGAAAATGCAATTACAATCATTGTATTTCAAACATGTCTTTAGAACACCTCACACTAAGCTAATAGTATCTTAAGGCAAATTAAGTCCTTATCAAGATAAGTAGATCCTTCCTACTTACACATAACTCACCTAGATCACAATCAAGACGCTTGTAGATCTATCGTTTCACTTAAACCCATTACTCTTCCGCTCTCAAGCTCACTCATCATGATCCCTCATATCTAGCTTTGTAAAACCTTCGATTATGGCAAAATTGATCATAATCATCTTTACCTCAAAATTGGTCGAAATTGATCAAATTCTAGTTTTTCCATATTAAGCCTTTAGGTTATTCTCCAAAACATTATCCTAAGTCACTATCTGATCTCTAGGATCATTTAGCTCCACTTGACACTCTCAAAAATCTTTAGTGTCATCTTTGTTCATTCATTGGTACTCATGAAAGTTCCAATTTCTTCCATAAAAGGCAATCATTAGCTACATCACTCATTACCCTCAAGTGCTTGAGCACCCCTTCATTTAAGACACTTAGATAAACTGAAACACTCAAGAATAAATAGGCATTAGACCTTACAAACATCATTGATACCTTTTCTTAGCTGCTGATAGACGGATCCCTAGGATTAGCCTAGTCGGTTCCCTTATTGGAGGGAACTGTGGGATCCGTATGAACAGATCATGCCAACTCTAGCTAAAACAATCACTTCAAGCTCATCTTACTAACTTAAACACTCAATCTCATCTTAAATGAGTTCCTAGATCAGTACAACTCTGAAGTTGACTCTTGTGCATGTTAATCATCACATTCCAATGAAATTTAGTGGCTTCTAAAGTCATCATCTTCATCCTCATTTTCAACACTTAGAAACCTTTGCAAACCTCTTGAAATCATCTCATCATGAGGAAAACTCCAAGTAGCACCTTATCAACCAAATACCCACCCAAGAAAATTGCTCGTCTTATACACGAAATCTCTTCAACCAAATCATCTCCGGTCAAGCCAACAAACGCAAGGATTCCTCCTCAACCAATCAAACCAATTCCTAAAAGGATAGTACCCACAAAACTACCTATGCCAAACACCACCATACCTCCTAGAACAAACAATATCATCTCCACTAAACCATCACCATTGGTTCCTAGAGCTATCTTGTTTACAACTCCACTATCATCACCACACCTCTACAATTTAGAGGATTTGCTTCCTAGGCCGTCTCATCCTCCTCCATCGGCAACATTCTCCTCATTAGGAGGAATAATGGTACAAAATCAAAGTGTTGAGTCAACATTAGCTCCGGCTTCCTTTTCTCCATCACCATCATATAATCCCATTTGGATTATGAGAAATCATCAAAGTCAACCACCCGACAATATGGAAGTTGACACTTCTCTACCACCACCATCATTCTTGGTCAAGCCATCTTCAAATGCGCCTCCACCAATCCCTCCGTCGTTTGAGGCTCCACAACCCGCTTCACTTGATCCTTCGCATCAAGCAATTTCATTTCTTCCACCACCACTACCTAGCCATGACAAAGATTGTTATCATTGTCAACATGTTGAAAGTTTGATACATGAAGTACGAGAAGATCAACGTTTCATGTTCTATCACCTCCTCGAACGTTTTGACGAGATTAAACCTAAACAAACTTGAGCTAGAGGATTTTAGTGGTGTCCTAGTATCAAGCGTTAGTTAGATAAGTCTAGTAATTCCAAGTCATGTATCGATCATTTTCTTAGCTTTTAGAGTCATGTATATCATATCTCTAGTTTTATTAAATGAAAATACATGCTACTTGCTATATTTCTGAGTATATGATTATGTTGTATAATACATATCTCACTTTGATATTAACATAATATGTTATATCACCATTGCTGAAATTAATCTTCAGCAAGACGGATCCCTTAAAATTGCCTAGACGGATCCCTACAAGGAGGGAACCGTGGGATCCGTGATACAGAAAACTATTTTTCTACTAACTTGGATTATATTTGCAGGAAAATATGAATTATACTTGTTTTCTAACCTTTGTTTTTTAGTTATTAAATTTACACATGAAGACTTTGACACCATAAAGCTAGGGGGAGCTTTGTGTTAAAGTAATACATTGCAAAATTACTTGCAATATTAGGATTACATTTCATGACACCCCTTTGCAAAACTTCAATCATCAAGGGGGAGCACATTCGTCACATAGACGAAATCTTTTGCAAACTTAGTTGCAAATGAACTAGCTTAGTATTATTCTCTTGATGCCCTTACATAGGGATGGACTCATCAAGGGGGAGTAAAGACGAGATCCTTTTCCGTTACTTGCTCTCTATTTTTTTTCTTTTTTATTTTTCACATGTTTTTCCTAAAAACAATGTGTTAGTTTCCTTTCGAAGCTCTTTTTGTTTCGACAAAAAGGGGGAGAAGAAAGTAAAAACTACAAATTCAAACTTTTACGAATTTTAGCTTTTCTGTAAAATAATTTTATGTTTTGTCATCATCAAAAAGGGGGAGATTGTTAATACAAATAAGCCGTAAAAACGTTTATTTATATTTTACGATCTTCTAATGTTTTGCCGATAACAAACGTAAAATCATTTTAACAAAACAAATAAAATAATAAAATGGTTTTAACTAATAGTTTCTAACATACTTACGTTTTCACATAAAACACTAAAACAAGTATAAGTGATTTTATGATTTAAATATGTACAACAACTAGTGTTTACATAATTGCGTAAAATATACACATAACTAGTATGTAGTATATTGGGTAATTTAAATGGGTAGAAACTTAAGTATCATAACCCATTGACCAAATACATTGAATGTAGTTGGGTACAACCCAAAGTCCATGACCCATGGAGCTTGACCCATAACCCATTGCATGACATCATGCTTATATCATATATGGATAATATCCATAACCCATGGTATTGACCCATACCCATGTGACTAAGTGCATTGCACTCATAAGATACATTGCATCTAGTAAAGAACCCATGGATCAACCCATGACCCATGACCCATAACCAAAATACCCATGGGTAAAGAGGAGCGTCCCACGGATCCCTAGCTTTACGCTAGATGGATCCCTTGTGGGAGGGATCCGTGGGATCCGGGGAATAATAGACATTTTCCTCTAGAAATAGTGAGCCATTTCTTCATTGTTTCTCACCCCTTTCTAACATACTTTCCCCTTGAGTTAAACTAACCCCAGATCCAAGTGATCTATGTTTGTAGTTTTGGTTTTTGTGTGATCCTCTAGGTTCCTCTTAAAGGCGAGATCACCACCTTTGAAGTCAAGCAAGCTCAAGTCCATGAGTTGCCATGCTTCTTCATCATCCAGGCTACTGAAGTCCTCTTGTTGATGATTCTTTTCTTTCATCTAAGAAGTGTAGTGTTGAAGACATTAGTGAAAGATGTCTCAAGTGTCAAGACGAAGACATTAGTGAAAGGTGTCAATCGTCCGTATTATAGGCATTAGTGAAGGGTGCTTAGAAGTCAAGTCACAAGACATTAGTGAAGGGTGTCTTGAAGATCTAGTTAAAGGCATTAGTAAAAGGTGCCTTAGATGTACATTTGATATGGTGTGTTTCGATGTACAAGATAGATTAGCATTATATCCAAGGTATTGATATCCTTGATGATTTTGTAATAAGGAGTTGGTCTCCTTTGGGATTAGTCGTTGGTGTAGTGTTGGGTAGTAGTTCCTCCATTATAATGGAACTCGGTACTTAGCCTAGTACCGGATAAAGGGTAGGCGACGTTGTGAAAGGATTAGTTCTCCTTGGAGTGAAAGAACTTGGTGGTTAGCCTAGTACCGGATAAAGGGTAGGAGACGTTGTGTTAGGTGTGGTTCACCTTGGTGTGAAAGAACCCGGTGGTTAGCCTAGTACCGGAAAAAGAGTAGGCAACGTTGTGAAGGTTTCTCCACCATAAGGAGTCGGTGTTGTGTAGTGACTCGAGTAGGTGACTCGAGGAGTGGAGTAGGGCAAGGAAAGTGTCCTTGTAGCCGAACCACTATAAATACTCGCGTTGTGGTTTTGTGCTTCTTACTCTTATCTTTTCATTACATACTTCTATATGTTTGTTTATCAACATCCAACATACACATCTAAATAGATTGACATAAGTCGATCTAAATATTTAAAAGAAAGTTTTAAATTGGTAAAACTATTCAAACCCCCCCCCTTCTAGTTTTCCACAGAGTTGTAGACCGAGATATATCTTTAATGCGTTGGGCCGGATGGACTATTAATACCGATTGCAATACAGTGATATTAAGAGAATGTTATGTGGGCTTTTACGTGACTTGGATCGGGTCTATTATATGATCTAATTTGTTTTAGAAATGGATAGGGATCGGGTCTCAAGTGGTATTTTATTCATGGGTCGATTACACTTATTAGGAGATTTGAGCTTCAATTGGGGATGAATAATTAATCTTATGAATCGAATATTCTTGGGGTGCGATTTGTATTCTGTTGATGCAGTTTAATAATGAGACTTGCGATTGGATGAACACTGACGATGAGGTCTGAGATAAAGAGACTGGATGATGAGACTTAGTATGATACTGAGATTTGATGTGTTATGATGTTTGATGCTTTGGCTTATACATCTTCACAGAGGATACTATTTCACGACTTGAATTGATATTTGAACAAGGTTGACTACGGGGTTGTTTATACGGTATTTCTTACTTGGAATTGAAGTGAGGTTTTTCGGGGGCGTTTACTTATTTTGTCTTCTTTCTTTCTACCCTTCCGCGAAGATGACTTGTTTGGGAATTTATAGAGTGTGATAAAGACTTAGCTATTTAGTTACTTTTGTGATTCTTTCTCACTTAACTCACAACGTAACTATCACTTCGGTGTCTCACGTAGTTGAGGATACGTCAAGAGGTTTTGTACATTGGGTACACTGTTTATTTTTCACAAGGTTTAGTACAAGCTTAAGTAACAAATCTGGGGAATTTTACTTCATGATCAAGTTTGGTATATCGGGTTTACTTCTCCAGGTGGTCACAACAATAGCAGACTGAATATGTGGAAGATATGCTTACCAAAGTAGTTAATGGATGAGATGTGATCAGCAATTCTCATGGAATATTCGATGCCACAGAATTTCAATAATACTTCACAGTCTAAGCAAAATATTTCAAGAATCTTCAGTATCAGTCATGATTTTTCAAGATGTTTGCTTATGACAAGAACTTCTCGTGCAAATGGTTGTACAAGTTATGATGCTTCCGAAAGTTCAAAACCATCATGGGGGAGAAAAGTGTACTTTGATATGTTACGGTCAACCTCCAGGGGAAGGTATTTAGTATGGTTTGTGAAGTATTCTACATTTGGGAAAAGAATTGTTGATGATGATGAAGAACCGTTGATGAACTGCTGCATGTTCCCCGAAAACAGAGATTCACCGAAACCAAAGTTGTTATAAAACATTCAAGCTAACATTGTTTACGGTTTAGTCTTGATTTTGTAAAATCCCATGAAAGAATCTATTTCTCGGTTTAAATCATAGATTTGTAAAATCCCGTGAAAATGGAAGCATCCCGGTAATAGTAAAGTGCATTTACGGATCTATCTTACGGTTTATTCTTGGTTTTGTAAAATCCCCGAAAGAAACTATTTCTCGGTTTAAACCAGAGAATTGTAAAATCCCGTATTGATGGAACCATCCTGGAGAAAGTAAAGTGTATTTCGGGATCTTATCTGATGCTGGTGCTATGGTTTCTATTTCGAAGAAGGGATAAAATGGTGTACTTCATGAATTGGGTGATAGTTTGGATATTCTTCATGGCAGTTTGGTTATTACAAGGTTTTACGGGGTTATGTGCTTTTAACCATGGTCGGGATGAAACCATTATCATAGTTCACTTAAAATGTCAAAGGAGGCTAGATATGAGCTTTTAATCTCAAGATGTGTTAACGGCGTTAATTCAGTATTATTTATTTGAGGTTCAAGTGAAATTTCACGGGCGAGTGTACTTAGTATCTAAAGGTATCGGGATGGTTGGATGAAGATTCTTCGAGATCCTTGTTCGAGCTTTTAATATTTTCAAAAACGAAGACTTGGAAATCTAGTTATTTTTGGGTGATTTTTCTTTTTCTTTTTACCACTTAGGGGAATTGGTCTCTTACCACCACAAAATAACTATCACTTTAAGGAGTTACGTTGTAGTGCTTAGTGTCACATTAAATTATGGATTTTCAAGAGGTGATGTACGTCTTATACTTGATGGTTGGTTGGATGAAGAGTATAGAGTACTTAGAGATTCAAAGGGGCATGAAATCTCAATACCGCTCTTTGTTACATATGTGCAAGTTTAAGTCACGAGTTCGGGTTATTCTACTTCAGGGTCAAATTCATCATATTGGGTTTTCTCCATCAGCTGTCACTACAAAGAGCCTACTGAATGATAATGGGGTTGATAACAAGTTTGCCAAGAGTAGTTGAAAAGAGAGAGATTAATGACGTTTGAACACAACAGTTCAAGCCTCGTACCTCAAAGAAATGTAATGCGCTTGATCGCATTATCTTTGGGAAGAGAAATCTTCTTATATATGACCATTCTCATTAACATGCTTCATGCTTTTTCCATGCGCTTTCAGTTATCAAGTGAACCGAACTACTGTTGATTGTTTTCTTATTCCACTTGCTCAATTATAATTACGATGGCGACATCATATGCTACCTTTGAGGGGGAGAAGTGTGAATAGACTACATTGGGATGATACTCACTTGTTTAGTCAAGAATGGCAACTCCGTATGCAATTCTGGAGGGGGAGAAGAAGTATGATAATTCTACATGTTGAGTTATATCTGAGAATATATGGTCATACGGCTCCTAACTCATGTAAGAACCAAGCTTCTTCTTATCGGGTCATCTTTACATGGAGTTTCTTCTAAGATCCGTTGGTTGACATCTTCTCATGGACTGATGAGTTTAACGACAAAGTGCTTCTAGTTGCGAGGTTGATTTCCTTGATGAACATCTTTCTGTCCTTGTTTGATTGGGAGGGATTTTAGTTAAGGGGATTTGCTATATGTGAGTTAACGAGAATGCATTTAGTGAGTTGAAGATGTTAACTTTCTATTCCCCAGACGGACAATCTTGAAGAAGGTCGAGTCTGATATGTTCTACATTTTCTGTTGCATGTTAGAAGACTAAAGACGAGTTGCATTTAACGATCTAAAGACTTCTTCTATTCCCCAAACGGACAATCTTGAAGAAGGCCGAGTGTACAGTTTGTTCTACATTTTCTGCTGCATGTTAGAAGACTAAAGACGAGTTGCATTTAACGATCTAAAGACTTCTTCATATTCCGGACATTTATCTAATAGATTGTCAGTTTAGGGGAGAGCACTAATTGGGGGAGAGTGAAAATCCAGATTTAATCCCCAATTAGACTTGCTCACATTCTTCAGCAAGTTGATTCTCACAAAGATTAAAAGTCTTCTTCTCAAAAGATTTCAAGTATCTGGGCTTACAATGAGTTCTTTGATTACGAGTATCAAAACCAGCAAGGGGAAGGAGACACGTCTAACGCGAGTAAACTTGATGAACTTAATACTTCTAAGTGATTGAAGATATCCCGGGAAGATAAATGTCATTACCGCAGAGAAACTCAAGGTTTGACTCATGGCGTTTAGCGTTCTCATTCCAACTATGAGGGGGAAGAGATGGAAGAGTTGGTTTCTGGTGATAAAAGAGGTACACAAGTGTGTGATGATTTCTTTGTTGTCGGAATCATCAGGGGAGAGAGATTATGTTCATTAGGAACGCTCAGCTGTTTCACTTGAGAGCTTAATTAGTGATTCAGTGATAGATCACTTATTCCGGAGTTGACATCCGCAGAGATAATCAGTGATAGCCTGCTACAAGTTATCGGTTATTCTCTTTGAGCATTCGGGTACTTCGGGTTCTTGAGCTTCATACACTATCATCAGGGGAGAGAAAAGTATACATCGGGGGTTATTCTTTGCATATCGGACTTAATCTGCTACTTTGATGCTATCGGCTATTCTTTCTTCGGGTATATGTGTATTCTGGATCGTGAGCCTTATTCTATGAAACTTACTGCATCACTTCAACTACTCGGGGGAATTGTTCTCTTGACACCTTTTGGGGATGCATTGCTTTAGACGTCAGTAGAAAAGAAATTTGAGAAGAATCTTTCAAGCGTGGGATGATGCATTGTTGTTCTATTGGATGATATAACCCCGAACGAAGAATCACAAAGATCATTCTTAAAAGGAGCAGCAAGATCGATGATAATGGTGTGCTTCTTTGTGCACCTGGCTAAGGGAAGCTTGAAAGAAAGCTTTGAATCTGCTCAGCTAAAGGATTTTCGGTTTGGGGGAAGCTGCCAAAGTCTCGCATTCTTAAAGGCTCAATTCCTTCCTTTCAAGAGCCTCGAAAGTTTTGGTGGTGAATGTTTAAGAGATGACGATTTCTATCTTCTACAACGGGGGTGTTCGATATTCTTATCTCGGTACTCGTATCATCATCATCTTAAACTATATCATCTACTCTATCTGTAAATATTTATCAAAAAGAAAATACAAAAATATAAAACCAATAAAAAGAAAATAGAAAAATATAAAACCAACAAAAACCCATAAAAATCAGAAAATTTTGAAAAATACCAAAATATTGTTTTTTAAAGACATGTCTTCTGGTATCGATAACATCTACGGTCTTAGAAATGTCATTCAATAATGGCATGGGACCATAGATGAAGTTCGAGCAGGAGGTGTAAATATTTTTTTCAAAACATGACACAAACTATGGCTTGCAGTTACTTCAGACTGTAACCCGTACTTAAACCATGGTTTGCTATTATTTCAGATAGCAACCCGTTCTTCAAGAAGGAAAGTGCTGCGCTAAAACAGTTTTTCTTAAATTCGTGCACTTATCCTAAATCAAAATGAGGAAAGTATGTCGAAGGACTGCTGTTCCTACACAAATGTTTTTTCGTCTAAAATTCTTCAGAAAATATTTGGTGTATTCAAAAATGGTGGAAATTGAGTTGCTTGAAAATCAATCTGACTTGGAGTTTTCAAAAATTTGGAAACTCAATCAATGACTTCAGCATTTTTAAAACTTTTTATAAAATGAGTCATTGATTGAGGGGGAGAATGTTTTCAAATTTATATCATCTATCGGGCTGATCTAATTATCCTATGTGCTTAACTGAAAAATATTTTTGCCTATGTCGAAGGACTAGGAATCTAGGATATGATTATTAGGATTAGATGATTATAGTTTGATAAACACATTATTCCCATGCCTTTGTATTTTAGTATATATTTTAGAAAGCTCGGCTCGAGCCTTAAAATTTGAGCTCGAGCTCGGCTCGTGTTATGATATATAAAGCTCGAGCTCGGCTCGTTTATGATGCGCTTATATAAAGCTCGAGCTCGGTACAACATCAACACTGTGACAATAAACTAAACCCCAATCCATTAACCTCATATCCAAAAGAAAAAAAATGAAAAGAAAGATGAATGTGCTAACAGGTTTCGAACAATCAAACACAACTCACTAATCTATACCCATCCACGAACATACCATCGTCTACAATAACCAACAGTAAACCTCATCAATATATCCTATTCTCATCTCCACTTCAAACAAACAAGACTCAAAACTTTGAATGAAAAATAACACAGGTTCTCAACTTTATTCAAAGATCTTAAAGATCATAACTTTTTAAACAAGAACCCATCATAGATCTATGTGAAGCATAGCTTCTTTTTACTATCCGAAAATTTTTAAGAAAGAACAACAACAAACTTGGTTCATTCTTTCTTTCTTTCTTTCGGTTTAAACAAAACGAAATTATAACAATCTACCCGAGACTTTTTGGTGAGATCTTGAAGCTGAAAAGTTAACATAAATATTCATAAGGTTGCATTTTTTATTCAAGATTTACATAAAAGGAAAGGAGAGTTTTTTGTTCATAAGGTTGCATTAGATCTAGAAGTATGGGATGTGTTTGGTGTGTTATACTGTTATAACAAGGGATGGTTTTTGGTTGTGTTATTGGGTTCCTAAATGGACTTTAAACCGAATATTGACTAGTTGTGATGTAACAATTAACCACAATAAATAGACATACGTATTTTATATGTATAAATACATGAAATATATACTAAAATACATGAAATATACTAAAGGCTCGTTTAGGCTCGCGAGCCTATTCGAGCTTTATAAATAAAGCAAGGGCTCGGGCTCAATTATTAAACGAGCTTCAACTTGGGAAGCAGGGCCGAGCTCGTTTAAACTTCGGCTCGGTTCGAAGCTTTTTACCGTCGATCTTGAGCTTTTCACGAGTGGCTCGGCTCGTTTCCACCCCTAGGTATGATGAAAAAAAAAAGGAGAAAAATGAGAATATGGGAAGAGTGCGGACTGAGACTGAGCTAGTACTGGAACAAACCCAAAAAGGTTCTAGTAATGAAATCTCGGTAAGCACTGAAGGGGTTGAAGAATGAAAAAGAATTCAATGTGAAAAGGGTGAAAAGAAATAGCCCTCCATTAATTAAACCTTGGGTAAGAAACCGGGTTCAATACATATGCTACTGGTGTCTACTAAGGTAACACTGATATTGAAGACAAGACGTCATGGACCCAGTGACGCACTGCACCTAACTTCCCAAGCCACTCAAGTTCCTCTTAAAAGGACTTGTTTCATTCTCACGGGGAACCTACATAATCTATCAACTTTCTCTTAGAGATTGTTGATATTGAAGAAGGAGACCCTCTCCCTAGTCTCTGACATAGGAAACCAAAGTGAACAATTGAGTCTAGAGCCAAGAGATCATCCACAATATCTCATTAGGACACAAAATTAATGAAGACTTGCTGTTTCACACAATGTGAAAAGTAAGTATATATTGAGAGACCTACGCATTATCCTTGTGGTATTGCGGAACATCAAGTGATATGTCAAATATTCACAATGAAGATGGAAATCCTTCTAGAGCCAACATCAAACAAGCTCTTGGTGGGTGACATGTGAGATATTGGAAAAGATCAAGCTTGTGACAACTGGATAGAAACAATGGGGCGATTCATTCATGAATCAACCTTGGTCCAGGAAATGAATTGACGAATACTTTTGGAAAAACCGTTCGATGTGCAAATCCTCTTTTCTCTAGCACATCAAATGTGTATTCATGTTTTCAAACACAAAAAGTGTCTCTTATTAAAAAAAATACTTTTGGAAAAACCATTCGATATGCAAATCTCTTCTTTTCTCTAGCACATCGAATGTGTATTCTTTTTCAAATACAAAAATTATTTTTAATTGAAAATTGATCTTTTTTATAAAACCTTCCCCGTATTACAAAACTCTTTCTTCTAAGCAATACGCAATTGTTTTTCAAATCAATTTTTCATCAATCAGTGAATCTCAATTCGCTGGTTCACTCACTCCGTGTTGTCTTCTTTGGGACGCTCCGGTTTAAGAACGGCTAGAACAGTCGCGAAACCACATCAAGGAGATTCTTGAACTCTACGATCACAGGCGGTATTTATCTGATCAACGGGAATCGTGGTTCTTGCAACTATATTCATCGAAAGTGTACAAAGACACTTTCGTGTGTTTTATTGCTAACTGTTGTTTGCAGGAACTGTTGACGGTTGCAGCTGATCAGAGTTGAGAAGTCAATTCACAACCGCATGCTCACAACATTCACACTTAATTGAAGAAAATCATGACCATCAAAGACAAACTACAAAGATGCTTCCGGTACTCTGATGAAAATATGTCATGATCCTGAAAGTGTGAGCATGTTGGTCCAAAAGTCACAACATCACATGAAGGCAACACAATAAAGGGTGATCCGGAGATTTAGTATGGCTGATGATCTCAAAGAAAGCTCGAAGATCATCAAAGATGTGGATCAGTTCAAAGACCTCCACTGAAAGTACAAAGTATGCGGACTTTGAAGAATCGCTACTCAAGCACAAATAATGCGGAAATTGAAGGATTGAAGTCTACGAGCTTAGAACTAAAGACAAAGATAGAATGCTAGGATGCAAAATGTATTTCATAGGGTGACCTCCCTTAGGGGGAGATTGTTAGGAATTGGAAATTCCATAAGGAAGTGTCGGTCACCCCAATTATAGTCTAGCATATATTAGCTCGTAGACATATCGTTATTTATGTTATTTAGTAGTTAATTAGTTAGTTATTAGCGTAGATTAGTTTAGATTAACACCGTGGAGGAAGGACGGGTATTTACCCACTGTATACCTGATCCATAGTCCGGCAGGAGGACGTTTAGGATGTAACTATAAATACCCCTTCCATCCTTGGAAGGGGTCGAGCTTCTTAATCTAACCTTTCTTCTTTTTGTTTAATTCTCTCTCTAGAACTCCCTCTCTACTCTCTTCATCTCTCTAACATGGATTACTTGTTATTTCACCATCCTAGACCACCCGAATCATCAAGCAACATAATATGTATGATCCTACACATAGTAAGTAAATTATCATACATACCATTATCCTATAATTTACAAAAGTGATGATGATTAGCTGTTTATGAGTGTGCAATTGTTTTATCAGCACATGTTAAGTTTCTTTGGGTATTTTTTTAGTGATTGTGTACTCCTTTTTTTTAGATTCAGAAACACACTATCCGTCGTACTATGAATGCCAATGAATGCTCATCAATAAAGGGCACTCACATTGGTTAGAAATTTTGCTTTCAGATTTTTGAGGTACACGAGGATGCTCAGCGTGGGATTGCTCCTGCACATAGGCTGGCTTATCACATAGCAAGATCTTTTACTGCTACGGTGAGTAATCTATCTTGAAAATATGTTCATACTACTAACCATGGTCGATGAGTGCATTCTCATGCTTCTTTTCAGTGTCTACTTATGACCAACAACCATCAAACTTTGGCATGCTTTGTTTTTCTACCCAACCTTTTTTTAAAGGATCGAGCAGTTTCTGTATTTTAAAAAATGTTCAATACTTATAGTGATAAACTATGATGCACATGCACAGCTTTATAATTCTTTTGTTAATTGATAATACATATTGATATTAAATCCAATCAGTAAAACCGTCTTTACTAATAAATGTTTATCCTCACCTTATTCTCACTAACCTTCTACATGTATCATTTACAACACATATAAGTCTTGTAATCATCAAAAAACATAAATAATTTATACTAAGAAAATATTCAGTATCCCATAAAAGAAACTCAACAACTGCCTCCACACATTATCCAAATAAAACACAACTGAGTCAACCATATCATTTCTTTTCTCCATCACATAAAAAGACAGCTATCAACAAAATTATTGAAGCACAAACAAAGGTAACTTTTATTCATATGCAACATAAGTTACAGGCATACCAACACAGATTAACAACACGCTGTTGATCTAACACATAACACCATACCATTAAACATAAACACCATCAGACAAGCCATCATACAGATACACAAGATACTACCCTAATCATGCAAGTCCATTGTAAACACATGGTGGCTTTTCTTAATACGCGCTTCCCTAGCCAAATCAAGGACCTGAATCAGTGCAGCAAGAATCTGAGGGTCCCTATCTTGTGCCTTCTCCAAGCATTGAAGACCGTCATTTGAATCATCATCATAAGGACTGAACCTGCGTCCATCCTCCAGCAGTTCAGTCCTCCTCTCAAGACGACGGCGAACATCGTCACATTTCTCTCCAAGCAGCATAATGAACCCCTCATTCTCACCTTGCTCATGTACAAACATGAACTTAAAGGCATGATGGAGTTCATCAGAACCACATGCTTCTTTGAGCTGATCAAAGTTTGGGGTATACACCATTTTCTATGATTTTCACAAAAACTCACAAGGTACAAAGGCAGCTATGTGAAGCCAGAAAAAACCCACCTTATATAGGGGGGAAAAACTGTAGCACTAAGTTAGTGTAACCTAATTGATATAGTATATCATTACTTATCATTCCAATGAGAGATTCCCAAACAAGCCAACACAGAACCTAGACTGACCTAAAAGCATCTTTAAATGGTTCATGAACCAACCACTAATCTAAAATTTCAGCATTGCACACTAAACTGCAACCTGTGTGTTTTCTACTTTAATCACTTTATCTGCACAGACTCGCTTCATACACCAACCACTAATCTAAAATTTCATTTATAAAGAGCTTTTCCACCAAACATTGGCTCACCAGACAATAATCTAAAACAAATTGCACCATGAATTCCAGCAAGGGAAAAGGTTTATCGCTTTAATTTCCATCTTTATATCCAAAGAGCACATCCTAACTTTTATTTTTTCCTTTTATGTGTAGAAATCATCTACATTTCAAGCAGCCAATCAAGCTCAGAAGGCCCTGACCTTCCTATGCCATGGGAAGGCTATTTTCCAGTTGGTTACTCTGGGTCAGGCTCTAAAAAAGAGGACGCTAGGATGCTCAAACTTCCTGCATTTCCAGTTGGTTGTTACAGTGAGTGACCTTTATCTATAATCTGTTCACACTGCTAGCGATAATCGATGAATACATTTTTAGACTTCCTTTTGGTATATGGCTATGACCAAAATTCATTAGATTTTGTCATACTTACTTATGGATTTTGATAAATGTTTTGGTAAGTATACTTATAATCTTTGTATGGCATGACGAACAACATATGTTCTACTGCATCAAGAATAAGATTTGTTCTTTGTTGCATACTACTTGATAGTTCATTTTTATAGACCATTTAGGTAAAATCAGTGTCTGAGAATAGCGGTCTTTATGTGGCAGCATGGACATAACTCTATCGGTTTGTCGGCGTAAACTGATGACTCATTAGCATGAATGTAAAAGTTGAAATGAACAAAAGAAGGGAGGCCAGAGATATGTGAAAGTAGCCGGTGCTACAGTTTGCAGCCGTAGCAAATGCACCCGGTAATTGCAAGTTTCTGTAGCCATTGATTCAATGCCGAACACGTCAAGTTATCTCACACAAGCTAGCCACTTGTGAATGACTAACCGTAAGATACTTAAAACGGTTCGGTCGATTCTGATAATGAAGGCTAAAGGGGTATGTGTGTATGGATGAAATAGTATAATAATATCAATATCAAAATAAACACGAGAATCGAATCGAAAACCTCTTAGGAAAAAGGTTAGTCAATCAAATCCTGTGAGTGAGATATGTGATACCGGATAAGGATATCGGAATTATCGTTTCCCAACGAGGTGTGAATTGAGAATTTCGTTTGAGGTTTGTTATTAAAATGCTTGATGTTACGGGTTTTTGTTTTGGTTACGTTTTCTACAAATTAACTAAAGGGAAAGTAATTAAGGCTACGGGAACAAAGTAAATGATAATCTAACTACTACTAAGCATACGGAACAATAAAATTAAGTTACACTAAGTCCTAGAGTGATAATATGCAAAAGCGTGAAAACCAGGCTAATCCCGAGCCTCAAAAAGTGAAAATGATGCAATTTAAGGCCTAAGGATGTGAAACTAATTTTCCTACGTTCTAAACGACTAAAATTAATTTTAGAAAAAAGCCGGGTATTTTTTCGACTTTTAAATTATTTATTATGATTTAAAAACTAATTTAATCTAATTTAATAATTAAAAATACTAAATGATTTTGGAAAAATCTGAAAATTTCACTAAAAATACTTTAGGTCCTACTGGTGGTAAGAAAAATATAAAAAGTGGGTACTGCTTTTTTGAAATCAGATGTTAAAAAGCTAAATAAGCTAGTAAGCTAAAAGCTTTTTGGTACTTAAATATTAAATGGTGCAATATTAAAACTGAAAAGACCCTAGGGCAGTTGGTTGGGAGCGTGGTGTTGTGTCTGTGAGCAGAAGGTCCCAGGTTCGATTCCTGTGGAACCTTTTTGCAAACTTTTTTTTTTTTTTTTTTTTTGAAATTTTCTTTTTGCAATTTGTTTATGAGACAAAAATAAGACTTTTTTTGTAAAAACTTAACTTATGAAAACCTTTCAATAAGCACTTAGAACTGCTTAAACCCAACAGTGAACAAAAAGACCAACCAAACACCCCTTATAGCAGATTGAATGGTACAAAAAAATTGAATAAGCACTTGGAAAATTGGAACAAGCTAAAGCATGTAACTAGAATAAGTTACAAGCGTTGAAGAAAGTGTGGAGGAAATAGTTTAGGAAGCATAGCGAGTTGAGGTAATCCTAAGTTAAAATGTAAATGAGCATTCAATGGGATCATAAGCTAATCTACCAAATCTAAATAAGCACTAAATAAAAACGGAAACTAAACTAATCTATGGGACTTAATAAGCAACTAAGGACACTAGAATAAGCTAAACATACCACTAATAAGCTAAAAGTGGATATTGGACCTGCTGATATGCACATAAAAACAGGCCTGGAGGGGCTTTTTGGACTTAAAAATAAGCTATTATATCTAATCCTAATCTTATAAGGAACCTAGGCATGCAAACTAGGGATGGAGGGGTACCTAAAAAGCTACTTGGGATGCTTTGAAAAGCCTAAGACAGCTTATAAATAAGCTATGAGCAGGCTTAGTGGGACAGCAGGGCTGCTGTTAAAACAGCAGCTGATATGAGTTTTGGACAGATTTTTGAAGCAATTTAAGCTAAGCTAAACTATCCTAAGTGCCAAATAAGCTAAAGCTATATCTAGGTGGGTATGTGAAGATACAAGAAAAATGATTTGGACAAAGTTTTGACCAAATATAAGGCTTGAAAAAGGTGTTTGAGCAATGACTATAATTGCTGTGTTACATTTTAGGTTTTAAGACAGAAAGTGCTTTTTTCTTTTCTTTTATCTATCCAAACCTTGTAAACTTTGTTAAATCAGTTTTGACTTTGCAAAATTTAGCTAAAGACTTGAAAATAAGTTTGACTACTAAAGTCAAAATGGGTAAAAATGCTTTTTAGAACCCAAATAAGCTTTAGCCAAACACCCCTTTTGGGGTGTTAAATGTTAAAAAACTGATTTTTAAGCGCTTTTGAGTTTTCACTTACTTAAAACTTCAAAAATGTAACTTACTGAAATCAACACAATAAGCCAATAAGCATTAAAGTGCTTATTAGCAAAAATAAGCAATATGGTAAAAATAAAGACTTTTTTCATTAACTAAAAAGATGAATTACAATTTAAAAACAGAAACTAAAATTTAAAACTAACTAAAACCTAATAAATCCTCCTCTTCAAAGGCTTACAAGAGCTATCTATTTATACTACTGGTCTTGGTATTGTGCTTCTGCTTTGTGCTTCTTTTCTGAGAGGAGTGAGAGGAATGGACCATTTGTGCTTCTTTAGCTTTAATCCTAGCCATCCCATTCAACTTGGGCACCACTCAACATCATCTTGGCCGTCCATCCTGATGTCCAATGAGCTAGTTGGGGATTGCCAACTTGGCAGTGAGCCATGTGGGGTGTGGGGGAGGGTGTGAGCTGGGGACCAGAGGTGATAGTGAGATGTTGGGGAAGAAGACAAAGGTGAGGGGTTGGGAGCATTTGGGCGCCAAAATGGGTGAAGTTGGGTTTGGTTTATCTGTTTCTGGGTAAAAGCAGGGATGAGGAGTAAATGGGATTTTGGGTTAAAAAGGGTTTAAGTGTTAAGGTTTAAAAGGTTTATTTAAAAGAATGATATTAAGTTTTTAAAAGTAAACTAAAGTTTTGTCTATTTTGTTTTTGGTTTTAAACTTTTTTTTTTTAGAGAGAAAATAATTCTAATAAAATTGGTTTAAAAAAATAATTGTTGTAAAATAAAAATGGAGTTTAAGAGAGTAGTTTTGGATTTTGCAAAAAAAAGTAAAATGGTAATTTTGGGTTCGGGTAGAAGGGTAAAATGGTAATTTGGATTTAGGGATAGGTTTTTGAGTCTGATTCCCCAAGCTCACTCCCAAATGGTATCCCGGGCTCTGAAAATGTAGAAAATCATCTTCTGGCCGTCTGCAAATACGTTTTCCATTCCGAGCTCAATTCAGTCCGTTTTGGTCCTGTTTTCGATCCTTTGTACCTGAAACACATAAAAACACACTCCAAGGATATCTGCAGCATAATTGGTTATATCTCAGTGTTTTTAGACGTTTTTGTGGGCTTAGATGGGTAAAAATGATGAGTGAATAAGCACTCATCAAATCCCCACACTATCAATTGCTAGTCCCTAGCAATCCGATCATATGAAGTAATGAAAGGATCAAAAATACCAAGAATACCCTGTTTCGACTTTTTTTATTCAACACTAGGAATTTAAACTTGAACGTAAATAAATAACATGCTTGATTATCAAAACATGGCATCACGGAACGGGATTCACACAAAATGGGTGTCTCCGGGAAATTATAATCGTCATCCTCTTTTTGATACTCTCAAACCAAGCTTAAACTTATTGTGCAAACGTTTTTGTAAAATGCTAACACTACTTATATCAATAATCTATGTAAGTCGAGACTTAACTTTTTACTCCCACAATTTATACAATTTAAGTGTGTGTGTGCTCATTTTCAAAAGTTTGATCATTGAAATCGACATTTGTTATGGTTGTAATCCACTTAACTAAAGTACTAACTCACCGGAAACGACGAAAGTCTAAGGATCGAAAGGGCCTCTTCCATGTAGCGGCTTTCTTCTCGGCACATCCCAAAACATAAGTTTTAAGTGACCGGGCTTTTGACACCTCACAGAGAATAGTACCGGAATTAGCGGGAATTCAATTCCAAAGATTTACTGAAGCTAACCGTTAAGTTAAAACTAAACCTAAATGGATTACAACCGACGACAATTTGGAAATTCGAGATTCAAAGGTGAGATCACTCCATGTTGCGACTTTCTTCTCAGCTTGTCCTTTTGAGGAGGCTAGGTTTTCACCCTTGAGAATAGTATCGGAGCTTTCGGGATCTTTGAAATCAAGGATTTCCAAATTACCGTCAAACTTTTAGACAACTTTGACGAACACGAGTTCAACTTCCGATTTAAATTTAAGAAAAAGCAAGTTTAAGCACATTTATTCATAAGCAACTTAGTGCTTTTATTCACGCAACTCATATTTTTTCATTTTTCATTTTCAACCTTTTTTTATCACTTTTTTTTTTTTTTTTCTTTTTCACTTTTTTTTTTTTTTTCACTTTTGACTTTAACTTTAAACTTTGCAACTTTTGCATCATTCAAGAAACTTTACGGTACTTTCATTTTGCAACATTATTCAGATTTAAAGAAAGTATGCTTTTTCGGAAATTTAAATAAAAAGTTGAACTCGGACTCTAAATCAATTTTGCTTAAAAACTTTTTATTGTAACAAGACTATTTGAATGTTCAAAAGTTTGACAATGAGCACGTATTTAAGTCCAATTAGTTAGCTTATGGGAGAAAAAGCCATAGATTACTTATATAAGCTCTAAAGAGAACCAACTACTCCACGCTTAGCATTTTCATTTGCACAACGCGTAAAACCTTAGCCTAAATGTTAAGAGAGCAGCTAGATCAACACTCTAGCAGAGTCGGGATTCCCCTTGTTCTAGCCGAATCAAGACTAAACTACCATTAATACCGAAGCATCAATGCTTTATTTTTGTGCAAAGCACTTCTTGAAAATGTAAATACTTGACTTAAAGCGATAAAATTTTAAAATTTTTGGTCAAAACGGGGGTGCTAGGGTACTAGAAGGTACAATGTGATCAAATTCGCTTAGAATTCCCCCCCACACTTAGAATTGAATATTGCCCTCAATATTCAAAGTACCGGCCGGAGCCGAAACTATAGAACGGAAAAAGGTAATACTACTAGCCAAGTGTGGAAGCGAAATCTTTTTTTCACAAAAAGGATTAATAAGATATCCCTAGATAAACGTTAGCAAAAAGATCGGATATTGGGCGGGATTGAAAACAGTGCATCAATCATCACGATCTACTGGGAATCCGAACAGAGAGCAAACACACAACAAGCAAACAACGGTGGGGGTTTCCCCACACTTAGTGTTAGAAGAGAGAAGATAGAAACATGGGTGGACACCCATGTAATGCTACTGTTTTTGTTAACCGAGTCGCTAGCTTGACTCGACCCGAATTCATTGGTCCATGGGGGAGCAAGTGGAAGAGAAAATCTCAATCGGACTTTCATTCAAATGGTTTGGATAAACATTGAATGTGCTGAAAGTTCCACTCCGATGAGATATACCGGCTCAAAATAATGATGAATGGAGATACCGGGGTCGAAGATGAAATCCTCATTTCCGAATGAGGTAGCACGGGTGGGTTGGGTGGGCAAAATATTAGGCATGAGAACATAGTGTTCAAAATCTTTGCCCACCGCCTTAGAGATCAAAGTACCCGTATCGGGTTTAAAACCAAAGATGAATCCATCATCCGGCGGTTTAGCGGGAAGACGAGGGAATGATGGATCATCAAGAAGCACACTCTTAGTCACAAATAACTCCATAGAGAAGAGTAGTTCATGGTTAGGTCGAAGAGTTTGAAACATTTGAGTTCTCTTAGAGTGAACTCCCTTGGAAGGTATTATACCGGGTTTGAATACTTTATCCTCAGAGAGGCATGAATCAAAAGTGTCAACCATGGTAAAATCCTCAAGAGAAGAGTCACTCGGTTAAAAAGGATGAAGAACATCTTGACCAACAAGTTCATCAATTGAAACTTTAAGGTTCTTCTCCTTCTTGGGAAAGAATGGATCATCAAAATTTTCCAAAGGATCATCGTTCAAATTTTCATTCTTAGATGGAATCGAGTCCGTGAGAGCGAGTTTATCAGAGAACTCCTTTTTGTCAATTGAAGGATCAAGTGACGGATCTCCATACAACAAATATTCAAGTTCACGTAAGTCGGCTTCAAAGTCAAAGACTTCATTGTCAATTTCCGGTGGGAGAGGACCAAGGCGGGCGAGTTCATCGGCGAACTCCTCGAGAAGTAAATCAATAGCTGAATCCTCGGGCTCGGGCTTCGAAGGATTTTTGGTCAAAAGCTCAACTTCTTTAATTTCAATTTCTTGCGGAGGGAGTGAAGACAACGGGTCTTCATTTTCACTAAGTAATTGTTCAAGAGCAACACGGTCCCTCCGGGTCGATTCATCGTCATCAATTCCTGACGGAAAATAATAAGCTTCGATCTCTTCCAAATTCAAGCTACTTCCCTCAAACGGAGTAAGGGAAGGGGAAGAGTCAGAAATAATGAGGTCGGAAGTAGGAGTGGGATTGCCACTCAAAGAAGGTTCAACAAGATCGATTCGATTAACCGAATGCGGAGGTGGGACAAGTGGTGTGCTCTTAGAGCTAGCAATTTCCACCACTTCCGTTATGGTCTCCGGTTTCTTGGTAATCGTTTTAAGCTTAACACGTTTACTCGAAGATCTCTTAACCGTAAATCGTGAAAGACTTTGATCAATCCTAAATGGAGAACCTTGGATAACCTTAGGTTGGACGTTTTCGGTACTCTCGTTATTAGTAGGAAGCACCGGGTCCTTTGTCACCTTGGTTTCACGGCTTTCAACTTTATCAATACCACAAATGGTAGGCATAGATTTCAAATCTTGGTTAACATTGAAAGTTACGGCTTCCTTGTTTACCCTCAAAGTGATTTCCCCTTCATCAACATCGATCAATGCACGACCCGTTTTTAAGAAGCACCTCCCAAGGATGAGGGGCACTCGGGGATCGGCATCGAAATCGACGACAACAAAGTCGGCGGGGAAATGAAATTTTCCTACTCTCACACAAACATCCTCGGCTATACCTAACGGATGAGAATTCGTTCGGTCGGCAAGCTCGAGGATCATACATGTAGGTGTGAGTGGGGGTAACGAAAGCTTTTTCCACACGGAGTGTGGCATCAAGTTAATGCTCGCGCCAAGATCGGCCAAAGCGGAGCATTGAACTAATCCTTGAAAATCACACGGGATGAGGAACTTTCCAGGGTCTCCTAACTTTTCGGGAAGTTTTTAAGGATAACCGCCGAACAATTCTCGTTCAAGGAAGTTTTAGCCAACTTAGAAATTTTTTCTTTGTTGCTCAACAAGCTTTTGATCGTCGGACCAAACTTGGGCAATAGAAGGAGCCTCATGAAACTAATCTCAGTCGTATCTTGAAAGATTTGGATAAGCTTCTCCATTTGTTGATTAGTTTTGTCGCGGGCCTTTTGATCATTAAGCCTTGAAGGATAAGGAATTGAAGGCTTAATCTTCGGAACATCGGGCTCCGGGATGGGGATGTGGACTCACCGGAGGTTGGGACGTGTCGCGGTACTTTGTGGGCTTGTAGAATGCACCTTGTCCTTGGTCACCTCGGTTTCTCGTTCTACTTCCCTCACCGGAGAGGGTGTAGGCATCGAGGGTCCATCATATGACTTACCACTTCGGGTGGCAAGAGCATTCAACTCTCCCCGGTTAGGAATTGTATTAGCCGGAAGGGTTTTAGAAGTTGAAGCTTGATTCATTTGACACATGATACTATTGAACATATTTTCAATTTTGTTTTGATTTTGATCAATTTTGTTGTTTGTTTTGTTCAATTCATTTTTAACTCATTACCTTGTTTTGACATTGAAGTTTGGAAATCATTTCTCAAAGTAGTGATTTGGCTTTGCAACCCCCTAATTGTAACCTCATTAGACTTAATGTAGTTGGAAAGTTCAATAGAGGGGCCAACTGGGTTTGGTAATTAGAAGCTTGATAACCATGATTGAGATTACCCTTGGGGAGGTATTGGTTCATCGGGGCTTGATATGGAACATTTTGCCCTTTCACTTTATTTTGATTGAACCTATTTTGATTGTTAGGTTGAGGAAAACCGAGTGGTCCCATTTGATTAGCAAGGTATCCTTGATTCGGATTAGGATTGTGATTGTGATTAGCGTACCCGCGGTGGCATTTCGGCGTCACCATCGTGGCTTGACAATTGTAATACGGATGGGGACCACCACAAATAACACAAGTTTCGGTAACGGCTTTTACGGGTTCCGTTTTCTGAATCTTTAACTCTTTTATCATGCTATGAATGGCGTCGGTAAGTCCTTCCAATTTTGACTCCACAACGGATGAAGAAGAATTGTTAGTGACTTTAGCAATACTGCTCTGTTCACGGAGGTTGGAACCTTTGATTTGTTCTCGATAATCGTTCTAATATCCCCGGGCATACGACTCAAAATATTACCACCGGGTCGTGTTAAGCGAATCTTGGTCGGATGGGGTTAAAGCATTGTAGAACGTATCGATCTGATGAAGGTCGGAGAAGCCGTGGTGTGGGCATTTTGTGAGAAGTTCTTTGAATCTATCCCACGCTTCACCCAAACTCTCGTCCGAATCTTTGTCGGAAATTGGTTATTTCATTTCTTAACATTGTAGTTTTCGACGGAGGAAAAATTGGTTAACGAATTTCTTAGAGAGGTCTTCCCATGCGTGATTGAACCGAGGGGTTCTTTTCAAGCCAAATCCGAGTTGCCCCCTCGAGGGAAAAAGGGAATAACATCAACTTGATCGACTCATGAGGGCGCGAAGTTAATAGTGGAAGCCACTTGATTAAACCAACGGATATGGGCATGGGGCTCATGCCTATCAAGACCACAAAAAGGTTTAGATGAAACCAATTGAATCAAATTAGTCTTAAGTTCAAAATTTTCGGTGTCAATTGGTGGAACGACGATTGCATCACCGTAGCCGCTCACGGGAGCTTGAAGTAACTCGGACACATGGTTCGAGTATCCGCCATTTCGGAATGGGGTGGGATTAGTACGAATCTCGGGTTCGACTATTCCGATGGCGGGGGCGTCTATTTCGTCTTCAGCGGAATTGTGGCGAGTTCAAGAAGAGGGTAGAAGAATTAGAAGAACGAGTCGCATGCACTACCAAAACAACACTTTCAATTAAAACAAGACCGAGGCAAAACACAGTGAACTTAAACCAATAATCCCATGTGAAATGATCACTTTTATAAGTAAAACGCACAAAGGAGCGGAGAGACTTAGTAGGTCGTATGAAGCTTATTAAAACCCGCCTCTTTTCGCCGCAATTTAATGTCAGCCGTCCTTATACCCTACACAGTTTGTTAAACCGATAGAAGTAAACCAAATGACGAGCGACACAAAGGCAAGTTTTTAATCTTTTGTTCGGGAACTTATAATGATAACACTCAAGTTGAGAATGTTATATTGATTGTGTCTTCTATTTTATTTAAAACAAAAGGGAAAATCTTTTTGTATTTTTAATCTTTTATATATATATATATACAAGGAAAATATTTTTTTACTTTTTTGATTTTTATAAAAACAATAACTTCACGAAGGAAGGATCTCGAGTCACTAATCGTCAAACCTTCACGATATTTTCGCGACACAACCTCCGGCGCCAAAATTTGATTCAATGCGAACACGCGTCAGTTATCTCACACAAGCTAGCCACTTGTAATGACTAACCGTAAGAAACTTAAACGGTTCGTTTAATGATTACTGATAATGAAGGCTAAAGGGGTATGTGTGTATGGATGAAATAGTATAATAATATCAATATCAAAATAAACACGAGAATCGAATCGAAACCCTCTTAGGAAAAAGGTTAGTCAATCAAATCCGTGAGTGTGATATGTGATACGGATAAGGATATCCGGGTCGTTTCCCAACGAGGTGTGAATTGAGAATTTCGTTTGAGGTTTGTTATTAAAATGCTCGATGTTACGGGTTTTTGTTTTTGGTTACGTTTTCTACAAATTAACTAAAGGGAAAGTAATTAAGGCTACGGTAACAAAGTAAATGATAATCTAACTACTACTAAGCATACCGAACAATAAAATTAAGTTACACTAAGTCCTAGAGTGATAATATGCAAAAACGTGAAAACCCCAGGGCTAATCGAGCCTCAAAAAGTGAAAATGATGCAATTTAAGGCCTAAGGATGTGAAACTAATTTTCCTACGTTCTAAACGACTAAAATTAATTTTAGAAAAAGCTAGGGTATTTTTCGACTTTTAAATTATTTATTATGATTTAAAAACTAATTTAATCTAATTTAATAATTAAAAATACTAAATGATTTTGGAAAAATCTGAAAATTTCACTAAAAATACTTTAGGTCCTACTGGTGGTAAGAAAAATATAAAAAGTGGGTACTGCTTTTTTGAAATCAGATGTTAAAAAGCTAAATAAGCTAGTAAGCTAAAAACTGTTTTGGTACTTAAATATTAAATGGTGCAATATTAAAACTGAAAAGACCCTAGGGCAGTTGGTTGGGAGCGTGGTGTTGTGTCTGTGAGCAGAAGGTCCCAGGTTCGATTCCTGTGGAACCTTTTTGCAAACTTTTTTTTTTTTTTTTTTTTTGAAATTTTCTTTTTGCAATTTGTTTATGAGACAAAAATAAGACTTTTTTTGTAAAAACTTAACTTATGAAAACCTTTCAATAAGCACTTAGAACTGCTTAAACCCAACAGTGAACAAAAAGACCAACCAAACACCCCTTATAGCAGATTGAATGGTACAAAAAAATTGAATAAGCACTTGGAAAATTGGAACAAGCTAAAGCATGTAACTAGAATAAGTTACAAGCAGTAAGAGTAAGTGTGGAGGGGGGAAACAGATAAGCAGTTTAGGAAGCATAAGCAGTTGAGGTAATCCTAAGTTAAAATGTAAATGAGCATTCAATGGGATCATAAGCTAATCTACCAAATCTAAATAAGCACTAAATAAGCTGGAAACTAAACTAATCTATGGGACTTAATAAGCAACTAAGGACACTAGAATAAGCTAAACATACCACTAATAAGCTAAAAGTGGATATTGGACCTGGACGATATGCATATAAAAACAGGCCTGGAGGGGCTTTTTGGACTTAAAAATAAGCTATTATATCTAATCCTAATCTTATAAGGAACCTAGGCATGCAAACTAGGGATGGAGGGGTACCTAAAAAGCTACTTGGGATGCTTTGAAAAGCCTAAGACAGCTTATAAATAAGCTATGAGCAGGCTTAGTGGGACAGCAGGGCTGCTGTTAAAACAGCAGCTGATATGAGTTTTGGACAGATTTTTGAAGCAATTTAAGCTAAGCTAAACTATCCTAAGTGCCAAATAAGCTAAAGCTATATCTAGGTGGGTATGTGAAGATACAAGAAAAATGATTTGGACAAAGTTTTGACCAAATATAAGCTGTGAAAAAGGTGTTTGAACAGCAGCTATAGCTGCTGTTCTGTTTAGAGTTTTAAGACAGAAAGTGCTTTTTTCTTTTCTTTTATCTATCCAAACCTTGTAAACTTTGTTAAATCAGTTTTGACTTTGCAAAATTTAGCTAAAGACTTGAAAATAAGTTTGACTACTAAAGTCAAAATGGGTAAAAATGCTTTTTAGAACCCAAATAAGCTTTAGCCAAACACCCCTTTTGGGGTGTTAAATGTTAAAAAGAACTGATTTTTAAGAACTGCTTTTGAGTTTTCACTTACTTAAAACTTCAAAAATGTAACTTAGAACTGAAATCAAACAGCAATAAGCCAATAAGCATTAAAGTGCTTATTAGCAAAAATAAGCAATATGGTAAAAATAAAGACATTTTTCATTAACTAAAAAGATGAATTACAATTTAAAAACAGAAACTAAAATTTAAAACTAACTAAAACCTAATAAATCCTCCTCTTCAAAGGCTTACAAGAGCTATCTATTTATACTACTGGTCTTGGTATTGTGCTTCTGCTTTGTGCTTCTTTTCTGAGAGGAGTGAGAGGAATGGACCATTTGTGCTTCTTTAGCTTTAATCCTAGCCATCCCATTCAACTTGGGCACCACTCAACATCATCTTGGCCGTCCATCCTGATGTCCAATGAGCTAGTTGGGGATTGCCAACTTGGCAGTGAGCCATGTGGGGTGTGGGGGAGGGTGTGAGAGTTGGGGACCAGAGGTGATAGTGAGATGTTGGGGAAGAAGACAAAGGTGAGGGGTTGGGAGCATTTGGGCGCCAAAATGGGTGAAGTTGGGTTTGGTTTATCTGTTTCTGGGTAAAAGCAGGGATGAGGAGTAAATGGGATTTTGGGTTAAAAAGGGTTTAAGTGTTAAGGTTTAAAAGGTTTATTTAAAAGAATGATATTAAGTTTTTAAAAGTAAACTAAAGTTTTGTCTATTTTGTTTTTGGTTTTAAACTTTTTTTTTTTTTTTTTTTTTTAGAGAGAAAATAATTTTAATAAAATTGGTTTTTAAAAAAAAATAATTGTTGTAAAATAAAAATGGAGTTTAAGAGAGTAGTTTTGGATTTTGCAAAAAAAAGTAAAATGGTAATTTTGGGTTCGGGTAGAAGGGTAAAATGGTAATTTGGATTTAGGGATAGGTTTTTGAGTCTGATTCCCCAAGCTCACTCCCAAATGGTATCCCTGCTCAGAAAATGTAGAAAATCATCTTCCACCTCGGTCGCAAAGCACGTTTTCCATTCCGAGCTCAATTCATCCGTTTGGTCTGTTTTTGATCCTTTGTACACGAAACACATAAAACACACTCCAAGGATATCTGCAGCATAATTGGTTATATCTCAATGTTTTTAGACGTTTTTGTGGGCTTAGATGGGTAAAAATGATGAGTGAATAAGCACTCATCAGCCATCTTAATATTGGTATTCCAGTTATATTTTTGGCCTGTAAGTAACACCGTTATGGTTGAAAATTTTAATTTACGATTCTAAATTTGTGTTCAGATTATGGTTTGTTTTCATGCCAACTTCATACAACAACCGGAGATCATCTAGGAAAGGCCAACGTCGCTGAGGCTGCAATTCAGGTAATCATAATAGTTGTAGGGATGAAACTGCAAAATGTTTTGTGCCACCACCATTCATATGTGGTAACTATTTTTTTAATGAAATATGAATCTTTGGTTCACTGTTTTTTTCTTCAAACATGGACTGCACATCTGTGCATATTCCAATATTAAAATCTGCTGATACAAAAAACTCAAATAAAAGCTGTATATTCTCTACTTTAATGACATCAACAAAGGTATGCATTGACTGCTTTAATCAACTATTCATTTTTTGAAACCTGCACATTGCCTGCACATATTCCATTCATAAACCACATGTTCATTTGAAATTCCACCTATAAAAAAACAGCTCCACCAAACATTGATTCACCAAACAATAATCTAAAAGAAACCACAACATGGATTTTGTCAAGAAAAAAGGTTTATCTTCTTCATCTAAATCTTGATATAAAAAAGACACAGCATTACCACATAGACTCACTTTTTCATTTTTTTTATGTGTAGGGACCATGTACATTTCAAGCGCTGAATCAAGCTCAGAAGCCGCTGACCTTCCTCTGGAATGGAACAACTACTTTCCGCCTGGTTATTGCGGTTCAGGATCTAAAAAAGAAGATGTCAGTAAGGTTAAACCTCCAAAACAGGTTGCCCAAAGAAATGATGATGCCATGGCCAAAACTGCAAAACAGATTGCGAAAGAAGCTTTTAAATCCAGGCTCAAGGTCCTTGGCCTTCCTAATGCTCATTTTTGTCAAGAGATAGGTATGAAACCATTTCCCAAAGATGGGTCAAAAGGGAAAGGGAAAAAAATTAGCCGTTACTCAAATATGATGTATATTGGTAGTTTCTCAGTGGCTTAAATGCCTTTGAATAAAACTGTGGGAAGCTGGAGCATCATATTGTTGCTGAAAATTGAATATGTTGTTACGGGTATCATCACAGATGTACCGTATCTAAATTTTGTTTTGTTTAGTATGCTGCAAAGTTGCAGTTACACATGTGTTTGGTACAATAATTATCGTGGTTATAAGTTGCTTATTGTGGTCTCGATCAGTCGTTGGTAGTATTGGTTGTAGTGGGTGAGGATAGCTTTGAAGAAAATAAGATTATCCACACCTTGTCAGGGTAACCCATTATGGTTGCAGCCATGGTGGGTACATCCTTCTTCTTCAATTATTAGGCTATCTAAGCCTCATTACCAACCATTCTGCCCTTTTTAGATGGTTTGGCCAGTTTTTTATGCTACACATTCTTGCAGCAGGTATCCTTGTAATCTTATGACTTTCTAGCTGCAGAAATGTGTGCCGAAACATTCTATTTTTTTGTGTCAAACTTAGACAAAATCTATGGCATGTTTGCATACCAAGATACTCCTATTTTTTGCTATGCAATAGCATACAAAACTGCTACTCTTATAGCAGTCAGTACATATGAATCTAATGTATGCTTTAGAAGGTTTGGCTAGTTTTTTATTTTGTACATTCTTGCAGCAGCCATCCTTGCAATCTTATGTATTTTACCGTTGCTATCTTCGACAAACTGGTTGCTCCATATTTAACGAAAACACCCGCAGCAACGCGCGGGCTCGAAACCTCGTATAAAACATATATAGATAAAATCACACTCCATAATTACTATCTTGTAGAGACCTTATATACAAAAAGACAAATAACATGTGTAAAAGTAGATAATCTTATGCATTCAAAGGGTGTGTTTGTTAGGCGGTGTTTACTTTAGGATTTAGAAATGAGAGTGAAAATAAATTGTTTGTCTAAAAGTTTGAGATTGTAAAGTGAAGATGAGACCAGTGACATCTATTAGAGCATTTCCATCAATAACACAAGTTATAATTTAACATCTGTCACGTCAGCGCCACATCAGCTTTAACATTTTACCTTAACATCCTCAAAAAACACCCACAACAATAATGTTGAAAACATAAAGACCTTGACAGATCTTGAGCACTCGTAGATCGTTAGTGTTGCCTATGTAATCATAAGCAAACGAATAGAAAATCTCTACAACTCGTATTCTTTAGCGGAATGTAAATACAAGCTATTATAACTAAGAACACATAGATCCTCTATGGATCTTTTATTAACTGAAACTCTATGTTTCGAATGAGTGACTATTACATACTATCAAGTTCCTTTTATAGACAAGGAACCCTAAACTATTTCTCTAAAATCGGCTAAGCATGCAAGCATGCCTTTAAACATTTGTTTCAACCCATACATTTTATGGGTAAACACTAAAAAATATTGAGCAGTACAATAATACCCATGCTAACCTCGGGCAGTTCAAGAATAATGATGGGTTAGCATTTAATTAATAAAGCGCATGCAAATCCTAGTCAGCTTCCACCCTTCGCCAGCGAAACACGGCACGGCTTTTTATACTTCAGCAGAATCTCTTCTTCAGATTCGCTTCACTTCAGCAGAATCCTTCAGCAGAATTGACGGTAGAAATCCTACTTCGCATAATTCCCAACAATCCTCCCTAAACTGGAATTTGACTTGGTTAAGTTCCAGTTCCTAACCTGATAGATCTTAGAGACTGCAGTACTAGAGGATTGTTCTCAAACATCTTAGCAAAGAACCAATAATAATCTCATCTCTATGATGACCAAACTTTGAAACGCCAGGTCTTTGCTGCAACAAATGACATAGTGTACATCAATAGTCATTAGTTGCATACTATTCTCATCACATCCAGGTGAGTTAACTCCTGTGAGTGGTGAATCATTGAAAATAATGGATTTGATGTCGCTTTACCAATAGCCATCACTACTGGAGTAGCCAAATGTTTAAGTTCGAAAACTATGGTACACTGATAACCATCTGATTTATTGGCAAACCAGAAACCATATAAACGGATTTGATGTGTCTTTACCTGTAGCCGTTTTCTCAGGACTAGTCAATTCTTAGAATTGGTGAATTGATAACCAAATATGGTATTCAGTTGCCTTTACCACAAGCCATATACATGTGGGCTAGCCAATTCTTGGATTCCAAAAAGGAATAGATCATGGTGAATTGATGACCATACAACACTCAGCAATTAAGCATGGGTGGTTGCAGACCCTATAATTTTGAGCAAATCATTACAGCTATCAACAGATTTGATGTGTCTTTACCAAAGATGTACCCTTTGGACTAGCCAACTCTTTGATATACGCAAGGTATATCTGGTGAGTTAATAACCATCAACTATATACAACAAACCTGCAAGAGAAAGTTAGAGTTTTGTTTTTTTTTGTTTTTTTTTTAACTAAGAAACGAGACTAACAAACAAAACAAAGGATATAAACATCACAAAAGACTGTACATAATACAAAAGACAATGTAGATTACCGTGTTCATGATGACGATGCTTCTTGAGCTTGCAGAAGTTGAGCCTTGATCCATCCAACCAGTCGTTCATCATCTAGTCTTTCATTTCCCACTAGGTCTGGAGGAATTTCCAACTTCTGACAAAGCATCATTTCCATAAGTCTCTTGGACAATGGATAAGTTCTTTCAGCCAACATGCAGACTGTGATTCCACCTTTCGTCTCAACTACATGCACACGAGGCAGAGGATAGAATCTCCAGGACTCAACCCGCCATAAATGTGAGTTCTGCCAAATGGAATGTCCTTTATCATTGGGAGATTGAGAGCTAAACAGGACATGAAGATCTCCTAATACGAACATCCCAGAACCTTGTGGTGCATTGTTGCAGTAATGGGTGGTGACGAGAGTGTACAGAGTAAGCAAGTCTGCCCTGTCTACCAAATGGAATATTTCCTTCAAAAAGGTGAACTCCATTGAATATTTATCCAATCGATGTCTAACATTTAGCTCTTTATTTTTCAAAGTCCAATTGACCAACACATTTTGATATCCATCCGGAAAATCAGTGGAAGACCCTTCTATAATGAAATTTGATTCATCAGCTTCAAGATCCAAGGGAGTTCTTTTGGCCATCCTCTTCTTCCTCCTTCAGGCTTATAGATTCCCAAGGATGGTACATCTTCAGACTCTTCATTAGTTTTGCTAGCACGACTAGAGGAAGTAGATGAGAACTTAGGGGAAGCACCATCACGAAGGGCATTCATCCTGACTAGCAATTTTCTAGCCTTTCTAGTTTTTATACCTGCTATATCAGCTTCCTTAACTCCTGAATCTCCTTTTGAATCGACTGTTGTCTTAGTTGGAGTAGAAACTGGCATGAGGGGTGCTTCTGAAGAAACTGTAGAAGGTTCAGCAATGTGAACCCTGTCCTCTTGCTCCACCAAAGTATCTCCTTCTGCATCAGCAGTTGCTTCAGTTGGTATAGAGGCTGACTTATCTTGTGTTTCAGAGGAAACACCATGAGGTTCAGCAGATTGAACCGTTTCAGCTGAATGTATAGCCTCTATTGTAGCTTCAGTAGAAACTTTGGAAGAACATGACATTGGTGGCACATCATCAAAATTGTCCACAATTTCAACTGTCTTTGTCCTCTTAGCCTTAGGAGCAACTGAAACACCAGCAATACTTTTCAAACTGGAAGTGTGTGTTGGAGCAGGTGAAGAATACTTCACGATTTGATTATACCGGATCAAAACATGATCGGAAAACTCTTGACTGCTTCATTGACAACCCAGAGTTATATAGAGAGGAGCTCTGGTTTTTCACCTCAAGTCTCATTTGAGTTTTAGAAGGAGGTCTCTCTTTGTTCTTTTGAGCTGTGATGGCTCTCCTCATTGCGGCTGCTTCTTGCTTCTTTTGTTTTCCAAGCGCCACCATTTGAGCCACAAAATTTTCACTATCAAAGTCCGACCCTAAGATACTTTGAGCAAGTGAAGGGTTTGAAGCGGTTTGCTGAGTAAGAACATCCCATTGTGCGGCAGCATCTGAGTAGCTAAATCATCCAATTCTCTTCGTCTTTCAGAGGCAAATCGGGAAGAAGATTGATCTGCAATCTGTTTAGCCACTTCTTCACTTTTCTTCACTTTTGCAAATTCAGCAAACCTACTTTCTTGTCC
Source organism: Chrysanthemum makinoi (assembly GCA_910596185.1). Taxonomy (NCBI): domain Eukaryota; kingdom Viridiplantae; phylum Streptophyta; class Magnoliopsida; order Asterales; family Asteraceae; genus Chrysanthemum; species Chrysanthemum makinoi. The sequence continues at coordinate 254,930,096 of OU343223.1, forward strand.
TTGCCTTTCTTGTTCGGATACTAGATCCGGACCAAGATCATCTTCAATCATTGCACCTTTCCCTTTATTAGCTGACTCGTGAACAACATCAACCAGAGGAGTATCACCAATTTGAGCTTCAGAAGAAACATTTTGAGAGATCTTCTACGGTGTGGTAAGGACATCATTGCTGCATTATCTAAATCAAGATTTCCTTCATCAGGAAACACTACTTGATCATCTGCTGAAGGGGTGGGACATGATTGTTCTTGAACAGATGCATGATGATAAAGTTCAGATGCAACGTCCTCCATTTGAGCTTCAGATGCATATTGTCAACACTTGGTTTCTTGGATACTTCAGCAGATCCTTTATACAAGTAGGATCTCTTTCTTCTTCTATAAAGAACAGGTTCCTTCTTCTTTGAGGATTCAAAGAACCCGATGAAGGATCAATAGTCTCTTGTGCCACATCAGCCAAAATATTAAGAGACTCATACTGAGGTTCTTCCTCTTCCTCCTCAGAAGAAACCACAAGCTTCCTTTTGGTGCCCTTTTCAAGTCTGTCCTCTAAGTCCTTAACTTTATCCTGCAGTTCTTCAATCTTACTACCAAGAGTGGACTTGGTCTCTGCAAGCTCCTTTTTCAGACTAGTCACCTCAGCTGCATATCTATTCACAAGAGCATACACAGATGTGAGAGTAAAAGTGTCCTTAGCTCCACCAGCAGATTGCTCTGTGGTAATGGGAGCTTCATTGGACCTTTCAGGGGAATTATGGTCATGCTCAAAATGAGGAGAAACATCATCAAATGGTTCTCGTTGAGGACTAGGAGTGACATTCTGTTGGTCAGTCTCAAATTCATCAATTGAAGCACTTGTAGGTGGTGGACTTGGTCTGGGTGATGGTACAGGTGGAGTATGTTCAGGAGCAATATGAGAAGCTTCAGCAGTAAAAGAGGGGCCCTCATCAATATTAACTGATGGATTGCCATCAGTAGCAACATTTGAAGAGGGTGGGATATTAGCAACATTCTCCTCATCAGCAGCCTCATTGCCTTGAGGCAACATAGCCGACAACGGATGATGTGCCCCCTCAAAGTGAGTTCTCATAGAGGCAAATATTTTAGCTGAAAGAGCTCCTATGGGATAAAAGGCTTGGACTTGGGTAGAGGTGTCTACGATTATTTGCAAGAATCTAGGGTACATTAAAAACTTATGTTGTTTCCTATTTATATTTTCAACCAAATTATCAAAAATAAATTTAGAAAAATTATAAGTTATCCCTTGAGATAGACACACAATACCACAAGCCAATTGCGTAGAGAATTGATCCCACGCTCTAGATTTGTTGCTAATGCATTGAAGCAGAGTGTGAACTAAAAATCTCCACATAGGGCAAAAATGCTTTTTCAACCAAATATCCATTCTTGTACCTTGATACCCAATAGCTCTCAGCCCCGTGAGTATCTCCACAGTACTAGAGTGATAAACCCCATTAGTATCATCCAAGCGAAGCTTTCTCCTAATCAGCTCCTCTGTTACCACATACTCTGTTCCGTCAATCATGGCAACAATCTCTGTTTCACTTCGTGAGGAAGAAGATGCCCAAAATTGTTTGACCAACGATTCATAAATCGCATTAGGGGAATGTGTTAGGGCAAAGTGAATCTTAGACCGCTTCAGGAACTCCACCATTGGTTCATACAATTCATCGCCCTTTGCTTTCCCCAGAAAAGCAACTTTATTGTGATCTTTCTTGAATTGAAGAGCCATGAGAGATATGTGATTTTAGGGTTATGATTTTCAAACTGAAGTGTTTTTGGATGTAGGAGAAGAGGGAATGGTTTGTTTTGAAGTGGAAGTGTGAGAGTGAGTGTTGGGTAGAGGTTTGTATAAGAATGGTCAAAAGTATTGGAACTTTTGTTGACCATATCCTACGTGTATTTCAACTTGACCAACAACAAAATAACGCTTCAGCAGAAACAAATTGCGAATCTGCTGAAGTTATATACTTCAGCAGAAACCTCCCCAGGACTAGGATATCTTCGGTAAGATTCTAGAGTTACTGTGCTAACTAACTCGCATTAATTTACATTAACCCTTGCATCCGTCTATTTAATCATCCCAATGCATACTTCTCTTACATAATTTACCCCAAATTACCATCACAAACCCTAGTTTCATCACAAACCCAATCAACCAAAATTAACCATGAATACTACACCAGAGGTTGTTAATCCAACCTCTTCTCCATCAACATCATCATCCAGTGATTTCCTCCAGTTTTGGTCATATCCACCTGACCCTCGTCCTTTGACATCCCCATTTCATCTCTTCTTCGAAGATGATAGTGTAGTGGATCCAAGTGAGTCTTCGATGACCGGAGGAACCCACTACTTGAGATACCTCTACTCCCAACCTCCAAACACCTCAACCTCAACAAAGTCCTCATAAAAAGGGAGGTGGTGCTTGCTCTACCTGCACCATGTTTTGGTGCATCTTCACACATCGTATAGAGGAAGAGCTTAAGGAAGGTGGATGGATTGCTTTTTCGTGAAACCAAGTAGATGAAGCACAAAGGAAACTTTATTTTTCTTCATCATCATGATTTTCATCAATCCATCCTTCCCATTTTGATCCTTAGCATCTTCATCGTACCGGTCGTGCATATCCAGCCATCGAGATAGAAGGAATGGGTGGTTATGCAAGACTTCACAAACGCATATCCAGCATTTCGATCAGAAGATATGCGTGGTCATGCATATCCAACAGCCGTTGGAATAGATGATATGGGCTAGAGTAGGTTTAGTAGATGATGTGTAGTACTTTTCTTGTAGTTGCATTTGAAGTTGATTGAATTTTGTAAGCTGTAAGCTGTAAACTGTTTCTTGAATGAATGAAAGAACAATTTGACTTCAATTTCTTTTCTTCAGTACTATAACTTTAGTGGAATCAAATTGTTTGCTTCAGTACTTTAGTTTCAGAAGAAACCAGCTTTAAAGCTTACTTGACCATTTACCAACGAATCACACTAGATGAACTTGAACTAGAACTGACAAACTGCAAAACAGACACAAAAACACACAAGAACAAAACAGAGACAAAACAGACTAAAGAATTATTAGCAAGTTAGTGTTAACAAACAAAATTATAAACAACAATATACAAAGTTTACTACAAAATCCTCCCCTGAGGCATATGCCTCCCCTGAGGCCTATGCCTCCCCTTAAACTTTGCAGTTAAGGGTTAAGCATTCCAATATTGACCACAAGGTGTTGAAACCTTGGTCCATCAAAAGCTTTTGTTAACAGATCTGCCACATTGTCATCTGTATTCCAATATTGACCACAAGGTGTTGAAACCTTGGTCCATCAAAGGCCCAAATGAGGTTGGCCTTTGAGGTACTTAAAGATCTTCTTGACTGCATTGAGATGGGAAGCAAGTGGAGTGACTTGATGTCGAGAGCAAACACTCACAGCAAAAGTAATATCAGGCCTTGAAGTTGTTAGATACATTAATGAACCAATCATTGATCTGTATAAATGAACATTCACAGGTAGATTTGGTTCATTGTTGGTTTTTGTTTTTGGAGCTTCATAAGGTGTTGTGGGTTGACACCTTCCATACCAAATTTCTTCAAAATGTCCCTCACATATTTATCTTGACAGATAAATATGCCATCTTGTTTCTGCTGAACTTGTAGACCCAAAAAGAAAGTAAGCTTCCCCATAGCACTCATCTGAAATTCTCCCTTCATCAGCTCCTCAAATTCCCTGCACCAAGCTTCTTTAGTGGATCCAAAAATGATGTCATCCACATACACTTGTACAAGTATGATGTCTTCGAGTTCTTCTTCGAAAAAGAGTCTTATCAATGGCACCTCTTCTATAGCCATGCTTGAGCAGAAATGATGAAAGCCTAGCATACCATGCTCTTGGTGCCTGATGAAGTCCATAGAGAGCTTTAACCACCTTGTAAACATGATTAGGATGATCTGGGTCTTCAAATCCTTTGGGTTGAGTGACATAAACCTCCTCTTCTATCTCACCATACAGAAAAGCACCTTTAACATCCATCTGATACACCATGAAGCCCATGTAAGATGCATAGGCCAAGAAAATTTGAATAGCCTCAACTCTAGCAACAGGTGCAAACACTTCATCATAATCAATCCCTTCCTCTTGCCTGTAACCTTGAGCTACTAATCTTGCTTTGTTTTTAATAACCACACCCCTTGCATCTCTTTTGTTCTTCAGAATCCATTTAGTTCCAATAGCATATTTGCCATCTGGTAATGGTACCGAGATCCAAACTTGTTGGTTTTGAAACGGTTGCATTTCTTCTTGCATTGCTTCAATCCAACTTGAGTCTTCAAGAGCTTGAGTGACACTAGTTGGTTCTACTTGAGAAAGAAAACACGCAAACAGACAATGCTTGAAGTCTGTGTGATTGTCTCTTTGCTGATTTGAGACATAAGAGAGAAAAGCAACCTGTCCAAATTTAGGACTAGAGATAGCCCTTCGAGTTCTAACAGGTGCTAGAATGTCACCAATAATATTGGATTGAGGGTGAGTGATGTTGATTCTTTTAGTAGCAATGGGGTTGACTTCAATGGAAGGTTCAAGATTAGACACAGTTGGTACAAAAGTTGTGTCATAGGAAGGTGAGGTGAAATGCCAGATTTGGGTTGATGATTTCCAAGATCTGAAGGTCTTGGAAAGCGAGTATAGGGTTCACCAAAGTCTGTGGACACTTTAGAAGGAATATGAGTAAAAGCAGGTAGAGCCTTCGCAGATTTGATGATGATGGAGAGATCGAATAGGTGTCGCAGAAACATGGTTTCCATGACGCCTCATTTGCAAGCTCCCATTCACCTTCTCGCTTCAAGCTTAGTGCAAACTCTTGAGTCTGAAGCCTAGCAAGGTCCTCAGCATAATGTGATGCATCTTCACTTTCATCAGAAGTATCTCTAGAGGTGTTACCTGCAATATTATTAGGGGAGAAAGAAGGCACAAGTATAGGTTGTTCATCATCTTCAAATTCACTTTCTGAGTCAGCATCCAAGGTACCTGCATTGTTAGTGGGAGACTCTTGAGAACCTGCACTTTGGTTAGCCATATGTCTAGTATAACCCAAATAATCAGTTAAGTAGTCAAGGTCGAAAGACCACACATGACCTCGTCCTTGAACATTGGGTTTATCTTCCATGTATCTCGGTGTTCAAAGTCTCCTCTATCTTCTTGGCAGATAAATTGTACACTCTGTAAGCCTTGCTATGAGCTGAATAACCCACAATATAACCCTCATCAGCTTTCTCATCAAACTTCCCTAACGGATCACTGGTGTTTAAAATGGTCACTAGACAACCAAAAGGTTTGAGGTAATGAATGGCCGGAACCTTCCCAAAGAGAAGTTCATATGGTGTTTTGAGGTGAGGTCTAGTAATGGAGACTTTGTTTAGCACATAGCAATTGTGCCAACAGATCCAACATAGTGGGCAATTTAGAGTCTGCAATCATTGATCTTGCGGCCTCTATCAAGGTCCTATTCTTTCTTTCAGCTACCCTATTTTGTTGTGGGGTTCTTGGATTGCTATAGTCCCTCTTTATCCCTTTAGACCTACAGAGTTCTATAAGAATAGCATTCTTGAACTCTGTCCCATTATCACACCGAATTCCCTTAACCTTCTTGTTCAACTGATTTTCAACGAGGGTGATGAAGTCTTTCAAGACTGGAGATGTTTCATCTTTAGTCCTTAGAAAGAACGCAACAAAATCGCTATAGCCATCGGTGATCACCAGACAAAAATACTTGTGATCGATGCTTGACTTGAGTTGGACCAAAAGGTCCATATGTAACTGAAGAGGCTCGAGAGATAATGCTCACAGGCAGTGGCTTTTAGGAAGCTCTGTGTTGCTTCCCTTTGTTGCATGCAACACAATTATGATCATTAGAGAAAACTTTGGAGGGAAGACCTTCAACAAGACCCATTTTAGAGAGTTTGTTTATGGTCTTGAAATTCACATGAGCCATTCTCCTATGCCATTTGGTAGACTCATCCAGGGATGCTTTAGCCACCAAACAAGTGAGGTCACCTTCAGGATGAACTTCATTGAGATTGAATGTGTATAAATTGTGAGTTCGAGGAACTCTCAGCAGAATTGAAGTATCTTCTGGAAGCTTGAACTCTTTAGAAAGAACAAGACATTCATCTTCAGAGAAGAGTACCTTGTTCTTGGTGTCACAAATTTGTGAGACCGAGAACAAGTTGAAGTTGAAGTTCTAACATAGTACACATTCTCAAAATTCAGTAGAGGTGTCTTGATGGTGCCTTTCCCAGTGATTCTACCATCACTTCCACCAAAAGTCACATTTCCTCCTTCTTCAATAGGAACAAAATTGTGCGTCATATCTCTATTTCCAGACATGCTTCTTGAACAACCACTATCAACAATACCAATATCTTTATGCTTAAGAGGATGATCCTATAGTAACAAAAATATATACAAAAAAATGTTAGTAAACAAAGGAGGCTCAAGTCATTGCTGACTTGAACCTGCCTTGTGGATCATAAGATTTAGGTCTAGCAGATGAGAAAGATCCACCATTGTTCTTGGGTTTCCATTGAAATTTTGGTCCCTTTTGATTCCAAGAACAACCTCGTTGAGGGCTTGCAGCCAGCACCCCAAAATCCTTTCCCATCATTCATAGAGTCAACATATGCAGGCCAATAACCATGTGTAAAGTATGGGCTAGTGGGTTGCACATAAGGTCTATTAGCTGATTTCCTCTAAGGAGAGTCAGTATAAGTTGCTTGTGGGACATAAGGTGGAATATTATTAACATTGGTCCCACCGTCTAGGTTTTCTGAGTTGCACATACACCCAATCTTTGCTCATAGAAATCACAATCCTTAATTAAATGAAGTTTACTTCCACACACAAAACATGTCTTCCTTTTGGAAGATTTATTCAAAAAAGATGATGTTCTATTACATGTAGAAGTACTTAAACCAGAAACATTAAAGGAATTGTTTTAACATGGACTTATTATGCAAAGATTTAAAGGACAAGTCTTCAGAGGAAACAGTCTTGGAAGTTGATTCCTCAGCAGCTACCCTAGAAGGCTTGTAGATAGACTTGGCGCAGCTTGGGTGTAGGCTCGGGTGAGGGCTTGGGAAGGTCGACTTATCACTTGAATCACGGTGGCATAAGAAGTAGACCCTTGATCCGATGAATTGTCACTGTCAGAGCAAGAGACAAATTCATTAGATGAAGCATCGGGTCCGGCAAGTCTTTTGACTTTTGCCATTTAGATGGTGTGATCCATCAAAGTCCAGATAATGGACAGTCAATGGGCATGAATTCACCTCTAATAGGTCCAGGGACAGCATGCAAATTACCTTCTTTAACAAAATTTGCTAAGCTCGGGTGTAGATTTCGCCCATCATTCCTAGCTTCCAATCCTACATACTTTTGAAAACCTAAGCCTATTCAGAGGTCACCGGTTGACTACTATAGATTTCTCTAGCTAGATTGTCACCTGATATTAACCATTGTTTATGTCTAGCTATTTCCTCTGCTAGTTTCTCTTTAAGCTCTAGGTTCTCGGCAATAGCATCATCTTTTTCCTTTTCGGTCGTTTTAAGTTAATGTTTGCAATATCTAGATCAAATCGTAACCCCTTTATCTTTTCTTCATAAGCTATCTGATTCTTTTGAAACCATACCTTTTGTCTTTCTAATGTTTTTAACGAAAGTTTATAAGCTTCATTATCTAATGGTCCTATGAAAAATAAAAAATTTTAGATAAGCGCTAAAATCGAATAAGCTAGATAAGCCAAACTACTCAAACTACCTTATGTATTAAACTGAGTAAACTAAACCAAGAAAGAGCAATGGTTCCGGTACACTCTTAGCATCTTCCAAAGGGGGAGGTCTCGGGTGTACCGGAACCATTGCGTCTTTCTTGGTTTAGTTTACTGCTTAATACATAAGGTAGTTTGAGTAGTTTGGCTTATCTAGCTTATTCGATTTTAGCACATCTAAAGAAGCTGTTGCGCCCATTTTATTTTTCATAGGACCATTAGATCATCTAGTATTTTTACAAAAACTTTCGGAATTTTCTAAAATGTTTTAGTATTTTTTATTAATTAATTAGATTAAAACAGTTTTTTTGTCATTTTAATTAGCTTTTATTACAAATAAATCAGAAAAGTTTCAAAAAAATAATTTTTCATTTTTCTTAGGTTAAGATAAATATAAAAAGTCAAAAAAATATTTTTCCAGATTTTTCATAGTTTAATTTGTAATTTTTAGCAATTTAATTAGTTTTAAATAGTTTTTAATTCATAGAAAATACAAAAATAATCATAAAAATACAAAAATAGTTTTGAAAATCCTCTTTAGTTATTTTAGATTTTTCTAAGTCATAATTTTATTTTTCAAGCTTTATTTCATATTTTCTTGTATTTTAGGGTTTAATTAAATAGTTAAAAATAGTTTTTAATTGATAATAATTAGATAAATAGTTATAAAAATAATTTTCTTTTTCTAAAAATTTTATTTTATCATTAGGTTTGTAAAAATGTCATTTTCATATTTTTAGGATTAATATTGTTTCTGTTCACATTTTCTTTTGTACGTCACGTAGTTTTTAATTTAAGTTTTATAAAAGAAAAATCAAAAACATCATTTTGCAAATAGTGATAGCGTTTATTTAATATAGTTTATCTTTTTAATTTTCTTTAATTTGCATTTAAGCCCCTGTAATTTATAAACTTTCGCTTTAGTTATAATCAATCATATCTCCTTCCCGTTCAAATCCTCTCGATCACTATTCGTTTGATTATTCTCGCACAGCTCGTTGGGACTTAACGACCTGGGGAAACACTATACTCTCCTGGACTTCATTGCATTGGTGTCTGAACTGTTTTAAGTTTCTTACGGTTGGCCATTCACAAGTGGCTAGCTTGTGTGAGATAACTTGACGGTTTGCCACCGATCAAATTTTGGCGCCGCTGCCTGGGAGTTGTGCTAATTATCTTACGTTTAGCAGATTAGTGATTTGAATATTCACTCCTTGTTCATACCATCTATATATGTTTATATTTTCTTATAAAAATCCAAAAATCCAAAAATATCTTAAAAATCAAAAACCCAAAAAGATTTTCTTTCTTATTTTTACAAAATGTTTTTCAAAAATACCAAAAATATTCCTCTTTGCCCTCTTACCCTTTTTGATTCTTTATCCCTTTACCCTCTATCCATTTGATTCTAACTTCTTCTATTCTCATGGAATCTCTCGACTACGACGAATTCTGGAACGAATTTGAAAAACTTCATACTTTATCACAAATGTCAAGAATTTGTGTTGTTCGTGATGATCCATTAATTTCAGCGGGAAATGGAACGAGAAACCGGGGTGACAAAGGACCGGTACTTCCCTCGATAATGGAAGTGCTAAATACGTCCAACCTACGGTTATCCAAAGATCTAACCCTCAATTGCTCCTAAGCCGTCTAAAATTGATCCTAAACTTTCACAATTTACGGTTAAAAGCAATCATGCAGAATTTAGACCGGTGACTAGCAAGAATGACTTGCCTAATCTTCGCGTTTCTCAAGAACCAGAACCAGAGACCATAACGGAAGTGGTGGAAATTGCTAGCTCTCCGAGCACACCACTTGTCCCACCTCCGGATTTTTCAAAATGTTCTTCGAGACTTGATAGCCATTCGAATCACCATGTTGGTTTTGTTGATTCTTTGAATGAACCGATTCCTTCTCATAACTCTCAAATGGAATCGTTTATTCCTTGTGTCGGTTGTGGTGAGCCTCTTCTTGGTTCACCATGTCATTTGGTGTACGGTGTACGTGTGGTAATGATATTCAGAACGGGAGTTGTTTGTTTTGTGGTTTGAGGAATTCATTTGATTATGATCCTAATCCGAACTCATTTAACGACCCCTCAAACTTTTCCCATTACCCACCACAGCCCGACTTATCTTCATATAATCAACATAACTGCTGTGAATTTTGTGGAGGTCCTCACCAAGGATTTGAGTGTCAATCCGTAAACACGTTTGTCTATGAACAGCTTTTCCAGGATGCTCGAGAACTTTGGTTATGACCAATATCCATATAATTCGCCAATCAGGCTCAACAGTTTTCCTTGTTGTGAGAATTGTGGAGGTCCTCACGATAATTTTCAATGTCAACCGTGGAATCAAAATTACTATACTTCCGGTTTAGACAATTTCCAACCTCCACAGCACCATACGGTTCAAACCCCACAGCCGTTGCCTAAAAAGAAATTTCCCAAGATTTTGAAACCGCAATGAAAACACTTGATGATATGATTCAAAACTTTAAGAATCAAGTGAGTGGTGAGAAAACCACAGGAGAATTGCTAGCCAAGAAGCGAGAGGCTCGAAATCTTGGGAAGAATTATTAGTCCTAGAGCATGCAGCTCTTAGGCGTTCCCAATTTCTTAAGGCAACTCTATATATGATGATGACGAGGAGAGTTTTTATCCTTTTAAGAATATTATTTCTCAACTCCCTCGGTCGGTTGATATCCCAGCCAGTTGAGATTCCATCTCAAACAATCTGCTATCACACCGGCTCCTACTCACTCTCTCGAACACGGGGACGAGCATCTTGACACTGTTTCTGAAAAGGAATCGGACGAATTCATAAAGTCTAGTGTTGAGAACCTTGTCCCAATCCCGGAAGAGTCACAGGGAACTTCTGATCATATGTGTGATTCTTCTTCCCCTCTCGAGTGTTCAAAAGATCATTTTGAAACTTTCTCCGATTTTAGCGACGATTGTGCTTCTTATGGAAACATCGAGTATGTTGAGGCATCACTCCCACAGTCTGATCCTCTTCTTGAGGAGTTCACCGATGAACTCACTCACATCAATCCACTTTCATCGGGAAGTGATGATGGTCTCTTTGATTTCGAAGCCGATCTGGGAGAGATTGAAAGTCTCCTTTATAATGATCGTTCACTCACTTCTCACCCTAACAGTCCAATAGAGAATGTTGATCACTTTGTTCCCGAAACCTTCAAAGCTACTTTCACCAATCCTCTATTTGAATTCGAATCTGAATTCACTTGGATTTCTAACAATCCAATCTTTGACGAGGATAGTGATGAGCCCACAATGGAACAAGAGTTCACAAATTCACTTCATGTGAATGATTCTCTTCATGAAGAGTTCTCCGGTGAACTCTCTCATGACATATCTCCTCCTGAATATGATCATTTCTATTTTGATCTTGAGGATGATATTGGCTCGGAGGAAGGTGTACTCTATCATAAGAGTTTGCTTATTGATGATACTACCCTCACCCTTCCTCCCGATATGTCTACATTTGAGGATGAAGAATGGATCTTGATTGTTATAAAAATCTTTCTTCCTTTCCTCAAATATCTTGTGATTTCTCTTCATCTTCACTCCTTCGGGAATGAAGACACTATCTTTGACCCCGGCATTTTCATTTATCCTCTGTGAGCCGGGTCTCTATATCTCATCGGTGTGGAACTTTCACGTGCTTCAAATATTTGTCCAAACATCTTGAACGAAAGTCCGATAGAGATTGTTTTCCACTTTGCTTCCCCAAGAACAAATGAATACGGGGTCGAGTCAAGCTAGCGACTCGGTAATCAAAAACAGTAGTTAAACATGGGTTTTCACCCGTGTGTGCCACCCTAGTGTGGGGAGTTGCCACTGTTGTATATAAGTTTTCTTAAAAAATATATATATATATATATATATATATATATATATATATATATATATATATATATATATATATATATATATATATATAATCTTTCAAAATAATGGCGTAGTATTTCCTTTTACGTTCTCAATTTCGGCATAACCGTCGGTACTTTGAATATTGAGGGCAATATTCATTTCTAGTGTGGGGGGGAATTCTCACGAATTTTATCATGTAATTATACCACCCAATTCCCCCATTTTTGGCCAAATTTTTTTTTTTTTTGAACTTTATATATATACACAACATGTGTGTAAATACTCATCATTTTTGGTTAATTCTGAACTGCAAAACGTTTAAAAATGCTCAGAAATGCATCAAAATACTGAAAATATCTCAAAATTGCATTTTATATGTTTCAGATGCAAAATGTTTAAAATCAGATGAAAATGAGCAAAGTTTGCATAATTGGCGGTTCAGTCCTCAACTTTCAAAACTTGTCAAATATAATCCCTAGGCATTTATTTTAAAAGAAAAGTCACCAAAGGTCCTTTTGAAATCATAATTTGTCATAATTAATCCTTTGGTGAAAAGTTCCAAAAGTTTTGAGAAATTACAGTTTTGATCCCTGGAATTTAAAATGGTCGGTTTAGTCCTTGGAATTTCACATTTGGCAAAAATGGTCCTTAACTTATTTGAGATTTACAAGTTTGACCCTTGGATTACATTTTCAGAAGTTACATATATGGTCCTTGGATTTCCAGCTTTTACACTTTTGGTCCTTATGATATTAATAAACAAGAAAACCAACCCTTAGACCTTTAAACCCTTTTGGACCCCGCCAAACACCTTGACCCTCCATTTGACCCCCTTCAATATATTAAGCCCGGTCAACAAACACAACCTTTTCCTCCTTTTTCATCTCTCCTCACCCACTCGCCGCAAAACCAAGACAACCTCACCCTGCCACACACCTCCACCTTATCACTCCACCTCAAACAACCAAACAAAATGCATTTATTGTTTCCCCCCCTTGCACTCAATCCACCCCAAGTTGCTAAAACGTTTTCCGCCAAAAACATCAGCGGCTAAAAATAGCCCTAGTGATCCAATGGTTCTAAAAGATGGTGGGAAAAGCTCATGCAAGTGGAAAGAACTTTTGATATAAAAAGAAGGAAGAAGAGGGAGAGAAGGGGAGTAGTTTTTGGTTTTAGTTTTCTTGTATGTCGTTTTCATTTTTATTGTCTTCATTAGTTTTCTCAATTGTAATCCTAAGCTTAGACCCGTTTTAATTCTTGTGATTTTATTGTTTTATTAGTGTAACTTTAATTTCAATATTGTATTTTTTAGATAATCAATGCAGTTCAATTTTTAAAGTCCATTGTAATTTGAGATTTGGTTAACCTAGCTCTAAATCTGTCATTTGCTACTAAAGTTGTTGTTTAAAACTCACAAAAGCTTGCTTAAGCTTCTGTGAGTTTATTAGTTCTCGGATAAATCCTAAACTTGAGTTTTTACAAAAAGTCAACATAAGTCAACTTGCAATCAAATTTCTAAGTCAAAGATAGTTTAGTTTAAATTCTGGTTTTAATGTGTTGTTTAGTCAAGTGTCATGGTAGTTAGTTGGTTTCATTGCAGTTTAGGTTGGAATCCTTTCAGTTTTCATTGAATAATTTGCATAAGGTTTTCTAAAAGAGTGTTTGGTTTAAACTAGTTTTAAGGTAAAAATTGCACTTTTTACCCACTTTGACAGGATAAGTCAATTGTATTCAAGTCCCAATAGTCACTGGTTTGAGTTGGAAAATAATTAATATAGTTTAACTCAGTTTTGAGTCTTAAGTGTGGAACTTTCACGTACTTCAAATGTTTATCCAAACATCTTTAATGAAAGTCCGATGGAGATTGTTTTCCACTTTGCTTTCCCAAGAACAAATGAATACGGGGTCGAGTCAAGCTAGCGACTCGGTAATCAAAAACAGTAGTTAAACATGGGTTTTCACCCGTGTGTGCCACCCTAGTGTGGGGGAGTTGCCCCCCGCTGTTGTATATAAGTTTTCTTAAAAAAAAATATATATATATATATATATATATATATATCTTTCAAAATAATGGCCGTAGTATTTCCCTTTTACGTTCTCAGTTTCGGCATAACCGCCGGTACTTTGAATATTGAGGGCAATATTCATTTCTAGTGTGGGGGGGAATTCTCACGAATTTTATCATGTAATTATACCACCCAATTCCCCCATTTTTGGCCAAAATTTTTCTTTTTTTGGTTTTCTTTTTGCAATTTAAAAACTCAGTTAAAGGAGACACTTTTTTTTTTGTGAAAACCTTTTTTATGAAAAGCTAGGAATAAGCAGTTGAGACTGCTTATTTATAGCAGCTCACAACTAGCACCAAACAAACACCCTTTAGATCTTTTAAGGCAAATAAGCACTTTTGAAAAAAGCAATACTTGAACTAATCTAACATATATTAACTGGTGAACTCCTAGAGAGTCTAAATAAGCTAAAACCAAGACTAATAAGCTAAGGAATAGAGTGATTTGTCACTGTTACATTGGCTTGAAAACACCAAAGGGCTATTCGGTTGGGACAGTTTACATGTGAAAACAAAAGCTATCAAAAGCTACAAATGAAACTAATCGAAAGCTAACTCCTAATCTACACCATCTCAAAGGCCTAAAGGGAACCTAATAAGCAAATAAGTAAACATTAAAAGAAAAACAAAGAGGAAAGAACCTGCTGCTATTCAAAACAGTGGACCGAGGGGTCCAATTGGAGCTTATTTTGGACATTTGCAGTGGGAATAAGCAGTTGAGCTTATTGGAACCTGAAAGCCACCCAGCTGTCTTCCTCTTGCCCCTATCTCTGGTTACTGAATAGCTCGATACAGCTTATAAATAAGCTGAGTAAACCATGGGATTGACTGAGTTCCCTGCTGAAGTTGCAGGTTTGAAACACCGTGCGGCTCCTTTGGGCTTACTTTCAAGATGAGAAAGGAGCTTCAACATAAGGAACAAGCTACACAAATTCAAGTTAGCATGACAAGAGTTCAAAATAAGCGATTGGGGGCCAAGAAAGAGCTTTTTACAGCTTATAAATAAGTGAAAATATCAAATCCACCCTGCGCGAACGGATAGATGGCTAACCCACCCACTTTGTCCCATAAGCAGACCTAGTAAAACAATTTTGTGAATTTTCTCCTTTTGACACAAGTAAGATAAGCTAATGAACTTGTGATTTTTATTTTTTAATATTTTTTTAACTTGACCAAAATTTCACTTAACGCTATGCAAAATTGAAGAAACTCATTTTTGTTCTTTTTTTTTTTCTTTGAAACAGATGAGACTCAAAACTGAGTTAAACTATATTAATTCTTTTCCAACTCAAACCAGTGACTATTGGGACTTGAATACAATTGACTTATCCTGTCAAAGTGGGTAAAAGTGCAATTTTTACCTTAAAACTAGTTTAAACCAAACACTCTTTTAGAAAACCTTATGCAAATTATTCAATGAAAACCTAAAGGATTCCAACCTAAACTGCAATGAAACCAACTAACTACCATGACACTTGACTAAACAACACATTAAAACCAGAATTTAAACTAAACTATCTTTGACTTAGAAATTTGATTGCAAGTTGACTTATGTTGACTTTTTGTAAAAACTCAAGTTTAGGATTTATCCGAGAACTAATAAACTCACAGAAGCTTAAGCAAGCTTTTGTGAGTTTTAAACAACAACTTTAGTAGCAAATGACAGATTTAGAGCTAGGTTAACCAAATCTCAAATTACAATGGACTTTAAAAATTGAACTGCATTGATTATCTAAAAAATACAATATTGAAATTAAAGTTACACTAATAAAACAATAAAATCACAAGAATTAAAACGGATCTAAGCTTAGGATTACAATTGAGAAAACTAATGAAGACAATAAAAATGAAAACGACATACAAGAAAACTAAAACCAAAAACTACTACCCTTCTCTCCCTCTTCTTCCTTCTTTTTATATCAAAAGTTCTTTCCACTTGCCTCTGAGCTTTTCCCACCATCTTTTAGAACCATTGGATCACTAGGGCTATTTTTAGCCGTTGATAAGGTTTTTGGCGGGAAAACGTTTTAGCAACTTGGGGTGGATTGAGTGCAAGGGGGGGAAACAATAAATGCATTTTGTTTGGTTGTTTGAGGTGGAGTGATAAGGTGGAGGTGTGTGGCAGGGGGTGAGGTTGTACTGGTTTTGCAGTGAGTGGGTGAGAGGACGGTGAAAAGGAGGGAAAAGGTTGTGTTTGTTGACCGGGCTTAATATATTAAAGGGGGGTCAAATGGAGGGGTCAAGGTGTTTGGCAGGGGTCCAAAAGGGTTTAAAGGTCCAAGGGTTGGTTTTCTTGTTTATTAATATCATAAGGACCAAAAGTGTAAAAGCTGGAAATCCAAGGACCATATATGTAACTTCTGAAAATGTAATCCAAGGGTCAAACTTGTAAATCTCAAATAAGTTAAGGACCATTTTTGCCAAATATGAAATTCCAAGGACTAAACGACCATTTTAAATTCCATGGATCAAAACGTAATTTCTCAAAACTTTGGAACTTTTCACCAAAGGATTAATTATGACAAATTATGATTTCAAAAGGACCTTTGGTGACTTTTCTTTTAAAATAAATGCCTAGGGACTATATTTGACAAGTTTTGAAAGTTGAGGGACTGAAACCGCCAATTATGCAAACTTAGCTCGTTTTTCATCTGATTTTAAACATTTTGCATCTGAAACATATAAAATGCAATTTTGAGATATTTTCAGTATTTTGATGCATTTCTGAGCATTTTTAAACGTTTTGCAGTTCAGAATTAACCAAAAATGATGAGTATTTACACACTCATCAATTATCAACATAGCATTCATTGTATTTAGGTTTCATAGTATCATAAGCTTCTTTAAGTTCATTGTATCTTTCACTACAACCAAATATACAGTTGTGTACCTGAGAAAGTCCCATCAAGGCAAATTGATCATGCCTATCTTCTGAAGTACATCTTGCCAGCAATCCAAGCTTCTCAGACAGAGCTTCCTCATTCACAGGTTCATGTGCACCCATTGACCTGTTCATCCAAGGTGACAAGAGCTGCTGAAGTTCTAGCTTTCTTGCTGATAGGAATTGTAGTTAGCTCCCTCTCCACTCTTCCTATCTTTGCATTCCCTTGAGAAATGACCCATCTGGTGACAAGAGAAACACTTGACCTTTCTCTTGTCAAAACGAGCTGGATCCTTTCCCTTGAAGCCAAACTTTCTTCCTGACCTCTTGATCCGTGCTGAAAACAGTCAAGCTACCTCACACAAACCGGCCACTTGTGAATGGCCGACCGTAAGAAGCTTAAAACTGCTTAAAACACAAATGCAATGAAGTCCTGGAGAATACAGTGTTTCCCCGGGTCGTTTAGTCCCACGGAGACTCAATGGTGTGTAAACGCTTGATCAGACGATAGAATGATCACTAATGATAGTGATCAGAAAGGATTTGGATAAGATAATTACACTACTGAAAAAGTTTATAAATTAAAGCGACTTAAATACAAATTTAAAAAGATAAAATATATTAAATAAACGCTATCACTATATTTAAAGTGATGAACGTTTAAAACCTAAAACAAACGTTTAAATTAAAACTACGATATCGTACAAAATAAAAAGTGAGATCTAAGAAATAAAGGTCCTAAAAATATGAAAAATACATTTTTATAAACCTAAAGATATAAGAAAATTTTAAGAAAAAGAAAATTAATTTTATAACTATTTAATTAATTATTATTAAATAAAAACTATTTTAAACTATTTAATAATACTCTAAAATAAAAGAAAATATGAAATAAGACTAGAAAAATAAAATTAAGACTTAGAAAAATCTAAAATATGATAAAACTAATTTTAAAACTGAAAATATATTTTTTAGACTTTATATGTATTTATTATTAATTTAAAACTATTTAAAACTAATTAAAATGCTAGAAAATACTAATTAAACTAAGAAAATTATGGAAAAATACTTTTTATGACTTTTATATTTATCTTAATCTAGGAAAATTGAAAACACATTTTTTAGAAGCTTTTCTTAATTTTTTGTATTAAATGCTAATTAAAATGCTTAAAAACTAATTTAAATTAAGAAAAATAGCAAATAAGCTTAGAAAAATCTGAAAATTTCAGGAAAAGTCTAAAATAATATTAAGAATATAAGAAAAATGGAAAAACATGTGCTTGTTAGGAGGAATATGAAACTGATATGGAAAGTGCTTATTGAAATAAGCACTAAAATAAGCAAATGGAGTCCAAAAGCCACCAAACCAAAACAGAAGATATAAGCTGCTAATAGAACTGAAATGCAACAAATATCAACAAGATACAACCACTGATTATGCAAGTTGAACAGATTTGGTGTTTGAGCTTCAAGCTAAAAAGCAGTTTTAGGGACAAACTTTGGGCTTAAGCACAAGCACTCAAATAAGCTAGAAACTAAAGAGCAAAAGTTGGAACCTCAAGACAACCTGGCTAAGAGTTTATGAACCAAAAATTAGACCTAGACAACTGGTTTTGAGCTTGTTGCAAGTCTGCACAAACTGCCTGTGCACACGCAGTTAATACTGAGTGTGTACAGGGCAGTTTGGCCTATCTTGACAGGCATATTTGAAGCCTTTAAAAAAATCACAAAATTTTATAAAAATGATGAAAAGAAAGTAGACCAAGAGAAGTTTCCAAATCAACAAGTTTCACTAATTTAGGCTCAGAAATGAATCTAAGAAAAATCCTTCTCAGTTGACCAAAAACAAGATTTGCAACTTTTGACTTTTTAAGTGAAAGTGAAACTTTGACCTTTTTGAGTTTTGATTCAAATTTAAGGACTGATCTTAGTTATTTATGATGAAATGAAGTTAATGCAAGTTGTATCTATAATTTTAAAACACAAAACAAATGATTTGCTTTCCAAAAACACAACAGGTTAACTGTTTGAGACAGTTGAAGTGAATTTTGACTTTTACAGTTTTGCAGGCACAAACTTGGACAGATAAGAGTGGATATTAACTAAACAAACATGAACCAAAAGATCTTAACCAATGAGCAAGCCTTAAAGACAGATTATACAGCAATACCAAACACACCTTATTACACTGGTTATGACTTAAAACTGATCTAAACAATTATCCAACTGACATTAATGATCAAACTAGGTTAATGTAACTTAAATACAACTATTTGAACAGATTTTAACTAATTTTGACAGAAGAGACAGATTATGCTATGAAACTAGAAATAACTTACAAGTGGTCCTAAGCCATAATGGCTTGAAAACAGTAACCAAAGGATCTCTAACCTATTTATATCAACCCACTAGACCTAAATCAACCCATATCCAGCTCTGCTTCACCCATTGACCAAATCTGCATCATTTTTGCTCCTGTTTGACTTTTGTTGACTAATGTCCAAACTTGCTACAAACTTGAACTAAAGCTTACAAAAAGCTATGATAAGCTTGTGTAAGCTTATTAAAACTGAGAAACAAGCTTATTGAAGCTTGGTTGTAAGAGATAAAAGCTGAGATTTTCAACAGTGGACAATAAAGATAAAATGTAAACATAAACTGATATTAATGCTTAAACTGAGTTTCAATACTCTTCAACACTTAAGTTTGATACAAATTAACAAAACATAACAGGTTTTACATTAATTTAAAGATGCTAAATTAAAAACGACATTTTAAGATAAAAATAAAACTACCAGACTCTTCTGTGCTTCCTCTCTTGCTTCCTTCTTATACCCAAAGTATTTCTCTCTCATGTCTGAGCAAATCCCACTTGAAATCTAGACCCTTGGATGGCTTGGATTGATATTGGCCATCGATTGAATTTTGGCGCCAAAACGTGTTAGCCAGTTGAGGGGTTAAGTGAAGGGGTTGAAGAATCATTAAATGCTTCTTGGAGTTGTGTTGAGTGGGGGACAGGGGAAAGTGATATGGAGAGGAGGGGGTTGAGGTGGAGGTGTTTGCAGAGAGCGTTGGGAGGGAAGAAAAAGGGCCAAGTGGTGTGCTTTTTGACCAGTGACCAGATATTAGTATAAAGGGGGTCAAAACAAGGGAGTCCAAAAGGGTTATGGCAGGGTCACTTGGTTTGTGATAGGGTCCAATAGGTTTAAAGGGTTTAATATCACAAGGACTAGATATGCAATTTCGAAAATTAGGACTACTTGCCAATTATGCAAAGCTATTCCAAGGGACCACAAGTGACAAGTTTCAATAGTATAAGGACCAAACTTGACAATTTCCAATTTCCAAGGACCATTTTTGTCACTTTTCAAAGTTGAAGGACCTTTTCCGCCATTTGACTAAAGATTCATTCAAGGACCGTTTTTGACAATTTAAAATATTTCAGGGACCTTGAATGATATTTTTCTTTATTTAGATATACCGTGGACTGTTTTTGACAACTTTTGAAACTTGGGGACTAAAACGCCAATTTTGCAAATTTGATACGTTTTTCATCTGATTTTGATCTTTTTGCATTTAAAACACATAAAACACTGATTTGTGATATTTTCATCATTTTGATGCATTTTTGAGTGTTTTCAGATGTTTTTGCAGTCTAGATTGTACAAAAATGATGAGTATTTAGAGACTCATCAATCCCCCACACTAAGATATTGCTAGTCCCTAGCAATGATTTGAACTTTAATGGATTTTAAAACTCTTTACCAAAAGCCATCACTTCTTGAGTAGCCAAATGTTTCAGTTCAAGTAAGAACCATGGTACACCGATAACCATGAGATTTTGAGCAAACCACCGACTTTCAACGGATTTGATTTTGTCTTTACCGAAGCCGTTACCCTTCGGACTAGCCAACTCTTAGATAAATTATCAATATTATCTTTGGTGAGGTGATTACCAATTATGGTTTTTCCACTGCCTTTACCACAAGCCATAACCTTGTGGGCTAGCCAACTCTTCACTTTTTAGGATATGGTGAGTTGAGAACCATACAATTTTGGGCAAATTGCAAGCCATATAAACGGATTTGATAAATCTTTACCAAGAGCCGTTTGCTCTGGATTAGCCAATCCTTTTGTCTTAGACAAGGCGGATGATAACCAATATGAGTAAGTGTAGAACACTTACCCCAAAAAATTTTGGCCAAAAACGCGGGAATTGGGTAGATAATATATGAAATTCGTGAGAATTCCCCCCCACACTTAGAATTGAATATTGCCCTCAATATTCAAAGTACCGGCGGTTATGCCGAAACTGAGAACGTAAAAGGGAAATATTACGGCCATTATTTAGAAGAGATTTTTTTTTTTTTTTTTTTGAAACTTATATATATACACAACATGTGGGGCAACCCCCCCACACTAGGGTGGTAGAAAGTAGAAAGAAGTCAGAAATATGGGTGAATACCCATATTGTGTGCTATTGTTTTTGATTCTCGAGTCGCTAGCTTGACTCGACCCCGAATTCATTGGTTCATGGGGAAGTAAGGTGGAAGAAACAATCTCCATCGGACTTTCATTCAAGATGTTTGGATAAACATTGAAGCACGCGAAAGTTCCACACCGATGAGATATACATAGAACCGGCTCAAAAATGATAATTGAAAATGCCGGGGTCAAAGATAGTGTCTTCATTCCCGAAGGAGTGAAGAAGAGAGGAAGTCACCGAGTAGGTGAAGAAAAGAAGGAAGATCATGATAACAATCATAACTAGATCTTCTTCCTCGGGATTAAGTGCAGTTGCACTTATTTGGATTTTGTTGGTTAAGCTCTTTGGGTTGGAAGGCATCTCGGTTGGGAGGGTGGGAAGATTTGTCATAGCTATGCAAATTGAGATTCTCTCCCCCCGATCATGAATTTTGCCATCCAAGCAATCATACTCCAGCGGAGATATGATATGAGAGAGTTCACCGGCGAACTCCTCATGAAGAGAATCATTCACATGATGTGAATTTGTGAACTCTTGTTCCATTGTGGGCTCATCACTATCCTCGATCTGAGTATCAAAGAGTGGATTCTCAGAAATTGAAGTGAATTCAGAGTCGAATTCAAATAGAGGATTGGTGAAAGTAGCTTTGAATGTTTCGGGAACAAAGTGATCAACATTCTCTATTGGAATGTTGGGATAAGAAGTGAGTGAACGATCATTATCAATGAGACTTTCAGTCTCTCCCATCGCCGAAATCAAAGAGTGGATTGATGTGAGTGAGTTCACCGGAGAACTCCTCAAGAAGGGATCACATCAGATGGGAGTGATGCCTCAACGTACTCGATGTCTCCATAGGAAGCACAATCTTCGCTAAGATCAGAGAAAGTTTCAAAATGATCTTGAGAACACTCAAGAGGGAAAGAAGAATCACATATATGATCAGAAATTCCTGTGACTCTCTTGGGATTGAGACAAGGTTCTCAACACTAGACGATTCCATTTCTGGAATAGTGCTAAGAAGCTCATCCCCCATGTTTAGAGAGTGAGTGGGAGCTTCAGGTGTGATAGCAACAGACTGAGGGAGTTTAGAAGGACTAGCATACATATGTTTTATACTTAACATTTGTTCTTCTGCTAGTAATTCCATCATAGTCTTTTCTCCCTGATTCTTCATGGAAGGAGTTTCAACTGATGAACTTGATGATCCGTTATAAAATTGTAGGATATCAAGGATATCTTCGTCATCATCGTCATCAGGAATGAAACGGAATCGAGAGCTAGATTTGGCTGCTTTTTCTTTTGCAATTGATTCCTTAATAGATTGTTCAAAGGCAATTTGGGAATCTAATTTAGCAGCCCGCTCTTCGGCTAACAAAACTTCCATGGATTTCTCATTTGGATTATCTTGGGAATGTTTAGATTCCTTCAAATCTTTCACTAAATCCAAAAGATCAAGGAGAAGATTTTGAGGAAGTGGGCCAGGCTGGTACTGTAGAGGTTGATCATGGTACGAAGAGTCGTAATTGTTACAAGGAAATGGGTTCCTTATTTGACAATCCGAGCTAGAGTGAGGACCTCCACAATACTCACAACAAGAAACCGATGTGGTGGAGTGGTATGTGTTGTAGTCATAATTGTTATCAGGAACCTGCTCATAGACAAGCGTGTTTCCTGATTGACAATCCGAACTGGAATGTGAACCACCACAGTACTCACAACAGTAAAACTGCTGAGTCTCACAGTGTGGTAGCTGATGGAATAAATCAGTCGTGCCATGGTAGGAATAGGGATCTTGGTTATAGACAGACCCGTTTCCTGATTCCACCACACTACAACTGGGGCAATTGCCACCATTATAAGGACCACCACACCATTGACAACCAAGAGGGTGAGGATAAGACATAGAAAGAATCAAAGGTTAACAGAGGGTAAGAAATGAAGAATCAAAAAGGTAAGAGGGTAAAGAGGAATATTTTTGGCATTTTTGAAAAACATGATGATAAAAACAAAGGATGAAAATATTTTTGGGTGTTGATAACACTTTAGGAAAAGTGTTAATGAACTTTTTGATTTTTGAAAACTTTACAGAAAAACTTTTTACAAAAGATGGGTTATGTGCAAGAGTGGATCTGAAAAAGGCTAAACACACGCTAAAGCCTCCTCGGCAGCGGCGCCAAAATTTGATCCGTGCTGAAAACAGTCAAGCTACCTCACACAAACCGGCCACTTGTGAATGGCCGACCGTAAGAAGCTTAAAAATGCTTAAAACACAAATGCAATGAAGTCCTGGAGAATACAGTGTTTCCCCGGGTCGTTTAGTCCCACGGAGACTCAATGGTGTGTAAACGCTTGATCAGACGATAGAATGATCACTAATGATAGTGATCAGAAAGGATTTGGATAAGATAATTACACTACTGAAAAAATTATAAATTAAAGCGACTTAAATACAAATTTAAAAAGATAAAATATATTAAATAAACGCTATCACTATATTTAAATTGATGAACGTTTAAAACCTAAAACTTACGTTTAAATTAAAAACTACGTATACGTACAAAATAAAAAGTGAGATCTAAGAAATAAAGGTCCTAAAAATATGAAAAATACATTTTTATAAACCTAAAGATATAAGAAAATTTTAAGAAAAAGAAAATTAATTTTATAACTATTTAATTAATTATTATTAAATAAAAACTATTTTAAACTATTTAATAATACTCTAAAATAAAAGAAAATATGAAATAAGACTAGAAAAATAAAATTAAGACTTAGAAAAATCTAAAATATGATAAAACTAATTTTAAAACTGAAAATATATTTTTTAGACTTTATATGTATTTATTATTAATTTAAAACTATTTAAAACTAATTAAAATGCTAGAAAATACTAATTAAACTAAGAAAATTATGGAAAAATACTTTTTATGACTTTTATATTTATCTTAATCTAGGAAAATTGAAAACACATTTTTTAGAAGCTTTTCTTAATTTTTTGTATTAAATGCTAATTAAAATGCTTAAAAACTAATTTAAATTAAGAAAAATAGCAAATAAGCTTAGAAAAATCTGAAAATTTCAGGAAAAGTCTAAAATAATATTAAGAATATAAGAAAAATGGAAAAACAGGTGCTTGTTAGGAGGAATATGAAACTGATATGGAAAGTGCTTATTGAAATAAGCACTAAAATAAGCAAATGGAGTCCAAAAGCCACCAAACCAAAACAGAAGATATAAGCTGCTAATAGAACTGAAATGCAACAAAGATCAACAAGATACAACCACTGATTATGCAAGTTGAACAGATTTGGTGTTTGAGCTTCAAGCTAAAAAGCAGTTTTAGGGACAAACTTTGGGCTTAAGCACAAGCACTCAAATAAGCTAGAAACTAAAGAGCAAAAGTTGGAACCTCAAGACAACCTAGCTAAGAGTTTATGAACCAAAAATTAGACCTAGACAACTGGTTTTGAGCTTGTTGCAAAGTAAGCTGAACACAATGCACACGCATTAATACTGAGTGTGTACAGGCGTTTGGCCTATCTTGACAGGCATATTTGAAGCCTTTAAAAAAATCACAAAATTTTATAAAAATGATGAAAAGAAAGTAGACCAAGAGAAGTTTCCAAATCAACAAGTTTCACTAATTTAGGCTCAGAAATGAATCTAAGAAAAATCCTTCTCAGTTGACCAAAAACAAGATTTGCAACTTTTGACTTTTTAAGTGAAAGTGAAACTTTGACCTTTTTGAGTTTTGATTCAAATTTAAGGACTGATCTTAGTTATTTATGATGAAATGAAGTTAATGCAAGTTGTATCTATAATTTTAAAACACAAAACAAATGATTTGCTTTCCAAAACACAACAGTTAACTGTTTGAGACAGTTGAAGTGAATTTTGACTTTTACAGTTTTGCAGGCACAAACTTGGACAGATAAGAGTGGATATTAACTAAACAAACATGAACCAAAAGATCTTAACCAATGAGCAAGCCTTAAAGACAGATTATACAGCAATACCAAACACACCTTATTACACTGGTTATGACTTAAAACTGATCTAAACAATTATCCAACTGACATTAATGATCAAACTAGGTTAATGTAACTTAAATACAACTATTTGAACAGATTTTAACTAATTTTGACAGAAGAGACATATTATGCTATGAAACTAGAAATAACTTACAAGTGGTCCTAAGCCACAATGGCTTGAAAACAGTAACCAAAGGATCTCTAACCTATTTATATCAACCCACTAGACCTAAATCAACCCATATCCAGCTCTGCTTCACCCATTGACCAAATCTGCATCATTTTGCTCTGTTTGACTTTTGTTGACTAATTTCCAAACTTGCTACAAACTTGAACTAAAGCTTACAAAAAGCTATGATAAGCTTGTGTAAGCTTATTAAAACTGAGAAACAAGCTTATTGAAGCTTGGTTGTAAGAGATAAAAGCTGAGATTTTCAACAGTGGACAATAAAGATCAAATGTAAACATAAACTGATATTAATGCTTAAACTGAGTTTCAATACTCTTCAACACTTAAGTTTGATACAAATTAACAAAACATAACAGGTTTTACATTAATTTAAAGATGCTAAATTAAAAACGACATTTTAAGATAAAAATAAAACTATCAGACTCCCTTTTCTTCTTCTTTTGCTTCCTTCTTATACCCAAAGTTGTTTCTCTCTCATGTCTGAGCAAATCCCACTTGAAATCTAGACCCTTGGATGGCTTGGATTGATATTGGCCATCGATTGAATTTTGGCGCCAAAACGTGTTAGCCAGTTGAGGGGTTAAGTGAAGGGGTTGAAGAATCATTAAATGCTTCTTGGAGTTGTGTTGAGGTGGGGGGACAGGGAAAGTGATATGGAGAGGAGGGGGGTTGAGGTGGAGGTGTTTGCAGAGAGCAGTTGGGAGGGGGAAAGAAAAAGGCGCCAAGTGGGTGTGCTTTTTGACCAGGGTGACAGATATTAGTATAAAAGGGGGTCAAAACAAGGGAGTCCAAAAAGGGTTATGGCAGGGGTCACTTGGTTTGTGATAGGGTCCAATAGGTTTAAAGGGTTTAATATCACAAGGACTAGATATGCAATTTCTGAAAATTAAGGGACTACTTCTGCCAATTATGCAAAGCTATTCCAAGGGACCACAAGTGACAAGTTTCAATAGTATAAGGACCAAACTTGACAATTTCCAATTTCCAAGGACCATTTTTGTCACTTTTCAAAGTTGAAGGACCTTTTCCACCATTTGACTAAAGATTCATTCAGGACCGTTTTTTACAATTTAAAATATTTCAGGGACCTTGAATGATATTTTTCTTTATTTAGATATACCAGGGACTGTTTTTGACAACTTTTGAAACTTGGGGGACTAAAACTGCCAATTTTGCAAATTTGATACGTTTTTCATCTGATTTTGATCTTTTTGCATTTAAAACACATAAAACATTGATTTGTGATATTTTCATCATTTTGATGCATTTTTGAGTATTTTCAGATGTTTTTGCAGTCTAGATAGTACAAAAATGATGAGTATTTAGAGACTCATCACCTCTCCTCAAACCTTTTGATATCTACTGAAAGCATGGCCACCTGCCATTTCAGTTTCATCTCCTCCATATCAAGTGGGTCCACCTGCTCAAAATCTTCATAGACAAGATGCTGCTGAGTATCATAATCAACAACAAATGAATGAAGAACATCCTCCAATATACTACCAGTTTTAGCTTGAGGGCATGATGGAGTGGGACGATTGTTATATGGTGGAGTGGGAGTGTAAGATGATGATGGTAAGTAAGTTGGACTAGGAGCATGTATCATCATATTGGAGTGAGATGTCCCAACAAAGGCTGTATGACCAGAAGAGGATGCACGGTAGGGAGTTCTGACATCAGGTTCAAGAGATTTGAGTTTGTTGTATAGCTCATCAAAAGTGAGCATGTCCAACCCACCTTTAGCCTTAAGGGCTATACTTACATGTAACCATGATGGAGGCAAAGATCGTAGGAACTTTGAATTGCAATCATCATTGTCAGGTTTTGCATTCAGCTGGTTTAGCTGACTCAAAATCTTATGAAACATGTCGTATCCCTTGTGGATACCTTCTTCTTCTGAGATATTGAACTCTTGAAAGTGTTGTCTCAACATGGACTTCCTCATTCTCCTGGACTCTTCATTGCCACCGAACCTTGCTTTAAGCGCCATCCATATGTCCTTTGCATCATCCATGTGGTGAAAATCACCCAAGTGATCTTCAGGAATAGCTTGAAGAAGGATGGTTCTTACTTTGTGCTCTCTTTGCACAGCTAGAATTTCTTCAGCAGATTTGGGAGGAGCGATGGTAAACTTACCATCAAGATCTGGGATAGTCTTCTTCAGACTGTTTCCTTTCTACACAATCTCCCAAAGATTCCAATCAATATTGGAGATCCAGTTCTGCATCTTCATTGTCCACAGATCATACTCTTCCCTTTTTAGATAAGGAAACTGTCACACCCCCAAATTACCTGTTTTGCAGCGGAATGGAATTCCTGGGGATTGACTGTCATAGCATCACAGTTACAGATATATTGAACGACCTAAAGTGTCGTTTGGAAAATACATCGTTTGATTTAATAAAATAATCAGAGTTTACAAAGATAGGTCCCAAATGAAATTAACTTGTGCGGAAATAAGTTTGATACAAGACAAACGATGTTTTAAAATGCATAAATCCCATGTGTGACGCGTCGTCACCACGACTCTATGATAAGTCCACATGCATGCCATGAAGTGAATGCCTTAGATACCTGAGATAAAACATGCTAAAAAGTGTCAACACAAAGGTTGAGTGAGTTCATAGAGTTTGAGTTGAAATGTAAAGCCTTTCAAAATCATTTATGCAGCAAAGGCATTGCAAATCCACTCAGTTCCAAGTTCCGCCCATACAAAACTTGCAACCTGTGTGTTTACAACCCATTGCCAAAATATGTATAGTTTATGTTCAAACGCATGATGTCAAATAAATTCACATAACAGTACATTACTTAATGTATCAATAATCAATTGAAATAACACATATGAGTGTGGTTTCAAATAATCCCAAGACTTTTAGCTCAATAAAAATCCCAAGACCTTTAGCTCAATAATAATCCCAAGACCTTTAGCTCAACAATAATCCCAAGACCTTTAGCTCAATAAATATCCCAAGACCTTTAGCTCAATAATAATCCCAAGACCTTTAGCTCAATAAATATCCCAAGACCTTTAGTTCCATGATTTATGATATAGAATATGACTAAACATTCAGTTCAGATAAACATATAGTTGCAAATAATCATGAATATCATAAAAGTTGATGAGCATGTATCTCCCCCAAAGAGTTTAATAAAAATATTAAAATAATTGAAAATGGGGCTATGGAAACTCACCTGTTTCAATGATTATAATGACAAAAGTGGATACACCGAAATGTAGCGTGAATCTCTAAACTTGACCTATTATGAATGATATGATACATAATAAGTTATGATGTAATGTTATGCATGCAATTCGGATGATATCTATACCACTTATGAATTTGTGAAAATAATATTTCTCGTCGAGAAATAATCTTTTAACATCTTGACCATTTTTAAATTACTCCATATGTATTTACATTGAAATGATATCCTACGATAATCATTTAGTGATTTATTATGAAATTATAACTTTTCGTCGTAAAATAATGTCGTTGAAATATTTCATGAAAGTGACTAAACGGCCTCTAAAAGCTAGTCGTAAAATGGTGTACGTCGAGTGTTAAGAAACAAACTCAACGGTTTTGGGAAGCTTGTATCATTTTCTCAAAGTTTTAGTGTTTAAGTTTTCATCCTAGAGGTATCGATCCCGGAGAAAAATATAGGTAAAGTATGGTACTTGTGTCCCAAAATATAGTTTAAGGATGGTTTTCCGGCAAAGTTTAAGTGACCGTATCTTAATCGTTACAACTCCGCTTGACAAGTGGTTGGACATTTTGGAAAATATGTCAGGCGAACTTACTTTTACTAGAAGACATCACTTTATAAAAGTACTTCGTCATTGTTAAAAACGACCCTCAACATGGTCCCTCGTTGCCATAGTATGTGTTTAATAGAAAATATGTTAATTTTGCTAATAGAATAAAGTTACGGCAAATTTTTTAAAATGTGAATAACTTTGTCGTTATAAGTCCGTTTTCTACGTTCTTTATATCCACGGAATCGTGTTAACATATACTAATATATTTTCGATAAGTCGACACATTAAACAACGCTTAAGACTCATTTTTGACTCGTAAACAGTGACATTTTCATGCTGAAATTTCTGGAATTATTAGTTTTCGTCGTCAAACTTCAAAAATTCATAACTTCTTCGTTATAGCTCCGTTTTAACCCGTTCAAGCGGCCACATTTTCGTTTTAAAGTATATTTTCCAAATATCTAGCCCAAAATATTTTGCTTACTGTCGGATTTTCCAGATTTTAAAAATAAGGACAGACCCTTAATTAGACTTGTCGAAATGAGTTTTTCAAGCGCCAAACCTATTCTAACCAATTCAAAACAACTCCGAAGCTTTTCTAATCCTACCATACACCTTCTTAGGGTGTCATGGGTTCCTAGACATCACCAAGAGTGATATATAACAAGGAGTAATTATAAGATGACACAATATATATATAACTCTTATAATCAATGAAAAAGTGGTATAAACCTCATGAGACTTGCATGTTTTCTCAAATAAAATGAAATGACCATAACAATGAATATGAAATAAAAACATGAATATTGATGCTTACTAGTAACTTGATGAGGTTTATGAGCAAAGGATTTTTCCTAATCACCCTAGGTTTTTATTGCAAAACCTTAACAACAAGTGATACTAGAGTGTTAAAACCTTGACTAGAAAATTTTATGATGATTCCTCTTTGGTCTATGTGGTTGCCGGTTCTAGCATGAGGAGAGGAAGAGAAATGCTCTTTTGCTTGTGAAAATAATGAAGTGAATGGGATAAGTGAAGCAAAATGCATTGACTTAGTAGAAGATATTTGCAAATTATCATGACTCACCCTTGTTGAACCGACAATGGGTATGTGAGTAAGCTAGGATCATTTTTTTTATTAAGTATTATTAGGTAGTGTAAATGTGTTGTTATTTAAGGATAAGTAATAACTTGTGTACATATTTGAGCTTGTAGGGTAGCGTTAACTAAAAATATATTTTAACGGGTCAAGGTAAAATACATTGAGGTCATAAAAATTATTAAAATACATTTCTTACAAGTATTGAGTGAATAAATATTTATCGGGTTGAATTTACAAAAACCGTCGTAATTATATAAACTTAACAATTTATATACGAAATAAATTAAAAAACATCGGGTAAAAATTAATATAATTTTTATAGTCTTAAAATGAGTATAAAAATATATTAGGAATATTTTTAGAAGTGTCGGATCAAATGTTCAAAATAAATGTTTACGCGATAGCGTTTATTTAATAGGAAAATAAACGTTTTATGAAAAATGCAAAACCATGCATAAATTGATATGAAATGATGATGATGCCAATGAAATGTAGACTAAACTTAGTCTATATGGAATGTCTTTGATGAAATGTTCATGAATTCACAGCTAAACCAATACGGTTACGTGAATTTAATACTCGTAAATCTAGTTTACGATAAATGATAAATGATGAAGCATGAGTAATGTTTTGAAATGTGACCTGAAAATACGAGTTGTCACATTCGCCCAACCAAAAAGGAATTCAGTCCCTGAATTCAGTTAGTGTTAGTCTATCGAATTTTTGAGTTTGAAATGAATAACGAGGAAAGAAGACATGAAGAGATGTCATTATGGTTATCGATGATTTAGAGCGTACAAAACATCATTGTAAAGAAAATATTGAATGAATCTCCCATGAATAACACTTTGACTTTTATGAATATGTGAAAACCTGCTTGCACTAAGACTTATAAATAACTGCTCCCAACATAACATGATCCCTCCAGGATTAGACATAGTTAGCTAGGCTATGTATAATTAAGGAACGATATCCTCCCAAATTATACATAGTTAGCTAGGCTATGTATAATTAAGGAACAATAATATGACGTTCGGTTTTAGTTGTTATAACTCTCGATGTTTACAGATCTAAACCTTGTAAGTGATAACGAATCGAAGGAAAGAAAGTACGCTTAATGAGAATATTATACAACGAAGGTTTATCAAAAGTAGTACATCTTAAGTCATAAGATTCAAATACGATGGAAGACATAACTTAGTAAGACATAGTACATAAGTAAAATTAAGACTGTTAGTTCCCGAACTTCTTCAGTCTTCCGCATTGTTGAGACCATGACGAGCTTATCCTCCTTCTAACATGTATGCATTCCCATGCGCACCTTCAACTTGTAGACCTTGGTTTTGAGGACATTGATTCCGATAGTGTCCTTGCTCCCCGCATTCGTAACATGTAACTATGGTCTTGCCTCTACAATTCCTGGCATGGTGTCCTAGTTTTTGACACTTGTAGCACTTAACAGGGCAAAGACCCGAGTGATGATACTTACATCGATTACATAGTGGGTAAATTCCAACATAACCTCTGCCTTCTATTGGTGCAGCAACATAAACCATTGCGGTTTCTTGCCCTCTATTCTGTTGTTGATGATGATTAGTGTTACAGTTTTGGTTGTCGTTACCATAACCTCCCTGGTCATTTGCCCATTACCTTTTGTTGTTGTTGTTGTTGTTGTTGTTATTGTTATTGTTGCTAATGTTTTCCCCCTTCACAACTTGAGCCATGAGTTTTTGAGATACTCGAATAGATTCTTCAATCGTTTGCGGATCGGAAGAAGTTACATCTCCTTGAATACATTGTGGAAGTCCTCCAATGAAATTTTCCAGTAGTTTCTCATTGTCCGAAAGCATTGATGGACATAGTGCAGCCAATTCTTGAAACCTCCTAATGTAGGTCTCGATGTCATAACCAACAGTCACCAACTCATAAAATTCCGCTTAATTTATTCACTTCCGGCGTGGACATACTTCTTTGTCAACAACCTCTTGAATTGATCCCACATGAGCTTGTAAGCATTTTCGATACCAATAGGTTGTGCATACGAATTCCACCATGACATTGTGCCATCTAAGAGTGTACCAGTGGCAAACTTCACCTTGCAGTCATCTGGGCAATGCATGAAGAAACACAGACTCCATCTTCTCAAACCATCGAACCATAGCAAGGTTCTTGCCTTTGAACTTTGTAGGATCACGCTTCTTAAAGTCCTTGTATGTACAATTTCGAACTCCTCGATCCTCCCGCAGCCTGTAAGCAGTAGCAAGTCTAGCGCCTTCGCACAGCTCGTGCCTCAGCAGCAGGCTACCGCTGCTCGTTCTTTCCTAGTGCCTCTGGCTATACTATCCTCTATATACCTTTGGATAGCATCCTGTGTCATTGTGGTGGAGCTTTCTTCTGGTGCCATAACTCTTCAAAATAAGAGGAAAGGTGAGACGCAAAGTCCTATGTTAAGAATAAGCGCTCTAAAGAGATGTGATGTGAGGTGATAAGTTTGAGGTTACTTTTCAAAATAATCGACGGGTTCCCAAAAGATAGGTTATGAGGTGTCGTAAGTGCTTCAAATGTATGATAGTCTAGTGACTTAATGCGTGAATAACGCGTAACTCGACATGTTAGTGGTGAAACAAAGGAGTGAGAGACTTTACCGCACTTAAAGGTTTTAGCTCGCATTCGACGTTATCGTAATGAATCAACCGATATTAAAATTGTGATAGGGAATGACAAGGCATTCACGCGCTGGATTAGGAGGAAATGATAATAGGATAGGTATTTAAAGGCATCTATGTGACAATCGATTTGAAATGAAAGTAAATAACTCGAAAAATGTACGTATAAATCACATGTAAAGTGAACATGCACTTATGATGAAATGATGAGATGCTATAATGATGTAGTTATAGTCTAGGGTAAATGATGCAACCTAGTTCTCTATAATCGAAGCTCATGCCATTCATCACACCCCAAATTACCTGCTTTTAAAATGAATGGAATTCCTGGACAATCTGTATAGCATCAAGCAGATATATTGAACGACCTAAAGTGTCGTTTGGAAAATACATCGTTTGATTTAATAAAATAATCAGAGTTTACAAAGATAGGTCCCAAATGAAATTAACTTGTGCGGAAATAAGTTTGATACAAGACAAACGATGTTTTAAAATGCATAAATCCCATGTGTGACGCGTCGTCCCACGCACTCTATGATAAGTCCACATGCATGCCATGAAGTGAATGCCTTAGATACCGAGATAAAACATGCTAAAAGTGTCAACACACAGGTTGAGTGAGTTCATAGAGTTTGTGTTGAAATGTAAAGCCTTTCAAAAATCATTTATGCAAAGAAAGGCATTGCAAATCCACTCGCCAAGTTCCGCATACAAAACTTGCAACCTGTGTGTGTTTACAACCCATTGCCAAAATATGTATAGTTTATGTTTCAATGTCAAATGAATTCACATAACAGTACATTACTTAATGTATCAATAATCAATTGAAATAACACATATGAGTGTGGTTTCAAATAATCCCAAGACTTTTAGCTCAATAAAAATCCCAAGACCTTTAGCTCAATAATAATCCCAAGACCTATAGCTCAACAATAATCCCAAGACCTTTAGCTCAATAAATATCCCAAGACCTTTAGCTCAATAAATATCCCAAGACCTTTAGCTCAATAATAATCCCAAGACCTTTAGCTCAATAAATATCCCAAGACCTTTAGTTCCATGATTTATGATATAGAATATGACTAAACATTCAGTTCAGATAAACATATAGTTGCAAATAATCATGAATATCATAAAAGTTGATGAGCATGTATCTCCCCCAAAGAGTTTAATAAAAATATTAAAACAATTGAAAATGGGGCTATGGAAACTCACCTGTTGCAATGATTATAATGACAAAAGTGGATACACCGAAATGTAGCGTGAATCTCTAAACTTGACCTATTATGAATGATATGATACATAATAAGTTATGATGTAATGTTATGCATACAATTCGGATGATATCTATACCACTTATGAATTTAGAAAATAATATTTCGCCGAGAAATAATCTTTTAACATCTTGACCATTTTTAAATTACTCCATATGTATTTACATTGAAATGATATCCTACGATAATCATTTAGTGATTTATTATGAAATTATAACTTTTCGTCGTAAAATAATGTCGTTGAAATATTTCATGAAAGTGACTAAACGGCCTCTAAAAGCTAGTCGTAAAATGGTGTACGTCGATTGTTAAGAAACAAACTCAACGGTTTTGGGAAGCTTGTGTCATTATCTCAAAGTTTTAGTGTTTAAGTTTTCATCCTAGAGGTCTCGATCCCGGAGAAAAATATAGGTAAAGTATGGTACTTGTGTCCCAAAATATAGTTTAAGGATGGTTTTCCGGCAAAGTTTAAGTGACCGTATCTTAATCGTTAACCTCCGCTTGACAAGTGGTTGGACATTTTGGAAAATATGTCAGGCGAACTTACTTTTACTAGAAGACATCACTTTATAAAAGTACTTCGTCATTGTTAAAAACGACCCTCAACATGGTCCTCGTCGTAGTATGTGTTTAATAGAAAATATGTTAATTTTGCTAATAGAATAAAGTTACGGCAACTTTTAAAATGTGAATAACTTTGTCGTTATAAGTCCGCTTACATTCTTTATATCCACTGAATCGTGTTAACATATACTAATATAGTTTTGATAAGTCGACACATTAAACAACGCTTAAGACTCATTTTTGACTCGTAAACAGTGACATTTTCATGCTGAAATTTCTGGAATTATTAGTTTTCGCTGCTCAAACTTCAAAATTCATAACTTCTTTTATAGCTCCGTTTTAACCCGCTCAAGCGCCACGCTGTTTTAAAGTATATTTTTCCAAATATCTAGCCCAAAATATTTTGATTACTGTCGGATTTTCCAGATTTTCAAAATAAGGGACAGACTTTAGATTGTAATTCTTTCGGTGAAGCCACGCCATACACCTATTCTAACCACCATATAACTAGGATGACAACAATCTCTAAGACTTGCTTGTTCTCAAATGAAATGATGAATATGAAATAAAAACATGAATATGGATGCTTACTAGTAACTTGATGAGGTTTATGAGCAAAGGATTTTTCCTAATCACCCTAGGTTTTTATTGCAAAACCTTAACAACAAGTGATACTAGAGTGTTAAAACCTTGACTAGAAAATTTTATGATGATTCCTCTTGGTCTATGTGGTTGCCGGTTCTAGCATGAGGAGAGGAAGAGAAATGCTCTTTTGCTTGTGAAAATAATGAAGTGAATGGGATAAGTGAAGCAAAATGCATTGCCTTAGTAGAAGATATTTGCAAATTATCATGACTCACCCTTGTTGAACCGACAATGGGTATGAGTAAGCTAGGACTTTTTTTTTTATTAAGTATTATTAGGTAGTGTAAATGTGTTATTATTTAAGGATAAGTAATAACTTGTGTACATATTTGAGCTTGTAGGTAGCGCTAACTAAAAATATATTTTAACGGGTCAATGTAAAATACATTGAGGTCATAAAAATTATAAAAATACATTTCTTACAAGTATTGAGTGAATAAATATTTATCGGGTTGAATTTACAAAACCGTCAGTAATTATATAAACTTAACAATTTATATACCTAAATAAATTTAAAACATCTGTAAATTAATAATATAATTTTTATAGTCTTAAAATGAGTATAAAAATATATTAGGAATATTTTTAGAAGTGTCGGATCAAATGTTCAAAATAAATGTTTACGCGATAGCGTTTATTTAATAGGAAAATAAACGTTTTATGAAAAATGCAAAACCATGCATAAATTGATATGAAATGATAATGATGCCAATGAAATGTAGACTAAACTTAGTCTATATGGAATGTCTTTGATGAAATGTTCATGAATTCACAGCTAAACCAATACGGTTACGTGAATTTAATACTCGTAAATCTAGTTTACGATAAATAATAAATGATGAAGCATGAGTAATGTTTTGAAATATGACCTGAAAATACGAGTTTTCACAGAAACTTAGCATTACTGTTGGAAAGACTAAGTTGTTGCATAGAGGTGGTGTTGTTGTTGTTGTTGTTGGTGACTTCGGATTCATCATCAGTGCCAGGCATGGTGAATGTATTTTTGGTTGTATGGGGGTGAGGTTAAATATGGTTCTTAGTATCGTAGAGACTTTCCAGGCTCGATACCACTTGTTGAAAACACAAAGACCTTGACATCTTGAGCACTCGTAGATCGTTGTTGCCTATGTAATCATAAACTAATAGAAAATCTCTACAACTCGATTCTTTAGCTGTAAATACAAGCTATTATAACTAAGAACACTTAGATCCTCTATGGATCTTTTTATTAACTGAAACTCTATGTTTCGAACGTCTATCTATTACATACTATCAAGTTCCTTTTATAGACAAGGAACCCTAAACTAAGCATGCAAGCATGCATTTAAACATTTGTTTCAACCCATACATATTATGGGTAAACACTAAAAATATTGAGCAAGATAATAATACCCATGCTAACCTCGGGCAGTTCAAGAATAATGATGGGTTAGCATTTAATTAATAAAGCGCATGCAAATCCTAGTCGCCTTCCACCCTTCGAAACACGCACGCTTTTATAATTTCAGAATCTTCTTCGCCAGATGCTTCTACTTCAGCAGAATCCTTCGGCAGAATTGACGGTAGAAATCCTACTTCGCATAATTCCCAACAAATAACATCCCAAGTTAAACTTTAACATTTGATATTTTCAATTTCAACCCCTAAACTAAAACAAACACTTCATTTATTAAACTAAACATATCATTAAATTTGAAAACATATTACAATACGAAATTAAAAAAAAATAATAAAAAAATAATAAATTTACAACGAAATAAAAAAACACACTGCAAAATTAAACGTTACAACATAAAGGAAATGACGATAATACAATCTAGTGACGAGATTGCAAGTTATATTTTATTTTGATTCGTTCTTTTCGTCATTGATCCAAGCCACTACCGGATATTTGCCTTCGATCAACCATCAAAACTTTATCTCTTCCAACCTTGTTATTGTTTCATCTTTGATTTGTTGGGTCTGAGCACGCCGCCGCGGCGTTTCACGCTTGATACGATACTCGCTTGCCATATTGACGAAGCCTCGTTCTCCTGCTCGCCCCTAGTACTTATCGTGCCTCTGATCTTGCTTTCTTGGAAGCACGCTTCTTTCCCATGGCGCGTTGTTCATCATGACCAAAAGCCTCGCTTGTTTGGCTTGGTACATCGCTGGTTAAATCAACCGCTGCCCCATTTCTTAGGATGACGAAAACCTCCCAAGCTTCATCGAGAGCAAATGGTGCCGCTGGTTTCCTCACGATACCATTTCTTTGCCCATTTCATGACATCCATCTCACTTTCTCGCCTCGCGACGCTTGTAAAACCATTGAACTTTATGCAACGTGGTTCAACGCTTCCACTTACTTGACATTATATCCTTGTTGCGCGTTGAAAGTTGAGTCTATTGAACTCATTTGTCCGATAATACGCATACTTTGGGTTGTGCACACGCCAACTTTCGGATCCTCCGAACAACTATGTAACACCCGGCAAGTAATTCTTTTCTCACTGGAGTCCAATGCCCAAGAATAATTCTTCTTCATCATCATCATTGGTTCGGGCTCGGGGTCTTTGATTTTTTACTTTCGCTTAACACCTTTGGATTTTTAGAGAGACATGGGTGTCTCAGAACATCATGTGTTTCAATGTTGTTTGTGAGAATTGTAGAATTTGAAAGTTGGAGTTTAAGGTGCTTTGTTGCCTTTGTTGCCAATACAGATATTGTTGATGTTGTTGCCACATTTCTTGGCTCGACAAGCCTAGTGGGTTGGGAAAAGACAAGTTGGGGTTTGAAGATGAACCCGCGTTCGGGATTGATGATGAACCCGGGTTTGAGGTATTCCACCCACCACCGAGAAGATTGAAGAATGTATCATCGTTGCCTCCCGATATTTTTTTTTCTGCGAATGAAAGATTGAAGATTGAGAGGATTGAGTAGTGTAAGTGTGAAAAAAAATATTGTTTTAGTTGTGTATTTATAGTGGTAAGAAAATATTTTTGAATTTTTTTTTCTTCATAAAACTAGCCGTTTAGGGGCTAAAACGTAAAAAATTTTAAACCCCAACGGTAATTAGCCGTTAAGAGAGAGGGGGGGGGTTTGTAAAATTTTTGATTTTTTTATGTTGATAACGCCCGTTTGGGGCTTTACGCTGAGCAAATAACGCGGCTTTATCGCCGGAGGTCCGGCTAACGCCCGTTACCCCGTTACTTGATGGAAATGCTCTTATTTGAAAAGAAGAT
This sequence comes from Chrysanthemum makinoi, assembly GCA_910596185.1. NCBI lineage: Eukaryota > Viridiplantae > Streptophyta > Magnoliopsida > Asterales > Asteraceae > Chrysanthemum > Chrysanthemum makinoi. The sequence goes on from OU343223.1 coordinate 254,968,730, forward strand.
CAAGTAAGCATGATTTTCATTAGGGATGTGATTTGTACACATTTTAAATTGATTAGCACACTTTAATTTGAAGTGTATTAACATTTATACTCTCACAAAATAGTATAAATGTCAATACACTTTAAAATTAAAGTGTGCTAATCAATTTAGGATGTATGCAAATCACCTTTCTTTGCATTATTAACGGGCTCAATTCACATATCCTTTTTATCTCTCTATATATTATATTTAAAATAATATTTTTTTACTTATAAAAGAACTATTTTTATATTTAATAGGGTGAAAGCTAAAGATACGTAACATAATTTTTCAAAACAGACGATGTACGTAATTAACTTTGAAAATTATCATTAAATAATACTTTCAAATTTGAACGATGTCGGCTATGACCGGAGCTAGTTGTGTCACAAGATGTTCCCCTGGCTTGTTGTTCATCGTCATTAACCAAGCAGCCAGTTATGGTCCATATGGTTATTGACTTTCGATTTAGTCCGTTTATACTTTTCATCGCTTCTCTTACATTTTTATCCGCTTTTGTTACGCTTTTATCGGATTTTTTTCAAATATATATTTTTTTAAAAGAAATTGAATTTTTTCTAAATTTTTTTCGAATTTTTTTAAAAAAATTTTTAATTTGGAATATGGTATTATATTTTCAATTTTTCCAAATTTTTCGAAATATGTGATTTTCGGATTTATTTGAACTTTCGAAAAATTTTATTTTAAAAAAACGATTTTTTTTGAATATGTCCAATTTCGAAATTATTTTTTAATTTTGAAAAAATCCACTCTTTATTTTGAAAAAAGTACCAAAAATAAAAAGCAAAAAGCGGACAAAAAATAATACAAAATTTATGGGATAAAAGACGTAAGGGACAATTGAGAAAAAAGGACAAAATGAAAAAAATGGAATGGAATGGAAAAATGGAATGGAATGGAACGGAAAATGGAGAAACGGAATGGAAACCTCGAAAAGCCAATAACCTATAAGGACCACATAACCGTGAACCGTGTTTTTAAGGGATGACCGTGAAAGTCAACGAAGCCACAGGACCATTTTGCCAATTTTTAAACTTTGTGACTGTAACCTACTAGTTCCCTACCATATTAATGTACATAGTTCCAAATTTGAAAGTATTTTGCTTACAATGGTAATTTTCAAAGTTCATTGCATAAATCGTCTGTTTTGAAAAACTATGTTGCGTATCTTTAGCTTTCACCCTATTTAATAATATATTTTCTCATCCTACTTTTTCTTAAAAATCATACTACATCCGTCCCATAATAATTGTCCACTTTGTCTTTTTTAAGTCTTTTTTGTTAAATTTTGGCCATAAATATTTTTATTTGTGTAATATAATACTTGATGAAAAATATATGAATAAATTGTATTTTAAATGTATTTTCATTTGATATAATTTTCATTAAGTATTATATAACGCAAATAAAAATATTAGGGTCAAAGTTAAACAAGAAATACTCAAAAAAGTCAAAATGGACAATTATTATGGGAAGTAAGAAGTATCAAATTTAAATCATAATCCAAATGCTAGTTCTTTGTCCTAATCCTAATCCATTGAAAAACTAAATGGGCCCTAAGTAATACTTCAAGTCCACATAATATTATGTTTATTAAACAAGTTACAGGAAACATTGGTTAGATTGTATTATGTGAAATGTGAAATGAAATGTGAGGATTCTACTCGATTGGATATGTGAAATGAAATGTGAAATGTGACGATTTCATTCGATTGAATATGAAGACACTTGGTTCACATATCTCGATCAGCACTTGAATAGTCACTAGGATGTGATAACACTTGCTTATGAACATCGATAATCATTGTATTTGACTTGCATAATTCAAAAGATGTTGTTCCGTGTAAGCGTTATCAATATCATTTAATGAAATATGATGATGCAACTCGAATAAATATGAAGACATTTGTTACGCATGACTCGATCACTTTAATAGTCTTGGATGTTGCTTATAAACATCGATACTTTTATATTTGATATGCGTAATTCAAAAGATGTTCTTTTGTATATGCGCTACCAATATCGTTTAATGAAATGTGAGGATTCTACTCGATTGGATATGAAGACAATTGGTTGGTTCACATCTCGATCATCACTTGAATAGTCTCAGAGGTGATAACATTTGCTTATAAATATCGATACTCATCGTATTTAAGTTGTATAATTCAAAATACGTTCTTTCATATATGCGCTACCAATATCATTTAATGGAATGCAATGATGCAACTTGATTAATATATGAAGACAATTGGTTGGTTTACATGTCTCGAAAATAACTTGAATAGTCTCGGATGTGATAACAATAGCGTTATCAATATCATTTAATGAAATCTAATGATTTCACTCGATTGAATATGAATACACTTGGTTGGTTCACATGACTCGATTACTTGAATAGTCTCGGATATGATAACACTTGCTTATAAACATCGATGCTTTCGTATTTGACTTGTGTAATTCAAAAGATATTGTTCCTTATAGGCCGCTATTATATGATATAATGAAATGCAATGATGCAACTCTATTGAATATGAAAACATTTATTTCGCATGACTCAATCACTTTAGTCTCGAATGTGATAACATTTTCTTATTTTTCTTATCTGACTCACTTAAAATATTATTTAGTTAAAGTTTTATTATATATTTTAATTAATTTATAACTTTTACTCTATATTTTTATTTAAACACAGTAATTATAATTAAATTATACAAAAAATAATAACAAATTATATGAAACACACTTTTAGAGATGACAAGGGTCTTTACATGTCCTATGCCGTCGCCAGAAGCTCCCCACGAAAATTTTCGTTTCCCTCCCAACCTTTACTTTATCCCGCCAACACTTTTAGCGATGAAAACCGTCGTCGCTAAAGACATTATCTTGAATGCATTTTCATAAAGTTAGATATAAATTAAATTAAAAAATGTTGACTTTGACAAGACCCGATTATATAAGATATTCTCTCAAAAAGTTCAAAAACCGTGGTCGCGCAAAGTTCAGCCCCAATTAGTGTCAGATCATGTATCATTCTTTTTTCACAAACACATAAAACAAATCTCCTCTTTCTCTTTCTGCACAAAAATCCTTAATTATCGCCACAATTTCCATAAGCACCTCTTTTACCACCACTTTTACCACCACCTTCACCACCAATTTCATACCACTCATAACCACCACAACTACCTTCACTACCACCACTATGCACCACCACCACAACTACGCCTTTAGAGGAGGAACCACTACAACTTTAGGCGATGATTAGGTAGTCATGGCAGGGGATTGATTATAAGTCGATGTAGCCTCAAAAATTATATATGGTGGTGTTTCGGTAGTGGTGGTGGTTTGTAGAGTTTTTGTTGATGGTGTTTCAGTGGTTTTTGAGATTTGGGACATGTTCTGTTATTAAGATAGACAAAACAAGTGGTGGTTCTTAGGTGATAACATCAAAGTGATCAATTTTTATAAGTTTCGATCATGTCAAATTACGTGAACTAGCAGGGATAGAATAGTACGGATTGTTTTTTAAAAACTCAGAATGGCGAGAGGTATACAACTTTTGTATAAATGAGAGAAGGTCCATACTAGGGATGAGCACGGTACCAGTCCCGTACCGATCCCGTACGGAATTAGTGGTACCGATTTTTTCCCAAGCATAAATTAGTGGTACCGGTACCGTACCGAACGGGATTCGAATATCGTATCGGGCGATCTGGATTTCGATCGACCGGCACGCAACGGCAGACGGAATCGGGTACCGGTCCCGCATCAATTAGTGTCCCAATTTTTTTTTTTTCACCTTTTATTTCGCATCGCATCAGTATATCGAATCGTTGGTTTGCCTTGCCGCTGGATTCGGTCGAAATGCTCATCCTTAGTCCATACGAATCATAATGCACAAGGTCAAAATGAGCATTTGAAAATTAAACACTTTTATTAAATGGTAATGCTAAAAATTTTGCAAGTTTACAACCACTACATCTAAATATCATGACTCTCTAACTGTCCCAAAGCTCCTGAAGACACTAAAAACTTTATACGAGATGTGAATACATGACCCAGCTGAAGACGAACGGCTTAACCAAAAAGACGATAAATCCACATTAGATGCTCGACATTGGTTAGATCTTTGAAGTTATCCAAGGCATAGAGTCCCATTCCCTACGATTTCCCAGTCACTTTATAAGTTTGACGGTCTTGTATACAACAACCAGGAACATAATATTCGACACCATATCCTGAATCACAAATTTGACCAACAGAAGCAGGATTTATAGTAAGACTTGGTGTATAGTAACATTAGACAGTGAAACAGTTAGTGTGGAAATGGACCCAACCATTAGCAGCCATAATTGATTTTGAAGAATCAAGGTATGAAATAAACAAAGACAAAAAATGACCCATATGATGACTAGCACCAGAATCCAAGATCCAGTTAGTAAAAGCAATACATGCGGAGGAAGACAAACCATTACCAGATAAGGTTGCTAAGGCTTGAGGCTGAAAAGCAAGGAACTTCTGAAATTTCTCAATCAAAGTTGGGTCCAAAGAAGAAGCAACAACACCATTATTAGGCAGAAATGGTTGTTGTTGTCGTGGTGGCCGATTCTGCGATGGATGATGTGTCAGGTGTTTTGCCCTAGGGATAAACCTGTTTGCAATAAGCATACTCATAAATAGATACCTTAAAGTTATGCCTATTTTGAGTGTCACTAGATGTCGGGTTACAAAGTGTAGAAGCAAAAACAGAAGGCCCAACAATATTCTTATCATCATGAGATTTAAAACGAATCTCTTCTACAAGTAGTTCACTAACAACATACTCAACATATGGTAAGGGATCATGATGCGGAATTGAACTTCGAAATCCCTCAAAGTCATGACGTAGTACCATAACTGAACTAAACGCTGCGAGTCTTTCCGTTTGACATAAGGATTAAAACTGCTCAAATCTGGTGGTTCAGTCAATGCTAACTGATCCAACAAGACTTACATAGCTGAATAAAAATCCTGAATGCTCATATCATTCTGCTAAAATGAACCAATATTTGTCTCAAGCTAATATTGTTTGGCATTGTTAGACAGTGTGTGCAATCTAGCAAGATAATCTCACACGGCCTTAACGAAGTCGTATTTTGCCAAATGATCCCTCATAGATGGCGTGACATAATTATTAATCCAATGATAACCTTGGAATTATCAACCTCCCATGAATCCACTAAGGCAACATAATTTTCAACTAACTACCCATTATAAAGTTTTGTCTTAGTACCATAAACATAATCCCACATAGATTTTCTTATCAGAAATTTTTTTCACTAACAAATCTGAGGTTGTGATACCATGTAGAAACTAACGAAACAAAACTCACTAACTTATATTACTTGATAAATGAAATTTTGTACAAACAACATATAAATACACAAAATAAAGAAATGATGCCTTAATGCTAGACGAACTAACAGGCAGAACTAATAGGCCGACACAAGTGGACCGAACTTATTATCTATATATAACATTGCCCGACGGCTCTTTCCCCAATAGTTTAAACAATTATTTTCCTTTGCCACCTAAATAACATTTGCCTATGCCACGTTGCCCAACATGTTAAAAAAATATTTTCTTCCCAACCTCATAAATAAATATTGTTCCGTCGGTTTATCCCCACCGCCTTTCTCAACCTCATCCACCCATCACTGTTATCCGGTTTGTGTGACCACTCATCACCGTTTGCAAAGCCGCATGGTTTGAGGATAGACAGATTTATGTGTATGTTCGCTCGCCCTTTTTTTTTCCCTAAATCTTTGTGATTTTTTGTTAGATTCAATTTCTCATATTTAAAATGATTCATTCTTAAGCTTTTCTGGACAAGGTTTTGAATTTTATTATATCAAATTCTAACATATCATTTGATATATCTTCTACTCTTTTCTTTTATAGGAGATAGGAGGGGTTTGAGTTTGTGTTGACTATAGAGAAACACTGACACAAGGGCCTGTGCGTGAATTTGAAAAGAGTGTTGAAAGAATATATGTCTTTTTACAAGATGGGGTGAAGGTGAATTAGGAAGTGCGGTTGTGGTTGTGGTTATAGTGAAGAAAGTGTGGATCGTCGTTATGTGTTTGATAAGAGTATTAAGAGACGCAAATGTCGTAAGTTTCTCCAACTCCTATTTTTCATTTCTATTGTTTTTAGTATGAGGTACACACTTTTCATGTTTTGCCATTAAAAAATGGCCTTTGGCTGTCCTTTTAGTTTTGTAACAGGCAACAACAATGTTCATACATGAGCATTGAGCTTAAAAGGGCCATTATTTGTAGCCATGTTTAAACTTTGTCTGCTATTCGCTTCTACGCAGTCAGATTAGTGAAAATTTGGTTACGTGGTAGATTTGGCGAAACATCCTCAAAGGATCTTACTAACTACTGAAAAAGCCTTAATAAGTTACTCCAAAACAAGGTAAGACTTACGTATTTATCTTACAATAATTTTCTATAATAATAATGACATTGGTTTGGTTAACATATTATTCTATAACGATTAAGGGTGCTTATGGAGCAGGAAGTGACCCCCAAACAAAAGATTTGCAGCGTTGAATCATGAACAGCAGAGCATATCATCAATAAAAATAACTAGCATGAATTTATGAGGTCAGTACTAGCCCTAATTTATATTAAATCATTCAGGATTACATTCCTAAAATTTGTTTTGCATTATTGTACCATCAGTTGGTCAGCCACAGCAGTTGTTGACGAATTACAGGTGCTCCAGAACCAAATTATAACATCAATGATCTGAACTACATGTATGGTTATATAAGTACTATTTTTTATTTTGGTGTTCATTGTATACAAGATTTGGTGATATTTGTCGTTAGGTTGAAGATGTGTATATTGTTTGCATACACCCAAATCAAGATAAATATTGATGACGGTATGGAATTGGTGATGCCAGTAGATGTTATTATGTTAAAAGCATATGTTGGCCACAATCGATATGTATATTTAGCTTGGACAGTTTTTCTTCGCCTCCAAAGGTCAGCGGATTTCAACAGATATGGAGGCTGGCTAGGTAATTACAGGCTCTTTCAAGATACACATGTTCATCTACTACTATCATCTTCGCTAATTTTTTATTGTTAGGTAAGCAATCAATAATTTACAAGCTTCTATTTTTAATTTGAATTTAAGGTTTTCTTTTAAGCTTTTAAGTGCTTCCATTTTACACCGATATTTGGCTTCCGGTATGGCGGCTAATGGTGGCTGTCAGAGGTCATGGACATGCTTTTGGCCTCATTCTTTGCTCCACTACTTTTACCCATTTTGTATTGACTTTAGTTATTGTGTTGTATAAATAGTTTGAATCTAATAGGTCCTGTATTTTGAATTATGCAGGCTCATGCAATGGTCGCAGACTTTTGGGTTGTTACTGGTGGTGTAAGACAAAGAGGGAGGATGGCTGCATAAGAAAGAGGGTTAATTCAATGGTTGCTACCCCTGGGCAGTTGACCACCTCCAGAACATGAAAGGGTTTATATATAAGAACCTTGGGGTATAGCTTTTTTATTGCAAAATGGGTGTGTTGGTTAACGGGTTAAAACGGTTTAATTCAGAACCGGTATTCTTTTACCACGTCCAGAAGCTCAATTAATCAGTTTCTTTTTTGCATAGTCGGCTTTTTTTCCCCCCTTAAATTGTCGCGTACAAAATGCATTAAAAAGCCAACAGTTAAGCTAGCAGCAGCATAGCACCGCCGTAAGTATGAAGCTTTTTTTCTCGCTGTCACTTAACATTTTCTTATATGTGTTGCACTGAAGCAGATTCACAGGTTCCATATTGCAGAAATGCTGGTCACATTGATATTACCAGGTACTCCTAACTGTTATTTAAATTATATACATACTGCACATCAACATAAATGTACATCATACTCACAGATTAAACCTGATGTAGTCAAAGAGCCGTGATCCGATTCTACCCGGGGATGCTACTAGATGCTGTGTCGTAAGAAGAGTTATTTATTTCCAGAACTGAGTATGTGCCGGTATCTACCTCATAGTTCTCATACATATATACCAACCATAACTCAAAACCTGTAACTTTTACAGAGTAAATTCCCATCTATCTGTAGTACATGTTTCATACAAACTTCTTAATATCCGGTTTATAATGATTACAGGACTACACGTCACCGCCACTCCTGCAACTTGCGACTATCTAAACCTGAATGCCCTAAAAGTCCACCAGATAATTCATATGTATCTTCAAGTCTTTCTTTGGATAAAGTCACTGAAGCTAAACCTGTTGGAAATCATTCTTCTTTATATCTTTTATATGCAACTTTGGGTCTTTAAGACAAATTTGTGTATTTCAGTGTGGCCTCTAGAAACAAATTACAAATTTTCATTCAACTAAGCTTGAAACATGGACCTTTTGTAAAGAAAAACTACAATGTACCTTATCTACTTTTGTGACATATTGTAATTGTCAACTTCCGACCAATGATTAAAAAAACATGCAAACACCCCCGCCGCAACGCGGCGGGTTCCTTTCACTCGTTAAGTAACAGTGTTATCACCTTTATAATAAATTAACAAGATGATGTTAATATTGACCGTTTCTATCAGTTAAAGTAATAACTCTCCAAAAGGTTTATTGTTAAAGCAAAACACACCCATAACCATGACAATCATTTTTTTTTATTAATATTTGATAGTAAGAAGGGGATGATGAGAAGATGAATAGCAAATTTTGTGAACCTTCATTTGTAGATTCTCTCATCTTGTCACTCCTTACCACATAGTGCAAACACGAATAAACATTAGCCGAAAATCACAAAATTTAATAGTCTATTTGTAAAAAATGCGATAAGCATCTTCATCTTATGTTAAATTTCAATTAAAGTCTATTCTTTTTTTCAATTTAAGGACTCGACTTTTTTCGGCCGATTTAGCTTTTTCTAACTTCGTTAACTATTTCGTTAAAATTACATATTTGGTCCTTGAGTTCAGATAAGGCATTATTACATGTTTGGCCAATATCCTTCACCCGTTTTAGCACATTTTCAAAAAATTTCAAAAAAATTCGAAATAATTTTTTCCAAATTTTTTCAAAAACAATTTTTCAAATATTTTTTCCAAATTTTTCAAAAACTTTTTCGAAATATTTTTAATCAAAAGAATTGAAATATTTTTTCCAAATTTTTTCAAAAACTTTTTCGTTTTTTCAAACTTTTTTTCATAATTATTTTTCAAAAAAATTTCAAAATTTCAAATTTTTCCAAATTTTTTCGTGCTGAAACGGACGAAAATATTTTGAATTTTTTTGAAATATTTTGAAAAAGTTTTTGAAAAAATTTGAAAAAATATTTTGAAAAATTGTTTTGAAAAATTTGGAAAAATATTTGAAAATTTTTTTGAAAAAATTTATTTTTGAAAAATATTTTTGAAAATGTGCAAAACGACTGAAGGACCAAACATGTAATGCCTATACAAACTCAAGGACCAAACATGTAATTTACTAACTAAATAGTTTAACGGGTTGAAAAACCTAAATCGCTCGGTAACTTAAATTGAGAAAAAAAGAATAATGCGACCTTTAATGAAATCGGACATAAGATGCAGCTTTATGCGATTTACTTTGTAAAATGTATAGCGATATATTTGAAATTAAGTATTGGTTAAGCTCTTAGATAGTTTTATGTGGGGCTGGGCCTCTCAATGGGCCATTCAATATGGATCTGGATGTTTGGTATGAGCGAATTTTAGAGAATGAAATTAGAGAAAAGGATGGAATTACACAGATAGAGAATAGCTTAGGATAAAATGATTGGATTCCAATGTTTGGTACTAAAACGGAATTAGACAAAGAAATGTGTTATATGCTTGATTCTCTTGTTTGGTACCACAATGAACTTATGTCGAAATACAAAATATTGGACTGAGAATGACTATATAAATAACTTTGTTATTGGTTCATCATTTTTCAACCAACAGATAGGCTTTATAAACCAACATATTTCACATTTGTTATCGTACTTCTGTGCAATTTAAAATTCTTAAAATTAAATTTTCTTAACAATTTTGATTAGCTCAGGCGTTACAGGTCCTAGCCATATTTTGTTTTGTTACGGTTTATTTTGAAATATGTCAAAACTAATTTGACCTCAAGTTATTGACGCAAAGAAAAACGAACAAACTAATATGACTGTGTTTTCTCGAACAAAGCAAAAAAATAACAAAAAAAGTCTTTGAAATACATGATATCGAAACAGGTTTGATACTCAGACTACGTGGCTAATTTGAGCCGCCTCCCTTCAAGCCGTCCCGCCAAACCAATTATACAAAACAGCCGTCAGTTATAACTCTAATTCACTTTTGTATGCAGATCTTCGTGAAAACTGTCCCTCCAATATTATTGCTGCTGACTAACAAAAGAAAAAGAAAAAAGATCTGTTTATTTGTGGTTTGACTAAATTTTGGTTGGATGATTAATCAGGTCAAAAGTTACGCCTTAAGAAGAAGCAATTTACACTTAAATATTCCAAAGGTTCTGTTTTCTTATTTGTTTGTTCGTTCGGTATTACACCTATTAAAAAAAAGAGAAAAAAAAGAAAGGTTATAGTTGTTTTATTGTTTGTTTGTTTTTTTTTTTAACAGCAGGCAAATATTATTAAAGACTACAAAATTTTACAATACAAGGCAAGACCGGTATACAACAAGCTGATTGCATACAAGGACTCCCAGACCACCAACCCATTATGGGCAACATGACCAAATGACAATACACAACAACTGACCTATCCTAACTAAATATTGCAAATGGCTGTCACATTGGGACCACATTCTCATGTGATAAAACACTTCTATGAATACACCAAAGACCACCATGAAAGATACAAAAATTGTATATCTATCACATTAGACTTGGGCCATCAAAAGAAGCCTTCCACCAACTATACCAACTTTGCATAACACTTAATTATTGAGTGCTACAGGTACCCTTTTCCTAATGCACTGAATCAAATATATTCAGCAACAATCCACCAGTGGGACTACCAACAGAATATATTTATACCAGTACATCAGGCCATTTGCAAACTGACATATTGAAACAATACCGTCCCTCTAATACACAGCTACACCAGTTGCTTATACTGACCTTTATATTACTTTTGTGTTCTGCACTTGATAGGATCACTAAGCCATTGTTGCCACTCCATCTCAGATTTTTTTCTCGATCTTCTTGTAATCCACTCGTAGCTCTTAAGTTGAATATCTTGAACAATTTTGTTTAAGCTTGATACTTTATTCTTAAAAACACGTTCATTCCTCATCTTCCAAATGAAATACCCGGAAGTCCATATAACCGCTTGCCAAATATGCGAGGAGAAATTAGTAACATCCACATTTCCGTTGCGTGAAAACATTTCGTCAATAGAGAATGCATTGACATTCCCAATCTTCCACCAATTAAAAATCTTTTCCCACACACTCATGGCAAAATTACACAACACCAAGCTATGAACACATGTTTCCACAACACTATCACAACAAGGACACAATTTCGAATCCAAGTCAATGCCTCTTTTATCTAGCTCCTCTCGAACCGGAATTCTTCCTTTTAAAACTCTCCACACGAATATGTTCACTTTCTTAGGCACCCACTTGTTCCATAACGTTTCTTGACCACCACTCTCGATCATTAGTGTTCTTTCCTCCACCATTTTTGTTAACTCTTTAACAGTGAATACGCCATTTTCTTGAAGCACCCATTTCCATTGATCCCTACAATTCATAACAATCACAACATTTTGCAATAAATTTATTAGTTCACCAAAATCCCTACACACCCTCCCTCTAAGTTCTCTAACCCACTCCCACTGCCACTGCCATTCGCCATTCACCCATTTCCCTTTTTCCGCTACCCTACCTTCCTTTCTACTATCTAAGTGGTATAACCTAGGAAAACTATCACATAATCTCCCCCCACCAATCCATCTATCTGACCAGAACCCTACTTCCTTACCATTACCCACCACCAATCCATCTATTGTTTGTTTGTTAGTTGATTGTTCGTACGACTTTATTATCAATCGACTAAAGTTGACCGTTGGTACTAGTCTCTAAAGTCGACCGTTGTTACGGCTTTGTTACCAGTCGACTTAGCCGACCGTTGGTACAATTTTGTTACAAGTCGACTAAAGTTATGTTTTTATTACTTTAATATTTTTTATTTTCTAGTTTACTACTCCAGTCCGAGCTTTCGAGATTTCTCCGCTCGGACTGCGGGAAAGTATTAGAGGATAAATAGACCAAAGCCCGATTTGTAGTTTTAGGATATCTAAGGTTTTCACCATTATTAATAATGATATAATCATTAATAAAATTACACCTAAAGGGAATTATGTAATCTAACACCAATCACACAGAAAAAACTCAAGCTTTCTAATTTCTATCATATAATATGAAGTTATGAACTCTTCTGTTAGGCTATATCCAGTATTTTATATGAACCCGCTAAAACCATCCCTTAGTTAGTTGGATAAAAGGCCCCTTTGTCAAGTAACAGAGGGTTTTCGATTTAGTGTAGAGCAATGATAGTACTTTAAAAATTCGAAAAGTATTGGTTATGTCTTTAATGCTTCAAAGATTACGAATTAAAAGATGTTTCTCCGAGAATAATGTCATCAATAGCTCTCATAGTGCTTCGTCATATCACTTTGTAATCTTTGTGATCGAGGAGTTCTTCTATTGAAACTTTAGATTCGTCGGGTAGTCGTTTATGTATTGCCTTGATTAATACTTCGTATTATCTTACAACTAAATTGTTTTGTTACGTATAGCAAACTTGGGGTTTTGGCTATTAAATAACCACATACTTTCTCAAATGTACCGATATGATACGTATACTAATTTTCGTTCCAATATGGTATGTGTAATTTTAGATTTCGTTCTAATATGGTACGTGAGTGACCGACTACCAGTAAAACCGTTTACCACTTTTAATTTAATGATTTTTTGTACAGAAATGGTCCCTTGTGATTGGTTTCTTTTGCAAAATAAGTCCTTTACGATTTTTTCAAAAATGGTCCCTCGTGATTTGTTTCTTTTGAAAAATAGGTTCGATTCGTTTTCATCTGTTTTTAAACCTTTTCATTTGTTTTCGTCTATTTTTATCCGTTTTTATACGTTTTCATTATTTTCATCTATTTTTATAGTTATCATTTGTTTCGATCCGTTTTTATACGTTTTCATTTGTTTCCATCCGTTTTTATATGCTTTCATCCGTTTTATATGTTTTCATTTTTTTTCATCCGATTTTATACGTTTTCATTCGTTTTTATACGTTTTCATTCGTTTTCATCCTTTTTTTCGCGTTTTCATCCGTTTTTTGTACGTTTTCATTCGTTTTCATCTGTTTTTATACGTTTTTATCCGTTTTTATACGTTTTACTTGTTTTCATCTGTTTTTATACGCTTTCATTCGTTTTCATCCGTTTATAGCCGTTTTCATCCGTTTTTATTCGTTTTCGTCCGTTTTCATTCGTTGTCATCCGTTTTTATTCGTCGTTATCCGTTTTATTTGTTTTTATCTGTTTTTATTCGTTTTCATCCGCTTTTATACGTTTTCATAGGATTTCATTCTTTTCATCAGTTTTTATGCGTTTCTATCCGTTTTTATTCGTTTTTATCCCTTATTATTTGTTTTTATACGTTTTTTTAAATAGTTCCCTCGCGACTTTTTCAAAATAATATTTTGTGCATTTTTAGGGTGCGTTTAGTTGCTGAAAACGAATAAAAACGGATGAAAACGTATAAAAACGGAAGAAAACGAATAAAAACGTATAAAACGGATAAAAACGGATGAAAATGAATAAAAACGGATAAAAACGTATAGAAACAGATGAAAACGTATAGAAATAGATGAAAACGTATGAAAACGTATAGAAATGGAAGAAAACGAATAAAAACGGACAAAAACTTGTAAAAACGGATGAAAACGATTGAAAACGATGAAAACGTATAAAACCGGATGATAACAAACAAAGGAAAAATATCTTCATTTTTTTAAAAGGAAAAAATTTCACCAACTAAAAACGCACCCTAAAAACGTTTAAAGACTTATTTTGAAAAAATTGCAATGGACCTATTTTGCAAAAGAAACAAATCACAAGAGACTATTTTTGCTCAAAAAATCATTTTTTATCGTGTTTTGCCGGTCAAAAGTTACTCACGTACCATATTAGCACTAAAAAATACACGTATCATATTAGAACAAAAATTAATACACGTATCATATCGATACATATGAAAAAGTATGTGAATATTTATTAGCCAAAACCCGCAAACTTGTAAGTCAATTGTTGGATGAGATATTTTTGGACGAACTTCTGTACAATTGTTTTGGTGTTTGTTTCTTCTAGGGTCCTATTAAATAAACATCATATACGCTAACAAAACCTTGGTCAAACACTAATATTAAGGATTAAATAAAAAGTAAAAGTAAAATGAGAAGGATGAGAAATAACCATAGCCTTTTTCATTTGAAATGTGTGGCTAAAAACATTTCTCTTTCTTCTTATTTTTATTTATCTTCTTATTTGATCCATTCCCTACCTATTTAAACTAAAAAGCTGGTCAATTTTCTTGAAAAGAGTAAAAGTAAAATATTAAATAAATAAATCATTTTTTTTTCCTCTCACACATGATAAAAATTAATTTTATACACAATCACTAAATCCTCTTCTTCCTCTCAATCAACAAACTAACAGCAATCACAACCTCCTATCCCGACTACCACATTTCAATGTTTTTCTTGCAGTGGAAAGTCTGAGTTTATTTAGGGGGCCCTTTCTTAATTAATCAAAAAATGCATTAAATACATATTAGATGAACTTGTAAATTACTATATATGAACATGATTTTCACTTGAATAAATTAAAACATTCATTTTATAAACAAATTAATCCGTGCTCACTAGCCAGAAATTAGCAAAACTCATAAATAAATATATACATAACATCATAATTTATACACCAAAGATCAAAGCAATGAAGGAATTCAACGCTAAGATGACACGAAAATACTTGAGATATAATATACTTATCATTGTGGGTACTATAAATCATTGACATGTATTATAAGCGTTAGCATAACGCGTATCTTGCAATTATATGGTGATTATGATGCAGGACATATGAGTCAAAGAAGAATTCTGCCCGTTTAGATTATAAGTCTTTTCTTACCTTTGAAGTCTTTAAAAGTAGTAATTATCTTTAGTTTTAGTACGAGTGGAATTGCCCGCGCGATGCTGCGGGATTGGTTTTGTAAATTTGCTGTTGAACGTAATGAATTAAGGCCAGTTTTGTTGTTGTGTTTTTTGCTTTTGGCATTTTATTTATAAGAAAACGTTATTTTTTATATAGTAAATGTGTTAATGTCTTATTTTATGTAAACTTTTTTGGGCTTGTTTAAGAAATGTGGGCTTTGTTTGTCTTTAAAAAAAAACACCTTGCAAAAAGCCCATTAGTAATATACGTTTTTTTTAGCAGTTGTGCATTGTTTTGGGTCTTCTTATCCGGTTAACAAATTAGGTGTTTTCTCTCACACTTGTTTCAAGTTTACTTTCGCTAAAAACTTATTGTCTCAATCGTTGCTGTAATTCCTTGAAGGTAATTGATAATTTATGATCTACTGATTGTGTTTGTGGTTGTTATTTGTTCATTATGTTCTTTTTTTTTCACCATTCTTATAAATCAAAGCGTATTGTTATTGTGTGGTGTATATATGTCTGTGGGTTTTGTTTTAATGTGCCTGCACTGGTTGTGTCTTACGCTTGTTTGTAGAAATTCAGTTTTAATAAGAAGTTATTGAGAAAAATCGTGTCTACTCCAAATATTGATGACTTGATGTGTCTCGTGAGGGCAGATTGGAGAAGAATCGTTATGTGTTCACTATGGAGCTATATGATTAGGCTAGTGTCCTGTGTGTTCTGTTGGTGTTCTGTGATTTTTTTTTTTTTAATGTTTTAGAACCTGTGTTGATAGTTAGCTTGAATTTTCGATGGTCTTATGGTACGAAGTGTGGTGCATATGTGTTTAGGCTATGCGTCTTAGTAGTGTGGTTTGTTGTATGGATGGTGGGTGTACGTTGTTAGTCTTGCTGTTAGTAGCCAATGTCTGTTTATGCTAATATGAATGTAAATATAAGGTTTTATGCTAGTATGGTGACAATGTTGTTTTGGTTATTGTTTATTAACTTCAGCAGTTTATTTGGTGGTAGTTATTGTTATGTATATTAGATTGGGCACATATATATATATTTACTGTATTGATCATTTTTGTTGATGAGTTTGATTCATTGGTGATACGGAAATCTATTAGTTAATGCCGTTGGTGTAGGCATATCACAAAAGCTATTGATACATACTCCATAGTTTTCAAAGTTAGTATTCCAACATTATTGTTACATAAAACATATATTTACAGTAGTGCTGTTGTTATAGGATTGGTGTAAGACCAAGCGGTTGAGCAAAAGTGTGGCTGTGAGATGAAACCTGCAATTGATCATATAAAATTTAGAAACATTAGGAGAGGCGGTATTAGTTTTTGCATATGAATCGTGCATTATATGGTTACTTACCTCTCTGCGGATCTTGATGATTGTAAGAAACGAAGTCAAAATAGTGTTCTGGAAATCCATGATCTTGAAGTTCGTCAAACTTTGTGAATCTTGTAAATGAAAGTGATGTCTTGTTTTGTAGCGTTTGTTGCTAGTTTTCTGTAGGAATGCATGTAAACCCTGAAATGCGATACGTTTATCCTGGCACCACAATTGGGGTAAAGTGCTGGATCTCACTGGCTTCCATGTTTGCTTGTATTGCATCACTCTATTCATATTTAATATTAAAATTTGATAATTATTTGTATATTTATTTATTTTTTTCGTTGTGCTATTTATTATTTTTTTTCCTTTTAAATTATAATATATATAAAATACCTGTTTGTCCAATAATATTGCTCGAAAACCTTTATCTGTTGTGTCTGGTGGATCTCGATGTATCCATGCTCGATACACTTTTGCTTCTAGTATCATGCTCCTATCTCCTGGCTTTAGATCTTTAATATGCGCTTCACTCATCCTGTAGATACTAACATAAGGTATTTATCAGCTTTTATGTAATAAGAAAATACATAACATAATAAAATGCAGTGTAAGAATAATATGTATTTTTAGCATGAAGAATTTGTAAATTACTGTTTTTGTAAGTAAATGTTTGCTAAAAACCTTTTGTGGAAGAGATTTTGTTTAAAAAATCTTTATAAACTATATTCATTGTTGTATTTGGTGAGTGTTCAGGGTGAGGTGTGATAAGGATTTTTAAACCGTTAGGTGATGTAGCACGTGATAAAGCAACATATAGTTGGTCGTGACCAAAAACTGGTTCTTGGGAAGGTAGATGCCGATTTTGCTGAGAGATTGTCCTTGGCTCTTGTTAATTGTCATAGCGTAGCAAAGTTTCACCGGGAATTGCTTCCTTTTGAAAATGAAAGGGTAGTTTGGGTCTTTGTGGGTCAAAGGGATTCTTGGAATATAGACTTTCTCTCCAATTCTTGTGCCTGTAATTATTTCTGCCTCAATGAGTTTTGACATCAGATTTTTGACAATCATTCTTGTTCCATTGCAGAGCCCGCCACCTAAATTGACGTTTCTGAGCAGCATGATTGGAGCTCCAATTTTTAAGTGAAGAGTGTTTGGTGGTAAACCTGGGAATTTTAAAGTATTCAAGTATTCTGGTGGGTATAACATTTCAGTTGCAGCACTATCTCTTCCTACCGGGATTGCCTCGTCGGTACTTATGTATGTTGCAGTGTCTCCTTTCATTAGTGATAGTACCTTCTCGTTTATAACGTCAGCAGTTTCATTTTTTGGACAAACAATTGCTTTTTCTTGTAACAGCTGTGGTGTTGGTTCTGTTAATGTTTTTTTGTCGTAGATAAAATCAATGAGCGTCTGCATTCCATCTTCATTATCTGGGATTAGATATTCAGGAGGGATTGTGATCCATGAAGCATCTTTTGGATTGGTTTCATCAGGTTGGCCAATTGTACCATCACCTATTTGCAGCAGCCATGAAGAGAATTGATGAACTATATTTTTTTCTTTCTGATTCAGGTGATTCTGCAGCAACCTCATGTTTTGCTTAAGCTTGAATACTTTGAAGTACGGCCACAGGTATGATTGAGCTATTGATGAGTTGATAGTCTCTGTTCTTGAGGCCTTTTTTTTAACTGGCAATGTTTGCCTGAAGTCACCGCCTAACATAATTGTTTTTCCCCCAAACAGTTTGTCTGAATCATTTAGTATATCTTTGAGTGTTCTGTCTAGTGCCTCAAAACAACGACGGTCATTCATTGGTGCCTCATCCCACACTATCAATTGAGTTTCAGTTAGGAGTTTAGCCACCATTGTATTTTTGTTGATGTTGCAGATTGATTCGTCAGATAATTCTAGCGGGATTTTAAATCTTGAGTGAGCTGTTCTTCCAGACGGCAGTAACAATGAAGCGATACCTGAAGATGCAACAGCAAGCACGATTTTGCCATCCGAACGTAAGGTATTAATTATTGTTTTCCATAAAAAAGTTTTTCCTGTGCCGCCATGTCCATAAACAAATATTAATTCTTGGTGGTTGTTTTTTGATGCAGAAAGAATGAGATCATAAATCTTCTTTTGTTCTTCATTCAGTTTGTCTACAGAAATGGCAACTTCTTCTTTTAATTCTTCGCGGTTGTAATTTTTTTCTTCCATCAAAAGCCTGTTCTCAAGTTGAGCAAGTAAATGGGCTGGAGGCAAAGAGAAACCATAGTCTCGAACTGATTTGGAGCACGTATTGAGTATGAACTCTATTTCATATATAATGTAGTCTTTTACTTCTGGTTCATTAACATATAGATTTCTAATATGACACGTTTGTGCAGCTTTTGTCGGGATGTCATCTGCCATGGCGCGCCAGTGTCTCTCCCACAATTGTATTGGATCTGCTACGTCACAGTACATTAGAATATGAGCAAACAACATGCGAATTTCTGATGCGGACGCTGATAAATATGCTTCCTGTAGCGCTACATCCCATTCTTTGTCATCTTCTAGGAGTCCTAACGCCTGACATGCTGCGCGATAAGTATGGAAAACATGTTTGTTTACGGTGCGTACATCTGCAAATGAGGTGCACCCTTTCTGGTGTGCCAGTAGCATGCGAAAATAAAAGAGTTCACCTGCAGCCGGGTGCACATACGCAAGGCGCCCGATTGAATACTTGCTTTTACGTTGTCTTCGCCTCCATTTTTTTGGACTTTCGTACCAAGCATATTGAGAAGGGAAATCTAAATATGTGAGGTGCCTGCCGTCATGATACAACTCATTGTAAGTGAACCATTCTGTCAATGTCGTTAATTTTCTACCTTCGTCTGCCATTATATTTGTTAGAGTTTCTTTCTCGCGAAAAGTAACTGTTTGCATGTTTTCTAGATGTACAGCCAAAATTTGGACCGCCGGTTCTCTATGGTGTATGGGGAATTTAAGTATCCTCCAGCAAGCTTCATGCGGACAAATAAAACGACCGTCAATGAAATTCTTGATTTCGTCAATCTGTATATTAGGCGCTGATGATGATGTTCCTGGATCACCAAGTGGCCGTGTAATGCGAGCTGAAATACGATCTGTGCCTTTAGAAATATACTTAAAAAGATACTTTATCAGCATGCTCCATCCACAATACTCAACATTTATGTGGGCATGAAACATGAGACAAAGAAGACGATTATAAGGTACGACATAGGTATTGTCTAATTTGAACTCGCCTTTTGGTACATAAGCTGCTGTGTTTCTTCGTTTGTAATGTACGTGTCCATCTTTTTCAAAGTAAGTGGCTTGATTAATTTTTTTTGGAAATTTTTTTTTGCAAGTACCACCTTCCATACACAGGGCAGACGGTTTAGCGTTTCCACATGGGCCATGCATCATCAGGTCTGCAACAACTCTGTAACCTTCAGGATCAGACTCCTTATCAGGTAACTCTGTTGAAATGAATCTATCAACTTCTTATGGAGTTTTTATTTTGTCTTTAGAATCTATCCATAAGAGTGTATGACAGTGCGGGAGTCCACGTTTCTGAAATTCAATTGTGTAAAGCACTGTCAAAAAAATAAAATAAAATTTCAGTAATCGTATACGGAATAATGAATATTTGTGTGAAAAAAAAATTAAATTCATCGCATACCTCCTGTACAGCGGCCAAATATGTTTTTTTCTTTCAGTATTTGTATGAAAATTTCAACTTTCTGTTGGAACACACGAACCACCATGTCAGCTCTATCTGAGGGAGTAAGCCCTGGATATTTTTTCATGCGTCTTTTGATTTCTGGCCAGTTAATATTACATGTAAATGTAAGGAAAAACTGTGGGTTTCCTAGTACACGGCATATGGCAAGAGCATCAAGATAATGACTGTACATGTATCTTGGTCCTCCTGTAAAGCTTGATGGGAGAATAATTTTCTTTCCTATCTCAGCACCAATGTGGTCTCCTTGTGATATTGCATCACATATTCCTGATAAACATTCGCTCCGTATGTTATTTTGCTTAGACCGTATGAAATCAAGCCTGTCTTGCTCGAGGGTGCAGTAAACTGATACGACATATTGTTGAAATAACCGCCCAGGTCTGAATATATGGCCATATTCGTCAAACCGTTCATGTAATTGGTACATGTAGTGCTCATTCATAGACAATTTCTTGTTTTTCCTGTGTGCACGAACACCTGTAAGTTTCATCTTTATGTTGTAACCTGGTTGGCCATATACAAAGAGAAGAGGGAACTGTAGAGACATGTATGAAGTATGAAGCTTGTTGATTCTTTTAGGATGCTTGTCTTTATATTCTACAATCACGTCATAGTCAGTTTTTGTATTTGAACAGCCTTCAAATACTATAGCCCCGAGAGTGCCACCGAAAGGAAGTGCGTACTCTTTTGCACCAACGACGTTGTAAAGTTGAATTTTTAGATTAGGTATGTTTGCTTCATTACACCTATCTCTGGCTGTTCTGAATAATTGAACCAACCTGTTGTGGTTATCTAGGATTTCTATTAACCCTTGAACGATCTCAGGTTTCAGACAGCTCTGATTGTCACCACCAAATGGTTTCATTCTATTTGCGACTTCATTCTCTGTATCGTAAATATAGAGCTGTAAGAACCTGGGATCATCATTATTGCTAGGCAATAATGTTCCTATCCAATGGTATATCTGGCCTGAAATCTTGAACACGTATGGTCCTCTGCCGTCATTTATTGTTTCATCTATTTGTGCACCAAAAGATGTCATGCTAAACATCTGGTTGTACGTGCGGATGTTATCCAAAAAATGTCTATCATGTAGTAATTGTTTCAAATATTCTGGAGGCTCTAATTCTTTTGGAAGATATACTTGTCCTCCTGCGCAACATCGGTGATATCTGACCTTTGACCGCTCAAAATTGCCTTTTAATCTTTCTCCATACCAAAAGACGGCATCACAGTACTGACATCTTTGATCGCAGTCTCCTATATCAATATATAAGTTGGATACATCTGTATTGCCCAAATTAGTAAAGTGTTAGTATTTTGTGTCTACTAATTTATGAAAACGGGAAACACACAGACATATTGTTTTTAGTAGTTGTTGTTACCTTCAGTATATGGTACGGTAGGATCATGATGCATCGAATTTAATATTGGTTGCTCGTTTAGAATGTCATATGCTTCCTTCCTTTTTTTGCCTGTTAAACATAAAGAAATTACTTCATACTTAATTAAATATAGTTAAGAAAACCACGTATGTTAGTAAAAGATTGTGTGTGTGGAAAGTGTACCTGCAAATATTGTTGTGTTATTGTTGCTACTTATGTCCAAGTGTTTACTTTTACGCTCTGTCGAATTATTATCTGAGAAAATTTTAGATGCAGTATTGGTTTTCCTCTTCTTGAGGTTGCCATTGGCATTGTCCATTTGTTGATTGGAGTCAATCTTTCTGTTGGTGTTTGTTGGTTGGCCTAGTATTTGTGTAGCATTCTTTTTTTTTCTTCCCTTGACATTCGCAGTAGCAGTGGTCACATGGTCGCTGGAGTTGTTATTTTTATTTGTAGCACGCATTTCACCTGTTGTTTGGTCACTGTAAATGTTAGTTTCTAATAGTGCAGTAATAATAAAAGTAAAGTTGACTTACCATTAATAGTGGCAGACGTTTCTGATTCCGGATGCCTTTTATTTGCATTTGAGTATCGTTGAAATTCAAGTTTTCCCTTAACATTCGAATGTTGGCAGGAATTTGATATAGGTTTATTGTTTGTCGCTGGTGTATCTGTAACCTGTGCTGGGCCGAAAGAGGTACATACACCGAGTGTGCAAGTATCTGGAGGTAACAGACAATTTAGCATGTATCTATTAATGTTTTTTCCCTTTTTTTTAGTGTATATGTTCGTAGAATGCATACCGTTACTGGTGGTAAAAGATTGTACTTGCTGGTCTATATTGAAAGAACTTTGGAACCACTTATTGTGCAAATAGTTGCATTCATTATATGATTGATTAGTTTCAAATGGACCTGCATTTATATAAGAGGAGTTAGTGGTGATAAAACAAACTTTGCATATAGTTGCTAGGGTTTTGTAATTTATGGTGCATTTATTTTGCATGACATTTAATGTAACATTTATTTCTGCTCACTTTAGGGTTTTCTTTTGGATGATACATAATATGGATGACCTTTATTATTGTAAAAAAAGATGGAGATCTTAAAAAAAATAGTTACCTTCGTTCTTACAACATCCAGTTGGCGGTTGGGTGCAAGAATAATTATCAAAGTATCCACCTGGATTGCATATACGATGCTCAAATTCTGGAGGCATATAGGACGTACTCGTAACATTGTATGAAGACTCATTTTGGTTATAGGCAACATTGTTTGTTAATAAGGCTGCATTAATAAAGAGAAAAAAAATGTAAGGGGTACATTTACTAAATTAACTAAACTGTAAAAAATAATAACTGAGATTACCTTTCCATTTTTTGTTGTCTCCCTGTGTATCCTTTTCAAATGGATCACCTTTTCTTTTTAATATTTCGTTTGCTAATGCACCTTGTCTGCCATTGTTGTTTTGTGTTTCCAGGATTGGTGCAATACATGTGTAGTGTCGGTCACCAATGGTATACCTTGTTGATTGAACGATGAGTAGATCGTCGATATTTTGGCCAAGAGCAGGTGCGTATTGTTGTTGATCACAAATATGGTTTGCCGGTTGAACGTAAGGTCTATGTTTAATATTTTGACTATTGAGATAATTTTTTACAGTGCCTAGTGTCAGATGCATTATTTTCTACTATTGTTTATGTGCATCAAATGTAAGGGTAATCTCAATACTGAAAACAGTAATATTGCAAAAAAAGAGCTTAAGCTAACTATATGTATGTGCAAATTATACGAAAGCATAATTTTAAGTTGTTTCAAGCAGAAAGTTAGTAAGTACGTAGGTAATAGAAAGAAACAATATTCATATGAATATTGGGAAGTGATGTAAGGTGTTGTACCTGTCTTTTATTTTTATTTTTTTTGTAAATCCAATATGATTACCTGTGTAAATGCATAGTGATAAAAGAAACATGTTAGTAAAATTGGAAGGCACTTACAGGAGATTACACTTGACCATAAAAATAGAGCAAAACTACCGATAATCGATCAAAAGTATAAGCAATACATGTATGATTAGGTAAATTCTTGTGCACATGTATGTAAAAACATAGAAGTAAATAGCCTACCTTTGCAAATGTTGCCTTTGTACAATCTAATCTTGAGTCAGTATTTGCTTATCTTTCTTGAATGTGCAGGAAGTTTATGAAGAGATGATCAGTACTAATGCAGCAGAAGAGGACGGATTGAGTTTGAGATTAAGCTGATGAGTAGTAGTGCAATGGAAGTTTCTGGTCCAGTTTAAATAGCTGAACATGTATGGATTTCCAGATTTTTTTGTACCTCAATTATGATAAACCTCATTTAATGCATCATCAGACGTAGTGTCTTAGGAGGTGTTGATGTGTTGAGGTGTTGATGTGTTGTTGTTTCTCACATTCATTTAATGTTCTCCCAATCATGTAAAGCCAGTTGGACAACTTCATTTAATGTTTCTCAAATCATTTATGGACACGTGGATTGTGAAAAAAGTGTGTCTTGGTCTATAGTATATAGGATAATTAGTATTAATCTTAGGGTGTGTTTGATTACTACTTAACCAAATAATTCAGCGCTGATCACTCAAAAATGAATCGGTCAGTATGTCTGGTGATTTAAAAAGTGCCAACTGAATGATAAATGACATGCTGAGCGATTTTCCGTACCACAGCTGCAAAATGATTCAGTGGGCTTTGGTTTACCCAACTACCCCTATTACTGTCTTCTCATGCCATGGTTATTAAATTAAAAAAAAAAAAAAATCACTTTTGGTGATGGAATCAATGCACCAAGCCACCAAGAACCACTCAACCATATTATCCCAGTACTCCTACGATCTAAATAATATTATAAAAACTAGGCCAAGTACATCTAAATAATAGTACTATAAAAACTGGGCCAAGTTGCCTTTATATTCTTTGGGTCAAGTGATATGAAATTACGTGATTGTTAAAATATTTTTGTGACATCTATAATTTTGTGATATAATTACTTTATTAATCTATATTCTTTGTTCTTTGAACTATAAGTTCTAACAAATGAACATTATTCATCGACTACAAGTTTCATTTTAAAATTCATCACAATTGAGGTTAAAATGGTAATTTTCGGTTATTCAGAAACATTAGTCATCACATTTATCAAACAGTTTTTTAATTCAGAATCATGATCACTCAGCGCATTTGAATTATTCAGCATATTTGAATCGTTCAGCGCTAAATAATACAGTTTTATCAAACAGCCCCTTAGTATCACTACAACAAATTATCAAATTGTACGCATTTTTTAGTTAAAAAATACACGCTATTAAATGTTAAAAATATAAAAGTCTACGCTTCTCTAGTTTGTGGACAAATGTTGCGTGAATGATATCTCAACATGAAGAAGTGTGAAAAAAAATCTAAAGTATACATGTATACGCGTGAGAAAATAATATAAATATATTCACACCCACAATCATGTAGAAATCATAATAAATAAATCCACACTCACAAACGTGTAAAAAGCATAATAAATAAATTCACACTTACAAGCGTGCAGAAATTATATTGCTAAAAGTTCATGTTAACAAAATATGGCTTCTCTCTATTTCTTTTTCACCTTTTTCTTATAAATAAATTTTACACGCTTGAAAGTGTGTAAGTTTGTTACTATACATTCCCTCTCTATTTCTCTTTCACATTTTTTTTACAAATAAATTTTACTCGCTTAGAAGTGTGTAAGTTTGTTACTACACATTGATAAGTGTGTAAGTTTTTTACACGCTTATAATCGTGGATAAAATCATGCTTTTACACGTTTATAATTATGTTCATTTTTAACACATATTATAGTGTATAAATGTATAAATAAAAGTACATTCCTCCATAAAGCCTCTAAAAATAATGGTGTAGAATTCAAACCTTTTTTTGTAGTATATTAGTGTAATTGATAATTTATTTGTTTCTTATTAGGAGTAGGAGTCATGTTTCCATCTCCTTTAAATAGGGTCGATGTTTAGGTTTTCTCTCCTTTGACATATTTAAGTTTTGTTTATTGATTAACAAAAAGTGTTGAGAAGAGTTTTCTCAAGTCTTGGTTTTTTTCTTCTTCATCACATAAACAATATTACCCCTTTGTTCGATAATACGTTAATTATCCTCGTCCGGCAATACGTTATCCAATATTGCCTAACATGTTGTATCTCGCTACATCAGATTCAAATGAACATGTGATGCTACTCGGGTTTATAATCACGACTTAGAATAAAATATTAACGGGAAAAGTACACTTTTTTGCAAACAAGAACCTAGCTAGTTTCATATTTTGCATGCTTATTCTTGAGCTTGTTAGCACTTAAAAACCGCGGTTTAGTCTTTCGCCTGTTTTGTGCTTAAACACCTATGTGGTCGATTACTTACTCTCGGAGTTTCCCCATGTTTGCTTGGTTTATACTACGCATGGGATCAGAAGTCAAAACGTAGTTTTGAAACAAAAAAGAAACCAATATGTGTCTTGAATATTATGAATATACTTCCACAAAGAAAAATGATCATAACTTTTCTTGAGATCTTTTCTTACAAAGCAAATCAAACAAACGACTATCCTATATGTAGAATACTTGCCCCTTTCAACAAGTCACAACTAATATTAAGTTGAAGGTAGCTTCTTGCGAAAATGAAAATTCAACTCCTTCCTATTCTAATGGTTATCACAAAATATTACATTAGTTTCTTTTCTCTGTCTTACAAACATTTTGATTTTCAACAAGTTTTTCACATTCATTGGAACTGCATACTTTTGTGTTCCGTTGTATAAGTGGTCTACAAATATGCTTGCAACCACTTCCGTAGTATGTACAAGATCCCAAAAACATGGTTTTTTCTGTTCGTGCAATATTTCGATGTAGGCAGACATGGCACGTCCGCGTTTAGCTTCCCAAGCCCGCAGCAAACTTCTTTTATATCCGTAAACCCTATAAGGAAACATGCATCATAAGCTCAAACCATCATACTTTGCATATGTATTAAAACCAATGGTTAGTTCGTAATAAAAAGGTGTTAAATGGACTCTAGAATAAAGAATACCGTAAGTTTTAGGATTCTGAAAGAGATTGGTCATAGCACCATACATATCAAAATATACATAATTCATGTCTTTCGATTCTGACTTCAAGTCCCGTAACATCATCTTAAGACCGTCGTTATACCTAGCCGACCAAAAATCTACTTCAACATTGCATTCACCATCTTTGATCAGCTTTCTTTTAAGCGGATAACAACCTAACGGCCCAACTCCCGTCACCACCATTTTTCGTGCACCTAAGCCATACAACATCTATATATAATACACACATCCACAGAAATCATTCATAACGGTTCAACTAATGTACCTTAATCACTTAAAATTTTTGTGAATTACCTTTAGTAATCCTTTAAAGGTGGACACAATGCGATCAACATATTGTTGCTGGGTGTACTGTTTAGGGATTGTAGAACCGTTATTAAAATATGCCAACATATCGTTGGTTCCAAAACCGAAAAGGAATATCAATTTTGATAGGTGGTTTTGAGCACTCGATTGTCCAAGTTGTTGGATTAGTTTGTTACGGACCAAAGAGAAGTAGTTTATTTGTTGTGCTAATGGAATGACTTGTATCTACAACAACAAATATAAACAAAAATGTTAGTTAAACAATCATTTTACAAGGACTCATAGCTCAGTCGTTTAGTTTTTTTTTCTTAAATATTTCAGATTCCCGAATACTTACATCAGTTTTACCAGTTTCGTTAAGTATGCCAGAGCCACCGGATGCAAAACTTACTCCGGTGATTGGTGGTGTTGCATTACAATTTAACGATAGATATGGCGGAGATGTTGGTAATCCTATCTTTTTCGCTGCCTAAACACAGTAACAAATGTTAAATAAACTACGTAATGAAAACGCGTAAAACTGATAATTCTTGTCGAATTTTGTAAGTACTAAAACGTAGTCAAAGTTAAAAACTATAATTAATAATAATTATATTTGTACCAATTTAAAAAGATGAAATAACATCATTAAATGGAGAAAATTTAAACTCTGGTAAAGGTGGCTATATGATATTTTCTCAGTACTTATATACTTATTTCGCTTATGGTATAATTGGGGCAAATCGCATAAAAAAATATCAAACTTATGTCCAATTTTAATTTAAGGTATTTATCTTTTCTACTCTCAATTTAGGGCATCGAACTTTTTTTTTTGTTGCAATGTTGGACCGTTTACAGGTTACCAGGTAAAAACACAAAGTTAGCAGGTCACCCACTTTTCACAACCGGTTTTATGCACATTTTACGACAACATGTTTAGTGTTCAAACTTACATATTAGTGTTATATCACATGTGATATATCAAATGAGTTGTCACATGTGTCATATTCAAACACGTTTGATATATCACATGTGATATAATACTAAATTTTGGATTCGATGACAGAAGATATTGACACGAGTATTACTTTTTTGCCCAGTGCAACTTGTGCTTTGTTGCATCATTTATGGGTACTGCCTGGCTGCTTCCCTATGTCTTAGAGGTGCTTCTGGAAGATCCTTGACCCTTTCGTATACTTGTGGCAGTGGATGACGCTTTTCTCTTGGGTTTTTTGAAAGTTATTGATAACCCTGCGAATGCATCGTCATTCTTCGAAAGGTCTTTGATTTGAGTGTTGTAAGGCGCTGCTCCCTGCTTGGCCTCGAGCCTCGCAGTAACCTTCGAGCACTCTGCTTTCGAGGATTCCAGAAATGATCCTCAAGTCTTGGCTCTGAAGTGTTTTTCCTGTGAAAGAGACGTTATTTTCTTTTCCAAGGAGCCGAGTGTCTCTGAGGCATCTTGTCTTTATCCCATTACCTTATTCAGTTGTTGCAGAGGCCTATGGATACTTAAGTTTACAATCACCGGGTACCATTTTTGTTTAAAACTGAGAGGATGTTCGTTGAAAGCTTCTGTGATTTTTAGAATTCCTTGTGACATCTAATTTTTTCCCCTTTTCGAACGAACAAACTTCTTATTTTCTCCATTGATCCCCCCGTGTTTCGAAAAAAATTTCGTTTATGATGGCCTCTAGCCTTCCAAATGAATCTTTCGTTTTTCCTTCACACTCCACTTCTACTGTGTTTCTTTCATTATGGCTACGAGGTAATCCTTTTTTCTTCGGGAATTTCTTGGGAAGACTTCTCCGCTTACCTTTCCATCTAAGCATGTAAGCTTTGATTGGAGAACACCTTGATGATTAACTTTATTAGAGTCGGCTATCGTATCAAAAAATCTTTGAGCTTTGTCCAGACGACGCTTTCTTGGTCTCGCGCGCACAACACGTCCTTTGTTTGAGTCTTCAAATGTGTCGCTTATGAAGGAGCATTCTTTGACAGAGCCTATAGATTGTAACTTTATTTCGTATTCCCCCCAGCTCGAAGGCCCATTTGGCTATTCTACCTGATTTTTTAGGCTTGTGAAGTGCCTGTTTGATTGGCTTGCCTGCTAATACCGCTATAGGGTGAGCCTTGAAGTAACGCCAAAGCCTTCTTGCTACATGGACTAAGGCCGAAATTACTTTCTCCGACTTAGGATAATTCATTTTAGCTTCCTATAATGCTCTTCCAACAAAATATATTGGGACTTGTTTCTTTCCCCTCTTAACTAGTAACATTGCGCTTATGCTCTTATCCGAGGCTGCAATCTGTATGGATAACCCTTCGCCTTTAACTAGAGTGATCAACATTGGTAGCATTTGAAGGAATTTTCTTGTCTACTCCAAAGTTGCTCTAATTTGCGCTGCGTCTTTCGGAGCTTTCTCACTCGTGAATTCCCTGGGCACTAAAGATAGAGCCGTATTTTTTCCCATATTCTCCAACCAAGAGTTTCTTAGCACATCTAACTTTTCTTCAAGACTGTAGGGGCCTCGAACTACCTTTGGCAGCGATAAGCTTGCTGTTGTTATGGGCGATTCACTCCCTACGCCTTTCGTGATGAAGAGGTACCTTAAGCAATGCCATTCTTCAATGCTGAAGGAGCACCCTTTAGGATTGAGTTTTACTTTGTCTGCTCGAAACTTGTCGAAAGCATTTTCTATGACTGCTAGTAGTTCTTCTTCGTAAGCTTCTTCCACTTTTTCAAAAGGGCTTTCTCTGACATCTGAACAAACGAAGATAACTTCGGTTGTCCTAGGGTACTGTTGGATTTCGAGCCGCCACCAACCACGTCTCTAGCATTGTAACTAGAATACACTGTGTCTATTACGCTACGAGTGTGGAATTGTTTGGCTGAATGTATGGTGGAAACGACAATTACCATCTTCTGCATGAGTGTCCTTCCCAGTACCAAATTGTATGGAGATTTAGACCTCAGTATCATGAAACTGAGGGTTTCTGTCATAGTGAAGTTTCCTTCTCCTATACTAATTTCCAATGGTATTTCACCCAATGGCTAGGAGCTTTCAACCGAGAAACCTATCAGCTGAGTCTTCGAATCAACCCTCTTCGATCGGATTGATTGCCTAAGCTTGAGGAAACAATGTTCGTACATGATTTCACAAGAGCTTCTATTGACTTGTATTCTAGTATAAGGACTTTTATGACGACCAGATCAATCGAATGAACCATGTTTACAGTTGAAGGGAAGGTTATTTCCTCAATCCTTCAAGGTTTCGCTTCTGTCGCCTTGATTTCAGGATCCCCTCTATGAATCATGAGTATGGGGGCTTCGACCATTGCCGTCTATTTACTTTCATTTTTCCATACACCTGAGAGGGTCCTAGAAACTTTACCCTTCCCCTTTTTGATGCCTTTGACCAAATATGCGAGTTGTCCGGATTTCACAACTTCTTCTATTTGTTTCTTCAACTCCCTACAGAACTTAGTGTCATGACCATGGTCTTCGTGAAAGTAATAGAACTTCGTCATATCCTTGTTTTTGCTTCTGGTTGTCATGCGAGAGGGTGATTCGAAGGCCTTCGCAGCCTTTTGTCAGGTCACCATAATGTAACACAAGCATCAATATGTAAGAAATAGATAAGAAATAGATCGGTTGAACAAACATAAACACACACGTATAAATATTGTCAAAGGTTATGTGTAGGATATGATGTGAAAATGAACAACCAACCTTCCAAGGAAGGTTTACATGAGTATTTATAGGGGAAGGGAGCTAGGGCAACATGTCTAGACCCTTCCTCTTTATTGGGCTTGGGCCAAGGCCTATGGGCTTTCTACATAAGCCTTGCCATTCATAACTAACATAAAAGCCTAATTAAGCAACCTATTACATATTGATTACTAACACTTGAAATATAAGTTAGGAGTGATTCAACAATCTCCCCCTAAGTGTTGATAATTAATAAATGATTCCAGCAATCTTGAAAAGTTGTTGGTGTTGATGTAATAGCAGTTGCTTTGACATCTTCTGACATTCTTCTTTCTTGTGAGAAGAAGTGCCTTGATTCCAACAATCTCCCCAGTGTGAGGATCTTGTTTTTCTTTGAAGTTTTCAGCTTTGACGTCTTCAATAACATTGTTCATTGTTCTTTGTTCTGGTGTGGATATGGTGATGTTATGTTGTTGTTGTCTGCATCAGGTCTGCTTTGTTGCTCAGGTGTCTCCACGTCTTTCTCCAACATGCTGACACGCTCTTTGACGTTGGATTTTAGTGTTGATGTAGTTATCTAAGTCTGTAAACTTTGTGGATTCTTTGGCTTTGAGGAAGAATCATTCTGACTTTTGTGTTGCCTTTCGAGAGAACTTCAAATTGTGTTGTTGTTGGTATGAGCATGTGGAGAATCAGCACGATCATCTCCCAGGAGCATCCATAAGAAGAAAACATAAGAATGGGTTAGTGATAAACACCAATCGATCATTGTGGTCATTTCTTGGAGAATTGACCACTACGATTCTTCTTCTGATGAATGTCTTGATTCCATTCACCTTGGTCGGGCGAATCAGCCATCCGAATCCCATAAGGGACAATTGGCATTACGTTGAACAAGTTCAAGTAATGACTCACATCTTCAGGACTCGATTCTTGAAAGGAATCTCCTTAGCGGGATTTCCAGCACTTACAAGTTTGAACTTCGAGCGTGTTAACAGCATAGTGTGAAAACACATCTCTAATTCTAGCAAAGGCTATTCCTGAATTGGAGTCCCTCAAGTAGGATAACACGATGTACCGAAGTACACTTACAGTTCAGGTGAGTCGCTAAGGTACACCGAAGCATCACCTTACGACTGTAGACCGTTTGAGAAAACACTAAGCGTAACCCACGAGGAGTTACCGAAGTGACCTGCTGTCAGGGCTGTTTGATGTTGACCCTGGCAGGAGTTTCCATTCAATCACTGAGGATCACAATTGTGAACCTCTTATAAATGTTCTTGACAGATTGCTAAGATCTGTAAAGGACTCGATAATGTTATTACTTGCGTCCTTAATGTTGAACGACAAGTGATGAAATGTTAAGTGTTTCTAAGAGATCTTTTGATGAATCTCGTGGATCTAGACTCAATAGTGCACTTTGGTTTTCCTGAGCGGAGACTAGGGAGAGGGTCTCCTTCTTCAATACCAGCAATCTCTAAGAGAAAGCCGATAGTTTACGTAGGGTTCCCTGTGAGAATGAAACAAGCTTCTGTCGAGAGAAACTTGAGTGGCTAAGAAGGTTTAGTTCATGCGTCACTGGGTCCATGACGACTTTAATCTTCAATACCGGTGTCATCTAGTGACAAACAGTAGCATATGTATTGAACCCGGTGTCTGCCCTAAGTTGAATAATTTGGAGGGCTATTTCTTTTCACCCTTTTCTTTACTTTTCTTTTTAATTCTTCAACTCCTTCTTTCTCCGATTCTCATTTTCTCCTTTTTATAATCATACCTAAGGACTTCTAAATTCTAACTATTGGTGGTTTCCTTGGGTAGATCCCTCCGGCTCTGGCGGATCATAGGACGGTTATTCCTAACCTTAGTCACCTTATAACTCCATGACTATCCTAAGTTGCCATAAAACCATTTTCTCAAAAATCTCTCAAAGTGTTTATGAGTGAAAACATTTTGTAACACTTCGAGAGTTTTGTATTTTCATAAATACTCCCCCTCCACATGTGCTCAAGTGTTTTGACAGAAATCTGCACAGTGAGGGTAGAGCTCGCACTTTTGAATTGATCGACTCAAGATAGACAATTCCCCGCGAGACACGGTTACGTTGCATAGTTAAAGAGTTGCAATGTCAGCTTTTAGGTGACAACTAGCTCTAATAACTACCTTGAATGTGTGGACAAACCTTGAAAAGGTTGTCAAACCCGTCAAAGTTCATGTCTATCAAGAGTTTCTCGAAGAGGTACAATCTATTCAGATAAGTCTTGGAAGACAAATCTTTTTGATGTATGACAGTTCAGATCTCGTCAATTCATGGGTTAAGTCTTAGCACGAAGATTCAATCATAATTTCCAACATATTTGTATTACACAATTTTTCTCCCCCTCAAAAATGGCATATAAATGTTATTTTTGATGAAATTTTGATATCGAATATGTCCATTTCGAGTTTTGTGGGAAGATTTCCACGAAGAACAATTTGTGAACAAAGATTAGTTAGCAAATACTCCCCCTCAACAAGTAATATTAACTTTTGAGGTTTTGAAAAACATAAGGGGAAGTACTTGTTCTTTTGAGCAAAACTTTGAAAAATGAAAGTTTTGATAAGTTTTACTCAAAAGTAAGAAGCTTTTGCTCCTTTTATAAGGATTGTGGCACTGATGCGTACCACAGGGTCCTTTCATTACAAGTACGGGTTGTACACTGTTATGTGTGCACAAGCCATAGTCAATATACAAATCATATCATCCAAATATCAATCAAAGAAATAATTCAAGGAGTACCAAGAAATCCTTCAATAAGACCGGGAGTTCTCTCTTGACGTTGATAACCCGTAAGAGGAAAAATCTATCGTCCACCCACAAAGCTCTCAAGGTTCCGCATCTAATCACAATGAAACAACCTTTCATCTATCTTCTTGATAATTTTATTAACATCCCTCCTGTCTTTAGAATTCCACCGCTTCTTCGACCCAATGCCTTCATGAATCTCCTTCAACCGATACGCTAACCCATCACGAACCTTCTTTAGAGTGTGATTACAAAACTTGTTAAGCTCATTGTACGCCATGAAACAGTTGTGGTGAAGTTCACTGCGGTAAACAACTCCGAACATTGGTTTCCTCATAATGGTGTACTATGAGAGTCGGTTGATATTGGGAAAGTGTAGCAATGGTTTAGTGAGATTGACTTGTTTCTGGTATGATTCCACGGCAAGTTGAAGATCTTCAACACGTTCCTGGATCACTTTGCTTCTGATGAATATCAACAAAGACGTGATGTAATGGAGCTGGATGTTTGTGGAGAAATGTCTCATCCTACCTTGTACCTTAGCCAGATACAAATCTTCAATGTCGTTTAGTGACAATCTCAAAAAATCAGCTTCAGTAAAATCATATTCTTGCTCGTCTTGGCGTTTGACTTTGATTTCCTCCAGGAATGAGTAACCCCACTTTGTAGCCAGACTGACATTCATGATAGCAACGATCCATTTGTCACTGAACACCTCTTTGTTTGATTTCTGAACCTGGCAGCTTCTGTAGTATAGTCGTCTTCTTGCAGGCCAATGATGAATGCCATACTGTGCATCGAGATCATATTTCACCACATTTTCAACAAACATTCTTGTGGCCTCTTCCTCGACGGCAACATTGTTGGAGAAGACTGTTCCCGGGATGTTAAAGGTGAGTGACGTAGCGTATTTCTTGCTTACATCGCTACCGTGTTGAAGAAATTCCAGGTCGTTGTTGAAGAAGTATTGATAGGGAATCCTGGGTTGATCAGGTCGACCAATGGTTGGTAGTGGCTTGGTCCAGTCAGTGTAGTATGGAGTCTTATCTGGTCTTGTGAAGTCGATGTTTGATTCAGGGTTGAGCCAATCAATGTTGTTGGACATAGCTCATGCGATGTTGTCTAGATGATATTCGAATTCAATAGCACTATCGGAGCTGTCCTTAAGCAGTTGAAACGCATCGTTCTTGATTCGGCGTAACTCCCCTTTCGTCATCTTCTTCACTTTGAACTTATCTTGACATGCTCCATGGTTCGACAATCTACCGGCTCTTGGCCTTCTGGTAATCGAGGGGTGGCATCAACAAGCTTGGAAAACCATTTGTATTCATCAGTGTCATCTTCATCCAACCATGATACGAATGAGGTAGACTTTTTCTTCTTTGGCTTGGAAGATGATGCTGATTGTTGCTTAGTTGATGGTGTTGATGAGGGCGGTTGTTGTGGCTCAGGAATCTCTTCGTCGTCACCACCGGTGTATTGGAAATGATCACCAGTTTTCTCCGATGGTGGTGGAGACTCAGAGTCCTGAGGTTTATCAGAAGCAGGAGGTCGTTGAGAAGAGCTTGTTGTGGTGGTGGTCCTTGGGGGTGGTGGAGGCATAGATGAGGATTCGCCTGTTTTCTTCTGACGTTTAGGCTCTGAATCCTTGTCCGCATCATCTTTGTCTCTTGGTCGTTTATCTTGACCAACTCCTTCCTTGCAAGTTTGCTTAAGTTGATATGCAAGCAATGCCTCAAAAAGTTTTGAATCATCAGAAGTGAAAGTTCCAGATCGGGAAGACATCTGCATAATCAGTTTTGAAATCAAATCAGCTTCAGTGACAACAGGAGGTGGAACTGGTCGGATTTGCATCATTGCTGGTGTAGTTGAAATTGTTTTCTTGACCAATGACATCAGATATGGGTAGAGTTGTCTTGCGAAAATTTCTTTTGTGAATCCAGGGACGGTGTCGAGAAGGAACTTATGAGTTTAGTCCCTAATCGTCTTGTCCATTTCCCCTTGAATGTCTCGGTTGAGGAATTGCTGGATCTGGTCTCTTTCCGCCGAGAACTTGTTCATCAGATTACCGATTAAGTTAACCCTGTCAGCCAGCTGATTCAACTTTTTGTTAACTACATTTTGTTTCCTTGCTTGCTTGACAGCCTTAACAATCTTGGTTTTGGCTCGAGATGCCCAAAGTGGGTTTCTTGATTGATCTGGATGAAGATCTAGTGGTAGCATTTTTGGATGGTGGTGGTGATGAATGAGATGATGAATCTGATGAATATGAGTCATGAGATGGCTCTGGGTCTTTAGGTGGCTCTGAATTTTCTTCAGGGTTATGTTCAGGATTGTCTTGAATGAAACTATCAGCCTCAATTCGAATTCTTTCTTCTTCAGCTTTAGCCCGAGCTTCTTCTTCAGCCTTTTCCCTAGTCGCTTCTTCCACGTCTTCATCTGTTATCTTCTCATTCTTATCTTGTTCCTCTTCTTCTTCAAAGTCAAACTTGATTTCAGACTCTTGTTGTTGTTGCTTTGTTGATTCCTTAGTAGCGGTACCAGTTCTCTTAATGGGTTGATTAACCGTATCAAGAACTAGTGTGGTTAGTGCACCACCACTGGAACCTCCAGGGCCTCTGGTTTGTTGAATGTTGAATTCAGTAGCAACATGCTGCAACCTTAGCTGCTTAAGAGTCTTTTGGTAAGCTCTCTCTTCATCCTTTGGTTCATCATCAGAACTTTCTTCCTCTTCTTCAGCGACTGGAGTCTTTCCCTTGTCTGATTTGGGACTGGGTGGTTTGTCATCTGACCTCAGTGAGGTTGTTTCGTCTGTTGTAGATTCGGAATAACGAACCACCTCTTCAGACTCAGTATCCTCAGAGTCTTCGTCCTCTAGTTTAAGTGCCGATTTAGGATCAGAACTAGCAACCTTAGATGGGACTTTTCTTTTGAGGCTTGGATGCCTCTTAGGATATTTGAGGGCGCTTCCAGTGCTTTCAACGCTTCCAGTGCTGCTAGACCTTCATGTCTTCCTGGTAGGAGTAGCAGAAGTCTTTTCATCCATAAACCCTACTTTGCCTTTGCTCACAGCTTCTAGGTATCGACGATACGATGGTATACTTTTGATATCATCGGTGAGAAGGCAATCCAGTAGCACTGCACCTTGCTTCTTTGTTGATGAGTCTTTAAATCTGACAATGTTTAGTGTGGGCTCATACAACACAGAGTGATTATTGGGGTCGTTAAGTCTCAAGGGAATGTCCCGATGTTTCCCGAGAATATTTTGGATCAACGGCTTAGTGTATCTGATAAAAGGAACTTTTGTCCCGGGCTTCTTGAGATGGAACATCATGTCTTCCCATATCAGACTAGCAAAGTCGATGTGCTGCTTGTTGACCATGCCCCAGAAGGTTTGCAGATGCATAAGTTTGGGATGCTCGTGACCGCTGTCTCTTCCAGAAACAGACTTGGCGATCATAATATACAGTGTTCTCCAAGGTTGAGGAATATTCTTTAGATCCATAGAGGAATGTCTGGTGATGACCCCGGCAGCTTCATCATGTCCAATGTCGATCATGAATTAAATGGTAGCCTCTTCACTTGGAGTTTCCACATAGTCAGCAGCCTCGATAGCAGGTAGAAGAAGAATTTACCGAAGATTTGCAACAGTAACGGTGACTTCCTTGTCATTGAGGGTCACAGTGACAGCGTCTTGACCATCCACCTTTTTCATTGTGTGCCAAAATTGATGAATGTAGATTTCAGGCACAGTTGCAGAGTTCGTAAGCATGTTGTTGTAGGGATGAGTCTTGAGAATATCCACAACAATTCTGCATGATGATTCTGAGCAGGTGAAGTTCTCAAAATCGACCTTGAGGTTATTCTTTACAATCGTCTTGGTGTAATCAGTTGGGAAGATATCTTCCATTGTGAGCTCATTTGGTGCGTTGACATTTTCCATGATGACGTCCATTTCATGATAAAGGTATTGAGACAAGAGAACCAACATATTGAAAGACATTACTTTAGTCAAAAGTTGATTTTATTGTCCATTTATTGAATTGTTAAATTAATGAATGTTACGAGTCCAAAGTCACATATTGTCCAATAGTCCAAAGTTGAAGTGATAAGTTACGTGAGTATGTTAATTTTGAATGTTACAACCCAAAGTTTACTTAATCACACAACGTATTAACTTTTGTAGCTTATTAGTGACGTTTTGGTTTTGTGACATTATGAGTGACTTATTACAAGTTTGTACGCGTAACATTTCAAAAATTAAGATACAAATTGGCTTAAGCGTAGGTTTGCAAGCTTATGCGTAAACAGGGTAAGCATACGCGTAGGATTAAGCTTATGCGTAGGAGTCACTCATAGGCGTAAGAAATTTTATGCGTAGGAATAGACTCTTAGCATAAGGCTTACGCGTAAGCTTAGGTTAGGTTCTTACGCGTAAGGTTTACTTGTAAGAGTAAGCCTTAGGCGTAGAATTCCAAGTTTACGCATATCCTTCACAGGATACGCGTAGTCCCATTGTAGAACCTTATGCGTATAAGTTACGCGTAAGATAGCTCTTATGTGTAACGTCTACGCATAAGGTGATCCTTAAGCGTAAAGTCCATTTTAACCTTGAATCTGAATTGGTATGCGTAAAAACCTGAAATAAATCAAACATAACACATTTATTAACAAGTTATTCAATCCCTTTTTAAGATCACATGGCATACGTATGTCAAAACTCATACGCGTAAGACATATCTATGCGTAGACTTAACCCTTAGAAATTCAAATCCTACTCGTAAGAGATCTAACCATGGGAAATACACCAAATGTTTTCTGATACATCTTAGAGGCTATATGAGTTGTTTACAACAAGTTTTAACATCAAATGATTCATGAATCAAAGATACCCAATTTCAACGCAAGCTTAAACCCTAATGTCTAAATCTTCATATTTGTTGTTACTGGGCAAGAATTAAAGGTGCATTTGATCAATTAAACAAGCAACAAACATATCCCAAGCATCTAATTAAACAGAAACACTCATAATAGAAAACCCCTAAATCCAATCATAAACCCTAACTTTTGAATGGGTTAAAAAATGAATTGTGGGTAGAGATTTTTGATGAAAATGTTTAGAAAATATGATTTTAAACACTTTGACACTACCCTTTTCATCAGAAACATCATTTCTCAAAACCATTTTATACGCGTAAGCGTATGAACACCAAAATCATTCGTATGAAAAATCTAACCGTTGAAATTGTTTAGGATTAAATACCAATGTTTGTAAGAATGATTAGAAGTAAAAACAACTTACAAATTCTGTTTATGAAGCACGGTTTGAGTTTTGATTGTTAGGCGTGGATGAAGGTTTGGTGAAATATTAATGATAGTAATGAATGAGGAAGAAAAGTTAGGTGGTGTTTTTGTAAAAATTAAGTTTTAACTTTTGACAAGTATAGCCCCTCCACCTCAACCATTTTCAACCACAACCCATAACTTCCATTTTGGTTAAGCAAGACGTGATAGTTTGGAAAGAAACTTGACGAAACTCCCCCTCGACTTTAGAAATAGTGAAATTTTACAAATGTGAGTCCGAGGAGAGTTGAGAAACAAGAAACGTATCCACCATTATCAAAGATACAACCAATTTGGGTAACATGCAAGTACAAGGTTTTATGAAACTGAAAAATATTTACATTCTCCCCCTCAACACTTGTCTGTGAAAAATTATGAAATGTTTGAAAGAGCAAAGTGTTGACGGAAGATTTGTACTTGCAATGTTTGAAGAAATTTAGATAGAAGAGTATTTTTGTATTTTATCATATTTTTTATTTTTCTATTTTGTTTTTGGAAAATTTATTTACAAAAGAGGTTTTGGTGTTTGATTGGTTTTAAGATTGTGTTAAAAGTTCGTCCAGTTCCTCTGGAGTCAAACACCTCATGCCAATCCTGTGGATCAACTCAGTAAACCTAGCAGGAGCTAAGGCTTTGGTGAGAAGGTCCGCCAGTTGGTGTTCAGTACCCACAAAATATAATTCAACGGTACCCTTTTCCACATGCTCCTTTATGAAATGATATCGAAGGTCGATGTGCTTGGACTTCGAATGTTGAACGGTGTTGCACGAGATCGCAATAGCACTTCGATTGACGCAGTACACCGAAATTCTGTCAAATACGTAACCATAGTCTTTGAGTTGTGTTCTCTTCCAAATGACTTGAGCACAACATGCAGACATGGCTACATATTCTGCTTCGGTTGAGGACAGCGATGTACAATCCTGTTACTTCGATTGCCATGACACCAATTTATCACCAAGGAATCGCAAACCACCTGAAGTACTTTTCCAAGAATCTAAGTAACCTGCGTGATCAGCGTCCGAAAAAGTTATTAGTTCAAAACCAGAATCCTTCGGATACCAGATCCCCAAATTAATGGTTCCCTTGATGTATCGGAGGATTCTTTTAGCCTTAGAGAGGTGAGTTTCAGTTGGTCTCGACTGATAACGGGAGCAAAGATATACCGCAAATACAATGTCAGGTCTACTGGCTGTTAGATACATGAGAGACCCAATAATACTTTGGTATTTGGTAGGGTTAACCAATTTCTCATGCAAATCAGCGTCCAGTTTTTTGGTATGTGCCATTGGTATGGCATAGGTATCACAGCTTTGCATTCCATGTTTGTTTAAAATTTCAAGAGCATATTTGGACTGACTTAGGAAAATATCACGGGGTGATTGATGAACTTGCAGTCCTAGAAAGAACGTAAGTTCACCCATCATTGAGATTTCAAAATGTGTTTTCATAAGTTTGGAAAAAGCGTTTGAGTACTTTTTATGTGTTGACCCAAAAATGATGTCATCTATATAGATTTGAACGATTAAAATGTGTTCCCCGTGATATTGTATAAACAGTGTTGGGTCGACCGATCCTTTAACAAAATTATGAGATAGGAGAAAGGATGACAACTCATCGTACCACGCCCGAGGGGCTTGTTTGAGACGGTAGAGAGCCTTGTTCAGTTTGTAGACGTGATTAGGGAACTCTGGATTAACAAATCCTTCTGGCTGACTAACATGGACCATTTCCTTCAGTTTACCATTCAGAAAAGCAGTTTTGACATCCATCTGATAGACCGTGATGTTCATGTGAGCCGCGAATGCCAGAAAAATCCGTACAGCCTCAAGTCTAGCAACCGGTGCGAATGATTCCTCGAAGTCAATCCCCTCTTCTTGTCTATAACCCTTAGCCACCAGATGTGACTTATTTCTGATAACCGTACCTTCAGCATCCAACTTGTTTTTCCAAATCCATTTAAGACCAATAACATAGACCCTTGTTGGTTTTTCAACCAATTCCCATACTTTAAGACGTTTAAACTGATTAAGTTCTTCTTGCATGGATTCAATCCAGTTGTCATAAGTCATTGCTTCTTTAATGTTTTTGGGTTCAGATTGGCAAACGGTAAGTGCATAAATGCAATGTTCACCGTCAGTCTGAAGGCGTTGTCTAGTTACGACTGGTTGATTCGGGTTTCCAATAATGTTCACAAGAGGATGGTCTTTAGTCCAACGATGTGTGGAGGGTTGATGTTGATATACATTATGCAGATTGGGAGGATTCAAATGGCTTGTAGATGATTCTGCAACATCAGAAGTGGCAGTTTCATTAGCGAAAGGATTGAAGAACGCATTTGGATCATAATCTGCGGGTGTAGGTACATCATGATTCAGAAGATCATCAGCTGGTTCAGTGTCATTGGATGCGGTTTGTTCGGCTGTTGTTGTAGAATCAATTGGAGGTGCTTCTTCAACAGTTGTAGTTGTTGCAGGTGTATCAGGGATTGGATTAGTATCAGGTTGAGCAGCGAAAACAGTTGATACATATAGAGGACGTTGATCAATATCATCACTAAACAGAGGAGCAAATAGCTGTTCCATTTGATGACGAGTAAGCTGTAAGCTTGGTTCAGCTGATGATGGGGTTCTGGGAAAGTTAAGACGGTTATGTCCGGGTTCCAAGCTGTTTTGCTCAGAAGCCATTTTTGTAAGCTCATCGAAATTAGCATGCATCGTTTCCATAATCTCCCTTGTACGAAGATTCCAGATCCGGTATCCTTTAGAATTTTCACAGTATCCAACGAAGACTCCAATGTCAGCTTTAGCCTTGAGCTTTCCAAAGTCATCACGATCATTATTCGGGTAACAGAGAGCACCAAATACATGAAAGTGTTTGAGATTCGGTTTACGGTTATGGATAAGCTCATAAGGTGTTTTGTTGTGGCCTTTGGTTATCATAGAACGGTTCTGAGTGTAACATGCGGTTGACACGGCTTCCGCCCACAAGTAATCTGGTAGTTTTGCATTTATCAACATCGTTCTTGCAGCTTCCACTAACGTACGGTTTCGTCTTTCAACAACTCCATTTTGTTCTGGTGTCAGTGCAATTGATGTTAGATGCTCAATTACCACTTTCTCATAGTATTCACGAAGAGTTTGATTTACAAATTCAGTCCCTCTGTCTGTTCTGATTTGTCTGACTGTATTCCGGAGCTGAACTTGAATTTTTGTGAGAATGGTGATGATCATCTGCGGAGCTTGATCTTTACTTCGAAGAAAATAAACCCAAGTCCATCTTGAGTATTCATCGACAATTACAAG
Source organism: Chrysanthemum makinoi (assembly GCA_910596185.1). Classification (NCBI taxonomy): domain Eukaryota; kingdom Viridiplantae; phylum Streptophyta; class Magnoliopsida; order Asterales; family Asteraceae; genus Chrysanthemum; species Chrysanthemum makinoi. The sequence continues at coordinate 255,011,064 of OU343223.1, forward strand.
AATGTAGCGTTTGCCTTTGATTGTCTGCACACGCATCGGGCCACACAAATCCATGTGAAGAAGATGAAGCACATGCTGAGAGCTGTGTTCCACCTTTGAAGGAAAGTGAGCACGAATGCTTTTCCCTTGTTCACAAGCTGAGCATAGATGATCTTTAGAATACCGAAATCTTGGAAGTCCTTCAACAAGTTTGTATCATGCAAGATTGGTTATGGTTTGAAAGTTTAAGTGTGAAAGGCGACGGTGCCACAGCCAAGATTTTGTTGATGTTGCCTTAGACAGTAGACAGATGGGAGATGAAGCAATCGTGTCTTGCATTGATATTGTGTAAAAACTTGATGTGCGGTTTCCAGACATAAGATCGTTTCCTTGTAGATCACGAATGAAACAAGTTTTATCCCTAAATGCATCTTCCAAATCTCCATCACAAAATTGACCGACTGAAAAGAGATTGTGACCGAGTCCTTCCACATAATAAACTCTGTTAATTTCGATGTTTCCATTGATGTAATCTCCGTATCCCATGATAGCTGTGAAGTGATCATTCCCCAACCTGACAGTGCCAATGAACTTTGAGACAAAGTTTGATAACAGTTTGAGATTGCCTGTCATGTGTCGGGAACATCCGTTATCAACAATCCAGAGGATGATCTGTATCACCTGCATTACATACAGATGACACAGGTGGAATAGAAGTAGAGGTGGAACCCGAAGAGTTAGAGGGTTCCGTTACAGTTACAGTAGACACACACATGTTAATGATCTTGGGAATCCATTTAAATCCTGGTATGTTCTGTAACCATCTCTGCCAAGTCCAACTAGTCTTAGCTTTGGTCTTAGTGAATGCACTAGGTGATATTCTCTTCCTAGGAGGTGAAGTAGGTTCTATGGGTACATCAATGATCATAGCAGAAACATTAGTAGGCGGTTTGCCTAGCACAGACTTAGAAGCATTATTGGGCCTAGAGGTATTCCGTTTTCTATTGTTCCGTTTACGAGATAAGATAGCATTAGCAACACATTTATCATGACAACCAGAAAACATGCTTTTACGACAACCAACACAAGATGCTTCAAATATAACATTCAATGTACTTAAACGTTTAACATTCGTTACATCACTTTGGCTATTACATTTGTCTAACGCAATGTCTAAAGTGGGTGCAACATTAGTTTTAGTCAAAGTCCTAAGGTGTTCTTCTACTTCAGAGGTCTTTATTGTTCTTCTCTTACGTTGCAACTTTCTATTCTTCTTGGTTTTGCTCTTAAGCTGTGAAGTGCTAACGTTGGGAAAAGAGACAATTATTCCTATTTCAGTAGAAGGAAGCACATTAGTATCTTGTGGTGTATCATTAGGCGTTCTAGTGTCAATTTTAAGCAATCCAGAGGCAAGTATATGTGTGTTACTAATCTTATCTTGTTTAAGTTTTACCAAATCCGCTTTCAAGTCATGGATAGTGTGTAACAAATCTTGATTTTCAGAGCGAGTGTTTCCATTGTTTCGTAAAACTTCTTTGGTATATCCAAGATGATCATCAGCATCTTTTGACGCTTTAGCACGAGTCTTTTTGAGCAAATCAAATATGACACCATATTCTATTTTGACTTTGGCAATTTCTTGTTCATATTTTGAAATTTGACATTTTAAAGACACGTTTTCATCATCCTGGTGTTCTATTTTTGGATCAAAAGATTTTGAACGCAACTGGTTGATTTTGTTTTGCAAAGCAAGTTCTCGATTTTGTCAATCCTTTTGACACCATTGAAGACGACATTTTGCATTTGAAAGTTCATTTAACAAACGCTCATTTTCAATTTTCAAAGACTCGATTTGCGGCACAATATCGATATTCTCAACATTATCAACAGAGTCAACATCAATGTAATCAAATGCATACGCAACAGTATGTAATAACACAACATTTATGGTATCAGCACATATTACATCTTCCAAGAGTCGGTCAACATGATTTCTTAACATTTTCTTTTTACGTTTAGTATTTGAAATCGATTTTCTGTTTTCTCGAAAACTGTTTTCATAAGTCCAATTTCTTTCTGAAGTTCCCGTTCCCAATAAATTGCACACATTTTTAGATTTCGGACATGTGGTAAAAGCCCTTTCTGAAAAATATCCCTTTGTTGTCGCGCAAGTGGCGATTGAAAATGTTCAGCTTTTATTTTAGAATTAACTTCAATTGCATGTTCCAAAAGTTTGATGTCAGACATAAAAGCGTCAAAATATTTTAGAACTTGACATCGTTCAGCTAATGGCTTTATTTCACTAAAAGAAGATAAAGGACCATTAATTTGTGCAACATTGGAGTGGGGACTATCATTAGAAGAGGTCTTAGAATTAGGTGTGATAACCCATGGTGTGTTAGAAGTATCTTGTTGTGTGATGAAAGTTATGGCCTTTGAATAGTTAAATGGTTTGCAATAAACAACATTTTCCATTTTTAACCTACTCTCATCTTCTGCATCTAATTCCTCAGCACGATTATATTCAACAACACTCATAATGGAATCATCAATTCTATGTTCTGCACTGTAAACTTGAGGATTTCGTTTGAATGCTCTGTGTGAGAAACGTGGTTTGTAATCAGCAAGAATTAGTCCATATCCATTTGGATTTGGTTTAAAAGTAAACTTTTGAATTGTTGTGATTGAGTCACCATGTTTGTAAATAACATTTCGAAACTCTTTGATTTTGTGTTGTAAGTCGACAATTTCATCAAGATAGTCATCTATTTTTCTCCTCGAATGCTTTTTGAACTCACAAAACTGTTTTTGACAAGTTAACAACTCAGACTTGGCTTTTTGAGTTTCCGAAGTGAGAGTGTTAATTTGTTGTTTATGATCGTATTTTAATTGTTCTATTTGAGAAAGCAATGAATTCTAGGAGGCGACTAGATCACATATCTGTTTTTCCAAAGATTTTTCATTTTGGTATGATTTTGCAAAAGCGACTTTAAAACCTTTTTCACGTTTCTCTTTAGTTTGAAAAATGTTGAGTTGGAACTTATAGCATTCATTATCCTTAGTTAACAGTGCAATTTTATCTTGCAGTTTCTTATTGATCTCATTACACTTTTCCAGTTCAGATTGGGTGGTCTGAATTAAGTTGGTCATGAGCTCAAGATCTGGATTAGACAAAGGTTCATCTTGTTCAACTTGAGTCTCAACATGATCATTATTTAGATCCTCAAATATGACAACGGAGTCAACTTGATTATCAATATTAACCATAAGGTCATCTTGATCGTCAAATATAACTACGGGATCCATTTGATTATCGTCAGAATGAGATGTAGAGGATTCATGTTGAACACTCCGAGCCTCGTCGGATGCAGATGTTGCCGGAGATATCAGATCATTAATGAGTATGTTTTGATCCGGTACCTGAGACAAGCCATCAGTGTCATACACTGGGCCTGTGTCACTCATGTGGAGCTCTTGCATGTTTGCCATTAACATCACAACTGCATTAGCTTGCAAGTCCTCCATGTCATCATCAGAATCTGCATTGGCCATGAAGCTCTGTTCCTTGTTGGTAAGAGTTCCACCAACTTCATCCTTGAGAACCAAGAGTAAAGCCTCTTTGTGATAAGCGCTGCCTGTTGTCCTCGGCTTTGGGCATGCATTAGCCAGATGACCCTTCTCATTGCAGTTATAGCATCGGAGACCATTAACCCTAGTCTGAGCATTTCCCTGATCAACCACTTAAGCCTGTTGTTGTGGAGCACCCATGTTATTCCTTCCATTAACATTAAACCCTTGCGTTAGGAATTAGAAATTCCATAGTGAAGAGTCGGTCACCCCAAATATAATCTAGCATAAGTTAGCTCGTAGACATTACATTATTTACTTGTTATTTAGTTAGTTATTTAGTTAGTTTGTAGCGTAGTTTAGTTTAGTGTAACACCATGGAGGAAGGACGGGTCTTTACCCACTATATACCTGATCCACAGGCCGTCAGGAGGTCTTTTTGTCTGTAACTATAAATACCCCTTCCATCCTTGGAAGGGGTGGTGATTTTCTCATAATCTAACCTTACATTTGTGTAGCAAGTCTCTACCAAGAAAACACCCAACTCTCTACTTTCTCTCTCTAATGGCTAACATGTATTTTCATCATCCAAGACCACCCGAATCATCAAACACAATAATATTACGATCCTACAAATGGTATCAGAGCCAAGGTTGTGGTGTTTTGATGATTTATTATGGCTCGAATACTTGTTTTTAACTGATTTTGTACCAATTTTTTGTGTCGGAAAAATATTTTTTTCCTACTTCTTTATGATATCAGTTTTTAACTAGTTTTGTGTATCCCTTTTTGTCCAAACAGTGAAATGTCAACTTTTGTGTCTAATGTAACACCCCCAATTTCGTGATACGCAGCGGAATTCAAGCTGGGTGTTACTTCATGGCTCAACAGTTACAATAACAGAAAACGAACTCTAATTGTGTCATTTTTAGAAGATTTATCATTCGATTTATATAAATATCAGAGTTTACAAAATGAGGTCCCAGTGGTTTTACAATTTATTAAATAAGTTTTCGAATGATAATATAGCCTTCTTGAGTATCCGTGCCCTTCCGTGCTATCCTCGTAAATTATGAACCTGAGATAAATATGCTAAAAGGTGTCAACACAAAGGTTGGTGAGTTCATAGAGTTCAATAGTTTAGAGTTTGAGCGATTATGGTAATAAATACAAATATTGATAAAATAAGTAGTGGGCTACGTTGTTATACCCATAAATTCAGTAGTTGCAGCATTTGTATCATTGCAACATAGTATATATTGCCTTAAGTCTCATGAATGCAAACCTTAACACGAACGAGTCATAATAATGACGTAAGTTACAAACATCATAGTGATGATGTGAGCAACAATGCCCTCCTTTAGGAGTTTGCCATTCTCCTAGTATTCTCAAATAAAGTGCATTTGGTTACCTATCCGGCTACCACAAATGGGTCGTCAACTTCCAATAGATCTATTCACTATATTCGCGTTCACTCGCAAGTGATTAATGGTTCATGATATGAGGGACTTTTAGTGGCAATAGTGTAAGCAACTTAAGCAATAACAATTAGGATAGCATACAGATAGTACTTGTGTTCAGGTTTGTAGCAAAACGTATAAAGTGTGATTATGAACTCATAGTAGTATGTAAAAGCTTTAGAGTACTTGTGAAAGTAAAAATGAGTAATTAAGCATGTATCTCCCCCAAAACAGTTTAAAAGCAAGTAAAGGTAGGGGCCATGAACTCACAGTATTATGTAAAAGTTTAAAGTACTTTTGAATGTAAATGAAAATAGTTGAGCATGTATCTCCCCCAAAACATTCAAAATAAGGAAAAGAGGGGCTATGACTCACAGTAATATGTAAAAGTTTTTAGAGTATTTATAAAAGTGAAAGCATGTAGTTGAGCATGTATCTCCCCCAAAGCATTAATAAATAAGTATAAAAACGGGGCTACGAACTCACGGTAATTCATAAGAGTTTAAAATAAATGTAATATAAAGCAATATTTGAGCATGTATCTCCCCCAAAACGTTCAAAATAAGGAAAAGAGGGGCTATGACTCACAGTAATTCATAAGAGTTTAAAATAAATGTAAAAATATAAAGCAATATTTGAGCATGTATCTCCCCCAAAACATTCAAAATAAGGAAAAGAGGGGCTATGACTCACAGTAATATGAAAAAGTTGTAGAGTACTTATGAATGTAAAAGAAAGTAATTGAGCATGTATCTCCCCCAAAACATTCAAAATAAGGAAAAGAGGGGCTATGACTCACCTCGATGTTACAGTAGTCTGGATGGAAAACAAATTAGGTAATATGAACAAACTGCTCCGACTCTCGACCTGGGTTGGTACGTCATGTTTTTAGTATTCGAGTTCAAGTTTATGTGATAACGATGCTTTATCGATAGTTAGGTAACATGAAGTCTCTTCAAAAATTAACAATACTTATCTTTCTTATTTTTATGGCTCGGATGATGGATATTAATTTATCGAAACTCAAGTTGTTACATATTTTATGTTTCCAAAATGCTATAATTTACAACCTTAAATATTTACGGTTTTTATCCTTGCACTTTCAAAAATGACACTTTAAACCCTCAACTATGGGTTATTGACAAAATCAGACCTTGTATAATTAAATTTGAAGAATTTACATTTTTAGCCCAAGAAAACTTTTTCTTTCAAAAATTACAATTTTTATACTTGTAGTTTTATAAGAAAAATTCACTTGTTTTATGCCTGAATTGACAAAAGTGCGGGTAAATATAAGCGAGTCCTTAAAAGGTTTTTACTACGTTCTTGATCCCTTCAAGAGTTTGTCCGGTGATCCTTCTAATTGTTCAAACTAGAGGTCTTAATCTCTTACGGTTTGGTCGCAATGATTCTCTAAAGTAGGGGGTTAGGTGCCTTTTGTTGGTTTTGGGCGATGATAGGGCTAAACAAGGGCAAATTTTACATGAGGCAAGCTAGTGTTTCTACATCGCATTTAACCCTTTAAACACTTTGCTGTAAGCTCTTCTAAATGGTATATGTATCATGTCCTAGTCGTCTTTTATTAGAAAGATACAAGTCCACGAACATGGCCACTTGGCCACGACGCGTTTTAAGAAAATTTCATTTTTAACCCATTAACTTTTACGGTGTCATCTAAGAACATGGTAATATGTTTATTAACTCTTTTTAAGTCATTTCCCATCATCCTATAACTCCCACAACTCAAATATTGAAAAGTGTACACAAGGCCTATTTATGAAAATTCCCTCGAGTCACCCTCTTTGTGGTTAATTATAAAAGAGACTATAATTGATTTTAAAGATGTTATTGGAGCTTTAAAATCCTTGCAGCGATCCCTTTAAAACGGTGTAAATCTCATACTTTGCAACCCTTTAATTAGCAATATATTAATGATAGAAAAGGGCTACTTAGGCTAATCTTGCCAAATTGAAATTCTCGTTTTTAAACCATAAAACTTTATATCTTTTGTATGCAACCTTGTGAAATGTTGTTTAACTCATTCATAATGTTTCTAAGATAGTTCATAATCAAATTTATCAAAAATTCCGAGTTTTTCCCATATACCTGTTGTAAAGTACTTTTGGCCCAAATGAAGTGTTATTTTTAAGCATGACGACTAGGCTTTTCAACCGGGTTATGGGGGCGTTTTGTAGTATCCTAAGTGGTGTTTACAACGGTACTTTGTTTGACCCTAATACCTTTAGCATGATGCAAATAAATGCGGCGCAAGAAGGGGGCTGGAACTATTTTTGTAACATATATATAACAGCTGTTGGGATTTTTATTAAATTCTGGCTTCGTTATGCGTTTTCTAGACCCGTGCTCCTGAGTTTTTGAAGAAAACGTCGTTCCGGACAACTTTCGTGTTTTAACTTTTTCATGAAACGGACCAGAAATGCCTCGTTTCGCGTGCCCGACGCTTCTGTCCACAGAAAGTTTCGGACAGATTATTGGCAACTTCTTTAGACCATAACTTTTGACTCGTGTACTCGTTTTAAGTGATTCAAATTGCCACGTTTTCCTTATAAAATCCTTTTTAACAACATGCAACTGATATTAAAGGTGATAATGATATTGAGTGAGTTTAATGGACTTACTTAATGGTTAATTTTTATAGTTTCTCCCTTAGCCAATATCACAATACAAAAAGGCTATTATGCATATGCTCATTTTACAGAAAATTTACATAAACCATGTTCCAACTTTAACTTTACATGATATGAGTTTATTATCCTAAGTGAGTGATAGTAAATGTGTAAAAATGGTTAAAGAAAAGAGTTGGAACACTTACAAGTTGTGAGTTGCCTAAACCAGAAAAAGCGACTAATGGTTGCTAATGATCTTCAAGGTAGTTCCACACCTCCTAAGCTCTAGATTAACCTTTCCTTACACTACTTAGAGTTAAATTTCAGAATGTTTGGTGAGTATGGAAAATATTTATGGTGCGTGGGATGTGTGAGGGATATGATATAATGTGTGTGTTGTATGGGACTTAAAGAGAAGGGGATATGGGGCGTTTATATAGGCAAGGGAAGTGCATGGTTTTCCAAGTGCTAGGTCACCATGTCTCACAAGTGAAGAGACATGGTGAGGTGTTCCAATACACATGGGAGGTTCATGTGGTTTTAAGGGGACATGAAGAGGTGTGGTAAAACTCTAGCCAAGAGTTTTACCCACCAAATGTGACTAAGGTAAAAACCCTTGGTAAAAGGGTAATGTGTAAATATTAGGTGCAAGTAAATCAATTGTGGCTAAGGTTTTTACAAGTAATACTAGGTAACTAAGGTGTAACTAGTTTAGTTCATTTTTAACCATGGTAATTAAGTGGGGCGTTAGGCATTAAGGGTAGTACTTAGGGCTTGCATTGTTATACCTATTGTGTAAATGGTATTTACATAGTTAAGTTTCTAATTTACTTTAGGTAAAATATAGTTTAGGTTAATTTACATGTAAATAATAAAAGTAAAGGCTTAAGTTTGGTGCATTGTTGTTTGTACATTAGCATTGTTTTGTTGTACTTACTAAAAATAAAATATATTTTTAAGGCTTGTGCATTATAGGGTTGTACCTTGTGCTTAAAAATAGGTACATTGAGGTTTATAATATAATTTATATAAGTATTAAGCTTGTATGCATTAAAGACTTGTACATATGCTTGAAAGACTTGTACATTAATATTTTGAAAATATATCATGTACATAAAATCATAGAGTTGAATATTAGGGCTTATAACGGAAATTAAAGTATAGTTAGGTTCCGTGCTTTAATGACTTGTGCTCTAGGTATAAAATGTTGTACTTTACCATTTATAAAAAAGCGGAGTTATAATAAATTAGGGTTTCATGTAAACTCAAATAAATGGTTAGCGTTTAACTTGAAAGTTTAATAATTGTACGTTAACGTAATAACGTTAAGTGGTAAATAAAAGTTGAAAACTTTCATAGTTGACATATAAGGAATAAACTTAAGACATTCTAATGTTGGTGTGTGAGTTACGTCATATTAGTTAGTTGTTGTGATCAAATAAAAGGATATCGTTTCTTAAAAAAATTTGGACGTAGAAAATGGATAAGTATTCTTTCGTTAGAATATTATATTAGTTTAATACGAGGTGAAATTTACCGGTGGTTACATCTAATATCTGTTTTGTGTCTAATATCAGTTTCTACTGTTTCTTATATCTGTTTTTAGTCTTTTGTCCAAACAGTGAAACGTCAACTTTGTGGTCATATGGTCAGTTGTTTAAGGTCAAACAGTATTTTATGGTCATATTTTGAAGATAAGTATTATTGTCCAAACAGTATTTTGTACCAAACAATGTATATGTTATGATGTTAAAATGGTCTAATTTAAGTGGTCAAAACGGGTATTATTTGAGTTCTTTTGATGCATTTTCTTGGCTAATATGAATATGGTCGGAATTTGGTCTGAAAACTCATCGGAAAATGTCAAATTTCAAGTTAGCGACTTGTCTAAGTGTCCAGATTTATTGTACCTTATTTATAGCGACTTGGTGTAGCGAGTTGAGTCAAATTCTGCCTAACGACTTGTATTTACAAGTCGTAGCAACTTGTAGGCTGTTTAGCGACTTGAGGAAATAATGCTAGCGACTTGAAAAAACAAATCGTCACCTAGCTACTTGTTATTTAACAAGTAGTGACTTGTCAAAAGGTTAGAAACTTGACTCCATCTAGCGACTTGACTCAAAATAAATTAGCGACTTGGCACAAGAATTTGGCTAGCGACTTGTGACAGAAAGGATGAAGAAGAAACTACCACCTGACCATGACCACTACATCAAAAAAAAAAACCCCATATACCGAAAAGACTCGACCTCAGCTTAATCCATCATTGGTCCAAGAAAAATTAATATCGAGAAGACCCAAACCTTTAACTGCTCCGACAATATCATCCAACAAAACTTGAATCTAATCTAGACTCACCCCAAGACTTCATGGAAGATTGATAACATAAATTGGTTATAATCATTCCTTGATAATAACTCAAACAAATCGAATAATTAAATCTCTGATTGCTTCGTGAAACATATTGTCCACCAAGTGTCCTATTCACGAATCTTTATCGTCATCGATTCAGTTTTGTAGTTAATTCTACATGTATTTCCGAACAAAAGGAGGTAGAAAAAATTAACTAGAAAGTTAGTCTTTCTCCCCTGGTTCGTTCGTTAATTTAATTATGCTCACAATCACTTACCTTGGAATCTGAGTTTTGCTAACAATCTTAGAATAAATCCCTCTGTCTCGTCGCAACTTGATATGGGATCTGAAACGTGAAAGCATTGTTACGAGGAGGGGGCATGATTATTTAGTGAGATGTTTAATTAGGGACAAGGTGAGAAAGATCTGAGATTAATCTTTCTTTGGAGCGTGTGATTAGGACTGATGAGATGAGATTTGGAAGTAATATTGCTGGAAGTGGTTTTGATGTTAGATGGGGAGGCGTATAATGAGTAAGAGTATTTAGGGTTTGGTGGAGAAGTATTAGGGATTATTAAGGGTTATGTGAGATTGGTGTGTTACTTACACACCTGAAATATTAGGGCAACATTATTTTTGGACGGGGTATATTTCGTTTGGGCTTCTCATTTGGGTTTGGAAGTCACTATCCGAATATGGGCTTTTAGTGCTCATAATTCGTTGGGCTATGTTCTAATAATCTCACATTGTGCTCGAGATTGATACTATTTCATGTTAACTAAAACGAAGAAAATTGATATCCAAAATTTTATGTTACAAAATTTCATGACACAATTTTAAAATTTTTGGATAACAAAACTTTGACAAGAGAAATATCTTGGCATAAATTTAACAAGGATACTCGTTTAAGGACATTATGTGTTTAGTGTTAGATCGGATTTGATTTTCACATGGGCTTGAACGGATCTACTATTAATTTGAAAAGTGAAATTTGTTCTTATGGGCCGACCTTTATGATTATACTTGAATGATGGACTGATGGGCTTCTCTATATTGGATTATACACATGAGATTTGGACTTTATGAGGTGTGATAATGAGATTTGACGATGAGATTTTATGAAGAGATTTGTTGTGGTATAAGGTTTGATACTTTGGGTTATACATTCTCACAAAGGAGATTATGTCACGGCTTGAATTGATATTTGAACAAGGTTGACTACGGGGTTGTTTGTACGGTATTTCTTATTTGTCTATGAAGTGAGGTTTTCCGGGCGTGTTTACTTATTTCGTCTTCTTTCTTTCTACCCTTCTGCGAAAAGACTTGTTTGGGCATTTGTTAAGTGTGATAAAGACTTGGCTATTTAGTTACGGTTGTGATTCTTTCTCGCTTAACCCACAAAGTAACTATCACTTCGGTGTCTCACGCAATTGAGAATACGCCAAGAGGTTTTGTACATTGGGTACACCGTTTCTTTTTCACGAGGAATAGTACAAGCTTAAGTAACAAATCTGGGGAATTCTACTTCATGATCAAGTTTGGTATATCTGGTTTACTTCTCCGTGTTGTCACTGCAATAGCCGACAGAATGCGTGAATGATGTGTTTACCAAAGTGTTGATTGGATGGTTGAAGATATTGTTGAAGTTGGATTATGAACCATTGATGAACCACTGCATGTTCCCCTAAAACAGATATTCACTGAAACCAAAGTTGTCATAACACATTCAAGCTGACATTGTTTACGGTTTTGTCTTGATTTTGTAAAATCCCGCGAAAGAATCTATTTCTCGGTTTAAATCATAGACTTGTAAAATCTCGTGACAATGGAAACATCCTGGTAACAGTAAAGTGCATTTCCGGATCTATCTTACGGTTTATTCTTGGTTTTGTAAAATCTCGCGAAAGAAACTATTTCTCAGTTTAAACTATAGAATTGTAAAATCCCGCAATGATGGAACCATCCTGGAGAAAGGAAAGTGTATTTCGAGATCTTTTCTGATGCTGGTGCTACGGTTTATGCTTCAAAGAAGGGATAAAAGGGTGTACTTCATGGATTGGATGTGTGTTTGGATATTCGTCATGACAGTTTGGGTATTACAAAGTTTTACTGGGTTATACTCATTTAACCATGGTCGGGATGAAAACCATTATCATAGTTCACTTAAAACATCAATGGAGGTCAATTCAGTATTATTTATTTGAGGTTGAAGTGAAACATCACGGGCGAGTGTACTTAGTATCTGAAGGTATCGGGGATGGTTGGATGAAGATTCTTCAAGATCCTTGTTCGAGCTTATTATCAAAAACGAAGACTTGGAAGTCTAGTTATTGTTGGGTGACTTTTACCTTTTCTTTTTACCACTTGGGGGAATTGGGCTCTTATCACGACAAAATAACTATCACTTAAAGGAGTTACGTTGTAGTGCTCAGTGTCACATTCAATTGTGGATTTTCAAGAGGTGATATACGTCTAATACTTGATGGTTGGTTGGGTGAAGAGTATACAGTACTTAGAGATTCAAATGGGCATGAATTCTCGACACCGCTCTTTGTTACACATGTGCAAGCTTAAGTCACGAGTTCGGGTTAGTTTACTTCAGGGTCAAATTCATCATATTGAGTTTTCTCCATCAGCTGTCATGACAAAAAGCCTACTGAATGATAATGGGGTTGATTACATGTTTTGCCAAGAGAGCTGAAAAGAGAGAGATTTATGACGTCTGTTCACATCAGTTCAGGCCTCGTACTTCGACATTATGACGTTTGAACACAACAGTTCAAGCCTTGTTCTCAAAAGAAAAGAAAAGTGTACGTTTCAGTGCGCTTTATCTTCGGAAGAAGAAAAATCTTCTTATTATGACCATTCTCATCAACATGCTTCATACTTTTTCCATGCGCTTCAGTCATCAAGTGAACCGGACGACTGTTGATTGCTTTCTTATTCCACTTGCTCAACTATAATGACGATGGCGACATCCTGTGCTAATTTTGCGGGGGAGAAGTGTGAATAGACTACATTTGTTGAAGATATTCACTTATTCAATCAAGAATGGCAACTCCGTATGCAATTCTTGAGGGGGAGAAGAAGTGTGAATTTACTGCATGGTTGATTGTTATCTGAGAATAAATGGTCAAACGGCTCCAAACTCATGTAAGAACCGAGCTTCTTCTTATCGGGTCATCTTCACATGGAGTTTTTCTTCTAAGAGCCGTTGGTTGACATCTTCACACGGGCTGAGTTGATTATCGACAAAGTGCTTCCGGTTAATGCTTCACGTACACATCAACATGATGATTCCGAACAACCTTCTGTTCTTGTTTGATGTGATTGTTTGCTTGGTGTTACCATTTCGTGTGTTCATTGCGGGCTGATTGCTGATTTCCTTGATGAACATCTTTCTGTTCTTGTTTGATTGGGAGGTATCTTAATTGAGGGGATTTGCAAGATGTAAGTTAATTGGGATGCTTTTTGGTGTGTTGAAGTTGTAAACTATCTATTCCCCAACTGGACAATCTTGAAGAAGGTCGAGTCTACAATCTGTTCTACATTTTCTGCTACATGTTAGAAGACTAAAGACGAGTTGCATTTGATTATCTAAAGACTTCTTCTTATCTCGGGCATTTATTAACAGATTGTCGGTTTAGGGGAGAGCACTAATTGGGGGAGAGTGATATGTCGAATTTAATCCCCAATTAGACTTGCTCACATTATTCAGCATGTTGATTCTCACAAAGACTTCAAGCGATCTTCTCAACAGATTTCAAGTATTTGGGCTTATAATGTTTTGCTGATTCTGAAGTGTCAAAACCAGCAAGGGGGAAGGAGACAAGCACCTAAACGCGAGTAAACTTGATGAACTTAATACTTCTAAGTAATTGAAGATATCCCGGGAAGACAAATGTTATTACCGCAGAGAAACTCAAGGTTTGACTCATGGCGAGTAAACTTGATGAACTTAATTCTTCTAAATGATTGAAGATATCCCGGGAAGACGAATGTCATGACCGCAGAGAAACTCAAGGTTTTACTCATCAAGGCGTTTAGTGTCATTATTCCAACTATGTGGGGGAAGTGATGTTAGAGAAAGTTTCTGAAGATATAAGAGGTACACAAGTGTGTGATGATCTCGATGTTATCGCAATCATCAGAGGAGAGAGAATTGTGTACGTTGGTGGTGCTCAGCTGTCTCACTTAAGGGCTTAATCAATGATTCAGAGATATAATCACTTATTCCGGAGTTGACATCCGCAGAGATTGTCATCCGCATAGATAATCAGTGATTCGGCCTGCTTCTTCAATGTTATCGGTTGTTCTCTCTTTGGGGAATGTGTGTACTTCGGGTCCTTGAGCTTCATACACGATCATCAGGGAAGAAAGCCATTGTTTACCACAAACATTGGGGAGGTGTTTTCTCTCCGGGCATGATGTGTATTCGGGAGAGTTCTTGGATATTGGTGTACTTCGGGTTCTTGAGCTTCATACACAATCATCAGGGACGAAAGATGTGAACATTGGGGAGGTGTTCTTCATTACCCTCATGATGTGTATTCGGGAGAGTTCTTGAGCATTATACAAAGAGACTGACTGCATCAATTCAACTACTTGGGGGAATTGTTCTCTTGACACCTTTTGGAATGGATTTCTTCAGACTTCAGTGGTTATGGAATTTGAGAAGATTATTTAAATGTGGGATGATACGTTGTTGTTCTTCTATTTGATGATATAACCCCGAACGGAGAATCAATGATCTTTCATAAAAGGAGCAGCAAACTCGATGATAATGGTGTGCTTCTTTGTGCACCTGGCTAAGGGAAGCTTGAATGAAAGCTTTGAATCTGCTCATCTAATGGAATTTCAGTTTGGGGAGAAGCTGCCAAAGTCTCTCTTTCTCAAAGGCTCATGTTCTATCTTCTATTCTGGAGCCTCGGAAGCTTTGGTGGTGGTAGTTTAAGAGATGACGAATTCTACTTCTACAACGGGGCTGTTCGATATCCTTATCTCGGTACTCGTATCATCATCTTCTTAAACTATATCATCTTCTCTATCTTTGTATATATTTATCAGAAAAACAAAATACAAAAATATAAAACCTACAAAAACCCATAAAAATTAGAAAATTTCAAAAATACCAAAAATATGTTTTCTCTAGACATGTCTTCTGGTATCGATAACATCTGCGGTCTTAGAAATTTCATTCAATAATGGCACGAGACCATAGATGAAGTTCGAGCAGAAGGTGTAAATATTCTTTTCAAAACATGTCACAAACTATGGCTTACAGTTATTTCAGACTGTAACCCGTGCTTAAACCATGGCTTGCTATTACTTCTGATAGCAACCCGTTTTTCAAAGAAGGAAAGTGCTACGCTTAAACAATTTTCAAATATTTCGTGCACTTATCCTAAAACAATTTGAGGAAAGTATGTCGAAGGACTGCTGTTCCTACTCAAATATTTTTCCTTTTAAAAATTCTTCAGAAAAATATTTGTTTTAACAAAATGGGGGAAAATGAGTTGCTTGAAAATCGATCAGTATCAAGTTTTCATAAAACTGCAAAAACTCAATCAATGACTTCAGCGCTTTTAAAACTCTTCAAGAAAAAGAGTCATTGATTGAGGGGGAGAATGTTTTTCAAATTTACATTATCTAACGGCCTTTCTTAATCATCCTACGTGCTTATCTTAAAAATATAATTGCCTATGTTGAAGGACTAGGTTTCTAGGATGTGATTGTTAGGTTTAGATGATTATAGATTGATGAACATATAATTCCCTTGCCCATGTATGATCTGATTGATATGTTGAATTGACTTTTATTAGTCGATTGCTGTTTGGGTGATGTCGACCACCATATATCTGTATGTGTGTTCACTAACGTATGCAGGTATATTGGTATATAAGAATGTTCCCGATCCGGATCCCACAAATAAAGATGATTGGATGCCGAAAGAAAAGGGTAACTATATCTTGGGTTAACAAATGAAGAAACGGAGCTTAATTGGACTTCTATGGAGAGTTGGCATGGAAAAATGCAATGTAAGAGGTCTCACTGCATTAGCAGATGGTTTTCTTCATCATCAAATGAAGAAACGGAGCTTAATTTGACCTCAGTTGGCATTAAAATGCAACGTAAGAAGTCTTACTGCAACAGCAGACGGTTTTTCTTCCAAGCCCTACAGCAACAACATAAGCTTCTCAACCACCTAACGTATCTTTGTGCAGGACAAGTAGTGGATTATAACATTTTTTTTAAACAATTTTAAATAATATTGTTTTGAAAAATGGAAAAATATTGGTTTTGAAAATAAATTGGACTTAATTTTGAAAATCACCGGACTTCAATTTATCAAAACTTAAGTCACTCAATCATCGACTACGGTCATCGATTGAGGGGGAGAGTGATTTAAAATAAAATATTTTCAAACGATATTTCATCTATCAAGTCCGTTTGTACGAAATAAAGTGGTGATCTAAAGATTTAATGTTATGTCATGGTATGATTTTTCTTTTGAATCAAGGTCTTTCAAAATGAAATTTTTTCTGTTCTTGTTTGATTGTGAAATTGTTTTATTTTACTTAAAGATCTCTTAAAAACAATCATACCTGACACTAACAATCTTTAATGTCTAAAATTGATCCTTATCAATCATTTTTCATTATTAAAGTTTGCCACGTCTTTCCCCAAAATTTTCTAAATGATTTAAATCAATCGGGATCCAAAATCTCAATTGGTTTGAAATTTTTGATCGGGGGAGAGATCGTGATTTAAATCTCAAATCTGTTTTAATGGAATCGGTTTTAGTCCTTTATAGGCACTCCTGCCTCCATGTGCCAAACGATTTCAAATACACAATGCACATGTTGAGGAGGAGGATTTATCCAAAAACAAGATGAGTATTTAAACCTGGCTACATTTTCTCCCATGTTTTCTAAACCTTATTAAATCACTTGAGATCCAAAATCTCAAAGGGTTTGATATTTTTGATCGGGGGAGAATTTGTGATTTAATAATGAAACTTGTTTAAAGATGATCATTTTGATTCAAATGTGCAGGCTGCTCTCTCATATGTGCTAAACGCTTTCGAATCTCGAAGCACATATTGAGGGGGAGCATTTCTAATGAAAATAAACTATCGAGGTACAAAAGCTTTTATGTTTTAACATATGGGTTTTTCTAACATGTGCCCCAGGGGCACATGTTAAGCACACAAAAAGGACGGCGAAACCCACGAAAAAGGACGCCCGGACCCACAAAAAATACACTTTTCAAATAAAATATGTGGGTCCGGACGTCCTTTTTCGTAGGTCCCGCCGTCCTTTTTGTGTGTTTAACATGTGCCCCCGGGGCACATGTTAGAAAAATCTTTAACATAAAGTACCTTGATTGAGTTTTAAATGGTTTCTTAATGGATTTTGTGATCGTGGATGTACTTCAAATGAACTCTTTCCTCTATGTAATAAAATGATTTCAAATATCCTACGCACATATTGAGGGGGAGAATTTACCAAGAAAATCAAATGGCTTTTTCTATGAAAATAGTGATCAAAGAAAATATTTCAAAGTCCTCTTGCCTCCATGTGCTAAACAATTTCTAAATCATATGCACATGTTGAGGGGGAGGTTTTCTAAATGATCAAAACTATTAAGGTACAAAATGCTTTGATCTGGTATCACAAGTACCTTGATTGTTTTTCCAAATGATTTTTCAATTGGTTACAAGGAAGAATGAACTGTACCAAAATACCGACCATTTTACTTTATGTATGGAGTTATAATGATGGTTAGGTTAGGTATTTGTTCCCACGATCCGCCAGAACCGGAGGGATCTTCCCAGGGACAATCCACTAGATAATGTAGAGTCCTTAGGAATGTTGAAAAAAGGAGAAAAGTGAGATATGGGAAGAGTGCGGACTGAGATAGAGCTAGAACTGGAATAAACCCAACAAGGTTCTAGTTATGAAGTCTCGGTAAGCACTGAAGGGGTTGAAGAATGAAAAAGAAATGAATGGAAAAAGGGCGAAAAGAAATAGCCCTCCAATAATTCAACCTTAGGGCAGAAACCGGGTTCAATACATATGCTACTGGTGTTTACTAAGGTAACACTGGTATTGAAGACAAGACGTCATGGACCCAGTGACGCACTGCACTAAACTTCCCAAGCTACTCAAGTTCCTCTTAAAAGGGCTTGTTTCATTCTCACGGGGAACCTACATAATCTATCGACTTTCTCTTAGAAATCGTTGATATTGAAGAAGGAGACCCTCTCCCTAGTCTCTGGCATAGGAACCAAATGTGCACTATTGAGTCTAGAGCCAAGAGATCATCCACAATATCTCATTAGGACACAAAATTAATGAAGACTTGCTGTTTCACACAATGTGGAAAGTGAGTTTATATATTAAGAGTCCTACGCATTATCCTTGTGGTATTGCCAAAACATCATAGTGATATGTAAAAGTATTCACGATGAAGATGGAAATCCTTCTAGAGCCAACATCATACAAGCTCTTGGTGGGTGGCATGTGAGATCTTTTCTAAAGATCAAGCTTGTGACAACTGGACAGAAACGATGGGGCGATTCACTCTTGAATCAACCTTGGTCCAGGATTGGAATTGACGAATACTTTTGGAAAAACCGTTCGATGTGCAAACCTTCTTTTCTCTAGCACGTCGAATGTGTACTCATGTTTTCAAACACAAAAGGTATCTCTGATTGAAAAAAATGCTTTTGGAAAAACCGTTCGATGTGCGAATCTCTTCTTTTCTCTAGCACATCAAATGTGTATTCTTTTTCAAATACAAAAAATATTTTTGATTGAAAGTTGATCTTTCTCATAAAACCTTCGTCGTATTGCAAAACTCTTTCTTCAAGCAATACGCGATTGTTTTTCAAATCAATTTTTCATCAATCAGTGAATCTCAATTCGCTGGTTCACTCACTCCGTGTTGTCTTCTTTGAGACGTTCCGGTTTGAGAACAGCTAGAACAGCTGCGAAACCCTGTCAAGGAGATTCTTCGGAATTATACCTGATCACAGGCAGTACTTGTACTGATCAATGGGGAACCATGGGCCGTGTACCTCAATTCAACGAAAGTGATCAAAGACACTTTCGTGTGTTTTATTGCTAACTGTTGTTTGCAGGTACATTTGGACGGTTGCAGCTTTTCAGAATTGAGGAGTCAATCCAAAGCCGCATGCTCACAACATCCACACTTAATTGAAGAAATCATGACTTGTGCTTATCTACATAACCTGGCTCTGATATTTCTATACTATGCTTCTGCTACACTGCTGCAAATATCATGAACCAGTAAAAGCTTCCGCTACTCTGATGAAAAGATGTCATGATTCAAAAGTGTGAGCATGTTGGTCCGAAAGTCACACTTCACATGATAGCAACACAATAAAGGGTGATCCAGAGATTTACTGTGGCTGATGATCTCAAATCGTCCGAAGGCTCTTGCAATCATTACAAATCCTTGATTCAATGCATCGAAGGCTTCTGCATCCTCATTTGATTCACTGTAGAGTGCTTGATCATTGTTGTTGTTGTATGGAACCAATTGAGTTTCTTGTGATTGTTGTTGTGATGGATCATATGGTGTAATCTGAGCAGTTGGTTGGGGAGGGTTTGTGAAGACAGTTGGCAAGGTTGGAAATTGAGGATAACATGCTTGAGCCCACAAAGCAAGAGTTTGATTATCCGGTAACGATGGAGAAGCAGGGATTCCACGGATAATTCTTTCTTTGTCAACTTCCTTTTGGTGGTGCTTCAAATAGTCGTACAATAATCCGTAAGTAGCTTGATGAAGATTCTTTGTTTGACGGATGAAGGTAACATACTTCTCCCAATCAGGACCAAGACAACTCAGGAACTTTGTGTTGATTGCAATCCTTGGCATAATGATATTATGTTTATCCAAGTCATTGATGATGTCTAAGAACCGATGATGATATGACTCTAATGTCTCCCCTGGTTCAATCATGAAGTATTCATATGCTAAGTAGATTTTGGATTCCAAATCTTCTTGATTGAGTTCAGTGCCTTCCATTAGAAGATGAATGTGCTCCCATATTGCTTTAGCAGTCTTCTGAGCATCAACACTACAAAGAATCGGATTGGGTAATCCTAAAAGGATATATTGCATTGCAATTTCATCGGCTTCTAAGTGAAGAAGTTGGTCAGTAGTAAGTTGATCAAGACCGACAATGTTGGTAACATCATCTCTTGGGGGATTAGCATTCGGATCTCCGGGTACAGTGATAGTAGGCATCTGAAAAGGACCTTCAAGGATGACCTTCTTCAAAAACTTACCATGTGGCTTCTTGAGATCACAAAACCTAAAGAACCTTATCACCCATTGATCGTAGTTTCCGGGAGTGAGCATTGGAGGTCTATCAAGGGATCCAGCTTCATGAATGGATTGTTGGCTACTTAAAGCTTCACACATCTTTGCAAACCAAGAAGGTTCCTTTTGCATTGTAACATTCATAGCATACTTAGCCGGATACTGATATTGGAAGTAGTTACAATATTGAGCTTGTTGACGAGGGTTTGGTTGAACCATGTGTGGTGGAAGAGGGTTTGCTCCTTGAGGAAAGTACATTTGAGATGGTTGTTGAAATTGTTGTTGAAATGGTGGAGGATATTGTTGATATTGTTGTTGTTGTTGTTGAGGATACTCATGAGCAAAGTAGTGAGAGTATGGTGGTTGAGACATCTTGAAACTTGTGTTGATGATGGATCTTTGTAGTCGAATGAAACTTTGTTGATGAAGTAACCTTAAGCGTAGAAACCAGCTTATGCGTAAAAGAAACCTACGCGTAATACCCAACTTACGCGTAGATAGGAGTTTACGCGTAGACTTGAGAAAAGCTTAGCTTAGGCGTAAACTAAAGACTTAGTAGTAGAAACCTTATGCGTAATATTTCCTTAGGCGTAAGACAAGCTTATGCATAGGAAATGCTTAGGCAAAGAAGTTTCTACGCGTAAGTATTAAGCTTAGGCGTAAAACTAGGGTTTTACCCAAAAATCCTTTACACTTATCCAAGTGTAAAAGATATCCAAAGTCGAAGTGTTTTCAGGCTTATCCAAGCAAGAAAACACTGAGTAAACCAACAGCTCAGAAGATCAAGTGATGAATTCCTTATGCGTAACTTGCTGCTTAGGCGTAGACTTTGTGCTTACGAGTAAAAATAGGGTTTTACTACGAGTAGAAAGTACCAACTTTCACCAAAACTGATTTTTATGCCCAAAAATGTTTTGTAACCTGATTTTAATGATGAAATAGCTTCAATATCACCAAAATAACAAGAAAGGTTTAAACTTGATGATTGAACACAACTTTCACCCTTACGCGTAGAAAACACTACACGATTCAAAAACAAGTTTAACACTAATCTACACACGTAAAGTTTGAAACTTGATGCAAAAAACTTAAACTTTAACACTAAATAAACCTTAAACCACAAGAATCTTGAGTTTACAAGTGTAAAAAGTAAAGCTTTAAGCGTATGAAAGTTTGTATCCTTGAAAAACCCACGCGTATGAAATAATACTTCAAAAAAAAAGTGTTTCACCCAACTAGATGGCGATTGATACCACTGTTAGGTCACCATAATGTAACACAAGCATCAATATGTAAGAAATAGATAAGAAATAGATCGGTTGAACAAACACAAACACACACGTATAAATATTATCAAAGGTTATGCGTAGGATATGATGTGAAAAGGAACAACCAACCTTCCAAGGAAGGTTTACATGAGTATTTATAGGGGAAGGGAGCTAGGGCAACATGTCTAGACCCTTCCTCATTATTGGGCTTGGGCCAAGGCCTATGGGCTTTCTACATAAGCCTTGCCATTCATAACTAACATAAAAGCCTAATTAAGCAACATATTACATATTGATTACTAACACTTGAAATACAAGTTATGAGTGATTCCAACACCTTCTCAGTGGTTAATATTTCCTTCGGGGATTTGATTAGGCTTCCCAAGATCCCGTGGTTAGAGGTTTTGTTATACGGGGTGTATCTGTCCCGGTTCTTTGAACCTTCCCATGAGTATTGCTTTGAGGATTTATCGTAGCTATCAGATGGATCCCCATTCGTGGATACCTCCTTTGCTTTTATCCAAGTGTAGGTCTTCTCCATTAGGGCCTTATATTTAGTAGGAAGGTCAGCGGATACGAATTCAACAAGGCTTCGGGTTCTCAGACCATGAACGAAACCGAAGATTCTTTGATCTTCGTGTAGCCTAATATCTGCAGGGTGTCATCGGTATACCACATAACGAAGGACCTTGTCCTCTCTCCCTCTCTCTGCTTGATATTATGTACTGCCAAATGTGTCTGTGTGAATTTTTTCTTCTAGCTAAAGTGCGAACAAAACTTAGCCTTGATATCATCGATATTCACTATATTGCCTGGTTTCTGCCCATTCCACCAGATGTGAGTAGAGTCTTCCAGTGTATAGGTGAATATATGACACGCTACTGGCATAACCCATTTCTGCATACGGATTGCACCTTCGAATAAGTGAAGGAAGTTATCAGATCTCTCTTTCTGTCATAAGTACCTATGTGATAAGGCATCTTTAATCCGTCAAACAAAAGATAGTATTCGGTCGAACGTTCAAAAGGTGTCATGGGGCCCATAGGTTTCGAATACATGCCGTTTTTGGGTGGTGTGTACATTGGGATAGGATTTTATGGGTTATGGTTTTGAGTTGTAGGGGTAGGTATGCAGTTGGAGTAAGGTGGATACACAAGCGGTACATTAAAATAGGGGTTCCCTCCCGCAAGATGTGAAGGATAGATAGGTGGTTGATTAAAATGTGGAACATTTTTGTATGCAGCATGCGGTTATGTATAACTTGGATTATTCGATTGCCCATTAAGTGGGGGATATAAGCCATGAGGGTAAGACTGATTTGGAAGTGAAGGGTACATACCATTGAGAGGAATACTTCATCCCATATTTACTGAAGATGGATGGCCTCCCACGCCTAAAGTGTGTGAAGGCTGTATTGGGACCTCTGTTTCGGTCTTTCCCAACTGTGGGATCGACCATGGGTGAGGGACAACTTCAACATTTCTCCTGCGATTACTTCTTCCATTGGACCCCTCCATCCTTTCTTCTCCCATTCTTCTCTCCCTTCTCGTAGAATCTTCTTCTGAAACCCTTTAGAAACCTACCACTCTTCTACTGGATCTTTGTACGTTTGGGGAACCTATCCTAAGAACATGGCGCGTCTGTCCATGAGGATGAAGTCTTGTTTCCATCTCAATCTCTTCGTTGCAGTCATCGCTGGAATATTCCAGTTCCCTTTTCATTTCTATGTTTCAAACTTGTCTCCTACGAGTTCTCATCAGGGATTCAAGCATTTCGAAGTTGGCCTCAATGAAGGCTGGACTAATTATATGCTCCGGATTTGCCGATGTTGAGGCACGGTGATCAGGCGTTATTTCAGGGTGAGATCATATGGTAAAGGTAGGGGCGGTTATGGGAGGTAAATCGTGTGTGACTGGTAATGGTGTAAGGGTCGAGAAACCCGGTGGGGGTGTAACATCTCTTCCTTGTTCCATGTCGGACATTCAGGGAGAGTGGTTAAAAATGGTTACAAGCTTGGGTGTAAAGGGACTAATAGTAGCGGGTCCCACAGATGGCGCCACTGATTGTACAATAATTTGCATGACCCAGCTTCGATGGTGATCGAAGGATAATAGAGTGTATGATCTCGCCAAGTTTGCACGTAACCTGAAAATAAGAAATACTAAAACTTTATGTTAAGTGATTGCGCAGGGGTTGGACCTTGCGAACCACCTCCGGTGTGCGAGTAGTATTTGTTATTGTGAGTATGTAAGTGTATAGTAAATATTTAAGTGTTTTATCAACATACCATAAACAATGACCATTCCAAGCTATTTATAGGGGAGGAAATAGGCATTGGAAGGTTGTAGCACAAGTCTCGGGGATCATGGGGTGTCCATGATTTCTGGTAACCGCTGGGTTTAGTGACCCACGTTCTTAACCTTGGTGAGGAAGAGGTAACAGGCGTGGGGTATGACCAAGTCAAGGACCTCCTTTCCGTTACAGTCTTCAAAGGGTCCACCCCGAAGGGTGGAAGGCTTCGATTGGCAAATTCCCACATGGTAGCTATTATAAATAAACAGTTTGACGCCAAAAGAGGTTGACTTGAGGTCAGGTTTGCAGCTTTCGAACATGTTCGAAGGGGAGGCCTTTGAGTAGTTCGTAGGGTACATTGTCAGCTCAATTGTAGTATCTGGCATTATTGTAAGTTTTTCAGCATCATCTATAGTCAGGAGCATTGGTTTTTCAGCAAAAATATTTTCCAGGATGAAATCAGTATGTCTTGATCTAGACCCAGGACTGAAATGGAATGTTGTTGCATGCTTGTAATGAATCTGGAAACCAGGGGTCCTTGTCCTCAACTTTTCCAAGACACATCCCACAATCGTTGGGCATGAGTCCATTAGCCTCTGGACTGAAGCAAGTTAGTAACAACGATGCATCCCATCATCAATGATGCTTTGAAGCAATAACGATTAAAACAAAATGCTTTTATAAATAACAATTTGAAATGAAATAGCATAAACCGAAAAAATAAAAATGATCAATAAGATGAGAAAACTCAAATAAATAGCTAATAATTACATTCTTTGAATTCTACATCCAAAGTAAATTACATGGCAGTTTTGGCAACTATTACGGAATCGATAGAAAATTGTTTTCTTTGTATAATTACGTAATTGGGGGCGGTATGTGGACCATGATCGAACAGTGTAGCACCGGGAACTCCTCCTTTATTTTTTGCTACAACTTTGTTTAGGACTTGTAATACCAAGGATTTTCTCTTTTGATATTGGATATTATAGCCTTAGTAGTAAATCTAACCATACAACAATCATTTTATAAGAATCAACATATGGGCAAAAAATATAATGAAAAGATTTTGTTCTTGTTACGATAGTTACGTGGATTTTTCTAGCATAGCATTATCAGTAGAAATCTATTTCGCTTTTTCCTTCTCCTCATCTTCACATCTCTGTCTTTAAAGTCATCTCTTTTACGAACTTGAGTATTATTTATATGCAATTTATTTAAAACCTTTATTATTGATAATATCAATTGTTAATGTTTAGAGGCTTAAATGAGCATCATTTGCTAAACACGGAATTTTGGGTTCAAATAGTATTGTGTTGTCGTGGTTCTCGAAAGTTGCGGTCTTTGTTCTTTCAGACATTTTCCTCACTAATTTAGATGCCATTATTATGTGACTACATAATGCAAGTGTTAAATTTACATAGGTATCTTGTAACACGGTATGAGCTGACTGTTGTCATTACTGGCTTTTTCATTATTTCATATTTTTGCATATTGAAATTTGCAGCCATATCGTTCCACATACAAAACCCAAAAGTGTTTCCACTACAAAGTGCACAAATTTTTAGTCATCAACCTTAACATATATGTGGCAATTTTAAAAAGGGAAAAATGTCTAAAAAGGCATCGAACTTGTCACTTTTTTCTTTTGTGGGCATCAAACTTTTTTTTTCTCCTAAAGTAGTCAAATACTTTCTTAATCTTCCTATTGTAGCCTCATACTTTTTTAATCTTCCTATTGTAGCCTCTAATCAAAAGTTAATTACATAAATTTACATAAATAGTCCCTGTAACTCTAAACAATTATACCATTCATCCTTAGATATTTATATCATTCCTTTTAAAAAAAAAAAAAAAAAAAAAAAAAAACTTTACTCTTTCTCAAGCACCACCACACCGACACCACAACCACTTCCACCGCCTTGCCACGCCACCATCATCAAAGTCAAGGGATCGAATCAGGTTTAGATCATGGATTAGGGTTTTGCCTGGTTCAGGTAACACCACCACCTCCACCATCATCCGATTCGCATTCAGCATTCAGAAAGAGGTATGGTTCTAGATGCATTTTATTGTTGGCAAAATAACGTTAAAGCATATGTAATCATTTTGTTATCTTTTTTTTTTTTTTGCATATGTAATCAATCTTTTTCTTTTAATCAATATTCAGATTATTGATAACATATGCAAAGAAAAAGATTGATCAATGGTATACTTATATATTCATGATTTCTAAAACAAATGAATGCTTGAATGATAACTTGTGAAATGATAACAATGAAATCTTCTTTGTATAGCCCTTTTTGTATGAGAACTTGTGAAATGATAACAATGAGAACAGTTGGTGGCCCTTTTTGCTTGTTTTCTTTTGCATTTGTATCCAGAATTTATCAAGTTTTGTTTCTTTGTATAGCCTATATGTAGATGTGAATATTAGGGACAACAAAAGCATATAAGTGGACAACATAGTATATTGGTGCATAACTCAGACATGTTTAGCATGTTTTTGCAATTGCATATGCTAATGCAATAATGTTTTGTAGTTAGTACCAAGTCTAATTTACACATAGATTTCTGTTAGTACACGAAAACATCAATCTAACTTTTTGGTTTGGTTCCATAGGAGTTCCTTTTGACTAGTACTTGTAACAAGTAGTTCCTTTTGTAAAGAATTGCTTAGAAAAATGGTGTTACATAAGCTCCAATTCAGGAAGAAATTTTTCCATGTTTTCATCCATCACTGTGTGCTTGTCTAGACACTAAGATGTTGGTTTATGTTTGACTGAAGCCGGTTTGGCACTTGGCCAGTCGCAATGGTTGCACAAAGCAAAAACAAGGCAACTTTGGAAGGTCCGGTTTGCAATGGAAGTCAAGTGATGGGGTGGCACACAAATGAGAAGAGTAAAAGGCTTAGAAGATTTCATGTTGACATGTCAGGATTTGCATTCAATAGCACCATCTTGTGGGATCCAAAGAGATGGGGAAAACGCAGCTCAGCTTTGATTCGTCAAATGGACACCGTCAAAGAGGGATTCCAGGTATGCATCATATTGTTTGTATTAATTCAGGGAATTGTCTTTTACTTTAAGTTTGGGATTAAATTTTTACTAATTGTTTACTCGTACTGTTACATTTCAGGAGACTACCTTTATAGAACAGTTGGTGGAAGATGAAAGTCAAATGGAAGCGACTCCTTCCGGATGTTCTAAAATCATGAACTGGCATCTTCATTTGGAAGCGCATGGACTTGCTTATCCAAGAGGCTGGTTACATCGAAGGCGATGACATTGGAGTGACAGGAGAGAAGTTTCCTTCCCATACCCATACTGACCCTCCACCAGATAATTTTGTGCCCTCTCCACCATGCATAAGTAAATGATCGAAATTGCCAACTTTACTCAAAGACCACCAAGAAGAAGAGGAAGAAGGGGCCCAGCTACCCTTATGGATTACGAACAAACTATGATTCCTGGACAGATGTACCAGTCTTGGCTTAGGACACTTATGATATTGTCTCACGAAGAGGAAAAAAGAGAAAGGTATGTATCTGAATAATATTATGCACACTTCTTTCCTTCGAATCATCAAATATAGAAGACCAGCAGATTAGTTATGTCAAACATTAGAAGTGGCGCTATTGACCCATTTACTATTAAATGGGTTGGCTTGGGCTGTGATTTATCTTAAATGGGTCAAATAAAAGGGTTTAGCTAAATGAGAATGGGTCAAATGGGTCGAATGAAAGTCGTGTAAATCTGTTTTGTAAGAATGCAACCTCCTTAAGTATCCTTTTCCTATGATCATACAGTGTTTGTTGGTCAACCCGTACTAACATGAATCCTGTTTGACCGGTTACTAACCCACTCCTTAAGTACTAAAATGACCCATCTCCACTAATTCTGTTGATATTATGCGGCTTTCGTTTTGCATCATGTCACAACTTCCAGACATGCATATAATCCATCCTTTTATGGTTACACCCTCACAGGTGCACCTGCCTTTAATGTAATGCCTTTTTATCTTGTTAGCTATGAGTGAATGCTTTAAAACGTTATGACCAACCTACTTATATACCATATTTCCTATTGCAAGGGCGTTACTGTCATTAGTTGTCCAAGAGCGTATGATTATTAGAAGTGTTTTGGAGTATAGTTGTTTGAACATGTATACGTTCTTTGATGGCATGGACCATCCAGCCATTTAAGGGGTTTGGTGAGAGGACTTTAGATTATTAGAAGTGTTTTGGGATAGAGTTTTTTGAATACCACATACACTCTAACCAGATAATGCTCTACCTTGGTCAGAAGTTGGCATGGCCTACAAGAATTGATAGCACCGCGATTTTATTGTGTTTGTTGATCATGTTCACATAGCTTTTGTTGTTATAATTGAATCTATTTTAGATTTTATAAATTCAATGTTTAAATGATGACATGCTTTGTGATTACAACTTGTAACAATACATGATGCAGGTGACAGCGATTCTATCGCTTGCAGCTGCTAGCTCATCGGCTGGAGTGATGGTTGTGTTTATTAAGGACACTGAAATCTGCAGAGTACAACCCACATTGTCATGTAAATAATTCTTGATTCGTTTAAAGTTTAAAGCCAAAAGGACGACATGTGTAATTGTTTAGAGCCACAGGACCTTTTTTGTAAAAGACTCAAGGGACGAATGGTGTAATTGTTTAGAGCCACAGGGACTATTTATGTAAATTTATGTAATTAACTTTTGATTAGAGGCTATAATAGGAAGATTAAAAAAGTATGAGGCTACAATAGGAAGATTAAGAAAGTATTTGACTACTTTAGGGAAAAAAAAAAGTTTGATGCCCACAAAAGGAAAAAGTGTCAAGTTCGATGACTTTTTAGATATTTTGCTCTTTTATTGAAGTTGATTATCATAACACGTCTGACCATCTAATAAACTTGTTGTATGAAGGTTGGGAACTTGGGTACAGGTGCAATCGCCTTATCTCTTCCGTTTTCATGTGTTTTGGGTCTTCTCTCATCCATGACCGCTTCTAGAATGGGTACGCTATCTATTTCACCAAATCTTAACATGAAAAGTCACATCTATATTCGTCTTTACTGTTGAATATTATTACGTTTTCTTGTGTGCAGTGAAGAAACAGTTCATCTGGTTATATGCATCGGTTCAGTTTTCATTTGTGGTACTCTTCGCACACATTTTCTACAATGTGGTAAGAAACATAATTTTTTACATTTACATTTTTAATTAAATATAATCCACTAACGCATTTGATTTGGATGCGATATATGCAGATTAATATTCATCCTGTTTTATCTATCCTGCTTGCAACTTTTGCGGGGTGTGGGGTCGTTATGTGTGGGAGCTCGGTTCTTGTGGAGGCTTTAAGATTAAGAAGACGATGGCTAATTGCTAGATCATCAAATCAGCAAACTGATGCTCAGTCTGTTTTGCATCATCCGCCACCATCATCCTCCTCCCAAGCTGATCCTTCACACCAGATTGAAATCGGAAACATATTAGTGTGACTAGTGGTATTTAAGTTATATGGTATTTAGTTAATGTCGTTAGTGTAGTCTTGTGATAGACAGAGTATTGCAGTGTCACAAGTTTTAGTCTGTACTCTGTATATTAAAACAAAATATATATATAAAAAAATGATTTCTTTTGAGTTTTGATCATGAACTAGTTTCCGGTTATTTTTTTTAGTTGTTTGCTCTGCTTCTGTATAAATAGTTGTATATTATGTTTGTAAGGTACACATTATGGTAATCGATGCTCATATGTATCTGCGTAGTCGCGTAGACAAAGCGTAAATCAAACTGTGTGTAGACAATATGTCGAAACTAACAATGCTAGTGACAAAGGCCAAGAATCTCCGGAACAACACTATGAAAACAAAATCTAGTGATGTTTGGGTTGAAGCCTGAAGGGTCGAAACTTATATATCTGGGCTTGTGTTCTAAACCCAAAAAACATATTTAAATCTTATGTCAAGTCCACGCTTATGGACAAAAAATGAGCTTGAACTATTTCTTTAGAGGGCCCGAAGGATCAATGATTAATTAATAATAATTTTTTTTTCACTAATTTCATAAACAAAATACATTAATTATTTACTCTCTCCGTCTCATAATAATTGTTCATTTTGACTTTTTTGAGTCTTTTTTGTTCAACTTTGACCACTAATATTTTTATTTGCGTTGTATAATACTTGATGAAAATTATACCAAATGAAAATACATTTAAAACCCAGTCTATTCATATATTTTTCATCAAGTATTATATTACACAAATAAAATTATTTATGGTCAAATTTTAACAAAAAAGACTTAAAAAAGTCAAAATGGACAATTATTATGAGACGGAGATAGTATTTATTTTTTACGAGGGGCCAGGGCCCACCCTTGCTTTTGATATCATTGTTTATGCTTACTGAGTGTTTACTTTACGGACTTATCGGTCTCTTCATTTTAGAAAAAGCCGATAATGTGAGTTTCTAAGGTTAATGAGATTAATTATCAACTTTCGGTACGTATTCATAAGTTGAAATTGATTAACTTTACTATAAAGTCACATAAATGAAGTAGATTCAGAAATTGATCACGCGCTAGACCTGCTGGTTTGCTCGACTGAAGTAACATATTGCTCGACTTGTGTAACTTTTGTGCGACTTGTATTTTATCTTATTATATTTAAAATTATAAAAGGGAACCCATCGTGCATTTTATCATGATCGGTTTCTCGATTTGCGTACTTCTGCTCGAATTTTTAACGGGCGAAACCAATCACGTCGTCTACCATGACAAAATTTAGAATCCAGTTTTATTTTTTTAATTTTTTTTGGATCAAAGGGGTGAAAAGTAACTGGACCATTTTGAGAATTTTCTTACCTTTTAAATATCTTATACTCCTTCCGTCCCAAAATATAAATCCATTTTAACTTTTTGAAGTATTTTTTCTCAAGACTTTAAATATTTTTTGTTTGTGTTATATCTATACTATATAAAATGGAAAAATGGTCAAAGTGGAAAAAGTGAAAAATGTTGAAAGTTGAATGTTGAAAACATGGTCAATGGAGAGAGAAATAAATAATATAATTAATACTCTTATTAAAACACCCCATTACTTAAAAGTACAATAATTTATTCACATTGTACACCCAATTAAAAACACATCTACCAAATTAAAAACAACCAATTGAAACCGATACCGGGTTGACCCGTTGAAACCGATACCGGGTTGACCTGTTGAAACCGATACCGGGTTGAACCGGGACGCTTCAAACCCGGCGGGCTGACCCGGTTTAATTTGACATTTTTTCGACCCAACCTATCAGTTTGACTCGGTTTAAATCGACATGTTTTTTTATCGGAACGGTTCAACCAGTTGAACCACCAGGGTGAAATCGGGTTTCAAATTTGACAAAATTATATGAGAAATGATGAAGTAGTTGTGGAACCCGTGACAATTTTTTTGAAAGGAGAGACCAAGTAATTGTAGTTTTTGGTTTATTTTGCTTTTTGTAATGCTTGAATTTATTATTACTAAAAATCTTAATAACTTAAAACAATCCTATTAGAAAATATACTCACACACTTAGATCGACTCCACATAACTTTTTAAAAAACTATATATTTATGCTGCTATGCAACCACGCATCAGAATTGTTGTTATTCGAAAACGATTCTCTAATGCTACAAATAAAGTTTGTTGAAAGAAACTTATGGGTCATCGAAACTTTGCAGAAAACTAAACATCGCTGCCGCTAAGCGCAGCGGTTACTTCGTCTAGTAATATTTAATGAAAATTATACAAACCAAAATACATTTAAAACTCAAGCTATTTATATATTTTACATCAACTACTATATAATACAAATAAAAATATTTAAGATCAAATTTGAAGAAAAAAGACTTCAAAAATTCAAAATGAACTTATATTTCGGGATGAATGGAGTCTTTGCTTGTCAACACGAATAAAACACCAATGAGCAATGTTTTGAAACCTGATTCGACCTGGCATGTTCAACCGGTTCCGGTCGAAAAAATGAGTATTAAACCGGGTTTCTTATTTTCCAAACCCAGTTAGACCTGCCAAGTTTAACTAAATATATTTGTGACGTAATTTTTTTTTTACATGTTATATTTGTTAGTAAATGATTTTTAGGCTCATTATATGAAATAGTCATGATTCATAAATATATACTCTTTTTTGTATCATTTGAAATATTTTTTCTTTTTTTTTTAAGACCGAGTTGACCCGATGATTGAACCGATTGAACTGATAATCCGTTGACTCAACCAGATCGATCGGAGAGATGGTTTTAAAAGGGATAGTCTAATATTGCACCCCCATTTTTCCTTTTTTTGCACCTCATAGTAGGCCAATCATTGGCCCAATGATTGGTTTGTCTTTTTTTTTTTTTTTTTTTTTTTTTTTTTTTAGTTTTTTGTTTTTTTTTTGTTTTGTGTTTGTGTATAATTTATATTTGTGTAATGTATATATATAGTGTTTTTATTTGTAGAGTATATATAGTGTGTATTTATTTGTGTAGTGTTTTTATATGTATAGTGTATTTAATTGTGTAGTGTTTTTATATGATATTTATTTTACGTTATGCTTTTTAATTGTGTGTTTGTTTCCATTTAATTAAACAATAACAATAAAACATTAAACAAGTAAAACAACAATGTTTTCAATATTACAACGAAATCTACTCCACATGAAGATTATTAATGTCATCTATAAGCTCATAGAGTATTCCACTCGGCTGACATGCGTGATCAACTGGATTTCTTGCCAATTCCAGTGATGCCTCCAACGCCTTTATTTTTGCCTGCAACAAATTGTTTTCAACCAATAGCATGTTGATCGTTGTATCTTTAGTTTCGCAGTTTGAGCACTGCGTTGAAGAAGAGGCTTCACCAAAGTACTTTTGTTGAAATATTTCCTTCCACATGAAGTATCGACACCCATAGTCTTTAGTCCCTGGCTGTTACATGACGAAACAATTATAAGAAATGTATTCTAAACAAACAAGTTATTGATATATTTACGCAAATAAGCAAACGTTTAATTATTTACCTTTGAGAAAGGACATGCATAATACTTCAGACCACGAGTACTGGGCTGGTGGGATGTTCTTTCAATTATTAATCCACGTTGACAACGACACAAGTAAGGATTTTGTTGTTGCATCTGGCCAAAAGAATTTGTATAATTATTCACAACATAAATTAGTAATATCATGGTTCACAAGAACCAATCTTGTTATAGATTAATAGTTGATACATGGTTCACAAAATTACAATATAACTAGAAACTAAGAAATCTGTAACAAAAGATGACGAGTCGTTTGCTATAAATCAGGAATCGTCTATACATGTTTTGTCATTTACAATATAAATCAGTAATCGTCTATACATGTTTTGTCATTTACAATATAAATCAGTAATCGTCTATACATGTTGTGTCATTTACCATATAAATCAATAACCTGTTTTCTCACGTATATCTTAACATCCTCTGTCGTTGAGCAAACACATGTTCCCATGGCGCGGCCTCGGCATTTCTAAAATGTCTCCATTGTGGGTGATTATACGGGAGTGGTGAGTCTTCATCAAGAAACGCAAGAACGAAGTGAGCATATTCGTTGTTCCCCACACGAAGAATCACAACCGGAGACAATATTTCTGCTGAATCGGGAGAACCTCTTAGCGGAAGACACAAAAGAGATTGTGAATTGGTTATACATACAATAGGACGGTTAATATATGTAGCAATAACCACTCCCGATTCTGGCATAGTCATCCAATAACGCCGGGGTGCTGCACCCCTAAACCAATTCATCGAGTTACGTATAGATGTAAAAGAATTACCCCACAGCTCCCTGTAAACTTCCTCGTTATTGTCTACCTCTGCCCTGGCAAGAGCTCGAATTCTGGGCCACATTTCTTGATGACGGCCAAGACCTACGGCAACAGCTCGATAGCCACAATTTCCATCACCCTCCACGTTAAAGATCCCCATGATCCAGCGTCGAAAAACCAATGGAATTTCAGTCATACAATATTCGCTAAAGTTATCTGGAACGTACAAGTGGTGTCTTAAGTCGCCCTCGCTAAGTCCTTCGTTAGGTCCTTCGTTTAAGTCTGAGACGTTAGAAGGCTCTCCCACATAAGAACTGTGTCTCGCAGATTCTTTATTTACTTCTGGGACTTTTTTAGGTTTTGTGTAGCTTCTGCGGTGCCTTGTGGGGGTTCTTCGTTAAGTCCTTCGTTCAATCCGGGATATTTAGTTTAGACTTGGATTTGTTGTCCTTTGCGCTCGGACGTCCACGATTACTTTCTTTAACAGCAGGTTGTTGGGCTGACACAGATTCAGGAGCGTATATACCTCTGAGCCTGTTTAACATATTTTTTTTGACAAACGACGATGCTCTGGTATAAACACTTTGGAATTTTTGTACGTCATCTTGACAAGAAAAATATTCAGGCTCTTCAGGCCCTTGAGGCTCTTCAGACTCTTGAGTATTTCGGACAACTGGCCGGGGACGCTTAAGGTTCTCCAAAAATTATCAACAAAACCAAGCGGAATAGGCAATCCTGTATTCGAAAAAAGGAACTAGTTAAAATTATCGGTATCGACGGGGAGAATAACTTGATAGGCATAAATTTGAAATTCATACCGTTTGCTTTAAGGTAATACAGTTGGTGATAGCATGGTAAACCATAAATTGACCGCAACTGATGATCACATTGATGTGGGTCGCCATCCCGTTGACTTTCTGCGAGTAACAGTAGTAAAGCATCTCTTGAAACATTATAGCGCTATTCGCTAAATAGCTTATCCTTACACGCATGCAGTTTCTTGATTTTGCTTGTATTCAAAGAGGCTCGTATCGCAGTTTCTTGCGCAGCTATAATCTTGTCGACCGAACACAACAACGTGTCTAAGCTGGACTGTGTGTTGCCCAAGTATAACTTCAACAGCGCGTGTTGACTCTCAACTCTACATGTTGTTGTATGCGGGCCGGCTGCGATATTGATCGGTAATGTATGACACAAACATGTTGTCGTAATCTTGCAGCCGCTATTCCGGAAATCTTGAAAAACATCGATAAAACAAAGAATTAACAAAGTGAGAAAACAATTCGAGTAATTATTTATTAAATAATAAAACAAAGAATTAATGGTTAAGTACCGGTTTTGGGCTAATAAATCTTGTAGGTGCTCGTAATAATGCGTGAACACATCTTCGGTCGGAGCTGTAACCATCAATTCCCATGTCCATCTAACGGACTCATACTCCTTTAACGAATCGAATTTGGGTCTGCAATGCTTTAGCACATTTTGATTGATATGCCATCGGCAGAGTAATCTGTTAGCGTTTGGGAATTCTTCTGCGCATGCCCCAAGCAAAGCTAAATCTCTGTCGTGACGATAACCCTGGGTAATATTGTTCTTGTATCACCAACTTAACACATTCCAACACCCATTTGAAATTTGGCTATTTTTCCTTGTCCAAAAGCTAAACGCCATTGAGAATGTTGTGTTTGTTGGAGTAACCCCAACAATTATAAAGAATGGCAGTTTAAACATCGTGGTGTTGTATGTGGAGTCCATCAGCATGATTTCCGGATATGTTGTCCACAAGGCATATGACGTCGGGTGAACAAAAAATATTTCATCCAGTTCATTTGTGTGGTCATTTATCCTAGGGTAATATGTATAACCTTGACGCTGCAAATGTACTAACAGGAGTTGTATCGGAGTCAAATCACCACGATTGGCGCGACGTATCTTGTCTTGTGCATTGTATATCGTTTTAATGCCAGACACGTTATTCGGATCGCTCTCTTTTATTGCAGAAAGTATAATTCGTGGTGCTACATGCTGTTCTGTCATCTCGCTTCACAAAACGAACTCATTTCTTTTAATCGCATGGCTTGTGAAAAACCATGGAATGAGTCTACGAATACATGATTATGCCTCAGACACTTGACATTCAATATCCAACCATTTTTACGTTTATGAAATTTCTCTAGTAATCTGAATGGGCAATTAATTTTAGCGGTACTAGTCTGCCGTTCAAGTTCATCTTCTAAACCTTCACGTGCAGACGTCCCATATCTAGAACACAACAATTCGATAGAGTACTTATAGCCCCTATCTGTTTTACTTCTTCCTTTAACAATAAGAAAACCAATCGATTCAGCAGTAGATTTCACCCAATTAATTAAAGCATCTTCAGTACCGAACACCTAAAAAATAAAAAACACAAGAACTTTTATTTTTAACAAACTTTTATAAAAAATACAACTTTATTTATTGTTACATTTTTTTACATTAGTTTTATTTTTATTGTTACTTTTATTTTTTTAACAAACCTCACATAAATTTACAAACCTTACGCAAATTTACGTTTACTTTTGAAATAACTTTTTTTAACTACTTTACAAATAACTTTTTTAACAAACCTTATTTTTTTTATTTTTTTTTACAAACTTTATTTTTTTTTACAAATAACTTTTACTTTTGAAAAAAAAAAAAAAAAAAAAAAAAAAAAAAAAAAAAAAAAAAGCAAACCCGGTATTCAAAACCGGGTGCCGCCCACCATATTACCCAACCCACTTGCTACTAACTCTCTCTTTACTTTTACCCACAATATTAGACTATCCCTACTCTCTCTTACCCACAATTATTACTCTCTTTTATCTCTCTTCTCTCTCTCTATTTGCTACTAACTTTCCGGCGAACTAAAAATGTTTCCGGCCACGCACCACCGGATATTTTCACCCCATATACCAAACGATAGATCTGGAAAAGGTGATCATTTTAACATAGGGCACGTGCGGTATTTCTCACCGACGCGCCCTAGATCTAAAGTTTTAGATTCGGTTTTCGTGATGGTATATGGGTTGATGTTGTTGTTGGTCTAATGAGGTGCATGGTATATATGGATGCAGTTGGTTTTGAAGTTGGTATATTGTACGCACGGTATTTTTTGGTTTTGAAGTTTATGATAGTGGTGTTAGGTACTTTCCTAATAAGGTGTTTGTGATAGTGGTTTTGAAGTTTATGATAGTGGTGCATGGTATATATGGATGCAGTTGGTTTTGAAGTAGGTATTTTTTGAAGTATATTGTACGCCGGTAAATAAGCTTAAACAAACACCCCGTAAAATTAACTTGTGTTAATTACTTTCCTAATAAGGTGTTTGTTTAAGTTTATTTGTGAGCCATGGCAGTTGGAAATGGTATTTGAGCCATGGCAGTTGGAAATATTTCTATGGTATTTTTGAGCCATGGCAGTTGGAAATTTTTTTTGAGCCATGGCAGTTGGAATTTTTTTTGAGCCATGGCAGTTGGAATTTTTTTTGAGCCATGGTTGCGTATCTGAACTTGGTATTTTTGAGCCATGGTTGCGTATCTGAAACTTCTAATGGTTGCTTATCTAAACTTGGTTTTTTTTAAATGGTCAAAAAAAATTCGAGATACGGCGATGATGATAAAAAAAAAACTTTTGTTGATTTTCAGGCGAAAACGAT
Organism: Chrysanthemum makinoi; assembly: GCA_910596185.1. NCBI lineage: Eukaryota > Viridiplantae > Streptophyta > Magnoliopsida > Asterales > Asteraceae > Chrysanthemum > Chrysanthemum makinoi. The sequence goes on from OU343223.1 coordinate 255,048,505, forward strand.
TTGGCGTGGCATAATCGAATGGCATGGCAAAATGACTTTGCAACCTTCAAATTTGCAGCCAAAATGATAAAACAATAATAATCTGAGTCTATTAAAAATCTCGTTTTTTATAAATTTTTCATGTCATATTGTAAAGTTTATTACCTCATTGGTATAAAATGGTGAGCTCGACATTTTCCCCTTGTTAGCTTCTTCGTGGTATGAACTGTGATTGCTGCTTCTTTGTGGTATGAACTGTGATTGCTGTGATTGCTTCTTTGTGGTATGAGCTGTGAATTGTGAATGTGATATTCTTTATAACGAAGGAAAGCAGCAGATTGATTGAGAATCTTTACTGTTAGTGAATTGCTTTATGCAGATTTGAGAATCTTTACTATTGTGAATGTGAACTTTGTAGATGAAAAATACTTGGCGATGATGATTTTTGAGCCTAAAAATTTTCCGAGGCGATGATGAAAACCGAATGAACGGCAAAGTGAGATAACATCTCACTTTTGCAACCTTCGAACTGAGCCTCAAAAAATTTTCGACTACGTTTTTTTTAAGTTTTAAAACTGATTAATAAAAAATAAATAAAACTTGTAAAAAAGTTATATACTTTATTCAGTAAAAAAGAAATAAAAAAGTAAAAAAAACCTTACTTTTATAAAAGAAATAAAAGAGTAAAAGTAAAAAAAAAAAAAACTTGTATAAAAAAAATGACAAAAAAAATAAAGAGTAAAAGTTAAAAAAAAATAAAATAAAAACTTGTACAAAAAAAAAAAAGACCAATATCTCAATGATTGTCACGGAAACTTTAACACCCCCTAAAATTTTTTTAGGGGGTGCAAGATTAGTAGGTCCCTTTTAAAAATATTGCCGATGAGATTAAACATGTACTCTACTATTTAGGGACAAATTAGTAAATTCCTTAAAACAAACTGAACAACATAACACTTTGACCTTTAAACACACAAAACACAGACAACAACACAAACACAAACACAAAGACAGAAAGATGAAGATAGAAGAAGTTCAGTCGACAACTAAAAAACAAAGGATCGCTACTCATACTCATATCAAAGGCCTTGGTCTTGAGGTCTTTTCTTTTTTCCTTCACAGTTTTATAAAAATAATTTTTTAGGGTTTATCATTATAATCCAGATTCTATATTGCAAATGTATGCTACTTTTGTATTTCCTTTAGTATGCTGCAATTTTATGTTTTTAAGTATATAGGGTTTAGGGTTTATAATGGGGTTTTTTTTTTCTGGTTTTAAGTATGTGCTTATAAGCTGCTTAAAAGTAAGCATTTCATGATTATAGTGTTTGGATTTGCTTATTTTGTATAAAAGTACACAAGAATTCTTATAAAAGAAGGTCAAATATCAAAGTAATTAAATAGTTTTAGCTTTATCTCAATAATAAGTATTTTGAAATAAACACATGCTTATAAAACAGTTGCTTATTTATTTTTACCTCAAAATAAGCATATAAGTAGAGTTAGCATAGTTGTTAGACCTGTATAAGTCTAGTTAAAACCACCTACAAAGAAGCGACTTGTCAGTAGAACTGAATCGGACCTGACTTGTATGTCATTGACCATGTTGGACTGAGTCGAGTTGACTCGTCACTCGTTCAAGTCAGAAAAATGATCAAGGGGGAATGGATTTGGTTAAAATGTATATAGGAACAATAAACTACAAAAATGGACTAGAAGCATATATGAATATTCAACTATATGAGATGTAGACCTGAGCTCGTATTTAGTGCCCTCCATCGTTTTTCTTGACTTCACTACAAAAAAAGGATAAGAGGCTTACGAAAACTCATTATTTAGCAATCTCAGACACCACCTATGTTGTAAAAATCAATATTTTTTGTTTAGGGATTTTCAGTGATGTATAGTATCGTGTATGGGACCGTTCTTATATGTTTTTGGGCTCTAGTTTATGTGATGGATATGAATTTACTCTATGTTGTACAAGTTTTGATATGGGTGGTGGTAATTGTGTTTAGGCTACTGGAAAAGCGATACCACTAGCTGCTGGATTTGTGGGACAGGTGTCAGCAAGAGAGGCTGGTGGTCTTGTGGTTGATATGATTCGACAGAAGAAGATGGCGGGACGGGCACTTTTATTTGCTGGTCCTCCTGGTACGGGTAAAACCGCACTTGCTCTTGGTATCTCCCAAGAGCTTGGTACTAAGGTATGTCGTTTATATACAAGATGAAGATGACTATATACGAAATGGCATTCTCTTGTTGTGTCGCTTATGGTTTGTATTGTTAACCTTAGGTCCCATTTTGTCCCATGGTTGGATCAGAAGTTTACTCTTCAGAGGTAAAAGAAACCGAGGTTTTGATGGAAAATTTCAGAAGGGCTATTGGTTTTACATTATCAAGGAAAATAAGGAGGTTTATGAAGGAGAAGTAAGTTGATTTACTTTGATAGCTTCTTTATGTAGTTAAATATTCAATGTTGTCAGCTGTAATGTTTTGATTTATTGGGTAAAAATTGGTTTTAGGTGACTGAACTATCTCCGGAGGAAACCGAAAGTGTGACTGGTGGATACGGGAAAGCTATTAGTCACGTTATTATTGGATTGAAAACTGTTAAAGGAACAAAGCAGTTGAAGCTAGACCCAACTATTTATGATGCCTTGATTAAGGAAAAGGTGGCTGTTGGCGATGTTATATACATAGAAGCAAATAGTGGCGCGGTTAAGAGGGTAGGCAGGAGTGATGCATTCGCTACTGAATTCGATCTTGAGGCTGAGGAGTATGTTCCTCTTCCTAAAGGAGAAGTTCACAAGAAGAAAGAGATTGTTCAGGTATGTTTTCAGAACCTTCAAGCCATTCTATGTGATTAAGCAAGAATGTTTGATTTACAGGTCATTATAAAACAATTTTTATCAGGATGTTACTCTTCATGATCTTGATGCTGCAAATGCACGGCCTCAAGGTGGACAAGATATATTGTCTCTAATGGGTCAAATGATGAAGCCTAGAAAAACTGAAATCATTGATAAATTGCGACAAGAAATTAATAAGGTATTCATACTTGTTTACGAACTTTTCCATTTAGTTAACTAGTTTTGAATGGATGACTAATGTTTTTATGCTGATTTCAGGTCGTTAATCGTTATATTGATGAAGGGGTAGCAGAGCTTGTTCCTGGTGTCTTATTTATTGATGAGGTACTTCTAGCTTGGGCCTTCTTGTACCTTTCTCAAAAGAGTTTGTGTCTGTGTATTAATAAGCTTAACTCATATTGCAGGTACATATGCTGGATATGGAGTGTTTTTCATACTTGAATCGTGCTTTGGAAAGCTCATTATCTCCAATTGTTATCTTTGCCACCAATAGAGGAATATGCACTGTGAGGTATACTCTTCTACATCTATGCAACTTCTAATTGTTATCAGTGATGAGCATTTATAGTCTTTGACTACTAGAAAGATAATCAAACATTTCAATTAAACTATGTGTCCAGCCAAACATTCGCATTTCCTTAAGACAGGAAGAGTTTTATTTGTAAAATGCAATATTCACTACTGTGATTCGATTTAAAGTCTCAGTTCTTTTATGTTTCAGTGATAAATAAATATAAAAAATTGAACTTTGTTATCTTTTTGTAGATACGCATATCTATAGTTAAAAAACTCTAACTTTGTACTAAAGATATCATTAATGGCTTGAACTTTGGTTTGCAGAGGAACTGATATGTCGAGTCCTCATGGCATACCTGTGGATCTTTTAGACAGGCTGGTGATTATACGAACAGAAACATATGGTCCTGCTGAGATGATTCAGGTATATAAACTAGTCGGTGTAATAAGATTTATTTACTAGTCATACATTTCACTTGCAAATTTGGCAATAAAGATAATCTGTCGGATTGTCTGTAAAGACAGTATTAAGGTTTTTGAGTTTGGATTAATACATCTGAATGTGTTGCTTGATGTGCTTGTCAGATATTGGCTATAAGGGCACAAGTGGAGGAGCTATCTATAGATGAACAAAGTTTGGCTTACCTTGGGGAGATTGGACAACAAGCATCCTTGAGGTTTGTCTTCTATCATGCTATGGGTTCTTGCTTTTTCTTACTTTTGTGAGATTCACAGTTCTAATTAACGTGTTTCTCTTTTCCTGCAGGCATGCAGTACAACTTCTAACGCCTGGAAGCATTGTGGCAAAGATGAATGGCCGTGAGACTATCTGCAAGGTACTATTTTTATTTTTATTTTTTATTTTTTCTCTTGGTGTATTATATCTCAAAATTGGCTCGTTAAGGGGTCCAACTAAAGCCTGTCTTTTCTAGCAAACAATATAACATCGTTCATTTATATTCATACAGGCGGATCTGGAGGAAGTGAGTAGTTTGTATCTAAATGCAAAGTCGTCTGCAAAACTCCTACAAGAGCAACAAGACAGATACATCTCTTGATGAGATCAGAGATCGTGAATCACCAAGAATTCTTAAAACGTGGTAACGGGTGTAAGCATTCGAGTGGGTCTTGTAGATTAATGGCCTAGACTTTTCTTAGATATCTGAAGGAAGTTGTAGGTTCGATTTAAGCAAACATTTTGTTAAATGAGGTCGATTGACCCTGGTTTGGGTGTGTAGAAGGGGCATGGACGGTAATGTTTTAGACCATTTAGCAGAATGTTAGAAGGCTGGTTCCTTATTTTTTTCTCGTTCAAGATTAACAAGTGAATCAGACCAGTGAAACCCGAGTTTTAAGTGCATCTCTTCTGTTTTTCTCTAGTGACAGTTGCATTCGTCTCATCTTTTTTGGCTTGGATATCTAAAAATGATTAATTATGCCATTATAAGTGGACAGCTTTAGCAGGAACTAGTAAAAACAGAATTTGACTTGTACAGACACAATAATTGAAACATACAAATACACCATTTTGTATATCTTATGCATGTATAAAACAGCGTAACACATATAACGGTCTATGTATAAACCAAGGTTGTCAAGATCGGGATCCTACTCAGGATCGTTTTTGTCTTTGCAAGATCGTGATCGTAAGATCGGATCGGGATCTTAAGATCCTAATCTAATGTTATTTCTTAATAGTTTATGTAATTTTATACAAATCTACAAATTCTAATACATTATAACCACAAAATACTATGATTGTTTCGTATAAATGTTGTCATAAATTATGATTATAAAATGTTTAAAAATATTAACATGTTGTTTTTTGAATTCTTCAAACAAACAACCTATAAATTTGTATTTTTTTAGTTTGTAATCCGAGAAAAGTAAGATCGGATCGGATTAGATCGTAAGATCGTATGGTAAAGATCGGGATCCTATAAGATCTTAAGCTTGCAAAGATCCTATATAGGATCTGGATCGTTTTTGCTTTGCAGTATCGTAGAATCGTAAGATCCTAAGATCATGATCGGGATCCTGACAACTATGGTATAAACTATGGTGTTTTGCGAGTCACCTCTCACATATAACGGTGTATGTATAAACTATTGTGTTGTGCGAGTCACCCCCCTTCAAGCTCCAGAAACCTACATACACCGATGCCAAAGAAAGCAGCAAAATTGACCAGAAAGATGAACTATAACTGTAATTTGTACCTGTTGTTTGAATGAAGAGTAGTTATTTAGACGTCGCATTACCATTTTTAATATATGGAATAGAAGTTGAAGATAGAATATGAGATATAACGTGATGGACCGAACTCAGGTGCATATACGTGTATACGGATGTTGTACTGCTAATGGATGAGTGTCAATAGCTTGTCACGTTGGTAGGTGGTGGCTGCAATAGAGTTATGGAGTCATGGCTGCTCTTAGATGAGTAACTTATATGAATGTACTTTTGACTCGCCTGTCTCTATCGTATTTTGTTGCAGTCTTCGTGTCCAATAGAGTAGTGATATTGGTTTGTGACATCTTATCTTATTAGTTTGTTCAAATTGCTAGATAAAACTAATGATGGTCTTAAAATTAGTAGAATAATTATGATATAGGTTTCAGAAACTGACACGTCACCTTCACCAGCACTCGAAATGGGGACCAATACAACCGCAGCTAATGTAGAGTAACGAACCAAATGGATTTTAATCGTATTCCAAAGGAACCAGCAGAGTTATGAATCCCGGCATTGCGATCAGAGTGACTGCTGGTGTGTGTGCAGTTGGATTTGGTGGGGTGTTGTACAAGAAATGTAAACAAAATTAGCAAAGAACGCGATTAGGCTATGCTACTAGAGGTGACTTCCTCTCTTAGTCTCTTATTCAAATTTTACATGATTGAAGTTTCAACATCATATCATAAAAAAAGTGTACGGTATGAAGTAGTTTGAATCGTTTATTGTTGACATTATGAAAAGATTTGAATTCTTGGTTCCTTTTCATCTCTTTTTCATAAATAAATAGCCAATGGCAAATATGACTCTCAAGCAAGCCTTTTAAACCATCACCTTTAACTAGACGGTTTTCCTTATACATCTCAAATAATAGTAACAGTAATGTTACCTTAATGTTCTTGGTGCGCCTAGGTTTCAAGTAAACAATATAAATAACATTTAAATAACAAATTTGCAGCTCCGCCACCTTTTATTTTGTTATACATGGAGCATGCACTCCTCTACTATTCAACTGGAGGATCAACCCATCGGCCATGCTCTTTGATTAGTTGAATCAATGCATCGGTTGCACCTTCCATTGCAATTCCTCGTTTTACCACCGTCTGAACCAGAATTCATTCAAAGTTACAGTTAATGAAAAGATATAAATACATCATTGGAAAAGGATTGCATCTTTAGAAAAGGACAAGTATTTATCTTAGAGCTGGCAACCGGACAGGTAACGAAACGGGTCAAAACAGGTTTGGTTGACCCATCAACACTCTTTTGTCCAATATTTTTGTAAATTTTAGAGATAATTAATGTATTGAATATGGTTATAAAAGTTATATTTTAGAATAAAAATCCAATATTTTTAAATAGAATGATTTTACGAATTGTAATCAATTGTAAAAAAATGTTTAGGTGACTTCAGGAATAATTAGTTACCTTTCCAACATAAAGATCAATCTTTCCGGGAGCACCACCGACATATCCAAAATCTGCGTCAGCCATCTCCCCTGGTCCATTGACTATGCAACCCATAATCGCAATCTGTCATAAGAGGAAAACATATAAGTGATATTTACATGCTAAGAATAACAAACTTTTGCTACTCAGTGTTATTTAATCAGTATGGCGAAAGGGATTTGGTGATTACCGAAACACCAGGCAAATGTGATGTTTTTTCTCTAATTTCCGCACTAATCACTTGAAGATCAAATAGAGTTCTACCCAAGATGGGCAAGAGACATTCCTGTATTCAAATTAAAAATTAGCAAAAAACAAATGTATAATAAATATTTTTTATTTCCAAATGATTGAATCCTTACTGTCTTAGTGTTGCGCATCCTGCATCCTTGTAGCAGATTGAAAGATGTATTCCTGATAAATTCAAAGTCTTGATCCGGAGCTTCTAATAAGATACCATCTCCAAGTCCATCAACTAATAGAGCACCAGCATTGGCACCCGCACTGATTACCAAATCATCCCTGCCAGTAGGTCAACAGTTTTATATTAACAATTAATTCTAAAATATTTTATAGCAATAAAAGAACTAAAATATCAGTAATTTACCTGGGAATTCCTTTTGGGAACGATATGTGGTGAAGAGCAGGGAAATTCAGTGAATTTTCCGAAAGGTAATCAAACAGCCTCCTAGCAGCATGTACTCTGCCAGTTTTTTCCTCTGCATAAGGAAGTTCATGAAGAATCATAGTAGCATCAATGGTTTTATCTTTTAAGAATTTCATGCTCCTCGTAAGGCTCATCACCACGTACTGACACCACCAAACGTGTGCCTGAAAGTAATATCATATATTTAGTATGAGAACCAAAACTGTTGATAGTTTGATACCAATCAGAGTGCTAAAAGGGTGAAAATATTACCTTCTGGCAAAAGCTTATGAGCTCCGGTGGATAGTTCATTCAAGTTTACCAAGACAATAGCCTTGGGCAAAGGCTTTGTCAACTGTTCTGACAAGGGAGTAATAATTCCCATACTTACATCGATCAACCTCTTAAGAGCTAAACGCTGATCATTGATACAAAAATTTATTAGGACATCACACACCAAGGCATCCAAACTGCAGATATAACTCTAACTTCACTTTTGTATGCAGATCTTCGTGAAAACTGGCCCTCCACTATTATTGTATTTGTCGCTGACTAAAAAAAGAAACAGAAAAAAGATCTGTTTATTTGTGGTTTGACTAAATTTTGGTTGGATACTTGGATGATTTATCTGGTCAAAAGTTACGGCTTAAAACAAGCAATTTACACTTAAATATTCCAAAGGTTCTTTTTTGTTATTTGTTTGTTCGTTCGGTATTACATGGAGTAGAGATATAATGAGAAAATAAATTGAAATAAGAATAATGAGAAGAAATTTGAGCAACAAATTTTAAATAAAGAAGAGAAATTTAAGGAGAGATGCATCTATTTTTTTAGGTGCATCTGAAATGTGCGGCTGTGATTTCTTCTCACCTTTCTCATTTTAATTTTACTTCTCATTTGATCCTTATTTATTAAAGAAAAAAAGTTTATAGTTGTTTTATTATTTGTTTGTTAGTTGATTGTTCATATGGTTTTGTTATTAATCGGCTAAAGTTGACCGTTGGTATTTAGCCCATAAAGTCGACCGTTGGTACGGCTTTGTTACCAGTCGACTTAATTAGCCGATTGTTGGTACGATTTTGTTACAAGTCGACTAAAGTTATGTTTTTATTACGTTAATATTTTTTCTTTTATAGTTTACTACTCAAGTCCGATTTTTCGTGATTTCTCCGCTTGGACTGCAAGAGAGTATTAGAGGATAAATAGACTCAAGCTCGATTTGTGGGTTTAAAATATCTAGAGATTTTACCATTATTAATAATGACATGATCATTAATAAAATTACACCTAAAGGGAATTATGTAATCTAACACCAATCACACAGAAAAAACTCAAGCTTTCTAATTTCTATCATATAATATGAAGTTATGAACTCTTCTGTTATCCAGTATGTTATATGAACCCGCTAAAACCATCCCTTAGTCAGTTGGATAAAAGGCCCCTTTGTCAAGTAACAAGATGGTTTTCGATTTAGTGTAGAGCAATGATATCACTCTAAAAATTCGAAAAGTATTGGTTATGTCTTTAATGCTTCAAAGATTACGAATTAAAAGATGTTTCTCCGAGAATAATGTCATCAATAGCTCTCATAGTGCTTCGTCATATCACTTTGTAATCTTTGTGATTGAGGAGTTCTTCTATTGAAACTTTAGGTTCGTCGAGCAGTCGTTTATGTCTTGCCTTGATTAATACTTCGTATTATCTTACGACTAAATTGTTTTGTTAGGTATTGCAAACTTGGGGTTTTGGCTATTAAATAATTACATATTTTCTCAAATGTATCGATATGGTGCTAATATGGTACGTGAGTGACCGGCGACCGGCAAAACTAGTTACCACTTTTAATTTAATGATTTTTTGTTCAAAAATGGTCCCTTGTGATTTGTTTCTTTTGCAAAATAGGTCATTTGCACTTTTTTCAAAAATGGTCCCTTATGATTTGTTTTTTTTGCAAAATAGGTCCCATTCGTTTTTGATTCGTTAAAATAAACACAAATATCAATATATCAAATTAACCGTGAAATTCGACAAATCAACCTTTTAGGAAAAAGGGTAACGTGCCAAATCTCACGAATGTGATAAAAGTGATACCGGGAAAGTGATTTCCCCGGGTCGTGTCCCAACGAGGTGTGAAATTGACGGTGTCGATGAGTTTTATGATTTTGGACTTGAATTGGTTTAACAAATTTTGGAATTGGATTATGTTATTCTACAAAATAAAGAACGGGAATGAAAATAAAGCACGTAAAACAATGTAAACTCTAAGTAAACTACTACTAAGCCTAAGAAATAATAAAACAAAGCTAAATTACATCCTAGGGTGCTAAAATGCAAAAACGCGAGAACCCGAGCTAATCCCGAGCCTCGAAAGTGAAAAAGATGCAATTTAAGTCCTACGAGTGCAAAACTAATTTTCCTACATTCTAAATGACAAAAAATGATTTTATAAAAAAGCCGGGTATTTTTTTGACTTTTAAATTATTTAATACGAATTAAAAACGGAATTACACTAATTAAATGATAAAAAATACTAAACAAATTTAGAAAAATCTGAAAAATTCACTAAAAATATTTCCAATACTACTGAATCTATGAAAAATAAAAAACTACACTAGTGCTTAATGAAATAAGCTGTAAAAAAATGAAATAAGCTGTAAAAAAATGAAATAACCTGAGTAGTATAAAACTGCGAAATGCCCTTAAAAGATTAATTGTGCAAAGTAAAACCAGAAAAAGACCCAAGGACAGTTGGACTTGAGTGTGGTGTTGTGGTCGTGTGCTTTGGCAGAAGGTACTGGGTTCGAACCCCACCATGCCAGTTTTTGCAAAACATTTTTTTTTTCAATTTTTCTTTTTGGGGTTCAAAGATAAGTTTAAGATAAGTAAAATTTTCAAAAACTTTTCTTACAAAGACACCTGAATAAGCAGTATAAACCGCTTATTATCCCCATGATTGGACGAGAAGCACACCCAAACAAACACCCCTGAATCAGTTCTTTTAAGCACAAAAAAGCATAAATAAGCAATGAAGAGTCAGAAATAAGCTAACGAGCATACCATCTAACTAAAATAAGCTAAACTCAGATAACCACAACTCATGATGGGGGGGAAACAGTTGGCTCAAATAGCTAAACTAAAGGGGAGTCCTAAACTAAATAAATGGTGAAAATAAGCAAACAAGTGGTACAATAAGCTAACATGAGCGAACATTTGAACACGAACTAATTATACTACTAAGCAAAGAAAAACCTAAATAAGCTACCTAGAAATCCTAATAAGCATTAACATGGACATTGATCTGGTGCTGTGAGTGGGTCTGCTGCACTGCAGTCCTTAAACAAGCCAAATGGTGGACTTTGAGCTTAATTTAAACTAATTTATACTACTCCTAAAACCTCAAAAGTGGCAAAGTTCCAAAGTTTACTAACCTAAATTACTAAAAAGCCAAACCTAACACTAACGGGAGCAGAGTAGGAGGGGGAATTGGCCTGTGAACAGCAGTTCACTGCTGCTTACAAAACAAGCAGTGAGACAGATTATCTAAAAAAAAACTACCCAAGTGATTTTTACCAAATGAAAACTGTCATCAACTTCAAAACAACTAATGAACACTTGCATCAAACCATTTTAACTTCAAAAGTGGGTCAAAAACTTGATTTTTGACCCACTTTAATGCTGTTCCAAACACTCTTATAGGGCAGAAAAGGATGTTTACACTGAGGGGCTTTTGCATTTAGGGGAAGTTTAACTTGTAACATCAAAACAAACTCAAATATGGGTCAAACAAATTTAACAACCACTGATTACTACTAAACATGAACAAGTAATGAGACAGGATAAAGGAAATCTTAGAACATTGAAACCAAATTGAATAAAGCTGAATTTAAATTACTTGGAAAATTAAAAGGGTACAATAACAGTAAATGACAGTAAATTAAAATGGACTAGAACTTCTCAAAATTCTAGACAAGTTTTTTACACTAATCCTAAATGTCTATTTATACAAAACTACAAAATGTGTCTTCTCTCCTCATTCTTGACTTCTGTGTTTCTTTTGTGAGGAGAAAACAGCTAAGTCACCAATTGTGTTTCTTTGAGTTGATCCAAGCCATCCAAGAGTTAGGTACTCTTTCAAAAGCAATCCGAGCCATCTATTGGAGTTTTGTAAGCTTGGGATTGCCACAGTGGCACTGGTTATCTCGTGACTCTTCCTTGGGGGAGTGAGTGAGTGGGATTGGGATTTGGGAAAAGTTGGGTTTTAGGGTTTGTGGTGTTTCTGGGTTAGAGAGAAAGCAGAAGAAGGAGGGAGGGAAAAAGAAAAGACTTGGGTCGTTTTTATTTCTTGGATGGGGTTCATGGGTTGGCAAGGGTCACGGTAGAGAGGGGGGGTTAAATGGGAGTGAAAGGGTTTATAGAAGAGGTTTAAAAATGGTAACTTTTATTTTTAAAAGTATTTTGGTTTTGACGGGCAAAATGGTCATTTGGGTTTTGGGAAAAGGGTAAAATGGTGATTTTGGTTTCGGGTTAGGTTTTAAGATGGTTTTCCCAAACCCACTCTAAAAATGTGTCCGGGTCTTCAATTGATGAACGGTCGTAGAAAATCACGTCCCGGCACCGGCTTCTCAGCACTTTTCTGATTTTGGCTCGGTTTTGCTCGGTTTCGCTCTGTTTTCAATCCTTTTGTACCTGCAAGACATAAAACACACTCCGAGGATATTTTTGACATATTTTGATCATATTTGGGTGTTTTTAAATGTTTTGCAGTTCAGATTTGACCAAAAATGATGAGTATTTACACACTCATCAATCCCCCACACTAAACTATTGCTAGTCCCTAGCAATCTTTTGAGAAAACTTAATGGATTTGAATCTCTTTACCAAAAGCCATTACTTCTGGAGTAGCCAATTGTTTCAGTTCAAGTAAGAACCTTGGTACAACGATAACCAAATGATTTTGAGCAAATCACCAGCTTCCAATGGATTTGATTTGTCTTTACCAGAAGCCGTTTGCTTCTGGACTAGCCAACTCTTAGATAATATATACTATCTTTGGTGAGTCGATTACCAATTATGGTTTTCCAACCGCCTTTACCACAAGCCATAAACTTGCGGGCTAGCCAACTCTTCACTTTTAAGGATATGGTGAGTCGAATACCATACAATTTTGGGCAAATTGCAAGCCATCAACGGATTTGAGATATCTTTACCAAGAGCCGTTTGCTCCCGGATTAGCCAATCCTTTTTTTATTAGACATGGCGGATGATAACCGTATGAGTAAGTGCAAAACACTTACTCAAAAAAAAAAAAAAAATTTTGGCCAAAAATGGGGGAATTAGGCGGTGTAATTACATGATAAAATTCGTGAGAATTCCCCCCCACACTAGAAATGAATATTGCCCTCAATATTCAACTTACCGGCGGTTATGCCGAAACATAGAACGTAAAAGGGAAATACTACGGCCATTTTTTTTTTTTTTTTTTTTTTTTTTTTTTTTTGAAAAAAACATATATACAACAGCGGGGGGCAACTCCCCCACACTAAGGTGGTACACACGGGTGAAAACCCATGTTTAACTACTGTTTTTGATTACCGAGTCGCTAGCTTGACTCGACCCCGAATAAATTGGTTCATGGGGAAGTAAGTGGAAGAGACAATCTCCATCGGACTTTCATTCAAGATGTTTGGATAAACATTGAAGTACGCGAAAGTTCCACACCGATGAGATATAGAGAGATCCGGCTTACAAATAATAAATGAAAATGCCAGGGTCAAAGATAGTGTCCTCACTCCCGAACGAGTGAAGAAGAGAGGAAGTCACCAGGTAGGTGAAGAAAAGAAGGAAAATCATGATGACGATCATGATAAGATCTTCTTCCTCGGGATCAAGTGCAGTTGCACTCGTTTGGATTTTATCGGTTGAGCTCTTTGGTTTGGAAGGCATCTCGGGAGGGAGGGTTGGAAAATTTGTCATAGAAATACAAACTCTCATGTTTGAGAACTTTTCCCCGATCATGATTTTTGCCATCCAAGCGATCATACTCCGGCGGAGTCATGATATGAGTGAGTTCACCGGCGAACTTCTCATGAAGAGAATCATTCACATGATGTGAATTTGTGAACTCTTGTTCCATTGTGGACTCATTACTATCCTCAATCTGAGTATCAAAGAGTGGATTCTCCGAAATTAAAGTGAATTCAGAGTCGAATTCAAATAGAGGATTGGTGAAAGTAGCTTTGAATGTTTCAGGAACAAAGTGATCAACATTCTCTATTGGATTGTTGGGATAAGAAGTGAGTGAACGATCATTATCAAGGAGACTTTCAGTCTCTCCCAGATCGGCTTTGAAATCAAAGAGACTATCATCACTTTCCGATGAAAGTGGATTGATGTGAGTGAGGTCATCGGTGAACTCCTCAAGAAGATGATCGACATCGGACGTGGAAGTGATGCCTCAACATACTCAATGTTTCCATAAGAAGCACAGTCTTCGCTACCATCGGAGAAAGTCTCAAATTGATCGTTTGAACACTCAAGAAGGGAAGAAGAATCACACATATGATCAGAAATTCCCTGTGACTCTCTCGGGATTGGGACAAGGTTCTCATCACTAGACTTTATGAATTCGTCCGATTCCTTTTCAGGAACAGTGTCAAGAAGCTCGTCCCCCATGTTCAGAGAGTGAGTGGGAATATCGGGTGTGATAACAACAGACTGAGGGAGTTGAGAAATATTATCTTTAAAAGGATAAAAACTCTCCTCGTCATCATCATATAGAGCTGCCTTAAGAAATTGGGAACGCCTTAGAGCTGCATGCTCTAGGATTAATAATTCTTCCCTAGATTTGCGAGCCTCTCGTTCTTCGGCTAGCAATTCTCCCATGGTTCTTTCACCACTCACTTGATTCTTAAAGTTTTGAATCATATCATCAAGTGTTTTCATTGCGGTTTCAAAATCTTGGGAAATTCCTTTAGGCAACGGCTCAGGTGGAGTTTGAACCGTATGGTGCTGTGGAGGTTGGAAATTGTCAAACCCGTAAGAGTCATGATTGTTACAAGGAAATGGATTCCCTATTTGACAATCAGAGCTGAAGTGGGGACCTCCACAGTACTCACAACAATAAAACTGTTGAGTCTGGACTGGTGAATTATATGGATATTGGTCATAACCAAAATTTTGATTGTTACATGGACCTTGCTCATAGACAAGCATGCTCCCTGCTTGAGACTCAAAACTCGGGTGAGGACCTCCACAATACTCACAAGAATATTTCTCCATCTCATGGTGTGGGGGTTGGTTAAAGAAATTTGATGGTTCATTGTACGGAGTGGGATTTTGTTCATAGACAAACCTACAACCGAGGCAATTTGGAGGTCCCCCACACCATTTACAACCATATTGGTAAGACGAAGACATAACGAAGAATTAAACGGATAGAGGGTAAAAGAAAAGAATCATCGGGTCAGAGGATAAAGACGATTATTTTTGGGTTTTTATAAATAGAAAACATAAAAGGAAAAAAAAATTTTGAAAGGGAAAATCTTTTTTTGGGTTTTTATAAAAGAAATATGTACAAAAACAAAACGGTAACTTCACGAGGAAGGTTCTTCAAGTCACTAATCGCAAAAACTTCACGATATTGTCGCAACACACCTCCCCGGCAGCGGCGCCAAAATTTGATTCGTTAAAATAAACACAAATATCAATATATCAAATTAACCGTGAAATTCGACAAATCAACCTTTTAGGAAAAAGGGTAACGTGCCAAATCTCACGAATGTGATAAAAGTGATACCGGGAAAGTGATTTCCCCGGGTCATGTCCCAACGAGGTGTGAAATTGACGGTGTCGCTGAGTTTTATGATTTTGGACTTGAATTGGTTTAACAAATTTTGGAATTGGATTATGTTATTCTACAAAATAAAGAACGGGAATGAAAATAAAGCACGTAAAACAATGTAAACTCTAAGTAAACTACTACTAAGCCTAAGAAATAATAAAACAAAGCTAAATTACATCCTAGGGTGCTAAAATGCAAAAACGCGAGAACCCGAGCTAATCCTGAGCCTCGAAAGTGAAAAAGATGCAATTTAAGTCCTACGAGTGCAAAACTAATTTTCCTACATTCTAAATGACAAAAAATGATTTTATAAAAAAGCCGGGTATTTTTTTGACTTTTATTTTATTTAATACGAATTAAAAACGGATTTACACTAATTAAATGATAAAAAATACTAAACAAATTTAGAAAAATCTGAAAAATTCACTAAAAATACTTCCAATACTACTGAATCTATGAGAAATAAAAAACTACACTAGTGCTTAATGAAATAAGCTGTAAAAAAAATGAAATAAGCTGAGTAGTATAAAACTGCGAAATGCCCTTAAAAGATTAATTGTGCAAAGTAAAACCAGAAAAAGACCCAAGGACAGTTGGACTTGAGTGTGGTGTTGTGGTCGTGTGCTTTGGCAGAAGGTACTGGGTTCGAACCCCACCATGCCAGTTTTTGCAAAACATTTTTTTTTTCAATTTTTCTTTTTGGGATTCAAAGATAAGTTTAAGATAAGTAAAATTTTCAAAAACTTTTCTTACAAAGACACCTGAATAAGCAGTATAAACTGCTTATTATCCCACAGTTGGACAAAAGCACACCCAAACAAACACCCCTGAATCAGTTCTTTTAAGCACAAAAAAGCATAAATAAGCAATGAAGAGTCAGAAATAAGCTAACGAGCATACCCTCTAACTAAAATAAGCTAAACTCAGATAACCACAACTCATGATGGGGGGAAACAGTTGGCTCAAATAGCTAAACTAAAGGGGAGTCCTAAACTAAATAAATGGTGAAAATAAGCAAACAAGTGGTACAATAAGCGCTAACATGAGCAGAACATTCGCTGAACCTGAACTAATTATACTACTAAGCAAAGAAAAACCTAAATAAGCTACCTAGAAATCCTAATAAGCATTAACATGGACATTGATCTGGTGCTGTGAGTGGGTCTGCTGCACTGCAGTCCTTAAACAAGCCAAATGGTGGACTTTGAGCTTAATTTAAACTAATTTATACTACTCCTAAAACCTCAAAAGTGGCAAAGTTCCAAAGTTTACTAACCTAAATTACTAAAAATCCAAACCTAACACTAACGGGAGCAGAGTAGGAGGGGGAATTGGCCTGTGAACAGCAGTTCACGCCTGCTGTTACAGCAAAACAGTGAGACAGATTATCTAAAAAAAAAACTACCCAAGTGATTTTTACCAAATGAAAACTGTCATCAACTTCAAAACAACTAATGAACACTTGCATCAAACCATTTTAACTTCAAAAGTGGGTCAAAAACTTGATTTTTGACCCACTTTAATGCTGTTCCAAACACTCTTATAGGGCAGAAAAGGATGTTTACACTGAGGGGCTTTTGCATTTAGGGGAAGTTTAACTTGTAACATCAAAACAAACTCAAATATGGGTCAAACAAATTTAACAACCACTGATTACTACTAAACATGAACAAGTAATGAGACAGGATAAAGGAAATCTTAGAACATTGAAACCAAATTGAATAAAGCTGAATTTAAATTACTTGGAAAATTAAAAGGGTACAATAACAGTAAATGACAGTAAATTAAAATGGACTAGAACTTCTCAAAATTCTAGACAAGTTTTTTTACACTAATCCTAAATGTCTATTTATACAAAACTACAAAATGTGTCTTCTCTCCTCATTCTTGACTTCTGTGTTTCTTTTGTGAGGAGAAAACAGCTAAGTCACCAATTGTGTTTCTTTGAGTTGATCCAAGCCATCCAAGAGTTAGGTACTCTTCAAAAGCAATCCGAGCCATCTATTGGAGTTTTGTAAGCTTGGGATTGCCACAGTGGCACTGGGTATCTCGTGACTCTTCCTTGGGGGAGTGAGTGAGTGGGATTGGGATTTGGGAAAAGTTGGGTTTTAGGGTTTGTGGTGTTTCGGGTTAGAGAGAAGCGAAGAAGGAGGGAGGGAAAAAGAAAAGACTTGGGTCGTTTTTTTATTTCTTGGATGGGGTTCATGGGTTGGCAAGGGTCACGGTAGAGAGGGGGGGTTAAATGGGAGTGAAAGGGTTTATAGAAGAGGTTTAAAAATGGTAACTTTTATTTTTAAAAGTATTTTGGTTTTGACGGGCAAAATGGTCATTTGGATTTTGGGAAAAGGGTAAAATGGTGATTTTGGTTTCGGGTTAGGTTTTAAGATGGTTTTCCCAAACCCACTCTAAAAACGTGTCCGGGTCTTCAATTGATGAACGGTCGTAGAAAATCACGTCCCGGCACCGGCTTCTCAGCACTTTTCTGATTTTGGCTTGGTTTTGCTCGTTTTCGCTCTGTTTTCAATCCTTTTGTACCTGCAAGACATAAAACACACTCCGAGGATATTTTTGACATATTTTGATCATATTTGGGTGTTTTTAAATGTTTTGCAGTTCAGATTTGACCAAAAATGATGAGTATTTACACACTCATCAGTTTTCATCTGTTTTTATACGTTTTCATCCGTTTTTATACGTTATCATTTGTTTTCATCCGTTTTTATACGTTTTCATCTGTTTTTATAGTTATCATTTGTTTCTATATGTTTTTATACATTTTCATTTGTTTCCATCCGTTTTTATACACTTTCATCCGTTTTTATACGTTTTCATTTGTTTTCATTCGTTTTTATACGTTTTCATTCGTTTTTATACGTTTTCATTTGTTTTCATCCGTTTTCATCCATTTACGTCCCTTTTTTTTCGCGTTTTCATCCGTTGATGTACGTTTTCATTCGTTTCATCTGTTTTTATACGTTGTCATCCGTTTTCATTCATTTTCATCCGTTTTATACGTTTTATTTGTTTTCATATGTTTTTATACGTTTTCATTGTTTTCATCCGTTTTTAGCCGTTTTTAACCGTTTTTATTCGTTTTCATCCATTTTCATTCGTTGTCATCCGTTTTTATACGTTTTCATCCGTTTTTATTCGTCGTAATCCGTTTTATTTGTTTTTATCCATTTTTATTCGTTTTCATCCGCTTTTATACGTTTTTATTATTTTCATTCGTTTTTATGCGTTTCTATCCGTTTTTATTCGTTTTTATCAGTTATTGTTTGTTTTTATTTGTTTTTATACGTTTTTTTAAATAGGTCCCTTGCGATTTTTTCAAAATAAGAGTTTGTGCATTTTTAGGGTGCGTTTAGTTGGTGAAAACGAATAAAAATGGATAAAAACGAATGAAAAACGGATGAAAACGTATAAAAACGGAAGAAAACGAATAAAAACGGACAAAAGATGTATATTAGTACAAAAAGTGTGACGGGTTGTAACGGGTATGGATGCAGCTTGCTGGACTGGGCCAACAAGCTTCTAATGGGCTGATCTTGTACTAATCCAAGTAGTAAGAATGATATCCCTGCTCAAGAAAGGAAAACCGTTAGTCTTACCGTGGGGACAGACCTCACGATTAGACTCCGACGTGAGAGTAAGTACACATTCTTGAGAGGGAAATAAGAGTATGTGTGTGTAATTATGAGAGAGAAACATCTACCTTGTATGGGGATTAGAGCCCCTTTTATAGGCGAGGTTTACCGCTAGGGTTTCCTAGGTTCTCGCATGTGGTGGTCAGTTGTCAGAGCTGGATCCTTGTCGGATAAGGTTCCGTGCCAATCGCGGATGCGGACGTAAAATATCTTTAACGGCTGAAGGCTCAGCCTGCTGTGTATCTTACGCGCGTCTTGAGGTCTGGACCATAACCAATTTCGTTATTGGGCTTACTGTAGGCCCAGGGTTTGTAGTTATTTTGTAGTTATTGGGCCTGAGCACAGCATGTGTGTAGTGTGTATTGGGTCTGGTGGGCCTGTTATACATATTATACGTCATCAAGTCCCCCCAGTCTAGTATGTGCATTGCATGCGGATATTGTCGCGTGTGGTGGATGTCACTAGACTTGGGTTTGACTAAGCACTTTTCCATTCCGTGCGTTCTTTCTTTTTGAAATGCTTCTTCATCTTTAGGAACTGCTACGTCATCCAGTCCCCCCAGTCTAGTATATGCACTGCGTGCGGATATTTGTCGCGTGCAGTGGATTTACTTAGACTACTTTCTGCAGATCGTTTTCTCTTCCGCATTCTTGAAGCGTTTTCTTGGCGCTCCCTTTTCTTGGAAAGTGTTTTTTTACAAAGTTTGACGGTTGGCGACTTTTCATGTTCTGGTGGATTTGACTCTGTGGGCCATTGGTCTTCCACCATCCTTATCCTCGTGTTTTTATTTGGATCGTTGGATCAGGTTGCTTTTGGACGCGTGTCCTCCCTTAGGATTTTTCTTGGGGAATTACCGTTCCGCATGTATAAATACCCTTTGTTTTTGCTTTAGCCCATTTTCTCTTTTTACTGTTCTTTTGTTGCAAACGCTGCTCTTCGATCCGATTTACCTTTGATCGTATCTGCCTTCCAAGTTCCTCGTTCAGGTTAGGTTCTTGATTCTCTTTTCTTTTTCCGTTATGGGTACTTTTTCATCTACCAAATCTAAACTATCGCAAAAGGCGCTTGACCGCTTCTGTATTGATTATTCTATTCCACAATTTGTTCATCCGGAATTGCTTGATCCTGACCAAAGTATTCAGGAAGCACCGGATGGGAAGATTGGTGTATATACCCGTTTTTTCGAGTTTGCTAATTTTCGCCTCCCCCTGTCTGCTTTTCTTGTTTCAATTCTTGACTACTATCACATTCACATATCCCAGCTTTCTGTTATTGGTGCTGCTAAAGTTTCTCAACTTGAGATTCTTTATTTTGCTCTTGGTATTGAACCCTCAGTTGGTTTATGGTGTTTTTATGTCTTGTCTCAAAAATATGGCTGGCTTTCTTTTAGCAAACGCGTTGATAGCTTTAGAGTTTGCTACACTAAACCCCTTGATTGTCTTAAAAATTAGAACGATCACTTTTTCTGGATTGACTCATTTGCTTGTCCTACTATTCATCATTTCTTTGTTGGGGGTAATCTTCTTAAGGATGCCACTCTTAGGGATACTGAGTTTGATGTTGGACACGTTGCCTCCCTTGTTACTAATGCTTCTCCTTTTGTGAAAGTTCCGGAGCCTTTCCTTTGTTTAGTTGGGTTGAGACGTAATTATACTTTGGGCGAGGACTATGATCAGGATAATCGGGGTGGGTATACCATATCTACGTTTCTTCTTCTGTTAATCTATTCTTGTTTGTCCTAACTTGTGTTTCTTCTTCTTCTTCTGTTTTCTGCAGCTATGGATCTGCTATCTTTGGTTAAGAAGAAGGACCCCATGAAGTTGATTGTTGATACCCGGTCGCGGGAGGGAAATGAGCTTCCTTTGCTGAAAGACCGAAGGCTAGAATGTTTCTCTTGCCCATCCCCCTTCTGGTGATGTTGGACATGTAGTTATCCATTCAGAAGTCGGGACTTCTCGACCACATGGTGATATTGTTGTGCGACCTGACTATTCGGCTTCTGAGATTGGTTTTGATAGTGGTATAGCTTCCGGTTCTGGGAGGAGGAGGAGGAAAGCTTGCACCAACCTTGTCCATCCTCCTAAAAAAGTGAGGAGTGACCACAATGATTCTGGTAGGGCTTCTACTGGTGGTAAGTCTTCAGAATCTATTCAGAAGTTGTTAGCTCAAAGTTCGCAAACTCTTGAATATTGTTTAAATGCTTTGCCCACTCATTCTTCTTCTTCTCCTTTATTATCAATTACTCCTCTTCATGAAGCTGGAACGTCTACTGAATCTGATTTTGGTTTGCTCCATTTTGATGGTTCTCCCCCTAGGTTTGTTGTTTACGCTTTTGTCTTTTCGTGATTCCTTTACTTCTCCTTCCTTCCATTCACTTGTTGTTTTTTACTTGTTTATTCGTAGTTCTCCTGCGCCGGTTATGACGGATGCTGTTGTTACTACCGTCCTTCCTGCTGAGAAAGGAAAAGGTCAAGCAGGTTTTTCTTCCTCTCTTCCCGACAGTTTTCGTCCTGTCCGCAGTGTTCATTCAATTTTTGATGACCTTTCGGATCTTGATATCTCAGCTAGGGATATTCGTACTGTTGGTGATTCGGACTCCAGTTCTTCGTCTGGTGTTCATGTTCCAAAGTGGAATGTTACCAAGAGTTCGCTTCTTGATGATGTTGATGAATGCCGTGTTATGGTGGATGAGTTTGCTCCTCCTAACTTCTTTTCCTCTGTTCGCGAAATGGGTTATGAGCGTCTCCTTGGTGAATTTAATGTTGTTGTAGCACGACAGTTGTGCTTTAGTTCTAAAGTTTGTCTGCTTTTGGAGTATAATGTGATGGAGTGGAAACGCTTATTGTCTTTGTTGGCGAGTAGGGACAAGGAGATTTCAGTTCTGAATTCTAAGGTTGCTGATGCTACTTCTTCTGGGACATCTTCTGCTGTTGCATCTTTAGCAGCTTCTGCTGCGGAACTTATATCTTTGAAGAACCAGAATTCTACTCTTGAGGAAGAATGGAATTCTCTTCGAGCTGAGGTAACAACGCTTCGATCATCTCTTGATGTGAAGGATTCTGAGTCATCTACTTTGAGAGCTGAAGTTGTTGTTCTCAAGTCTCAGAATTCCAATCTTTCCAGACAGGTGTGCGTCCGTGCCTTTTTTGGTTTATTATGTTTGTTTGTTTTCCCGCTGTCTTCTAACTTTGTTTTATTTGCAGATACGTACCTTGGAGGAGTCATGTTTTGAGCTCCGCAACCAAGTTCCTTCCCTTTCTGCTTTGGAGGAAGAATTTTGTGAGATTCAAGATGCTAAGATGGCTGCACTTATGCAGAAGGTTGATTCGGCCGTTGCTGATTTGTATGCCTTGGCTAGTCACCTTGAGGAGTTTTATCCTCGGTTCCTTACTTTGTTATCTAGCCGTCGCTGGTTGCTGACTAGCGGCATGAGCCTTGCTGTCTTTAAGTGCTTGAATTCTCAGGAGTATACAGCGGCAATGGCGAAAGTTATTGAGCGCGCTATCGATAAGGGTATGCAAGAAGGTTTAGCAGCGGGTATTATTCATGGTAAGGAAAAAAGAGAGCTTGCTGAGCTTGCTGTATATGACCCTTCTGCGGAGGATCATTATCTTTCCGCCGTGAGAGCCCTTGAAAATGTAGAGTTTTCCTTACTCTCTGTGCTTAAGTCCAGCAAGAATGCTGGTATTGCGGAGGTTATGGATCTTCTTCGTGTTGATGGGCCTTCCGCGAATGCTTCTATGATTGCAGGGTTACAGCCAGATCTTGAGCAACTTATCGTTCATGTTTATGATAAGGATGATAATGCTGTTTTCGGCACTAGCTCTTTGTCTCATTCTTTGGAAGTTGTTCAGAAGAGAGTTGATCAGGTTAGAAAACGCCTTGGTGCTCATCAGTTATCTGTTGCAGATGTTTATAATTCTTCCATTGATCCTTTGTCCGCCCGTAATGTTATGAGTGTGGAAGCACCTTCGACTGGTGAGTTAACTTTGGCATGTACAACTTCTTTGCCCCTTGTGCCTCTTCCTGCTAGTGCTTTCGACATCTCTGCGAGGCCTCTTTCTATTGATGATTACGATGTTGGTGGGTCTAGTGCTCTTGTTGGAGTTGCGAATGATCCGCATTCTGAAGCTAGTGAGGTCCCTACTGTTCTGTTTGAGCCTGAAGCGAGTGCGTCTGCCTTAATTCGGACTTAGTTTTTCTTGTTTTTCTTAGATGCTTTGTACTCATTTGAACAATGTCGGTCTTTGTTTCTCTTATGATGCTTCTGATGGCTGCGTGTAGCTTTTTGTTTGTATTTCTGCACGTTGTTCGTTTACTTTGTGGTTATGCTACGACTTTTTCTTTATGCAAGTTCCTGTTACTTCTTGTGTATGCCGTTTTTACTTTTGTGTTGCTATTTTAACGTTATACGGATATGAACGTAGTTAATAGTCTTTTGCGCACATATCTTTTTACTTGTGCGGTGCTATTTTTAACGTTATACGGATATGAACGTAGTTAATAGTCTTTGGATAATTTTGGGCTATCCTTCCAGTACTGGGCTTGCAATACCTCTTATGAACTTAGGTGATTATTTTGTTCACTGATTAGTTATTCGTGATAACTCTTTGTTATTCGGAAATAACGTATTTGGGTCATGCCCAATTTTTGTGCTTGCTCGTCTTATGCACTTAATCAAAATGAAGATATTAATAAAATAAAACAATGAAGGTAGCTAATCTTCAATTTTTTTATTCATTTGATGTATTTCAAAATAAATTACAAAAATTTCAAAAAAACTTTTAAATTCGAGTACATTTTTTCCATTGTCAATTGTTCTTACCCTTTTTATCCTGAGTCTTATAACTGGCGATGCTCTGTCCTTTTCAGAAATTTGTTGATGGCGGACATCATTCTTGAGGAGTGCTTTCACAATTCTGCTTCTCTTCGCTCTTGCGGAGGTTTCGTTTTAATAGTTGCCAATGGCAATTTATCTTATACATAATAGTTGGAATTTTCTTTCTTGAAGAGATGTGCTTACCGGGCATGCTTTTGCTGACCTTGTCATTATCCGCTGACTTTCTCGGTGCGGGTATTTTTCCTTTCTCTTCTGAGTTCTGAATTCTTCTTCTTGTCTGCTATCCTTTTCTTGAAGGGGTTCTGGTTCCTGCTTCCGCACGGGGTCGTTACATTCTCCCTACGGGGTTCCCTGAGAAGTTTGTGAGCTTGCAATTTGTGAAGTCCCAAACCTTGGATCTAGAACACTTAGCTTGTAAACGTGTTAGTTGCCTTGGATGGTTCCAAAACAACAATGAGAAACTTTGTTGTAGATGCACACAAGTATGCGGAATCTACTTGAATGCACTTAGAAGATTAATGTAGACACAAGAATAACACCAACAGCTTCAATATTATTGATTAATAATACGAGTACTCTCCTAGTACTAGGGTTTACAACCTTGAAGCTTTTCTTAAGATGGCTAGAGTGTTGATGTATGCTTAACCTAGATAGGCTTAACCTAGCTAGGATCTCCTTTTATACACTAAGGAGATCCCTTACAGAGATAACTATGCATTAAGTATATCATATCTTCTATTGGTATAGAAGATATGCTGTTACAAACCTTACACGACATACTTAATATAGATCAGTACAAACTCTAACACTATCAGTACTAACATTTTCACTATCAGTACTAACTAGTTAATACTCTTCCAATAATACTATCAGTACTAACTTTAACATAATAAGTATTAACTCCCTGAAGTGAATTTCCCAACAATCCTCCCCTAAACTTGTGATTGGGTTTCTGAATCACAAGTTTCTTCAGTCCATGAGGATTCTTCCAAACTCACTTTCCTCTGCTAGGTCTTCCAGCTTGGTCAAAGATCTTTATTAGCAACTCCTTAGCCATTTCAACTGCATTTCCCATCCTTAGCCATGCTGTCAGCATTTGTAGAAGAGTTCCAAGTGCAAGTGGGTAAGTTCTTTCAACCAGCATGTAGATATCAGTCCCATTGCATGTAGTGTCCAAGTGCAGTCCACAGGAATCAATCAGGGTCCAGCTGAGAGCTTCATCACTAGGTTGAAACTTCCATTGCTCTCCTGATGGATCTAGTTCAAAGATATTCTGGAGTTTATAAAGTAGCTCCAGATCCTTATCATTATCTGGATCTCTGTTCTTGAACCTGTCTTTGACTAACTCCCATAGCTTGAGTAGATCCTCCCTGTCAATGAATGCAAATAAATCTACCAAGTACAATAGGCACTTGTCCTTCCACTAGCTCTGTGAATCCTCCAATGCCTCTTTCCATCTTAAGTGTAGATATCCCAGTTGATGATTGGGTATCTGGTATTGATGGGCTCTGAATACAATGCCTCTTCTGGAGCTTCAATTAACATCATCTGATTGAGCTCTTCTTTAGTGAGTCCACCTTCATCATCAGATGCTTTCAGTCTTTTAGGTGTAGTTGAGGAAGCTCCTTCTTCTGATGGTCTTTTGTAGCTTCCAATTGGATGTGATCTTTCAACAAAATCATCTTCATGCATAGGTTTGAAGTCCAGAAATCTTCTTTGAGTTAAATCAGCCCGTCTTTGAAGAGTCTCCCAAGATAACTGATTAAGCTGCTTCAATGTTCTTCTGTCTTCACCTTGATACTTGATGTACTTACAGAGATACATCTTTTGCTGACTCTTGTTTGGAGGTCTTGAGGCTTTTTCAATCTCTCTTTGATGTCTGAACTGGCTCTGTCTTCTAGCTAAGATCTCACTGAACAACTGAGCTCCTTCATTAACACTTGTACTCTGATCTTGTTGCAGCTTCTGTTGTACTTCCTGAGTTGCTTCTACTTTGGCTCTCATTTCATCCCATGTTTGCCAGTCTTCATCCAGTTTAGCCATCCTTTTCTTTTCCTTTTCTGCAGCTTCTTTCTACAATTCTTGCTCATCCTATTCTGCTGCTAGCTTCCTTGCTGCCTCTTCATTCAATCTTTCAATTTCCTTCTTCTTCTTTGGTACTTCCACCAATATACCCTTGCCTTTATCTTTAGGATCTATCTTTGGAACTGAAGGTGATGTTGGAGCACCTCCTTCTTGGATAACAACCCCTTTTTCTTTAGGCTTGGGTGCTGCTGGCTTGGTCTTCTTCCTAAGGTACAACACAGGAGGCTTCTTGTAAGTAGGAGAGTTAGGGACTGATTTCTTCAAGCTTTGAAGTCCCAATACAACATGTTTCTCTCTATCCTCTTCATCACTGTCTTCATGTGGAGTGGTAGTGATGGTAGTGGCCTCTGTAGTTGTTTCTTGTTGTAGTTCAGCAGCTACTTGGACAATTGGGCTTGGTACTGATTGAGGAATTCCAGGAGTACTAACTATAGTACTATCAGTACTAACTACAACACTAACAATACTAACTGGGATAGTACTGCTAGTGCATGTAGGAGTACTAAGTACTTCTTCTGCATCAATGTTGACCTGAGCTTCTTCATCATCAACAAAAGGGCTCTGAAAAGCTTGACCACCTTGCCACTGACCAAATTCTCTTCTACCTTGAATGTCAGAACTCCTCCCCTGTTTGGAAGAATCCTCTGTTGAGGTGCTAGAAACTCTGAACTTGGTCTTCCTTGGGTGAGATGCAGTGACTGGAGATGTGTCTACAGTAGGCTTGGAGATAAGCTTGACCTGATGCTCTAGCCTTTTCATCTTTAGGAGCATCTTGGTATGAACTTTTGCAGCAGCTTTCTTGTGTTCATCCAAAGCAAGCTCCAAAGTATTCACTTTTCTGCATAAGAACCTGTACAATTCCGTCATATCCTGGAGTGATAAGCTGCCCTCACCACTTCCAACTGTGTTACCTGCTGAGAGAGGTGGGTCATTGGGCAATTGAGATGCACTCCCAGGCCTAGCCTAAGCAGATGCATCCCCCCTTTTAAGCCTTTGCCTGGGTCTACCCTGTGAGGAGTGCTCACTAGGTGTTGGCATGGGTTGGGTCTTATTGATGTTCCACTATCCTCACCAGCTTCTAAGCTTGGATGAGTAGTGGCAGCCCTCACCATTCTATCTCCTACATCAACTGAGATAGGCTCATCTGGTACAATGTTAGGAGGAGAATGGGGCTGAGCTGTCCCACTCTCCTGTCTGGATTGCCTACTTGTTGATGAAAGTGGTTGATTGGGAGAGTTTTTAGGATCTGTGGGTGTGTGTTGGGAGCCACCTGTGCTTGATGGTCCTTCACCCTCTGCAATGAGCATATTTTGAAATAATGGCACTACAACCCCACTATATCCTACCACAGCCCTTAACATATTTGAAAACACTTTGGCTGTGAGTATTTTTGATGGATAAACATTTTTGTGAGGCTGCAAGTTTTGTCTTTGAAGATCCAAAAATATTTGTATAAACCTGGGATACATCAGAAATTTGGTTTTGCTAACTGTATTTTTAAGCATACCCTCAAAAATATAGTTTGAAAAATTGAACACCCTACCTGTTGCAAGGCAGATCAAGGCTGTGGCTATGTTTGTGGGAAAAGAATCCCAGCCAGTCCTTTTGTGACTCAAGCAGTGTAAGAGGGGGAAACCTCCATTGTGGGGAAAACTGACTTTTGTGAAAGTTGAAAGTATTGTCATGTCTATACCCCATCAATGAGAGTTGTTCAATAATTTCAGTGGCTGGCAAAGTGCTAATACCTTCAGCATCCCTAAGATGAAGATGTTCTCTTAGAGAGGCTTCAGTAATAACAATTTGTGTGCCATCCACTGTACCAATTAACTGTTGTACCCCTTCCTCAGTTGTTGAGGCAATAGCAGTTTGCCAAAACTTCCTGACAGGGGTACATAAGATAGTAGGATTTAAAAGTAAAGCAAACCTGATGCTGCTTCTATTGAGGAAGGCTACTATCTCAGTAAATTCTTCATTGCCTTCTGGCAAGTCCAAGCACGCCACCATGTTGTGCTTATCGACAAAATCAAGAGGAGCCATGAGCAAGAAGAATAAGGGTTAGTTAAGTGGGATTTAATCGCAAAAGCCTTTAGTGAATTGTGGTGAAAGCAATTGGAAAGTTATGCAATATATAGAGATTTAGAGAATTTTGGTTTAACCGCCTTGTAAATATTTATGGTAATAGGTGAAGAGAAACCAATTAGGAAACCCTTTTATAAGGAAACAGACGGTAACAACTCTATTTGCAAAAGTAATCATTGCATAACAGACTTTTGGAATAAGTACTAACGGCTAGTTCATCAGTACTAACTATGCTTATCAGTACTAACTTATAACCATCAGTATTATCTCATAGTTTTGAAATTATAATACTGAAACCCCAATTTTGAAGGGATTAAGTGTGGTGACAGACACTTAATCAAGGTCGGCCTTACATGGCCTCTGGTTTGGTGAAAACCAAATGTTTCAGTGCATAGCACTGCCTGTGATAGATAGTCCCATTAAAAGGGCCTTCCTAACAGGGTTTCCAGCTCGTGGCAGGTGTTGCCTCCAACACAAGTGTTGGATTCACGTTTGCTCGCTGTTCTCTAAGCCAGATGCCCTTAGGCTAGTCACACTATCTGTAAACAGATAGAATGGCAAAGAGTGGGTTAGTTCAGAATGAATCTGACTAACTGAAACCATCAATTCATGTTCATTAATATCACAAGATGACACATAATGCTTTGGCATCACAAATTCCATAGTTACAGCAAGTTCCATCATGTTGTGGCTTCAGAATGAGCATAAGAAAGAGAACCGCATGTGCTGTAACATTTAGTCACCAAACCATATCCATACTGCTTGTGTTATGCCTGAAAAGTTAGTCCAAGACCAAGAAAATACAATCCAAGACATTTTCTTGCCAATCCGTATTAACATTACACAATCAGTATTAACCAGATAACAATCAGTACTAATCACCAGTTCACAAAAATTTACAAAATAGAGAGAGATAAGGCATATTATGGATGAAGCATCCCAATACTTGTGACCAAGTACTGAAACATTCCCAATTCAAAAGCTTTTGTTAAAAGATCTGCAACATTAAACTCAGTATCAATCCTATCAACCTGAACTAGTTTCTTTTCATTACAGTTTCTTATAAAGTGATCTTTATCTCAATGTGTTTAGTTTTAGAATGAGCAACTGGGTTTTTAATAATGCAAATAGTACTGTTGTTATCAATATAAATGATAGTGCCCATGAAATTATACCCATAATCAAGCATCTGATTCTGAATCCAGAGAAATTGACCACAACAACTTGCAGTAGCTACATACTCAGCATCAGTTGTAGAGTTTGCAACAATGCTCTGCTTCTTGCACTGCCATGAAATCAACCTATCACCAAGAAATTGGCATCCTCCTGTGGTTGACTTCCTATCAAGACTTGCCCCAGCATAGTCACTGTCAGAGTAAGCTACCAGATCAAAGGGATAGTCTTTAGGATACCAAAGGCCTAGTTGAGTACGGCCTTTCAGATATCTAAAAATTCTTTTAACAGCATGCATGTGAGAGAGCTTTGGAGAGACTTGAAATCTTGCACAGGCACACACTGCAAACATTATATCTGGTCTGGAGGCAGTCAAATACATCAATGATCCAATCATTGACCTGTAGAGGTGCTGATCAACTTCTTCACCATCAGCATCTGGAAGTAATGGCTTATTATGCTCCATAGGAGTGCTGGCAATCTTTGTATTTTCATAGCCAAACTTCACCAAAATCTCCTTGACATACTTATCCTGATTGATAAATATGCCATCTGTCTTCTGCTTGACCTGTAGCCTAAGAAAGAAGGTGAGTTCTCCCATGGAACTCATCTGAAACCTATCATGCATCAATTTTTCAAACTCTCTGCATAGATCCTGCTTGGTTGAGCCAAAAATAATGTCATCTACATATATCTGAACCAACAGGATATCATTCTTCACATTCTTGATGAATAAAGTCTGATCAATCTTCCCTCTTCTGAAGCCATTGCCCAAAAGATACTTGGCTAAGGTTTCATACCAAGCTCTTGGGGCCTGATGCAGACCATAGAGTGCCTTTTGTACCTTGTAAACTTTGTCAGGAAAGGTTGGATCTTCAAAGCCAGGAGGTTGACAAACATATACCTCCTCTTCAATCTTCCCATAGAGGAAAACACTCTTCACATCCATCTGGTATACTATGAAGTCTTTATATGATGCATAGGCCAGGAATAGTCGAATAGCTTCAATCCTTGCCACTGGAGCAAAGACCTCTTCATAGTCAATTCCTTCCTGTTGTGTATACCCTTGAGCCACCAGTCTAGCCTTGTTCCTTATTACCACACCCCTTTCATCCTTATTGTTTCTGAAGACCCATTTAGTGCCAATAGCTCTTTTGCCTTTAGGAAGATCCACCAGAACCCATACATTCTGAAGTTTGAATTGGAGAAGCTCTTCTTGCATTGCTTCTACCCAGGATTCATCTTCAAGAGCTTTGTAGACTTTCTTTGGTTCTTCTTGTGAAACAAAGCAGGCAAAGAGACATGTTTGTGTGGCTCCATGGATCCTTTCTTCATAAATGACACTGAAGAATCCAGTTTCACTGTGCTGAACTTTAGATCTTGTAGTTCTTTCAGCATTGACATCCCCAATAACATTTTCCAAGGGATGATCCTGATTGATTCTTCTGTGTGGTGTAGCAGGAACAACATAAGATGAAGCTATATTAGTAAAATCAATCTCATTAGCTTCACCATAGGGATCAGGAACCTCTGCATTAACTGATGGAATAGAATGAGGACTATCAGTACTAAATTCTGGCTCATCAGTACTAACATGTGGCTTATCAGTATTAACCACATTAGTACTGATCACTTGAGGTTCTATCACTGTGTCATCTGTATTGGTCACACTCCCTTCAGCATTAGAATCATTAGTCTTTTGAGGCTGATCATCATCTTTGTTTGCCTCCCCTGAAGAAGTGCTTCCAACTGAGTTGTCATTCCAAATGGGCAATAGGGCACAGTCATCATCATCATCATCAGAATCTGCATTAGGACCTTGCTTTTCTCCTGCAATAATGTTAGAATCCACAGAAACAGGTACATAGTTCATATATTCTGTTAGCATATCAATATCAAAAAGCCATTTTGGTCTTTGCCCCTCTACACTAGGTTTGTCCTCAAGAAACTCTATGTGCAGATTCTCCTCTATCCTTCTGGTTCTATAATTATAAACCCTAAAGGCTTTACTATTCAATGAGTAGCCAACCAGATATCCACTATCAGATTTTCCATCAAACTTACCTAAGTGGTCAATGGTATTGAGAATAGAGACATGACACCTAAAAGGTTTAAGAAAGTCTAGGGTAGGCTTTCTACCTAAAAACAACTCATAGGAAGTCTTGCCATGAGGCTTTACAATCAGTACCCTATTATGAACATAACAAGCAGTATTAACTGCCTCAGCCCAAAATGTTGTGGGTAACTTGGAATCTGCTAACATAGTCCTAGCAGCCTCAATCAATGTCCTATTTCTCCTTTCAGCAACCCCATTTTGCTGAGGAGTTCTAGCTACACTGTATTCTCTTTTAATACCCTTAAGTTGATAGAAATCATTCATCACTTGATTTTTAAACTCTGTCCCATTATCACACCTAATGATTTTAACTTTCTTATCAGCTAGGTTCTCTACATCAGTTATGTAAGACTTAAGGATTTCACTGGTCTCATCCTTAGTGTTCATAAAGAAAACCCAAGTAAATCTGCTAAAATCATCAGTCACAACCAAACAATACTTCTTAAAATTCAGGCTGCTAACATTTGTGGGGCCAAATAAATCCATGTGCAACATATGAAGTGGTTAGGTGATAGAGTTAAAAACCTTGGGCTTACAAGAGGCTTTATGCTGCTTCCCTTTGAGGCATGCAATACAGGTCTGTTTATTTTCAAATCTTTTTGAAGGTAGTCCTCTTACAAGGTTATTTTTAGCTAAAAGATTTATTACCTTAAAGTTCACATGACCTAGCCTTCTATGCCATAACATAGATTCATCCAAAGAAGTTGTAGCAACTAGACATGTAAGGTGGTCTTTGGGCACTATGTTTTTCATATTAACACTGTACAGATTTCTTTTCCTAGGAAACTTAAGTAGTACCTCAGCATCACTAGGAAACTTAAAGTTAGGAGATAAAACCAAGCAATCAGTATCTGTGAACAGAACAAAATTCTTCTTGTCACACATTTGTGACACACTGAACAGATTGTATTTGAGTTCTTTCACATAGTACACATCTTCAAAGTCCAAATTACCAGTCTTGATTGTGCCTTTACCAGTAATTCTTCCACCAATTCCTCCTCCAAAAGAAACATATCCTCCATTCAAATCAGTGAAGTCTGAAAGGTAAGATAGATTTCCAGTCATGTGCCTATAACACCCACTGTCTGAATAGCCAAGATCATCATTATTGTTGGAATTTCCCTGCACATAAGATAAAAGAAAATTAGTTCCTTTTGGGGACCTAAGCCATCACTGACTTGGATCTGCCTCGTGCATCAATGTAATCATATTTCTTGAGAGTAACTGATGCACTGTTGGGTTGAGTGGTCTTTCTCACCCAACAAGCTGAGGGCTTAACAGCATTGCCCTTGATTCCATTTGCCGCATTCACTTTAGAACCAGCAGGTTTCTTTTTAGGCTTAAAAGTATTAACTTTTGGCCTATCAGTATTAAGTTTTGGCTCATAAGTATTAACCTTTTTCTTGTAAAACTTGATTTGTTCATCATAAGATTTAAAGGTTTGAGCTGCTCTAGCATGAAGGGGTGATGCGCTCTAGAACAGTCAAGCTTTATCACACAAGCCCGCCACTTGTGAATGGCGGACCGTAACAAGCTTAAAACGGCTCAGGAACGAAATCAATGAAGATCTGAGGAGTATAGTGTTTCCCCGGGTCGTTATGTCCCAGCGAGTTGTGCAATGGATTATCAAACGTTTAGTGATCGGGAGATTTGAACGGAAAAAGGATTTGGATATGATATTATAACTACGGAAAAAGCCAACAAATAAAAACGGCTTAAATGCAAATTAAAGAAAATTAAAAAGATAAAATCTATTAAATAAATGCTATCACTATTATTAAAATGATGTTTTTGTTCTTTTTGTTTTAATAAAACTTAATTAAAAACTACGTGACGTACAAACAAAAACGTGAAACTCACTCAATGTAAATCCTAAAAATATGAAAAATACATTTTTACAAATCTAATAATATGAGAAAATTTATAGAAAAAGAAATTTATTTTTATAACTATTTAATTAATTATTATTAATTAAAAACTATTTTTAACTATTAAATAATTACCTAAAATACAAGAAAATAGGAAATAAAGCTAGAAAAATAAAATTAAGACTTAGAAAAGTCTAAAATAACAAACTAGAATTTTCAAAACTATTTTTGTATTTTTCTGATTATTTTTCTATTTTTTATGAATTTTAAACTATTAAAAACTAATTAAATTATTTAAAAATACAAATTTAACTAAGAAAAATCTAGAAAAATATTTTTTTTGGCTTTTTATATTTATCTTAAACTATTAAAATTGAAAAATGATTTTTTGGAACTTTTTCTCAATTAAATGCAATTAAAGCTATTTAAAAAGGCTTAAAAACTAATTTTAATTAAGGAAAATAGTGAACAGTAACTAAAAATCATGAAAATTGCAGGGAAATTCTAAAATGTAATTCTAAAGCAGGGAAAAATATAAAAACTAGGCCCTATGTGGAAGATATGAAGGCTGCAATGTAAACTAACATGGAATAAGCACTAGGAAATAAGCAAATAAGCTCTACAGTACACCAACTGATCAAATAAGCTAATGTATGCTAAAACTACTCTAACTTAACCAGATGCAACTACTCCTAACTCCTTATTAGCTAATTACCAAGAATTAATCCAACTGCCAATAATAAGCAAAACAGATTTGGGACCCTACTGTAAGCACTTGCAACTGCTTAACCAATAAGCTAAAGAGAAAACTAGAAATGTGGTTCTAAAGCCCACCAACCAGAGATAATTTACCCAAAGTTTCAGCTAATAAGGACCTTGAATGAAGAAGATAAAGCTCAAAATAAAAGTGACCAAAAGGAACAGTACTGCTGGTGCTAAGAACAGATGAACAGGTACCATGTTTGAGCTATTCTAACTGCTTATCAGGAGGGTGTAAAGGCAAAGCAAATATGTGGTCTTAAAGACCACCTGGAAAACTGCAACTGGACCAGGAATGAGACCCTGACAAGTTAAAATAAACAGTGTGCACTAGCTACAAGATCAGCAAAAAACTAGTTCAGACCTGGTGTTTGGACAGTTGACTTTTTAAGAACTATGATTAGGTTGACTAAAATGAAATTTGAATGCAAATGTAGAACTGATGTGGGTAAATAATGATGTAATGAAACTTTAACAAGCTACCTTATCAACTTCTAAACCTAGGTGTGACGATTTGAGAAACTATTTTCAACATTTATGGAGACAAGATCAGTAGAGATGAAAATTTGACTATGAGCTCAAATGATAGTAAGACAAAGACATATATGATAATAATATACTATAACAAGAATGATGCAACTGATCTAATCCATGCTTGTAACCTCTAAAACAGTTTTTAACTTTGATCCAAACACCCCTTAATGGACTGTTTTGCAAGTGAAACTTAACCAACCACCAACTAGCCACTGCTATAGATCAAATTGAGTCTACATGACCATAAAACAACTAAATTAACAGATTAAAACTAGTGGAGACCTTAAATACACATATAAGCATAAATTGCAATTTTGACAAGAAATTGAAAATGAGAATTTAACTCACACATGTCCAACTGGTGTACAAGCTAAAACCAAACCCAAAACCTACACTACCTAGTCTATTTCAACCCAATTCACAGATCTGCAACACCCTTTATCATCACCAAATCCAATTTGAGCTTCATGTTGACTTTTATTGACCATGGAGCTAAGTTAATTGAAACTGAATAAAAGCTTATCAAAAGCCAAAGTAAGCTTAAATAAGCTTAATTGATTAAATCAGGAGCTTATTAGAAGCTTGAATATAGAATTTGAAACTTGAAAACTTCCACAGTAACCAATAAACTGAAATTTGATTAAAGCTTAAAATTGATACTCAAAAGCTCAATATAACAATGTTTTAACTTAAATAGGATACAAATAAACTTGAACTACAACATTTGATTAAAACTAATACATTTTAAAGAAAATTCGACATTAAAGGAAAAAAATGAAAAACTAGCTAACACCCTTCTCTTCTCCTCTAGCCTCCTTTTTATACTCAACTGCTTCTCTTTCTCTCTCTAAGCTAATCCCAGATGTGTTTTTGGCCATTGGATCACTGGGAGTCATCTTGGCCCTCCATTTCATTTTGGCGGGAAAAATGAATTTTGACAGTTGGATTGGTTGAGTGTAAGGGGAGGGTGTAATTTATTGTCCCTTGGATTCTTGTGTTTGGAGTGATAAGGTTGGGTGGAGAAATGAGCTGGAGGAGAGGCCATTGTGTGTTGCAGTGTGTTTGCAGAGAAGAAGGTGAAAAAGGAGATGGCTTGGCGCGTGTGTGGGTGTTTTGACCGAGATTTGACCACAGGCTATTAATCAAGGGGGGGTCCAAAAGGTTATTTGACAGGGGTCCAATTGGTGTCAAGGGTCAAAATGGTGTGTAAAGAGTTAATAATAACAAGGACCATTTATGTAATTCCTGAAAATGTAAGGACCAAACTGCCATTATCTCAAAGTTACTTCAAGGGACCATTAATGACAAGTTTCAAAAGTACAGGGACCAGAATTGCCATTTTGCAATTTTCCAAGGGCCATTTCTGCCAATTCTTAAACTTGAAGGACCAATTTGTAATTTTCTCAAAACTTTTTTTTATATTTTTCACCAAAGGACTAAATTTGACAAATTATGATTTAAAAGGACCTTTGGTGATTTTACTTTTGAAATTATGAGCTTAGGGACTGTTTTTGACAACTTTTGAAACTTGGGGGACTGAAACTGCAATTTTTGCAAATTTGATATGTTTTTCATCTGATTTTGATATTTTTGCATTTAAAACACATAAAACACTGATTTGTGATATTTTGATCATTTTGATGTGTTTCCGAGTGTTTTCAGATGATTTTGCAGTTTATATTGTACAAAAATGATGAGTATTTACACACTCATCAATCCCCCACACTGAGATATTGCTAGTCCCTAGCAATGATTTGAGAAAACATAATGGATTTTAAACTCTTTACCAAAAGCCATTACTTCTGGAGTAGCCAAATGTTTCAGTTCAAGTAAGAACCTTGGTACACTAATAACCAAGTGATTTTGAGCAAACCACCGACTTCCAACGGATTTGATTTTGTCTTTACCGAAGCCGTACCCTTCGGACTAGCCAATCCTTTTGTCTTACAGACATGGCGGTTGATAACCAAATGAGAAGTGTAAAACACTTACTCCAAAAAATTTTGGCCAAAAGCGGAATTGGTATAATTACATGATAAAATTCGTGAGAATTCCCCCCCACACTTAGAAATGAATATTGCCCTCAATATTCAAAGTACCGGCGGTTATGCCGAAACAAAGAACGTAAAAGGGAAATATTACGGCCATTATTTAGAAGATTTTTTTTTTTTTTTTATATATGTGGGGCATTACCCCCACACTTAGGTGGTAGAAAGGGGTAAGAAGTCAGAAATATGGGTGAAAACCCATATGGTGAGTGCTACTGTTTTTGATTTCCGAGTCGCTAGCTTGACTCGACCCCGAATTCATTGGTTCATGGGGAAGCAAAGTGGAAGAAACAATCTCCATCGGACTTTCATTCAAGATGTTTGGATAAACATTTGAAGCACGTGAAAGTTCCACACCGATGAGATATAGATAGAACCGGCTCACAAATGGTACATGAAAATGCCGGGATCAAAGATAATGTCTTCATTCCCGAAGGAGTGAAGAACAGGAGAGGCTACGGGATAGGTGAAGAAGAGATAGAAAGTCATGATAAACATCATGACTAACTCATCTTCATCTATAGGAGGATCCATAATTTCAGGATTATGAATCTCATCATTTAAGCTTATGTGATCAAGACAAATCTCGGGAGTGTCTAGATCAAAGTAGAATTTATCATACTCCGTCGGAGATATGATATGAGTGAGTTCATCTGAGAACTCCATGAATGTGAATGAATCATACTCAGAATTGATATGAGTGGGTTCACTAGTGAACTCCTCCAATGTACATGATTCATAATCGGGGAGAGAATTATGAGAATGAGAAGTGGTACTGCCACTAATCTTCTCTCCCATATTATCAAAACAGGAGGCTTTCATTCCCGGAATAGAATCATCGGAAAGAATGTCACTATCCTTAATGGGGATAGGAGATGAAATAGGTTTCTCTTTGAAAGCCTCGATTTTAGAAATGAGAAGACTGACATTCAATAATGTTGCTCGAAGAGCTTCATCTTTGATTTCAGTGTCAGTAACTTCATCATTCTCTTCTTCTAAGTTAACAAGCTCAGAAGGTGAATCTTCCACATAAACGATGTCTCCACAAGATAACGAATCATCATCAGAATCGGAGAACATCTCAACATGATTTGTTTGGAAGACAAGAGGAGGAGGGATATCACACACATGATCAAGAATTCCCTGTGACTCTCTTGGGATTGGGACAAGGTCCTCAACACTAGACTTTATGAATTCGTCCGATTCCTTTTCAGGAACAGTGTCGAGATGCTCGTCCCCCATAATAAGAGAGTGAGTGGGAGCCTCGGGTGTGATAGCAGTTGTTTGAGATGGAGTCTCAACTGCTGGGACATCAACTGACTGAGGGAGTTGAGAACTATTATTTCTAAAAGGATAAAAACCCTCCTCGTCATCATCATAGAGAGCTGCCTTAAGAAATTGGGAACGCCTTAGAGCTGCATGCTCTAGGGCTAATAATTATTCCCTAGATTGGCGGGCCTCTCGCTCTTCGGCAAGCAATTCTCCTATAGTCTTTTCACCACTCACTTGATTCTTAAAGTTTTGAATCATATCATCAAGTGTTTTCATTGCGGTTTCAAGATCCTGGGAGATTTCTTGAGGTAACGGCTTAGGTGGAGTTTGAACCGTATAATGCTGTGGAGGTTGGAAATTGTCAAACATGTAAGAGTCATGATTGTTACAAGGAACTGGGTTCCCTATTTGACAATCAGAGCTGAAATGGGGACCTCCACAGTACTCACAACACTAAAACTGTTGAGTCTGGAATGGTGAATCATATGGATTTTGGTCATAACCAAAACTCTGAGCATCATTGGGAAACTGTTCATAGACAAACGTGTTTCCGGACTGACACTCAAATCCTTGGTGAGGACCTCCACAAAATTCACAACAGAAGTGTTGATTGTATGAAGATAAGTCGGGCTGTGGTGGGTAATTGGAAAAGTTTGAGGAGTCGTTAAATGAGTTCTGATCAAATGAATTCCTCGAACCACAAAACAAACAACTCCCGTTATGAATATCATTACCACATTGTACACACGTACACCAACGACAGGGTGAACCATAAAGAGGCTCACCACAACCGACACAAGGAATAAACGATTGCATTTGATAGTTATGAAGAGGAATCGGTTTATTCAAAGAATCAACAAAACCAACATGGTGATCCGGATGACTATCAAGTCTCGAAGAACATTCAGAAAAATCAGGAGGTGGGACAAGTGGTGTGCTCTGAGAGCTAGCAATTTCCACCACTTCCGTTATGGTCTCCGGTTCTGGTTCTTGAGAAACGTGAAGATTAGGCAAGTCATTCTTGCTAGTCACCGGTGTTTGAATGGGTTCATCGTAATCAATTCTAATTCTCGACCTTTTTTCATCGGTTTGAATTTGTTCGATTAGATTACGGGCTCTATCTTCAAAGAAAGTGTCCTCGTAATCCTCGGTGGGTGCTTGGGGTAGCTCCGATGTTTGAACTGGTTTGTCAAGATTAGAATGTATTTCAGGTTGTGGCGGGTGGTCGAAATAACTTTGAAAAGAATTTATGATGGATAATTCGCACGAATTGCAAAATTTGCTTGAACTAGGCCCTCCACACCGCTCACACACATTTCTGACGATGAAGTTGACGATTGTCGACATAAGAATTAAACATATAGAGGATTAAGAAGAGAATCAAATGGTTGAGAGGATACGAAGAATAGAATTAAACGGCAAAAGAGGGTAAGAGAAATAGAATCAACGAATAAGAGGAATGAGAAGAATATTTTTGGTATTTTTTTGAATAAGAAAACATAAACATATACAGATGGATGGTATGAACAAAGAGTGAATATCCAAATCACTAATCTGCTAGACGTAAGATAATTAGCACAGCTCCCCGGCAGCGGCGCCAAAAATTTGATCGCTCCGAACAGTCAAGCTTTATCACACAAGCCCGCCACTTGTGAATGGCGGACCGTAACAAGCTTAAAACGGCTCAGGACGAAATCAATGAAGATCTGAGGAGTATAGTGTTTCCCGGTCGTTATGTCCCCGAGTTGTGCAATGGATTATCAAACGTTTAGTGATCGGGAGATTTGAACGGAAAAAGGATTTGGATATGATATTATAACTACGGAATAAGCCAAAAAACGGCTTAAATGCAAATTAAAGGAAATTAAAAAGATAAAATCTATTAAATAAACGCTATCACTATTATTAAAATGATGTTTTTGTTCTTTTTGTTTTAATAAAACTTAATTAAAAACTACGTGACGTACAAACAAAAACGTGAAACTCACTCAATGTAAATCCTAAAAATATGAAAAATACATTTTTACAAACCTAATAATATGAGAAAATTTATAGAAAAAGAAATTTATTTTTATAACTATTTAATTAATTATTATTAATTTAAAACTATTTTTAACTATTAAATAATTACCTAAAATACAAGAAAATAGGAAATAAAGCTAGAAAAATAAAATTAAGACTTAGAAAAGTCTAAAATAACAAACTAGAATTTTCAAAACTATTTTTGTATTTTTTTGATTATTTTTCTATTTTTTATGAATTTTAGACTATTAAAAACTAATTAAATTATTTAAAAATACAAATTTAACTAAGAAAAATCTAGAAAAATATTTTTTGGCTTTTTATATTTATCTTAAACTATTAAAATTGAAAAATGATTTTTGGAACTTTTCTCAATTAAATGCAATTAAAGCTATTTAAAAAGGCTTAAAAACTAATTTTAATTAAGGAAAATAGTGAGTGAGTAACTAAAATCATGAAAATTGCAGGGAAATTCTAAAATGTAATTCTAAAGCAAGGAAAAATATAAAAACTAGGCCCTATGTGGAAGATATGAAGGCTGCAATGTAAACTAACATGGAATAAGCACTAGGAAATAAGCAAATAAGCTCTGATTACACCAACGATCAAATAAGCTAATGTATGCTAAAACTACTCTAACTTAACCAGATGCAACTACTCCTAACTCCTTATTAGCTAATTACCAAGAATTAATCCAACTGCCAATAATAAGCAAAACAGATTTAGGACCCTGCTGTAAGCACTTGCAACTGCTTAACCAATAAGCTAAAGAGAAAACTAGAAATGTGGCTCTAAAGCCCACCAACCAGAGATAATTTACCCAAAGTTTCAGCTAATAAGGACCTTGAATGAAGAAGATAAAGCTCAAAATAAAAGTGACCAAAAGGAACATGATCACTGCTGTACTAAGAACGGATGAACAGTACCATGTTTGAGCTATTCTAATGCTTATCGGGAGGGTGTAAAGGAAGCAAATATGTGGTCTTAAAGACCACTGGAAAAAGCAATGGACCAGAATGAGACCACGACAAGTTAAAATAAACATGTGCACTAGCTACAAGATCAGAAAAAAACTAGTTCGGACACTGTGTTTGGACATTGACTTTTAAGAACTATGATTAGGTTGACTAAAATGAAATTTGAATGCAAATGTAGAACTGATGTGGGTAAATAATGATGTAATGAAACTTTAACAAGCTACCTTATCAACTTCTAAACCTAGGTGACAGATTTGAGAAACTGTTTTCAACAGTTATGGAGACAAGATCAGTAGAGATGAAAATTTGACTATGAGCTCAAATGATAGTAAGACAAAGACAAATATGATAATAATATACTATAACAAGAATGATGCAACTGATCTAATCCATGCTTGTAACCTCTAAAACAGTTTTTAACTTTGATCCAAACACCCCTTAATGGACTGTTTTGCAAGTGAAACTTAACCAACCACCAGCTAGCCACTGCTATAGATCAAATTGAGTCTACATAACCATAAAACAACTAAATTAACAGATTAAAACTAGTGGAGACCTTAAATACACATATAAGCATAAATTGCAATTTTGACAAGAAATTGAAAATGAGAATTTAACTCACACATGTCCAACTGGTGTACAAGCTAAAACCAAACCCAAAACCTACACTACCTAGTCTATTTCAACCCAATTCACAGATCTGCAACACCCTTTATCATCACCAAATCCAATTTGAGCTTCATGTTGACTTTTATTGACCATGGAGCTAAGTTAATTGAAACTGAATAAAAGCTTATCAAAAGCCAAAGTAAGCTTAAATAAG
The DNA here is from genome assembly GCA_910596185.1 of Chrysanthemum makinoi. Lineage (NCBI taxonomy): Eukaryota > Viridiplantae > Streptophyta > Magnoliopsida > Asterales > Asteraceae > Chrysanthemum > Chrysanthemum makinoi. The sequence goes on from OU343223.1 coordinate 255,090,280, forward strand.
CTTAATTGATTAAATCAGGAGCTTATTAGAAGCTTGAATATAGAATTTGAAACTTGAAAACTTCCACAGTAACCAATAAACTGAAATTTGATTAAAGCTTAAAATTGATACTCAAAAGCTCAATATAACAATGTTTTAACTTAAATAGGATACAAATAAACTTGAACTACAACATTTGATTAAAACTAATACATTTTAAAGAAAATTCGACATTAAAGGAAAAAATGAAAAAACTAGCTAACACCCTTCTCTTTCTCCTCTAGCCTCCCTTTTATACTCAACTCCTCTTTCTCTCTCTAAGCTAATCCGGATGTGTTTTTGGCCATTGGATCACTGGGAGTCATCTTGGCCCTCCATTTCATTTTGGCGGGAAAAATGAATTTTGACAGTTGGATTGGTTGAGTGTAAGGGGAGGGTGTAATTTATTGTCCCTTGGATTCTTGTGTTTGGAGTGATAAGGTTGGGTGGAGAAAATGAGTGGAGGAGAGGCCATTGTGTGTTGCAGTGTGTTTGCAGAGAAGAAGGTGAAAAAGGAGATGGCTTGGCGCGTGTGTGGGTGTTTTGACCGAGATGTGACCACAGGCTATTAATCAAGGGGGTCCAAAAGGTTATTTGATGTGGGTCCAATTGGTGTCAAGGGTCAAAATGGTGTGTAAAGAGTTAATAATAACAAGGACCATTTATGTAATTCCTGAAAATGAAAGGACCAAACTGCCATTATCTCAAAGTTACTTCAAGTGACCATTAATGACAAGTTTCAAAAGTACTAAGGACCGAATTGCCATTTTGCAATTTTCCAGGGGCCATTTCAATTCTAAACTTGAAGGACCAATTTGTAATTTTCTCAAAACTTTTTATATTTTCACCAAAGGACTAAATTTGACAACTTATGATTTTAAAAGGACCTTTGGTGATTTTTATTTTGAAATTATGTGCTCAGGGACTGTTTTTGACAACTTTTGAAACTTGGGGGACTAAACTGCAATTTTTGCAAATTTGATATGTTTTTCATCGATTTGATATTTTTGCATTTAAAACACATAAAACACCGATTTGTGATATTTTGATCATTTTGATGTGTTTCTGAGTGTTTTCAGATGATTTTGCAGTTTATATTGTACAAAAATGATGAGTATTTACACACTCATCAAGGGGCCTTGGTGAAGTAGAAGGTGATTTAGAAAAGTTTCTTTTGGGTCTATCACCAAATACTCTGGGTTGTGGTCTAGCAGATATTACTGGCTTCAGATATTCAAAGATTTTATGCCAGTTTTAAGAAGAACTGCTCTAGGGGTCATGATGGGTTAAGGTCTCATAGGGTGTCTGCATTGAGCCTGCAGATGAGAGAAGCTACCACACACAAAGCAAGATTTATTATACATGACAAATTCATCTCCTAGTTGCTCAGTTTTAAGCGGTTCTAGTTTCTTTTGTTTCCTCTAGGACTAGATGACATGTTTCTATACATCTCAAAGATACTTCTAATGGCTTCCTAACAGGTTTGTCAGTTGGTTTTTCAGGTTTAGTGGCCTATTCTTGCTTTGGTTCACTAGACTCTACCTTTTTGTTTTCAAACACATATACCTCAGGTAAAGAAGTGTCACTGGCACTTTCAAAGGTCTCATCAGGCTTTTCAGTCTTGGTCTCAAAAGGTTTACGATCACAGACAAATGTGGGTGCCTTAAATTCCTCTAAGCCAGTGTGTTCAAGGTCTATGCCAAGAGGTGAAGGGATACCTCTGAATGGTGGTGGTGCTGTCTTATATCCCATACCTGATTTGGCTTTGCCAATTAATGCTTTTTTCAGGTATCTATCAACTCTCTAAGAGTTATAATGTTGTGTGTCTTTAAGTTGCTCAACACTTAGCTTTATATTATCTTTAATTTTTGTGACTTTCTCTAGTTCTTCTTTTAACACATTTATGGTGATGTCTTTAAAAGATATTTCCCTATTAAGCACATCAGTTGTTTCAGTAAACTTTGACTCATTTTCTTTATAGTGCACAATTTGTTTTTCTAAAACTGCTAAGCCTCTTTTATGATTTGCTAAGTTATAACTGGTTTTAGAAAGCTCTTCAGACAATTTATCAAACTCAGTTTTAAGAGACTCATGTCTACTTAATGGAACACAAGTATCTGAACAATTAAGTACCTCAGATACCAAAGCCATATTAATTGTACTTTCTTCTTCATCAGCCATGAAGCTCCAATCATATCCAAAGACCATCAACTTGGCTACCATTGCTTTAGAAGAAGAGTTATCGACTTCACTATGCTTACCTTTTGCTCCTGGGGCTCCTGCATTCCCACGGCAAAATGCCCAAGCTTGCCACAGTTGTAGCATTCTACCTTTCCTTGTCAAACACAACAAGATCTCCATCATTGATCTTAATCGCCTTCCGTTTTCTTCATGAACCTTCTGCTCATTGATCGGTAGGCAATGTTCCATTTGATGTCCATTTCTTCCATTTCATCTTCATGGATTTGTCTCAGATCATCATGAGTGATCTGGGATCCTTGACTCTGCTCAGCAATGAAAGCATAGATTGTACCTTCATTAATGCCTCCTGCAGTAGTGACCTAGCCATCAGTATTAACATTGGTACTAGGAGTACTAACATCAAAACTGTCCTTATCATTACTAGTGACAGGGTGAGCCACAAAGGCTATGTTTGTGACCATTTGGCTGGAAGATTGCTTTCTCTTCATATCTTGTTCAATCACCTTAAAGCTATTGAGCATTGTCCAACTTCATGGTTTCAAATTCTGGCTTGTTCTTCCATACAATGACATGAGTGTCCCATTTTGGTGATGGAAGACTTCTAACAAACCTGAGGTTGACATCTTCCTTGGAGAGGTCCACATCAATCTTGCCAGTTGACTAACAAGTTTTTGAAGCCTATTGTAAGCTCGCCAATGGACTTCGGTTGCACCGGTGATGAAGTTTCAATGGCTTTGAACAAACTCTGAGCATCTTTGTGTTTGTTGAAGGTGAGTTGATGATCATCAGGTATTGCCATGAATAAAAAGACTTGACCTTGATAAAATTGCCTCTTAGACCCATTTCTTCATTAGTGATAGGATCACCTTTATCTTTAGTAACGACCTTACCACCAACTTCTTCGGTGTGACAATGGATTTGTAGAGTCTCCATTGATCACAATGTTCCTGACTTAAAATAAAGTACCAAGAAGTCTTTGTCATCGCATTCTCGAGTTCGTATTCATTTGGCTGAAACTTAGGAACTCTGTTAACATCATTGGATTTGTTTGATTCAAAATCTATTTCTTCAGATTTGTCACACATGATCTTCTAAAACAAAGCTTCGGACAATAAAGCTCGATACCACTTGTGAAGTCCCAAACCTTGGATCTAGAACACTTAGCTTGTAACGTGTTAGTTACTAGGATGGTTCCAAAACAACAATGAGAAACTTTGTTGTAGATGCACACAAGTATGCGGAATGTACTTGAATGCACTTAGAAGATTAATATAGACACAAGAATAACATCAACAGCTTCAATATTATTGATTAATAATGAGTACTCTCTAGTACTAGGGTTTACAACCTTGAAGCTTTTCTTAAGACGGCTAGAGTATTGATGTATGTTTAACCTAGCTAGGATCTCCCTTTATACACTAAGGAGATCCCTTACAGAGATAACTATGCATTAAGTATATCATATCTTCTATTGGTATAGAAGATATGCTATTACAAACCTTACACAACATACTTAATATAGATCAGTACAAACTCTAACACTATCAGTACTAACATTTTCACTATCCGTACTAACTAGTTAATACTCTTCCAATAATACTGTCAGTACTAACTTTAACATAATAAGTATTAACTCCCTGAAGTGAATTTCCCAACACAATTGCTTCTTGGAAGGCCGTGATGCTTCCCCTTGCTGTGCGGTAGTGGAAAGGCTTTTTGTTAGGAATTAGAAATTCCAGGTATTAAAGAGTCGGTCACCTCAAGTATATGTAATCGTTAGAAAGCTCGTAGTCATAGTAATATTAAGTTAAGTAGTATTTAGTTAAGTAACACCGTGGAGGGCGGACGGGTCTTTACCCTTGTATGCACGATCCACGACCCGATGTGTGGCGTTTTATGTAAGACTATAAATACTCTCTACCTCCCAAGGTAGAGAGTTGGAGCTCATAATAATATCTTTCACTTTCTCTCACTAAGTTCCCTAAACCTCTAACTTTCTCTCTCTAGAATTCCATCTATATGCTACCTTGTGTTAATGTTATGATGTGTATGTGAAAAGTTATATCTTACAATTGGTATCAAGAGCCATGGTTAGATCATATCTTACACATCTTTGGATTTCTAGTGGTTTTAGGTGGTTTTGAGTTTGAAAAAGTTTAGTGGTTTTTGCATCATTTGATTGATTTCTAGTGTTAAAGTTTTGATTTTGGTTGTACTTTTATGTTTAGAATCATCAAAAGTGTTTAGGTTTTCATTTGGTAAGCTTGAATCATCTTGGTTGGGTTGTTTTGGATTGAAAAGTGAGGTTTATATGGGTTTTCAAGCTAGCGACTTAGCTCACGGAATAGTTTCTTGGTAGCGACTTGCTTCACATTTTTGTAGCGACTTACGGTGTTGGAGCTAGCGAGTTAGATCTAGCGAGTTAAAGTACAAGTAGTGGATTCTCCACTACGGGTAGCGACTTATGGTAGCGACTTGGTCGATGCGAGTTGCTCTTTAGCGACTTGTGTCTCTAGCGACTTGTGTAGCAATTCTTTGCCAAAATTTGGTTAGCGACTTGATGCGTAGCGAGTTACTACTTAGCGACTTGCTTTTACGTTAGCGACTTGGGACTCTAGCGACTTAGGGGTGTAGCGAATTAAGGGTTAGCGACTTAGTGCATTAATTTCTAGCGACTTAGTGCATTAATTTCTAGCGACTTAGTGCATTATCTTCTAGCGATTTAGTATTTTATCATCTAGAGTCTTGAGTGATTGTTTAAGGTTTTCTCTTGATTGATAAAATCCGTGAAAGAATCCATTTCTCGGTTTAATCATAGAGCTATAAAATCCCGTATAATCTGTTAACATGTCTACCAAGCGTTCCCCTTTGTTATCTCCACTTTGTTGCGAAGATGTTCAAGCGGTGGCTCGGATACTCGTCCACCCATGCTTGTGAGGCTGACTACGACTCTTGGGCTCAGCGAATTAGCTGTATTGCCTTGGAAAGGAAAATGGTGTCAACATTCTCAAATCCATTGATGAAGGACCATATCGAGTTGAGGCGACTAGAGACATACTTGATACTAATGCGAGATGGTACTCTGTTTACGGAATAGATAGACCTAAGATGTATGATGAGCTTGATGATAAGGATAAAAAGAGATTTGATCACGGATATCGGGGCTTCAAACATTGTTCTTCAAGGTCTTCCTAAAGACATCTACAAGCTGATCAATCATAACACGGATGCTAAAGGCGGTTTGGGACAATGTTAAGATGCTTCTCTCGGGTTACGAATTAACTATGGAAGGCAGAGAATCCCAACTCTATGGCCAATTTGAGCATTTCAAGATGAAACCGGATGAGAGTGTCTATGAGTACTATGTGAGATTTCATAAGTTAGTTAATGACATGAGGAACATCGGAATGACTATGCCTAACATTCAGTTGAACTCAAAATTTGTGAACAACATGAATCCCAAATGGCACAAGTTTGTTACCTTTGTGAAGCTCACTAAAGGATTGAAGAATACAAACTATGAGCAACTCTATGCCTTCCTCCTTGAGAATGAGAGACATGCTATGTTTGAAAAATTAATTCTCAATCGGTTCAAAACCAACGAGGAGAGACAAGCTCGTCTAATGACTCTCTGACTTTCTACTCAAACATCGGAATCACAACCAAAGCATCACAAGTCATACCCTTGGGTAATGGTAATCACAAACTCATTCTTGATCCTATGTACAAACAAGGCGATCTTTGATACTCACGTGGGTAGCTTCATTAATCAACTAGCTCTTCTCATCGGTCAAAACATGAATACTCTCCCACAAACCAACAACAACCTCGAGCGCATCTAACCCACACAATCAAGCCACTATTAAAGATGGAAGGATGGTGGTGCAACGATTCGGGAAAAGCGATATGATCGAGGGGCGAGGTGGGCTGGGAGAGGTTATGTTGGAAACGAGAATCGAGGAAGGAATGGTAACCAAGGTCAAACTAAGCTCATCAAATGTTATAAGTGTGGTGGAGAGGGACACATTGCAAGGAACTGTACATCTCCAAAGCGCCCTGAGAATCTTGATTACTTGAGAGAGAAGATCTTTGGCGGCTCAAGCTCGGGACAATGGTGCTACTCTGAATGAAGAGGAATTGCTTTGTTTCTTCTTGAGGGCAATGCCAAGACCTATGATGCGGATGTGGATGGCGGCCTATTAGGAGATAGGTCACAATCATCAGAATGCCTTTCAAGTCGCTGGTTGTGATGCATACGACTCTGATGTGGATGATGGACCTACGGCACACACAATTTTATGGCTAGCATTTCTCCAATGGTTTCTCCCAAGGTCTCTTCTTCATCACTAGTTGGGCCATCCCATGACAAGCTCATCTCAAAGGTATTAAAACTATCGATGATCTTGATGTGCACGGATGCATGACAAAGTACAATCAGCTGAAACTATTGAATCAAATATTGAAAATATGGGTAATATCAATATTGTCCCATATGATCAATACGTGAAACAAAGTGAAAGTGAAGTTGTACCAAGTGATGCATCTTCTGCGGTCAACAATGACTATGTTTTTGATGAATACCTTTGCATGTGCCTGATGATTCCATTATTTACGAACTAAATGCCTATAAAGTACGTGTTGCTATTTATGAACAACGTGCTAAATTTGAGTTGACCACTTTCGTGGCGAGGAAATGGATAACCAAGTAAGTACTGTAATTAGAAAAAGTAAGTTTAGAGAAGAAGTATTGAAACAAGAATTAAATTCCTTGCAAGAAAAACTCTCTAAAACATCTAAACAAAAACAAGAACTTCAAGAAAATGTGAAAATGCTTAAGCAAGAATTTAATGCAAAGGAATCAAAACTCTTGAGAGATTTTTCTAATCCGAAAACTTTGAAAAACAAACTTGAGAACAAGTTGTACATACAAGGAAACACCATTCAATTTGCTCACATGGTCACTAAACATGAGTCTTAGCGATAAGCATAGCATTCCCCTTGTTGAGGAACCGAATCGAGAGGTAATTAAAAGGCTAGAAATGCTCATAAGGTGCTTTATGATGGTAATGAAATTCTTAAGCCTAGGCGGAAACCTAGTTGCGTTGAGTGCGAGGAAGATAAGAAATCGGATGAAGTCACTAGGGAAAGGATGAACAAAAACTAGATGACCGAAATGCAAAGAGAAAAAGATTATTATCACTCCCCATGACTACAAGAAGGAAAAGTGGATTTCCTTGAACATGTTTAAGCCTCAAACATTCTTGACCCACTGAACAAGTGTTACGGAAAAGGATATGGACTTGCAAAAAGCTGAAAATCTTATTGAAAAGAATCCCTCTTGTAGGAAATTCCTAAAGCGTGTGTATCCTCCAAATACACCAATGCATTTAGTTCCTAGAACTATTGCCACTAAGAGCAAGACCTTAATCAGTCAATATGTTATTCTTCAACTATTTACCGATTTTGAGAAAACTTGTTAGAAAAGGATCACACCTTTGGGATAGCTGAAGGGAAAGGGGTTTTGAGCAAATGAAAGAATGTTATTTAGCTGAGGTCATGCCTTTCTTTAAACAACTAAAAGATCATTTTGAGAGTCGTAAAACGGGGACAAAATCGGATATTAAAGAAATGGAAAAGGAATTTGATGCAATGGTAGTTGAAGTTAGTGATTATGGGCGTGCACTAAAATATAATGAGATTGAGAGGAAGAACTTGCATACCTTAAATGAGACTCTTATTCCTGAATGTGTTGCTCAAGATATCTTTTCCTTTGCTTCAAATTGCTCTATTAATGCTTCCAAATTTCATGAACTATCTGTGGCCTGAAAGTCTCCCATGATCGTGTCATTGAGCTTGAAAAACTAATTACGAACTAAGCGAGAAAATTGAACTGGATGATCACAACAATTTGGTTAAACATTTTTCTAAACCGGAAGTTGAGCATTTTAATTTACAACTAAAATATCAACATCTTAAAGAAAATGTTAAAACTTCACATGTCAAGACATCGTCGGATGCTCGAGTTTGATCGATTTTCAAATTAACAAGCGTGATGAGCGATTCAAGCTCGATTGCAACACGATCGAGAAAGTTGAAAGCCCAAATCTCTCAATTAAAGGGTCAAGCGAACAATAAGGCAGGGCTCCCAAATCCCTCCTTCTTTAGATTCTCGGAATTCTCAAACTTTTCATCTTCAAAACTTAGTTGATGCCTTACAAAAGGAAAGCGAGAGTTTTCTAGAAGAAAATGAAAAAGTTAAGCGACATTTTAAAGAGTTATATGATTCAATGAAAGTCACCCGTGACCAAAACAACGAAAAAATAGCGTCTTTACAAAAGGAAATTGAGAATCTAAGAAGTGGGGAAATGGGAAGCGCCACTTGTTTTCAATAAGAATGTTGTCTCAAAGTCACCCTTAGGCTGCAAATACAACTGTGAGTTAAATATATTCCTCCTCATCTTAGGAATAATGAACATGCTTTTCATGAATCCTGTGCTCACCTTAAGGATAGTCTAGAATGTCTCAGTGAGATTGTCGAAGAGGATTTCATTAACAAACCTCTTGATAGTGATATTAGGTTTGCTTGCCTCGGGCCAAGCGATCTCAAGAGTTGCTAGAATGTGTAATTGCCACATGTCCAAAATCCTTAACCTAAGGTGAAAAAGGCAAAGGCTGTGATGCCTGTTCTATGCCTAGTGCCAAGCGAGGAAATCCGTTCTATGCCCGGTCTTAAAAAGGAAACACTAATGTGCCTTCAAGTAGTTGATTCGGATATGTTAGTGCTAAGAAAGTGAACTTTAGTGTGCTGCAAAAAGCTCAAATCACAGTCTTAAAGTATACACTAATGTGCCTTCTAGTACTTGAGATCCTTGCACATCAAGTTCAGGAATGCAAAAATTAGATCAACCAACTAAAGTTCCCATTCCCTCTGGGAGTGTCGGTGACTTTAAAGCGGCGGTCAAAGTCTCAAGACAATACAAGGAATGATAGGACCTTGCAAGCTAAGAATGTGCCTTGGAAGAGAGTAGAAGACCAATCTAGGAACTTTAGGCTTGAGTTGAATAAAACGAATCGTGTTGATACTAGTATTAGCCTTAAAGGCGTCTTGTAATTAATTGAATTACGATACTATCTGCAAACCTTGTAATCTTTGCATGCTTGAATTACATTTGCTAATCATGAATGTGGTGTGAATGCTTTGTCTAATCTTTGTCAAATGCCGATTAAAATTGCTAATGCTAATAATCGTGCAAATAAGGCAAAAGGCAAAAGCGAAATTTGTTAGAAAGCGATTGGAAACCCACGGGAAGAACTTTTATAAAGATAGGTTATTATTGGATACCTTTTGGTCATAAGAATAATCGGTTTTGTTCTCACCTTGCTAAGATTATGCCCACTAGAAAATGGATGCCTCTTGGTAGAACTATTCCCTTAAGAAGTAAACATACTTTGAATAGGGCAAATCTGACACCGACATTGCATCTATTCCCAATGATTCCATTGCTTCTACTTACGATATGGATGTTTCGATTACGATGTGGGTGTTCCAATTCATTACTAACCAAGTGGAACCCATTCTTGCATGGGGATCCCAATTATCGATTATCCATTTTTATGCGTGTTCAAGCTGCGGTCGTTCAAATCGATTACGTGGTACACGGACTCGGTACATTCCAAGCATATGGCTGGAGACGGTCGCGGCTCATGAACTTCGTGAGCAAGTTCATCGGGACTGTTAGATTTGGTAATGATCATTTTGGTGCTATTATGGGTTATGGAGATTATGTTGTTGGTGATAGTGTCATCTCGAGAGTCTACTATGTTGAAGGGTTGGGTCATAATCTTTTCTCTGTTGGTCAATTCGTGACTCGATCTAGAAGTTGCCTTGAGAAAACATACACCTTTGTTAGAGATCTTAATGGTAAGGAAGCTGTTAAAAGGAACTTCGTGGGTCAAACCTTTACACCATCTCTATCGATGACATGATGAGGGCTTCTCCAATCCGCTTGTTATCAAAGGCTTCAAAAACAAAGTCATGGTTATGGCACCGACGTCTCAATCACTTGAACCGGCACCATCAGCGATCTTTCGAGAAAGGACCTAGTTGTAGGTTTACCTAGACTAAAGTATGAAAAGGATCATCTTTGTTCACATGTCAATTGGGAAAAAGCAAGAAATATGCCCATAAACCCAAACCTACTAACTCTGTCACTGAAGTTCTTCATATGATTCATATGGATTTATGTGGACCAATGAGGTCTGAGAATATCTTTGGGAAGAAATATGTGTTAGTTGTGGTTGATGATTACTCTAGATTCACATGGGTCAAGTTCTTAAGGACAAAGGATGAAACTCCTGATATCATCATCAAACTCATCAAGCATTTGCGAGGTTCGACTTAACAAAACCGTCGAATTGTCGAGCGGACAATGGGCGAGTTTGTCAACAAACAACTTAATGAATTCTATGAAAGCGTTGGAATCGGTCATCAAAGAAGTATTTCACGAACTCCTCAACGAGCGGTGTAGTTGAAAGGCGAAATCGGACTCTGGTTGAAGCCGCTAGAACAATGTTGATTTACTCAAAGGTTCCAATGTTTCTCTGGGCTGAAGCAATCGCCATTGCATGCTATACACAAAATCGTTCCCTAATCCACACTGTACATGGAAAAACTCCAAATGAACTTGTCCACAACGAGAAAACCTAATCTCTCTTTCCTTCGTGTGTTTGGTGCATTGTGCTATCCAACTAATGAGGGTCAAGACTTAGGTAAACTTAGGGCTAAAGCTGACATTGGAGTATTTGTAGGATCGCACCAAACAAAAGGGATACGAATCTATAACAAAAGAACCGAAATATCATGGAAACCATTCACGTTACGTTTGATGGTGACGGTCAAATGGCTCTGGACAATCCATTCGGGACCCGCACTTCAAAGGCAGTCCCATTGGTTCATCTCTTGTTCCAAACTCTACTCAAGAAACTCCATATGTACCTCCATCTGAAGATGATGTAAAGAAATTGTTTGATCCTATGTTTGATGAAGTGTATGATTCAAACACTAATGAGGTGATGATTCACGCAGCGAGAGGATGCTCATATTCACTGTGAATGAAGTCAATCCTTGATCTCAATATCTTTAAGTCAAGAAGCACTGCTGGCGATCCTTGATCTCATCAACAAATCATCATTCTTCAAATGTACATCATGGAAATGTTTATGGCATCAATGATGAAGTTAATCCCTTTGCTAATCCTGAAGATGCTCCATTTGAAAACATATTTGCTACTCACGAATCATCATGAGAACCATCTTCTTGAGGAGACATCGACTTCGGCTACCTCGGTTCCTCAACAAGCGCCACATGAACACCTTAGAAAATGGACTCACGATCATCCATTAGACAACATCATTGGAAATCCCTCTCGTCCTGTATCAACCAGGAAACAACTTGCAACCGATGCCTTATGGTGTTTCTTCAACTCCGTACTTTCTAAGATCGAACCAAAAGATGTTATTACCGCCATGAATGAAGGCAATTTGGTTCAATGCCATGCAAGATGAAATTCATGAGTTTAATCGACTTGATGTATGGGAGTTAGTACACGCTCGAGGCGTGCTATGATTATAGCTCTCAAATGGATCTTCAAAGTAAAACTTGATGAGCATGGTGATGTGTTGAAGAACAAGGCTCGTTTAGTTGCTAAAGGATATCGTCAAGAGGAGGGTATAGACTTTGAAGAATCTTTTGCTCTTGTCGCTCGAATCGAGGCAATCGAGAATCTTTCGGCTACTTTGCTAGTAAGAACATGGTAGTGTATCGGATGGATGTGAAGGCGGCATTTACGAGCGGAGATCTTAAAGAAGTCGTCTCGTCGGCCAACTGAAGGATTTGTGAATCAAGAGCATCCTACTCACGTTTATCGTCCGAAGAAGGCTCTCTACGGTTTAAAGCAAGCACCAAGGGCATGGTATGATACCTTTGTCAAAGTTTCTTCTATCATCGGATTGATAAAAGGCGATTGATCCTACATTGTTCACGGGAAGTCGGGCAAACATTTAACTCATGTTCAAATTTATGTTGATGATATTATTTTTGCTTCGACTGACCCAATGGAATGTGATCAGTTTTCTAATGAAATGAGTTCTAAGTTTCAAATGTCAATGATGGGACAAATGTCGTTTTTCTTGGGATTACAAATTTCACAAAGTCACGGAGGCATTTTCATAAATCAATCTAAATATGCAACTGAGATTTTAAAGAAATTTGGATTTGATTCAAGTGACCCTGTTGACACCCCATGATTGATCGAACCAAACTAGATGAGGACCACTCGGGGATCATGATTGACCAAACGAAATATCGTAGTATGATTGGATCCACGATGTACCTCACGACTAGTAGACCGGACATCTTGTTATTTGTTTGCATGTGTGCTAGATACCAGGCTAAGCCTACCAAAAAGCACCTTGAAGCGGTTAAACGGGTCTTCGGTATCTCCAAGGAACCATCAATATGGGACTTTGGTACCCGAAGGACACTGGTATGTCACTAACGGCCTATCAGATCTTGATCATGCGAGGTTGTCAAGATACGTCGAAGTACATCACGGAGGTGCTTTCGGTTTTGGGTGATAAGCTTGTGGTGGTCTTCAAAGAAGCAAATGAGTACTTCTATTTCCTCTGAGAGGTGAATACATAGCCATGTCATCATGTTGTGCTCAAATCTTATGGATGAGATCTCAATTATCTACTATGGCTTTGAATTCAACAAAATCCCTACATCTTGTGATAATAAAAGTGCTATTGCTCTCTCATGCAACAACGTTCAACACTCAAGAGCAAAGCATATCGACATTCGACATCATTTCATCGGGGAACAAGTGGAAAAAGGTGTGGTGGAACTATATTTTGTGAGGTGCGAATATCGGTTAGCGGACATCTTCACCAAAGCTCTTCCAAGAGAACGTTTTGAGTTTATTCTTCCGCGTCTTGGCGAAAAGCCTTCAACGAATACTCTCAAGCGTCTTGAGGAGGAAGGCGAGGAGTAAGGTCTATCTTCATCTATCTCATGTAAATACTTATTTGAAAAACAAAATACAAAATTATAAAACCCTATAAAACCAAATAGAAAAATATAAAACTTTCAAAAATCCATAAAAATCGAAAAATTGAAAAATCTTCAAAAATATTGTCTTTTTGTCATGTTTTTTTTTCTTCTTTGGTTCGAAAATATCTACGGTCTTTGTTTTGTCATTCAAAGAATGACACGGGACTTTAGATGTTGTTCGAATTCTTAAAAAATCAAAAATCAAAAAATATTTTTGGGAGAAAGAGAAACAATGGTTTATTGTCATTTTGGGCAATAACCGGTTTTAAAAGAAAAACGAGCCATGTTTTACCATGTTTTCAAATTCCATGCTCCGATTCTATAACATTTATCTGCTGAAAACTAAATGCTTTGAAAAATAACTCGGTCTCTATTTTTGATAATCATCGGGACTTATCTGTCAAAATCTCTATCGCTCAATCAACAACCTATGTCATTGATTGAGGGAGAATGATTTCAATTAAATTAAAAAGTTATTTGGCATTAAATTGTTTTCAAAAGATGTACATGCATGTTTAACCAATGGAGTTTAAAATCTCAACATCAGATCCTTATCAGTTAAAGCGCTTTCATAATCAAGTCACAATTCTCCTTAAAAGCTTTCAAAATCAATTTAAATCTCTAAGAGATCACAAATCTCAAATGTTTTAATAATTGTGATCGGGGGTGAAGTTGTGATTTAAATAGGATTTAAGCGATAATTAGATAAATGGTTTCTTAAGTGATTAGCATGTTTGCCTCCCCGTAAGTGACAAGCGATTTCAAATTTTCCATGCACACATTGAGGGGGAGCATCTATATTAAACCACAATGATTTGAAGCGTGATCACTTATCTCAATGTGCAGGTTCCCTCTAGTATGTGCAAAACTCTTTTCAAACCTCGAGGCACATATTGAGGGGAGCAAAATCATGAAAACCTCATCCTTCCCCAAAATGCTTTATCTACTTGATTTGATTTGGGAAGTGATGTTGATATCTTTTAGAAAATGGTAATCAAAGAAGTTAATTCTTTCTCTTGCCTCCGTGTGCAAAACAATTTCAAATACTTGATGCACATGTTGAGGGGGAGTTCTTATTCTAAAAATATCAAAAACAATTCAGGTACAAAATGCTTTGATAATATATCACAAGTATCCGGATTGATTTTCAAATGGTTTTCAATTGGTTCCAATGGCAGATGAACAATACCAAAAGACCGACCAACTTTACTTTATGTATGGTGATATAAGGATGATAAGGTTAGGAATTTTGTTCCCATGATCCTTGAGCAGGAGGGATCTACCGGGGACTATCCACTAGTTAGTGTAGAGTTCTTAGGTATGATGATAAAAGGAGAAAAAAAAGATATGGGAAGAGTCTTGGACTAAGGCTGAGCTAGTCTTGGAATAAACCCAACAAGGTTCTAGCTATGAAGTCTCGGTAAGCTTGAAGGGGTTGAAGAATTAAAAAGAATTGAATGAGAAAAGGGTGAAAACAAATAGCCCTTCATATATTCAACCTTAGAGGCGAAACGGGTTCAATTCATATGCTCTTGATGGTAACATCGGTATTGAAGACAAGGCGTCATGGACCCGGTGGCCTTGCACTTCAACTTCCAAACCACTCAAGTTCCTCTTAAAAGGACTTGTTTCATTCTCACGGGGAACCGACATTATCTATCGACTTTCTCTTAGAGATTGTTGATATTGAAGAATGAGGCCCTCTCCCTAGTCTCGACACGGGATCCAAATATGCACAAATTGAGTCTAGAGCCACGAGATCATCAATAAATCTCATTAGGACACTTTCAATGAAGACTCTCTGTTTCACACAATGTGGAAAGAGATTATATCTTGAGTCCTACGCATTATCCTTGTGGTATTGCGGAACATCAGTGATGTGTTTACATATTCATGTGAAGATGGAAAGCCTTACGGAGCCAACATCTAACAAGCTCTGGTAGGTGGCATGTGAGATCTATTATCTGAGATCAACCATGTGACAAGCGAGCGAAACAATGGGGCGATTCAATCTTTTGAATCAATCACGGTTCGAGGTTATGGATTGGCGGATACCTTTGAAAAACGGTCTTTGTGCTTTAAAACTCTTTTCATTAGCACGTCGACCGTGTACTAATTTTCAAATCAAAAGGTGTTTATGATTGATAATTGATTTTCATTAAAACCTTAGTTGTATTGCAAAAACAATTTCTATTGAGCGATACACGATTGTTTTTCAAATATCTTTTCATCAATCGATTGGACTCAAATTATTTGGTTCACTCACTCCGTGTTGTCTTCTTTGAGATGTTCGGTTTGAGAACGGCTAGAAGCATTGCGAAACCTGTCAAGGAAATTCTTGAATTATACGATCCGCGGCGGTACTTATGCTTGATCAGCGAGGAACCGTGGGCGTGTACCTCAATTCAGCGAAAGTGATCAAAGACACTTTAGATGCGATTTATTGCTAAGCTGTTGTATGCGAATGCGCCCGGCGTTTGCGGTTGTTGAATGAAGCGGTCAATCCATAGGCGCATGCTCACTTAACACATTCATCTCAAAAGAAATCATGATTAGTGCATCAATGACTCTGATATTTCACTCCATGCTTACGCTTTCTGGCTGCCAATATCATGATTCAACAAATGCTTCGCTACTCGATGAGAAGATATCATGATTCCGAATGTGAGCATGTCGGTCCTAAAGTCACAACATCACATAATACCAACACCACAAAGGATGTGACAGAGATTTTTTGATGGCTGATAATCTCAAATGATGGCTCAAAATTATTATCCGTGGATCGATAAAAGACCTCCACTTGAAGTAACCAAACATGCAATGTGAAGAATCAATGACTACTGAGCTTAGGAACAAAGGACTACATCAAGAATGCAAGAACAATTGTTAATGTCATATCTGTTTGTATTCAATGTAATTTTAGTGCATGATTGAGGTGACCTCCCTTAGGGGAGATTGTTAGGAATTAGAAATTCCAGGTATTAAAGAGTCGGTCACCTCAAGTATATGTAATCGTTAGAAAGTTTGTAGTCATAGTAATATTAAGTTAAGTAGTATTTAGTTAAGTAACACCGTGGAGGGCCGGACGGGTCTTTACCCTTTGTATGCACGATCCACGGCCCGATGTGTGGCGTTTTATGTAAGACTATAAATACTCTCTACCTCCCAAGGTAGAGAGTTGGAGCTCATAATAATATCTTTCACTTTCTCTCACTAAGTTCCCTAAACCTCTAACTTTCTCTCTCTAGAATTCCATCTATATGCTACCTTGTGTTAATGTTATGATGTGTATGTGAAAAGTTATATCTTACC